>BTPG01000008.1:34349446-34974446 GCA_036245525.1 Semisulcospira habei | reverse complement strand
GCTTTCTTGGGTGTGCCTCAACTCAGATACTTTGAATAAGTACTTTAATCATATCCAAACAAAAAAAAAACGCCTATCGGCGTACAACAATGGCCCAAACTGCATTTCCTCATACACACGATAAGATCCCATTAAGGAATCCAAAACGAACATTAACGTAACAAGATTTACCCATTCCGAAAAAATGTGTTACTCGTTGAACTGTTTAATTTCATTATGTGTTCGGGGATTGTTTCAGAACGTATGAAACAATCGCTAAACACAGAAAGGATCTATGCCCCTTGCTAAAATCGCTTTGTATTCATGTTCCTTTGACATCTGGGGATCTTTGACAGTGAACATACAATGATTTGAAATGCGGAACCAGCGTCCACTGACAGTATATACAGGTAGTTAAGACTGTGTAGCAACTGTGGGAGTTGGATCGGCTTTGACAGTTCAACGGTAGTACCAGATTAGCTTGGCACCTTTTCAGTAGGGGGAAGCTAACCCGGCACTACCTTTTAACTCATTCGGGAGGTGCCGCCTCCGGATACGCGGCTTATGCCGCGTATCCGGAGGCGCACGTCTCGAATGAGTAAACTATCATGGCCGATCATTCTGCCGACTGTCTTGAAGGGCGAGTGTCCTTAACTCATTCAATCCCGGAACACGACGAGCAGAACTCACGTGCAAGATGCATAGATCCTCATGAGCCCCCGCAGTTGCGGGGGCTCCTGAGGATCTACGCCTCTTTCTGACATCGCTTTGTATCTATGTCCCTTGGACGGCTGCATTCTTTTTGCTTTGAATTAACCCCCTTTATTGTCGACAAAACCTGAACACAATCCACCTACAAAGGGCATAGATTCTCATGAGCCCCCCCGGCAGTTGCGGTGGCTCATGAGGATCTATGCCTCTTGCTGATAGCGTTTTGTATCCATTTTTCTTGAACGGCTGGGGATCTTTGGTGTAAAATTAACACAGATTTCAGAAATATAATCTGCGTCCACTGGCAGGGAAGGGGTTAATGAAGATTTCAGAAACACGACCTGCGTCCACTGCCACTGGCAGTCAAAGGGTGAAGCTACGGCGACTGTCTTCGTAATCTTCGAAACCTCTGCTGCTCTATGTATCAGAGTGCTTTTAAATTAATAATAATAATGATGATAATAATGATGATGATGTTGATTGATGATGATTATTGATGATGATGGATGATGATGGATGATGGTTGATGATGATGATTGATGATGACGATGATAGTAGTAATAATAATAATAATAATAATAATAATAATAATAATAATAATAATAATAAATAGTTTTTATAAAGAGCCCTGAAAAAAACACTGGACTCACTGCGCATGCACAATGCACAAGAGCACGCACACTCTCTCTCAGACACACACACAATCACACACTACTTTAACCCATTTAGCCCCGAGTCCCTACAGCAGGAGATGGATTGACCATGATAATTTAAGGGTAGTGCCAGATTAGCTTGGCGCCTACAGGCGCCAAGCTAATCTGGAACTACCCTTAAATTATCATGGTCAATCCATCTCCTGCAACTGGTACATAGTCATTAGGCAACACCTCCAAAATTTGAGAAATGGGACCTTGGGGCTAAAAGGGTTAACACACACCATCCCTTCCCCGCACATTGCGTCTAATTTCCTGTCACATAAAAATCAGACTCTGAATAAAAGAAAAAAAAAAAGTCAGTTAATATACACAGGTAGAATGTATATATAATACGGTGTGGGGCAGATTCCAACAGAAAATTGCCAAAAGAAACCAATTTTCCTGAGTCCTTGAGGATCGAATGACTATGTCTCTTGTTGTTTGGGTGGCGAGGGGAGGGGGGACTGTTATGAATGAGAAGAAGATGGCAAGAAATTTGACATTTTCGCTGGAGCGGATAAAAATAATGATGTTGTCATACTACATTTGTTCCCTTTTGCTAGCCGATGACACAACAATTACGGGGCACGTCAGGCAAAGTGCTAGATCTCGTGAGACAGTATAGAAAGTAAAGGAAATAACAAGCTGGTGCGTGTTTGAGTGTGTGTGAGTGTATGTGTGTGTGCGTGGGCTTGCGTTTTTGCTTTTATTATTCAGAGAAAAAGAGTGATAGTTAAGAGGTCAAGACGTCTGTGACGTTAACGGGTTATCCGTCCGCTGACGGTTTACAGTTAGAGTGGGGAGGTGCCGAGCTCGGCACCTCCCCTCTCCAACTAAAAACGGTCGTTCATGGACGAATAACGCGCAAACTCAGTCACAGGCGTCACACAACAGCAAAAAGTATGACCCCCTACTAATAAAAATAAGAATTTTTTTTAATTAAAAATGAATGAGGGTGGGTTTTTGCATCGTTCTACATCTGCAACATAAGAATAAATCGGTAATCTCAAACAGAAAAATATTCCACAATGCTTCAGAGGGACGTGTGTTCTACGGAGGAGGTTCTCTGCGGCGGGTGCTGGTTATTTATGCTGATTAGGATTTGAGCGTGGACGATATCACGTATCTCGGGGTCTTGGCTTCTTTTTTTTTTTTTTTTTTTTTTTTTTTTTTTTTTAAGCTCGCCTAGGATTTACAATTAGCGAGGTTTCACAACTCTGCGGCGGAGGTCGACAAATCTTCTATATCCAGTGCCAAATTATTCATATTTTGGAATCGCCTGACAAGAATCACGTCACGATAATAAGGGACATGTCGACTGTGATGGTTCAAGGGTAATATCTGATTCACTTGACGCCCTAGGCGCCAAGCTAATCAGGTACTATCCTTGACCTATCATGGTCGATCTGTCTTCCGCAGATGGCAATGGAAGAGACGGTGATATTTCGGGAACTTGTGCAAACACCCCATTCCCAAAGCTGAACCCGTGTGATGATATATGCGACCATAGCGGTCTGTTATCTGTGACATGCACTCGGAATCTGTGGCTGGAACTCTCTATAGGACCTCGAGGAACACAGATGTAAACTCTGCTCTATGAAGGCAAAAGACAGTAAGTACCTTTCTGTGAAAAGCGAGATTTTCATTTGTAATACAATGAAAATCTCGCTTTTCAACAAAATGGACTTGCAGGTCATGAAGGCAGTTACTAATCTTGTCTGCGCAAGAATGAGGTTACGTTTTGGATCTCAGTATATGCTCCTTTAACTCATTCTACCCCAGACACACCACGGGAAGATAAGGATCGACCACCATAGTTCAAGGGTGATGCCAGAATAGCTTGGCGCCGATAGGCGCCAAGCTATTCTGGCATCACCCTTGAACTATCATGGTCGATCTGTGTCCTGCACTGCAATGCAGTCTTCAGAGGACAACGGCAAAATTTAAGGATTTCGGTCTTGGGGTAGAATGAGTTAAGAAGGTTCAAAGAGATTAGCTAAGGGATTAAGACATAGATGTACGACCCAGTGAAGAGTACATAGTATAATAATAATAATAATAATAATAATAATAATAATAATAATAATAATAATAATAATAATAATAATAATAATAGCAATAACAATAATAATAATAACAGTAATAATAATAACAATAATAATAGCATTTATATAGTGCTGTAACCCAGCATTTGTCACGCTGGCTCTAAGCGCTTATAAACGTAGAGACACAAAGAACGAGACGCGAAAACACAACTGAGAGGGCTTAATACTGACAGTGATAGATGATGAAAAACAATTAAAGACTAATTGCCAGCTTTGAAAGATAGAGGGCTAGACAGATGCATGAGCTTTGGAGAAAAGGTACGTTTTAAGATTGCTTTTGAATGCCGGGAGAGATGGCGACTGCCGCAAGGAGAGAGGAAGTGCATTCTACATGGGGATGACCCAACGTGGCAAAAAGCGCGTGAGCCTACACAGTGGAGAGTTTAGTGCGGGGAACTTTCAGTGTGAGCGGATCAGTGTGTATGTCACGAGCAGGAAAGAAGCTTGGATGTCTTGGTGGCACAATCTGAACTAGAAAGTGCAAGATGCAATCCACAAAAAAAACACCTACTCACTTCTCAAAATGTTTCAAATTCGAGATTAAAACGCTAGCCATAAAACGTTTTACTACCACGAAGTAAATTGCCTCCTTTGGCTAGAAACGATAGATGTAACTTTCCTCAGCAAGAGATAAAAGGTCCTCATGAACCCTATAGCAGCATACAAGTCAGTGGTCATGATGATCTTTGCCTACTGCAGATCGATGCCTATCTTAAAGTCCTTCACTGCCGAGACTACGTGAACGCGATCCAACTGCAAGAGACATAGATCCTCATGAGCCCCTCGACAGCGGTGGCTCAAGACTGAGGATCTATGCCTCTTGTTGAGTCTATTTTGTATCCACGTTCCTCGGACGGTTTGTGGCGTTTTGGTAGTTCAACGAACAAATATTTCAGCAACGAAATATTTGTCCAGTGCCAGGGAATGAGTTAATCGACTTCATCTATTAGTCTTCGGAGTCCACCGAGGATGCATCAGATAGGCGATGCACAGACATGTAGCTCAGAGCGCACGATGTCTTCGGGCCGACGTCGGCCGCAGTTGGCCCCCGCACGGCCGTGCGCGGGCCAGCTGCGGCCGACATTGGCCCGACGAACTCTCGCGCACTGGGAAGAACGACGTTGGGCCGACAGATGATTATTGGAGGCGTCTGAGTGCCTGTTACGTGGCGCCACCTCTAATAAGATCTTGTTCAAATTACAATAGGGGGAAGGTGGGGGGGGGGGGGGGGGACGCAGCCATGGAGAATACCGATCGAAGGCAAAATTTAAAATCGTGGGCTTCGGATAACAGTACGGCTTCAGCAAAGGACTAACAAGATGGGATGTGGGATGAACCATAACCCACAAAGTCCCTTCTAAGTCGGACAGGTTTCATGGGCTTGTGGATGGAGTGCAGCGGCGGATCAGTTAACTATAGGGGGAAGGGGGCTTTCAACATTTTGTTTGGAACCTTCAACCTTACACAAAAGGCCTCCCAACGCTAGATCGTCTTTCAGTGGCCGAAAATTCAAACAACAGAACGGCGAGGGGGGGGGGGGCGGGGGCGGAGGGGGAGGGAGAGGGGGAGAAGGTATGAGTGCACTAAACGTGCGTCAGGACTCTCACCACTCGCTGAAAACATCGGCGGGGGGGAAGGGGGTAGGGAACTTTTTTCACAATTTTGGCGGGGTAGGTGGGGGGGGGGGAGCCGGGGTATAAGCGCACCAAATGTGTCAGGACTCTCACCTCTCGCTGAAAACAAGGAGGGGGGGGGGGGGCAGTGTGTGTGTGGGGGGGGGTGCTTTTTTTTCATTGGCCTGCGGGAGGGGGGGGGTCGCACACCCCCCGCCCCTCGCAGGCCAAAATTTTGTTAAAATGCTTCTTTTTTTTAAAGTCTCCCCCCCCCCCCAAGATCCGCCCATGTAGTGTGAAGAATTGATTTTGTGCGGAAGCTTCTGGCCTTTGATTTTATTAATGCTGTTTTCTATGCGCCTTTCTTATATTTCTTTTATTTTCCAGTTGAGGCTTTCGTGTTAAACAGTTTAGAGTCCTCTTTTAAGTATTCTAACATTGCGAACAAGTCACTAGAGATAGATTGACCGTGCCACTCGAGGTTAGTACTGACGTGTTTCGCTTGATGTCTCTTCAAGTACAAAACTAATTACCCACTACCCCTCCCCCCCTCCCCACCCCGCTCCCCCCTCCCACCTTGAGCTGTCCTAACTGATAATATCCTGCTGTCGTGTTGGAGGTCTCTTTTTTAAGTTTCTTTTCTGTAGGCTAAACGGTTTTTGTTTTGTTTTTTAATCCCTAAATCTGCTTCCTGTCGGGTAATAATCTGTTTTATCAATATGTACTCAAACTTTTGGGATCACATTTTGGGGCAAATAACGAATGAACCCATTTAGCTCATATTAGCTACAACAGAAGATCGATCTACCACGACAATTCAAAGGTGGTACCAGAATAGCCAAGCTATTCTGGCACCGCCCTTGAGCTAGCATGTCCAGTCTGTCTCATAAACCACAATCAATTTCTCAGAAGAATATTTCCAAATGTGCGGATATTGGCCTTAAGACTCAAAGTTCTGTTAATCCTTTGGCTGCTGGTAGCGGGGTTTTTTTTGTTGTTGTTGTTTTTGTTTTTTTTTTGTCTCGATGATTCCTGCAGGAATTTATTGCGACAAAAACCGCTACCGACAGCCATAGAGTTAACTCAGTGGAGATCTAAATGCCGCATATATACGGATACGCGGCTATTCGCGCGTTTCCAATGAGTATAACCCCTTCACTGCCGAGAAAAAGTTTCAAATCTCATAAGACTCATAATCACTTTCTGCAACTTTGGAAGTAGTCTGTTAACCCGTTCACTGCCGAGAAAAACCGAGCACGATCCAACTGCAAGAGGCATAGATCCTCATCAGCCCCCGCTGTCGCGGGGGCTGATGAGGATCTATGCCTCTTGCTGACACCAATATTTTATTTCTATCCACGTTTCTTGGACGGTTATGGTCGTTGGACGAACATCGATTTCAGAAACAAAAATGTATGTGCAGTAGCAGGGAAGGGGTTAATGGTGATAAAACAAAACGTGGCTGTTATCCCAGGCACAGAGCGCCTTTCACACTGTCGTGTGGACCAGCCCAGTGACATGCAGGGGATGCAAAGAACTTGATGAGTGGAGAAGAGGGGCGGAGGGGGAGGGGGAGTGGAGGGGTGATAAGCGGGAAATGGGTGGAGGGTTGACACTGTTCCACATTAAACAAAAAAGTTTGGACCGCGTGGGCGGAAGGTAAAGAGAAACGCATTGAAAGCACGCAGGGACAGCAGTTGACTGACGTCAAGGCAAAATGTGTCTGGGGAGCTTTGCATAACGTCCGATGACACTCCACTTCAAATCGTGGAATATTTAAACATTGAAAGAGAAAATAGAAGTTTCATCTCGAAGTAATTTAACAAGCTAAAAATGGTTGCTTTTATATAAAGTAATTTGTGATATTGCCATCATTTTGAAACCAAGAGGCAATATGTCTGTGTTTGAAGACATTTAGATTGAAGATTAAAGATTCAAGTTTTCGTGTCCATAAGGGGATAAGTGTGAAATGTAAAATGGCGAAAATTTTGAAACCATGGAAAAATACTTTTTTTTTTCAACCCTTTGGCTGTAGGTAGCGATTTTGAAGACATTTAGATTTAAGATTACAAATTCAAGTTATCGTGTCCATAAGCTGATAACTACCTTAAAATATGTGTTTTTCTTGAGTGTAAGATGTAATATAGCGAAAATTATGAAACCATGGAAAATACGTCTCCTTTTAACCCTTTGGCTGTCGCCTGCAGGAATCACCTCAACCAAAATCGTTATCGACAGCCAAATGTTTAATGACATCAACCGAACAATGGCTGTCTTGAAGCCTATGAAGTAATTTGAAACATTGCAGTCATTTTGAAACTGTGGAAAAATATAAACACGCATGTATTTTTTTTCAACATCATATTACGTCATACTGAGCGGCCTGATGCTTAATAGAGCGAGATGACTAATCACGAAGATTGTGGGGCCATCTGCATGAGTGAGCTTTAGTCCTGCGCCCGCCACTAAGCAAGGTGCTTCGCAGGACGAAGCTCACTCATGCAGCTGGTCCCTGGAGACGAGAATAAAATCGTCAACGCAAGGTGGAGAGGTTTTATTCGAGTCGAGTCAGCAGCATCTCCACCGAATTTTCCAGCCCTGTATACCAGCATAGGACCAGACTGCTTCAATATATCAGGTTTTGTTCTGTCGGACGCCAGTGGAACTTGTAAATAACGTCACTCCAGATTCAGATACGCCCCTTTCAATATTGATATGGGAAATAATGTTAAGCCTTTCACCTCCACTGGGCGCACAGATTGTATTTTTTAAATCTTTGTTAATACCAAGCGAAAGAACCGCCCGTGTAAGTAATGGGCGCCTACGGATACAAAGTGATGTCAGCATGAGGCATAGATCCTCATGAACCCCCGCAACTGCGGGGGCTCATGAGGATCTATGCCTCATGCAGCTGGATCTCTCTCCCTCAGCCTACCTGTATGCGTCACATATCAAGGTCCTTGCATTATACGCTACACCGCCCAAAGCGTCTGCAAAGTGTCGGCTCATTCGTCCTCAGACTAGCCACTTGAAAGGCCTATCTATGGCGCCAGACTTCGACACTGAAAAAAAACAAAAAAAAAAAACCAACCAAAAAAAAAACAGATTCCATAAATTTGCACACGTAAATCTACTGTTGCAAGCCGCAACATGAGAACATAATTATTTGAAAAACCGATTCCATAAATGTGCACATTAATAACTGTTACTTATAATTTTCGTCTCGTAAACATATCTCTCGATTACGTAGACAGTCTGCTGAAGATTGCTCAAAATAACCACCCGTTCACTGCCGAGAAAAACTGAACACCACCCAGCTACAAGAGGTATAGATCCTCATGAGGATCTATACCTCTTGCTGACACCACTTTTTATCCATGTTCCTTTGACGGCTGGGGATCTTAGACGTTGAATTTACAATGATTTCGGGTGCACAATCTGCGTCCACTAGCAGTGAACATGATTATACATGATAATACTGTATAATAATCCCCGTAATTTGAAGTGAACGCAGTTGGCGCTAATCTGACACTACCCTTGAACTATCTTGCCCTGATCTCACACTGACACCGCGCTTCGACTATGACTGTCATCTTTCGAGCCATTAACTCAGATTATGACGTCATCTTTCGTTTCCTCGTAGCTGATTATCACGTCATCCTTCACGCATGCGTTCGTCTCTGAAGATGACGTCATCCTTCGTGCCTTCGTCTCCGATTATGACGTCATCCTACCTGTCGTCTCAGATTTAAGGCTGCTTGGCGTGTGTCCCGATTACCTCATATTATAACGTCATCCTTCTTGCCTTCGGCTCTGATTATAACGTCATCTTTCGTGCCTTTGTTTCAGATCATGGCGTCATCTTTCGTCTCTGATTATGACGTCATCCTTCGCGCCTGCGTCTCAGATCGAAGGCGGGAGACAAAAATCGCTACGTGGAGTATCTGTGTCCCAATTACCTATCCAAGTAGCGTCTTTCGGATAAACGCCGGTACAAATCCAGTACGCAAAAGAGGATCGGCCCGCAATCGGACGCAGGCTGCGAGCGATGTCGGCCGGATGCTCTTTTGCTTACTGGGAAACATTAAAGAACAGCCAGACACTTTTTTCTGCCGGTGGCAAAGCTGTTGACACGAGGATCACAAATGCGGTCTGAAGTATGCGGAGGAAGGGATGGGACATTAGGAAAATCACGTCTGACGGGACGCCACTACAAGTGAAAAGTGTTTCGACAATAATTCAATGCAGCGGTGAGGTGGAAGTTGTTGGTAAAGTGTCGTTCAAGTGGCCATTCTGCGACAGCTTATGTCTTCTGCACTGGCAGCCAAGTCTGAATGTAGAAACGAAGAAGGAACATTGACCTAGATCGCAAAAGACCATCGAGCCGAGGTTGGCCGCAGTGGGCCCGCGCACAGCCTGCTGCGGCCGACTTCGGCCCAATAGCCTTTTGCGTGCTGGGATTTAGTATTTGACTCTTTGACAGAGACACAGTAAAAGTTCTAAGCCCGGGCACCCCCACCCCCAAATCAAAAAAACGTCAAACATTGCACGGACGTTGACCATGCCTTGGATTCCTCTCTCTCTCCTGCAAAGGACGTATATATTTTCATGAATGGCCTTGCTCGCATGGAGTTGCCTCATTAACATCCGCATTTTGAGGAACGTATCCGGTATCGACAGTACGACTGCAACGAGGTCGCGGCATGCCGCAATGATCGGACGGATCCAGCAAAAGTGTGCCTTTAGTCCTCTCTATAAAGGCGCGTAACCTACGGTCTTTGCTTATTGTAGAGGGGTTCAGCCTACCATCTTTGACCCGATACCGATTTAGAAATATATTCTCCTATTGCAAAAGGTATAGACGCGAAAACGCATAACTAGCCATGCCCCCGCTCCCCCCCCCCCCCAACCCCCTCCCTCTACCCACCCAAACCCACCCCCTTCCACCCCTGCTTTAAAATATGGGCAACTTTGCTCTGGGCGTGAAAGGGATTTAAGGTTAACCCATTTAACCCTAAAAACGCATTTCTAAAATTTTAGAGGCGCCACTTAACAAATATGTGCCAGTTGCAGGAGATGGATCGACCATGAAAATTAAAGGGCAGTGCCAGATTAGCTTGGCGCCTGATGACGCCAAGCTAATCTGACACTGCCCTTGAATTTTCATGGTCGGTCCATCACCTGCTGTAGGGCGTCGGGGGTCGAATGGGTTACTTCAAGCCAAATGCAAGTCTGCACTAAATAAGAAAACAACCACCATTTCAACTATCATCTTTATTCAAAGTTAGCTTTCATCCCCAATGCATCACTGACGGTCCTAGAGTTTATTACATTACGTCATCGGCGATCAATGCGTCACTACAATAAAACCTGTTTTGAGCAAACCAGTTACCACCACCATTTTCGCGAGAAAAAAAAAAGTCTTTAATAAACAGGTGTTCTCTCAAAAGGAGTCTTGAAGGACAAACAGGGTCACCTGGCATTAAAGACCATCATTTAGGTGGCTACGGCCACCTGTCATTAACTCATTCGCGGCCAGCCGCGCGTCCGGATGCGGCTTTTCGTGAATGAGTTAAAGAGCATCATTTAGGTGGCTGCCACCACCTAAATGGTGGTCTTTAATGACAGGTGGTCTTTCATTGGGGTGGTCACTCAAAACAGGTTCTGCTGTATTAGGCACCAACCGCTCAACCAACTTTTCTTATTACATCCTAGTTTTGGCTGCATCTGCCTACAGGTTCTGGATCATTCTGTTGACTTTCATATTTATTAGCTTTGACATCCCTGGTCGCTGCACGGTAAATCGCTCTGCGCTGGTCTGTGGTTTTGGACCTTACGGCTGAAGACCGTACGGTCCAAAATCACAAACCTGCACACATTTAAACATTTGAGCCCTGAGGTCGAGCTCGCCGAGTTTTGGGAGTCGTCCTCTGTAATTCACATCACAGTTCAAGACACAGATCGACCATGACAGTCTAAGGGTGGCGCCAGAGTAATTTGACGTCTAGAGGTGGTTCAGAATAGCATGGCTGCGCTGCCGGAAGGCACTGTTCAAGGGTGGTGTCAGGCTATTCTGGCACTACCCTTGAACTACCACGGTCGATCTGTGCCATAAACTGCAATGTAGCGTGTCAGGGCTGCATGGGTGGACAAATTTACAGGTAGTGCAGACCGGTGATGTCGTCGGCGCCTCTCTTGGCGGGGTCGTTGGTGTAGTACTGCATGACGGTGTCGATCCACCCCCTGTAGTAGGCGACGTTGGTGTACACGCCGGGGGAGTAGCTGCTGGCGCAGGCGTAGCCCCACGACACGATGCCAGCCACCTTCCACAGGCCGTCCTTGAGGCACACCATAGGGCCGCCGGAGTCTCCCTGCCCAAGACCCAAAAATATAGAATACGTAAATGACAGTAACAAGAGGTATAGACAAAAATAGGTTAAATTACCATTACGCATAAAACTGAAGACACATTTCAGCATCATTTGTGTTTGCTGTGCCTTGTCGACACACTTAATGAACTTTAACAGCAGTTTGGACACGCAGCACAAGCACACGCGTAATCGCACTTATTTATTCTGCGCTGCCGTTAGCGTGTCAATCTATTTTTAGCTGTTTCTCGAACTTATAGCGTTGTATTTCTAGAACGGAGTGGAGTCATTGTCAGGTTACTTGATATAAAGACGACGTGTGCTGAACTGGATTTCCTGTGTCCAAATGATGATGATGAAACTTTATTACATAACGGTAGAAGTTTTGACAGATACAAATACGTCATTTTTCAAACTTGCCGTTTCTAACGTTCTACAACATGAAATATAATGAAGACAAACAAAAAATATTTAACGCAAACAAAAAACATAACTAAATAAGTACAGACACACGCAGTACAGAAAATGATACTACTAAGGTAGCAATAAACAAATACAAAAAAGGAAGTAACACTCCTCAGCACAAATTACATAGGAGAAAAATCATAGCACAGCAAAAGCAAGCACAAAGTACCAAGAATCAAACATACATACACACACCTTTACAGCCGTGTAAATGCACGCACTAACATATATACATTTACATAACCTTTCATCAGAATGACAGGATAAAAATAATATATCTAAGCAGTTTCCATCAGGTATATGTGTAGTTTTGTTTTAAAGGAGGAAAGGTGGGTTAGTGTTTTTAAATGTTGAGGAAGTGAATTCCATAAAAGTGGTCCCGAAAAGGCTAGGCTTGATTTGAATAAGTCAATGCGAGGTAGTGGTAATCGAAGAGTACTGTTCCTCGAGGACCTTTCACACTGTCGTGGAGTAAATTTAGCTGTTAGATACTGTGGAGCTTTCTTGTGAAGAATTTTAAACATAAGTATGCACTTGTTGTAAACGAGTTGTTGACGAAGGCCAAGAAGTTTGAGATTTTGCAGTTTTACAGCGGTAGGAATGGGTCTTATATCTACATGTTTAATGGCTCTTTTGTATAGTGAATTTAGTTTTTTGATATGCACATCACCGCTACCATCCCAAAAAGTGGAGATGTAATCAACATGAGATTTAATGTGTGCATGAAAAAACATTTTTCGTGTATTTATGTCACTCACACTTCTCAATTGTGATAAAAGAAAAATATTTTTTGATATTTTCTTACATATATTAGTCACATGTTTCTCCCAACTTAGTTGCTCATCTATACATATTCCAAGGAAGTTGCGTTCATGAACTTGTTCAATAGGTTGGCAATTAAGACTGAGCGTTAGTGAAGGGGGGTGAAGTTGATGTTTTTGAACCACAACTAGAAGAAAAAAAATCCCTTGGGGGACCTAGATTTAAATTTCCATGCACCAAAGGGCTTGATCAGTGGGAAATGTGATACGCACCCCTTCGGGGGGGGGGGGGGGGGGGGGCTTCCATATGCATTGCTTCCAGTCACTTTCTTAGCGCAGCCCCTCTTTCCCATCTTTTCTTTTGTGCTTTGACCAAAGTGGACCTATACTGATTATTGTTCGATTATGCACACTTCTCTCCCCTGACAGTGCTTTTACCTACTTTACTTTGTAATCTTCCTAATGAACCACAACTAGACCTGTGTGTAGCGTTTCGTAACCATCTGTTACAGAAGTGTATCTTTGAACAGTTACGGCGGTAGTGGGCCTTTTAGTACTAACTCTAACAGTAATATTATTATTATTATTATTATTATTATTATTATTATTATTATTATTATTATTATTATTATTATTATTATTATTATTATTATATTATTATTATTATTATTACAATATCAGTTTTATATTTTCCAAACTAGCCGATTAAATAGGCATAACAACTTAACTGTCGGGGAATGGTGTACGCTGCCCAGCTGCAAGAGACATAAACCCTCATGAGCCCCCGCGACAGCGGGGGCTCATGAGGGTTTATGCCTCTTGTTAGTATTGTGTTTTCTATGTCTAATTTTATTCCTATTTACATCTGTGTTCTTGTGGCGAATGTCGATCACTGACAGCAAAGGGGTTAAACAGGTTTTGAAAATGTACGCGAAAAAAAGAATATAAACTGAAAGCAACATTGAAAGATAATTTAAATGGGAAACAACCGGAAAACACGTACCCCAAAAAAAAATCGTGCTAGGCGTAGTCTGTTTTTCCACACATTTTCTTCAGATGGAGAAGTTTATTAAGCGTGTAATTTACGTTGGTGTCGATCTCCACTCCCGCGTAAAATTGTTATTTCTGATACATATCTGTAGGTGTTCCTAAACGAACTGAAAATCACATTGTAAGATAATAGAGAGTAATTGAAATCCTAAACAACTGGAAAACATCTTGTTAGACATAATCCATGTTCACTTGTTTTGCTTAGTTGGAGTTTACTAGGCGTGTAATTTACGTTGGCGTAGATCTCTACTCTCGCGTAAAATTGATTTTTCTAATACGTGTATATCTGTGCGTGTTTTTAGAAAGTAATTAAATCGCCCAAAAATCGTGTACCCAAAAATTTAGTTAGGTATATAGTCCACACCCCAGAAATGTGACTGCCAAGAAAATGCAGAGAACATTCCAACGGAGAAAGAAAGAAAGAAAGTAAGTAAATAGAAGAAAGAAGATAAGTAGCAAATTGTGTATGTATGTCTATTTTGAAAAATTAAAAGCGAACATTTAAAAATTGTAATAAAAGTTCGAAATATTAATATACTGTGTTGTAATTGTTGGCACAGTCCATTTTTCACATGTTTTCCTCCGTTGGAGAAGATTACTAGGCGTGTAATTTACGTTGGTGTAGATCTCTACTCTTGCATAAAATTGCAATCCCTGATACACATCTGCACGTGTTTCTACATTTACCCAAGCAAAATTGTGTTTGTAGACGAGCTGGTCGACTGAGTAAATATCACAAGATCAAGATACAGCGGAGATACATTATACATCGGTCGAGTCTGACTTCTGACTTTCTACACTGACGAGCAAAAGAAATGCGACATTTTTGGAATCATCGGAAACACTTTTGTGTTTCCGATGATTCCAAAAATGTCGCATTTCGTTTGCTCGTCAGTATATGTCGCCCTGTTCAAAACTTTGCAGTACGTAACCGGTCCTCCGGCTGACGTCAGTCCTATTTAGCCCCAGCAAGTCCGTGCGAGGGACAACTACCCCATAAGTAAAAATCCTCGGGCACACGACGGCCGCAGGGCCCGTCGTGGGGCCCGAAGACGTTTTGCTACCGGAGTATGGCGTACGTTGACCCGACAACCTTCTGCTTACTGCACCGAACATAGCGAACACGGGGAGGAGGAATAGATAAGTCAGTCAGTGTGTGCGGACCGATGCCCTGATCACTTAATAGTGCCGAGGGCGGGACCGACTCTAAAATGTAAAAGACAGTCAATCAACGGACCGCCCCATTGAAACATCCCTGCTTATTCGAAGACTGTCTTGAAACCGGAAAGCCAAGATCTTCAAGAATACGTAGTTGTGTAGAAGGCTGCAAACCAGTAATGGTAATCCCATCCCATGGACAAATACACGAAAAGCCATCCGTCGTCGGAAGAAAATAAAATTCGTTCGCAAGTTCTCAGACAAATTAGATGCTTTCACTTCTTCAGGTTGCCACCAAGAAGACGCTATACTCGGCTATACTCGGCTATACTCGGCTTAACCCGTTCACTGCCCGTTGACGCAGATTGTATTTTTGCATTCTTTGTTAATTCAACACTAAAATGCCCTAGCTTTCCAAAGAACATGGATTCAAAGTGTTGTCAGCAAGAGGCATAGAACCTCGTGAGCCCCCGCAATACCGGCGGCTCATGGTGATCTTTACCTCTTGCAGTTGGGTGGTGTTCAGATTTTCTCGTCACTGAACAGCTTAAAGCGCGCAAATCATACTATGCATTTTACCCTCGAAATGATCCAAACCCTCCCTTTTTCCGAGTGTACAAAACTCATTGTTTTCATCCCTACATCACACGACCAATAATTTAGCGCTAACCGTAATATGTGACCTCGCTACCAAAAAAAAAAAAATTTAAATAAAAAAAAAAAATACTTGTAGCGACTAATGGCGGACGTTTTGTAGCCCTCTTTCTGACGCGTCATGGATGCCAGTTTTATTGTATAAAATATCACCAAAACGTTCGAAAGTACAAAGTTACATAGTGTTGTTCGAAACAACAGACACATTACAGGAGACGGCAACGTCATGAAATATTTAAATTACGTCATAAGTCTATTACATATAAATGTATATTCCTTTGACGTCAGTCATGTCTGGCATGATCCAGGTCGGAAGATTTCTTCTTGATTTCTTTTACGAAAATAGTGGAGGAATGAAAACAAATAACAATACGTTATTGGTAACAGGGGCTTGCTGCACGGGCCCTTGTAGGCCTGAGGGCGGTCAAAGGAACCATTGTACCCCGAAGGCCTTTGACCTCCCTCAGTCCTACAAGAGTCCGTGTAGCAAACCCCTGCCACCAATAACATAGTGTCGTTTGAAACAACATGCACACTACAAACCCCTGCCATCAATAACTTATATTTTTGCAAGTGTTTAAACTACTTACCGCCGCGGTGGCTCTCAGTTTATTTGACGGGACAGGTATGGCTGGGTTCATTGATAAGTTCAGTCTTTCCCGGTAAAATTCATAGTAAATTCGGCGCGCCCCCACCCATTCAAACAAATGAAAAATTGTGACCCACTTCAGTCTACCTAAGAAACATGGGTGAAGAAGAGGCATAGATTTTGATGAGTCCCCGCTGTCTGTGGGGGCTCTGTTGAGCCCCCACAGCTAGCGGGGACTCATGAGAATCTATGCCTCTCACAGATGGGTGTCTTTTAAGAACGGACATACTGACCTGACAAGCATCAATGCCTCCCATCTTCTGCCCAGCGCATAACTCGCCGTCCGCTATCGGCCGGTCCATGAGGTAGGAGCACACCTCGTTGCTGATCAGGGGGATGTTGGCTTTGTACAGGTACCGCGTGCCGTGACCGCCTGCACACAGGAAACGGTAACACACGTTATCATACCGTGACCACCGGCACATAGGAAATGTAACGTACGTTACGATACCGTGACCGCCTGTACATATCAAATGTAACACATGTTATCATACCGTGACATACCTCTTGCCATCTTGATTGGGTCACATGAAAACCTCTGCTACATCTTACCGTCGTAGGCAGCACCCCATCCAGTGACCGTGCACGTCATCTGGGCGAAAGACTCGCCGTTTTCGGGCAGGCAGACAGGACGGATGTACTGGGAATACATGGACACGTTGGCCGTCGCGATTCTCAACATGGCCACGTCGTTACCGAAGTCCTAAAACAATGATCATGTCACATCAAAGATACCGATCACGATAATGATAACGATAACGTCACCTTATTTTCCAAGGATAAATGATTAGCAGATCCGATTTTTTTTTTTTTAAAGCAGGGTATATATGTCATTGCTGCATGTACTCTCAAAATAGAAACAAGGACAATGAACATTAACTCATTGGAGACGCGCCTATACGGATACGCGGCGATTCGCCGCGTATCCGTATACGGCACGTCTGCAATGAGCTAATATAAGGATTATTTGGGTGCATGGAAGTCTAAATCTTTTGTCACTGGTGCGAATCGTATCCCACTAAGATGAACACCATTGTGCCCTCGCCTCAACGAGTGCAGGTAGTTTCTTCTGCACTACTTAAAGATCTACATAATGTCTATATTAACCCAAGTGACTGCAACCCGCAATGACACAGCTCGGCGAAAAAGACGAGTTAGAACACGTCTTTTCCGCCAAGCCGTATTGTCAGTAGCAGTCAAGGGGTTAAAGACATTTGTAACCGGCTGACGCGGTCCCTCCAGCTGAGACGCTATGATGTGTTTTTCAGTTATTCCTTTACCCTCTGGTCACCCAAGTCTCTTAGCCTTCACGCTACCCACGCTTAGCCAGGGGCCGCAACCCAACAACGAGTCAGCCAGCTAGTCATTTTGTAGTACTTTGAAAGTTGTGTTAGGTAGCCTGTGTTCTAGCCTCTATAACTTTTTAACGGCTTTACCGATCGAGAATCCGTAACTCACATCAGTTTCCTCATGCAACTCCCCTTCTACTCATATGCTCTGTGCTTAGTGATTTTATGACCACCATAGTTCAATTAGCGATTTTCGTACTTTTACAAATTCCAATGAGCTCTCTTAGCCCATTTTAAAATTTAATAATAAATTCCTAGGACTTCCCTCTAAAATATAGTTTATGGTAGTTAGTAGCTATTCACATTTCCTGTCTGTTGCTTCAAACCCGAAGCCTTTGTGATAAGTAATTATTGAGTTATGGCTCTTTTTGTAGTACCTTAGAAGCACAGATTTACCCATTTTTCGGTCTGTCTGGAACCGTTTCTTGGTCCGCGCCGTGTTGCTCTCTTTGTGGTTCGCGCGCAGAGTATTTAAGCCGGTCAGTGCCAGAGCGGGAAGTCTTTATCCTAAGAGTCGCCCCACTGACAATATAGCTACTACCACTCTGAGCCATCACTGAGCTTATCTTCAACCGTATCTCCACTGGGAGATCCGTAAGTTATATTTTTGTTACATTGTGCATTGATGAATGATGTTATTCTATCGACGGGCTGTTTATTGGAACTGATGAAGAGTTTACGAGCTAGCTTGTCGGTTTTGCCCTGTGTCTGACAGTCGGCCCTTAGCGGCCTCTCTTTTGATACGATCGCAACAAGTTGCTTCGCTACTTTGTTTTGGAAAACCTTGTTCCCATTTCGCCTGATGTCTAAGTGCTAGTTTCCTCTGCTGTGAGTAACATATTTTCAGCGCCAGATTATCCGCTGAATTTATGACTCTTGTGGCTGGTCGACTTCATGAAGGAAGAGAGAGGCAGGACTGAGTGATCAGTTCGGTGCAGTACGACGCACACTTTCCTTCCGCTTTGTTGGCTCTGTGCCAGTTTTGTTTGTGGCACTCCAGTTTATGAAGGAGGTATTTAGATCTGTAGTTTAGACTCTAACCAGGGCAAAGCAACAGGACAGCTATTGTTATGCTCGCTTGATTGTTCTACAGACTTGTACTGATCGAAGATGCTTTTTGTGCTTGTTGTTTTGCTTGATTCATTTGTTGGTTTGATTTGCCATCGAATGTTTGTTTTGAGATATGGTTTTGATACGTTATTTGTATTGTATGCTTGATGCATTTTATTTCATGTTTAATTGGGCTTTCTTGCCTCTGCTATCCTTTCTTACCCTGTCGTGCTTAGTTCCGCGTGAATTCCACTCTCAGGCAATACGTGTGACGTCACGAAATGCTAAAATAGACAGCCATCTTGGTCTGACCTTTGACCCACTATTTGTCGTCTGCTTGTTTACATTTAGTCGAGCAGAGTAACGCGACCGATGTCTACCTTTCCAAATTTAGTGTATGATCGGCTGTGTCGGATTATAACGTTAAATACATTCAACTAACTAGCCACGGCTTTTATTGTTGATCGGTTTAAACAAGTGGCAACACTCGCTGATTTACTGGGTAGTCGGTTGCTCACCTTTGGAAATAACCCGTTTCTCTATGGGTTTTGGGCATAGTAGTTATTCGTGAGTTTGACATATGCGCACATGGCGCCCCGTATAGATATACTCTGTGACTGGGATTAAAGGCACCGGCAGCCTGTTTTAGTAAAAGTTCTTAAGGTCCGGATCCACACTCTTGATGTCACGATAATTGTTCATGTTTTAAGATGCAGATTTCTTCTCTCTCTCTCTCTCTCTCTCTCTCTCTCTCTCTCTCTCTCTCTCTCTCTCTCTCTCTCTCTCTCTCTCTCTCTCTCTCTCTCTCTCTCTCTCTCTCTCTCTCTCTCTCTCTCTCTCTCTCTCTCGTTCTTTCGCTCCCTCTCTCTCGCTCTTTCGCATGTTGTGTCGGTCTGGGATTCTGCATCATATGGCCTATTGTCGTTTGGTCCGGGATTGCAGATTGACACAGTGTTTGGCCATTATGCGTCACTTAGTAATTCCAGTGTGGTGTTTGTCTGTGATTTTGCATCCTGCGGCCTGGTGTCGTTGGGTCCGAAATCGCAGACGGACACATGAGCTTATAGCGTGCTAGGGTGTGCGACATCTAAGTTGGTCTGTTATGCTGCATCCCATGTCCTGGTGCCATTGGGTCCGGAATCACAGGAACAACACACAGTATTCCCTGTGGGCCACTAGTTGTGTATGACGCATTATTCTTTTCTTTCCTTTTGACTGTCCTTGCCTTAAACTTCCTATTTGTCTGTAATATATTGTTCGACATATTCTTTAATTTGTTTATTGAGGTTGCTTTGCTTTACATGTTGGTCTGTTTGTAATGGGTCTATATTGTTACTTTTTGCATAGACTTAGGTCACTACTTTGCACATGCATGTAAGCCACAACCTACACTTACGTTTTCTGCCTATCTCCTCCTTTGTTCTGTGTTACAGACGCTGAATGAGAGTAACTATTGATTTAAGTATGTGACATCTCTTCCCACTGGATTGTGCCCAAGGAATGTATGCGATGTGTTGTGTTGTGTATATAGCTAGGTCTGAGTAGGGATGTTACACACGAACGCGGTGTGAATGCTAGTAAGTGGTTTGACTGTGCGCATGTAAGTGTCCCTGTCCCTAGTGTACCCATTGTATGGATGGTGTACGACTGCGGAACCAGAAGTACAAAGCGTGTTAGTTTGAAAGTGATGCGAGTGCATGCTACCTAGTTGTTGTTATGTGTCGCTGGATGCGTATGATTGTGTTTGCGGTGTGACTGTGATAAAAGCGACCAAAAGGACTGTTGTGTGTATGTTACCTTATATATTTAGGGAAGACCATATATTTAGAGAGATAAATGGTTGCACCTGCTATATGTTGTGTTGTAGTCGTTTCCCATCTTAATACACTTTCTGTTACTGGTAGCGTTCGTATAATTTGCTTGACTATAGTCATGATGCCTTAAATGCCCTGATTTGCATGCTGATTTCATGCTTCGTTGCCATTTAATATCATGATGTGTGGTATGTTCGATCATGTGTATCTTTGATGATTATGTGATGCCTCACATTGATCTTTTGGTTTTAATTATAATTTAGTGCCAACATGACGTTTCAGCCTTAGTTATGACTCAAATTAATAAGTTGGTTCATTTGGTGAATACAGTATTTGTATGATGCAACTGTCTGGCACCATTTCTGATAATGTGTTTTGTTGTATTTGTCCTAGGTGCTGTTTTTCTGCTATTTGATAAAGGACAAATAAAAGTACGTCAACGCGACCTCTGCTTCGGCTTCTTATATTCCCCAACCTAATTCACCCACAAACACCGGGTGCACACAAGTTCACACATTGAACGTGTCTAGATCCAGAAAGTTCATTGTTTTCAAGGCTGTTAACTTTGTGTCTGCTACTGACGACACTGCTCGGCGGGAAAGACGCGTAACTCGTTAGGAGCAGTCAACAAGATAATGCGCATACAAAACAGAGGCAAATAAAGAATGCAAAAGAAAAGTAGATCACTTCATGCTAACAGTATTACCGCGTACAAATGCGCCAGTAGCCCACGGCACCCTACCTGGTTGAATCCACTGTGGATGACCAGGGTGTCCACCTTCACCAGCTTCTCGTGTCCCTCAGTCGTCCCACGGTCGTACTCTCCCAGGATGCCGTTCCAAGCGAAGGGATTCTTACTTCTGGATAAGAGTAACAAGGAGGATTTTTTGTCACTCGGTCCGATGATCTCGTGGTTAGATACAACCTTCTCAGCGAGTTAGGTCAGTACTCGTGTGTCCATTGATTAGTGACTCACAAACCAGATAGGTGAGGCTAGCGCTGGCAGAATTGTATGGGGAATCACAGCGCTGGACAGACAACAGTTAGATCCCCTGCCCCCACCTATCAGGCACCCAATCGCCAGCGCACAGAGAAATACGACCCCTCCCTCCCCCCCTCCCCCCCCCCCATTGCCCATTGTGTCAGTTTAAAATGCTATAACAAAGTCGCTTTTGGGGATGTTCAGAACCTCCTCCCCCCCTCCCCTCCCCCTTGTTTGATATTTTGGCGAATGGTGAGAGTCTTAACACACGCACGCGCCCTCTCCCCCTATTCCCCCCCCCCTCCCCTCCACCCTCCCCCCCCCCCCCTCTTTCGATTTTTCGGCCCCTGGAAGCAAGGTCTATCGTCAGGGAGGCCTTTTGTATCAATTTGAATGTCCCAAACAAAAAGTCCCCCCCCCCCCTCAAGGTAACTGATCCGCCCCTGGGTTAACATTCCTTCTGTAGTTGCTATTCACCTCTTTTTTACCAAACGGTAATATTCTCAAATGGGTCGGTTAACAGGTTGCTCGGCTGTGTAGCATTTCCGGTTTGGCCTTTCAGAGAAGTGTTTACGTGTGCGCGTTGGAAAGTTTTTTGCGAAGTTTTCGTGTATATGCATAGATATTTTGTGTAGCCATGTAGTTATTTAAGTGTTCTGTTTTCAAGTGTATCTTAAGCTTTGTTTGGTCTCTACTTTTGGGTGGCAAAATATTCTCATGTTATTTATGAAATGTTTGAGACAACAAAACTTGAATTGCTGCACCATACATGTATACATTAATATAATAATACTGAAAACAATGAAAGAATTGCGAGTAATGCATTCTAAGGATAATTCATGACACAAACACAAAAAATTGACAATCTGCCAACAAACTCTTTAATTTTATCAGCATGACAATAAATATGAATTACTGGGTACATTACTACAAGTTTCACTATTGTACCGACAAAACAGAACAAAATAAGTTTCACTATTGTACTGACAGAACATAAAAAGTTGGAGGAAAAACAAAACAAAAAACAAAACAAAAACAAAAAACAACAAAACAAAAAAAACACATTTACACAAAAGTTGAAGATCACACACGCCCATGATACAAAAACCGTATGAAAATATCAGGGCGTGAGTGAGACAACAACCTGCTGGCATCAGTAGGTAGGCCTTAGAGTCGGTAGTCCTAATCCCTACCAAAAATATGGGGATATAACTTCAACGGAGATTTTGATACGTGCAACAAAACGCTGCGCAAAATAACTATCTCCGCCACGGTTTGGTCCGCTGACGATGAGGAGTACCGGCAATTTAAAGCAAAACTTCCTCGAAACACACATGAACTAGACATAAAAATTCAGACTGACTTGTGTCGCTCGAGTGTGTACGGCCGGCCGATAAAAAACAGGCCATTTCATCGGATAGTGTGCGATGTGATACACTTTTTTACAAACAAAAAGGTTTCAAACACGAACAATAACGGCGAATGAAAGGTTTGTGGTCAAAACATGGCATTTGCAACAAGTCATACAGCTTTTTTTCGTTGTTGTGGCAACCTTTTACTGCGCAATGTCGGCCGCTAGATCGGGAACTTGTGTAGGGTTTTGTATTCACAGCTTCCATGTTTGCAAGCAAAACCGGAAGTCGTCCCCAGTAGGTCGACGGGTCATGTTCAAAATGGCCGCACCCATCATTTCTAATTAAAAAGACGTGAATACTGTCACTCATACAGCAGCTTCTCTTTGCAAAATACACAGATCCACATGACCCATGCAGCCGCAAGGGGCTCATGAAAGGGAATCGGCTGTAAAAAATTGAGGGTGTTTTATTGTGGCGAAATTCGAGGATTTGTTAACCCCTTCACTTCACTAGCAAATGAACATGGATACAAAGTGGTCTCAGCAAGAGGCATAGATCCTCATGAGCCCCCGCAGCTCATGAGGAGCTATACCTCTTGCAGCTGGGTAATGTTCAATCTTTCTTGGCAGTGAAGGGATTAATCGTTACGATTTTCACTGAGGCATCAAAGTACAGACTCTAACTTCTTCGCTCGATCGATGATAACTGAGTCCCTTGCATGATGTGGGTCCCGCCGAGATGTTGTCTTTAAATAACTTTTCAATAAACTTCAACCTGTATAGTCTGTAAACGTCATATCCGTGAAAAAGAAGCATTTTGTTCGATGTGTCTAGACGTCAAATTTTAATATTCAAGGGGTTGTGCCGAGGACATCACGATGTATACATGTATACCATTCAATGGACAACGAAGATTTTCAATATCTTCAGCGTTTCAATGCAGGGCTTTTAGCGTTAAATGTGGGAGGTGCTTGGCCTAAGACATCTCATTTAGTGTGTTAAATAAGCAAAGAGCACCCCCCCCCCCCCCAAGCCCCCCCCCCCTCTCCCCCCTCCTACCCACACACACACACACACCCACACACCCCGACTCAGCAAAGGCAGATCCATCTACCGCAACTCAAGTTGGACGTAGTGTAGTGCCTAACGAACGAGTAATATGCCATATGTGGTGTTGTGATTTTGATAAGGTCCAAAATCACAACACCAGCACTCATGTTTGCCAAACGCACACACAGAATAAGTCGGGGGAAAATTAGACAGCCATAATATTCAACGTGAAAACTTTTTTTTTCGAAACGCTCACAAGTTATAAGTGAATGAAAAGTTAGACTGCTACTCAGCGTGAAAACTTCGCTAAAGTCCACATGGCATGTTTGTACGTCTGCATGTTCTTGGGTTTCCATTTGTCTATCTACAGTGATGGAATTGCCGTCCGTGAATCAACACACGTACGCGTTATGGCAGGATGTCTGAGAAGGCTTCGGTGGCCTATTTCAGTAGAGGCAAAAAGCAACGAGACCACACCCAAGTGCCAGAGACATAGATCCTCATGAGCCCCCGCAGTTGCTGGGGGCTCATGAGGATCTACGTCTCTTTCTGGTATCATTCATAACTCTGTGTGCCTCAGGTACGACGCGGAGACATGTGGCGGTGAATCTGCCTTGATTGTAGAGGCGTCATTTCTAGACGCTGGTTCCGCACTCGCTTCAAACTTCATGTTCCCATTTGCGCGAGATCATTTTACGTTGCCAGACTGAGTCAGTGTTGTAAACGATTTAAGGTTTTCCAATTTAACCCTGCAAACTGAAGTGATAAACGGTGCCGAGAGTCAAATGCTTGCTGAGTAAAGCTTTCAGCGTAATAAAAAAAAATGTATATGTTACTGCCCGAACTGAGGCCATTTCCAGTGAGCGGCCTTTTGCTTGACAAATTATTGAATTGAAGAGAAAACTTTTAGATAAGCTGGATCGTGTTCAGTTTGCCCTTCCCCTGCTTCCCAATTGTTTGGTGACTCGGGTTTTCGAGTTCGACCAACAGAAAACTACTCATGGAAACAAGGGAAAGATCCTACAACGCAAGTCGTCATCGGGCCGACGTCGGCCGCAGTCGGTCCGCGCACATTCGTGCACGGGCCGACTGGGCCGACATCGGCCCTATTGCGTACAAGATATGGTCTTGACAGCACGGTACTCACTCCCGGAAGCAATGGGCGGCTGAGAGGATCCACTTGTCGCTGATGAGGATTCCGCCGCACATGTGGTGCCCGCTGGCCACGAACGACCGCAGCGACACCTAGACAGAAAGGCAGCAAACACGTTTTCAGTGACACTGACAAGGAAAGCAACACGCTGTCGTCAATGACCATCCCTTCCTGTTAGACCAGGGCCGTGACTCCTTCGTCACGACGAGTTAATGCCCTGTTCTAACAAGACTATCCTAGTTTGAAGACCTGAGATGTACGCAAGCTGAAAGAAGTAGGTTTTAAGTTGGGTCTTAAAGACGTCAATGTTTTCAGCATTCCGGAGGTGTACGGGAAGTGAGTTCCAGACAACAGGGGCTTGATACTGGAATGTCCGGCAGCCAAACCGCTTAGAGGAAAAGCTGGGGACACGGAAACGCTTCTCAGAGCAGGAACGAAGGGAACGGGAGGGCTGATAGATGTTGAGGAGGGATGAGAGGTATGGCGGTAGGGATCCATCAAAGCAGCGAAAAGCCAGGACCGCAATCTTGTACTCGACTCAACTGAATGGGTAGCCAGTGCAATTCCTGAAGTAGGGGGGGGGGGGTTACATGGTCCATTTCGACGAAGGAGTCGGTGACGGCCATGTTCTAAGAGGAAAAACTGCAGCTATGAATGTCTTCAACTTGTCCACCAAATGATCTTCGTAACATGTAGACTGCGCCTGAGAGTGTGGTCGGTCAAGACACGATAGTTTTAGGGTAGTTCCTGATTAGCCACCTTTACTGTTAGTGGACGAACACTGTGCCTTTGAAGTCATTGTCAACCGACTCAACGTGAGTGATCCACGGCCGCCCAAGGAACATGGATACAAAGTGCTTTTAGCAAAAGGCATAGATCCTCATGAGCCCCTGCAGTTGCGGGGGCTCATGAGGATCTATACCTCTTGCAGTTTTGCGGTGATCAATTTTTCTCGGTGTTGCTATACGCTTAAAGTGGAAAAAAATTAGAGCGTTCTCTTCTGTGAACTTTTCTGAGGACGCATCAATCAGACCACCTCCCCACTACGCCCCTCCCCCCACAAACCCCGACTTGTCAGCATGATTAGCAAGAGATTCTTAGTGAAATGTGAGCCATTCTGAGTGACGAGTAATATCAGATATTATAAACATACTGCACACCTGCCATGGAAACTCCCCGCGAGCGGCAACAGTGCCACCCACAATCCTTTGCGCCGCCGGTGGATTTGTCTCTGGGTAGATCACTCCGCACTGGCCTGTAAAATATTTTTTTAAAAACTGACATTATAGCTCTTTTAAACATAATAATTAAAATTCTAATGATTTTGCGGGGAAGACCTTCTCTGGACATATGAATATCTTTTGGCCGGGAGCTGAGCTAGTGGCGGTTCATTGGTTCTACGGCGAAGCCACACTACGCGCCCTGATTAGTACACGCGCCATTTTACAGGTAGCAAGGCGATCGTTGACCAGTTTAGTCCCGATGCACTACAGCAGAAGATGGATGAACCATGACAATTCAAGGGTAGTGCCCGATTAGCTTGGCCCGCGTCAAATCGCCAAGTTAATGGGTCGACCATGATAATTCAAGGGTAGTGCCGGATTATCTTGCCCGCTCGGCTCAGTTCAGGTGCCAAGCTAATCCGGCGGTATTACCCTTGAATTATCATAGTCGATCTGTCTCCTGTACTGCGACTGGTACATAAAATACAGTCGCTAGGGGATGCCAACAAAATGCGGCCTTGGAGTTAAACGGGTTAGCCTGATCATGATCCTGTCACAAACCAGGCTACCACTCTTGCGTCAAGCGCATCCTGATAACAAGGGCGAGCACTCCTGCGTCCTATGGGACGCAAAAGTGCTGGGCCCTGGTTCATCAGGATTGGAAACTTTGCCGGACCACATTTGGCCTTCCCTACAGTCCCATCTGTTAAAATGCCTTAGCCTTAGTTAGTCTGTCCTAGTCATCCTCTAATTTTTCAATCCCCTAAATAACACTACCGCCGGCCACTTGCTGCACATTTGCCATGCACAAAATCCTCTTTTTTTTTTTTTTTCTAAGTTAATCAGGACATCATCCGTCATGGCTATGAGCCTGATTACGTGCCAACCCCACACCCAAGCGCAACCAAAACTGGTACGTACCTCGAAGTCACCATCCACATGGTAAAACTCAAAACTAAGCCAAAAAGAGTCCGCTGGTTAAGCCAAGGTTGGTATGAATCAAAGAACCAAACATAATTATCTCTTCTTGTCCATCAAGAGATTTCAAGCAAGTTTCAACATCCTGCCCGTACAAAATTCCAAAGAAGGCAGAAGATTTTTTTAACGCCGGTCCTCTGACTACCTGACCTACCTAATTTTAATGTATACTGTGACCTGTACAAGCTGCGCTGGTGGCCTACTCCGGTACTTACCATAAGCTAGAGGCGGAGCCTTGGGCGGGATGACGGGCGGGATGCAGCACATCTCCTGGAAGCCACAGCCGCTCAGCGTGTAGGAGTAGCCCGCCAAACAAGAGTTCATCACGTGGTTGATGCACGTGCCACCCCATGACGCCTCGCAGCCTGCACGTACAGTAATTGTGTATGCACACTCAGTTGATACACTGTGCTTTATGTATAGGTCGTATTGGTAAATATGCTTACAAAATAAGCCCCCATCTCACCCCAAAAAGAATTTTGTACTTACAGTAACCCCAGTACTGAGAAAAACGTCTTCGGGCCCACGACGGGAGTACTGCGGCCGTCTTGAGCACGAGGGCCTTTGCTTACTGGAAAGCCGTCTTTTCGCTGACCACCAAGTTATACTACAGCTGAGTAAAAGCTTGAGCTCTCTCTCTCTCTCTCTCTCTCTCTCTCTCTCTCTATATATATATATATATATATATATATATATATATATATATATATATATATATATATATACATATATATATATATATATATATATATATATATATATATATATATATATATATATATATATATATATATATATATATATTGTGCCACTGTGCTTTGATGTCCCTGTTTTATGTATATTTTGTACTTAGTCAGTTGTAGTTGTAGCAACGGCAGGTACGAAAAATGACATAGTCACTGACTGTGTTAATATCTTCACCGTTGTAAAATAAAGATTCATTGATTCATTGATTCTCTCTCTCTCTCTCTCTCTCTCTCTCTCTCTCTCTCTCTCTCTCTCTCTCTCTCTCTCTCTCTCTCTCTCTCTCTCTCTCTCTCTCTCTCAAAGCCACAGGAAGAGTTCAAAGTAAAGTAGGTAAAAGCACTGTCAGGGGAGAGAAGTGTGCTTGATCGACCAGTGATCATAGATCTACTTGGTCAAAGCACAACAAAAAAAGATAGGAAAGAGGGGGTGCGCTAAGAAAGTGACTGAAATCAATTCAGTGCTAATATTTTAGGAAGATTACAAAGTAAAGTAGGTAAAAGCACTGTCAGGGGAGAGAAGCGTGCTTGATCGACCAGTGATCATAGATCTACTTGGTCAAAGCACAACAAAAAAAGATAGGAAAGAGGGGGTGCGCTAAGAAAGTGACTGAAATCAATTCAGTGCTAATATTTTAGGAAGATTACAAAGTAAAGTAGGTAAAAGCACTGTCAGGGGAGAAAAGCGTGCTTGATCGACCAGTGATCATAGATCTACTTGGTCAAAGCACACAACAACAACAAAAATAGGAAAGAGGGGGTGCGCTAAGAAAGTGACTGAAAGCAATGCATATTGAAGCCCCCCACCCCCACCCCGAAGGGGGGCGTATCACATATCCCACTGTTCCAGCCACTCAGTGCATGGAAATTTAAGTCTAGGTCCCCCAAGGGGGGGGGGGGGGGATTCCAGATATTTCGCCGGTGTGGACAGCTGTTTCGGTCTTGGCGACCTCGTCAGCACACCATTCGGCATACTGGTGGTTTGCAGATAGGCAAAAGTTCCTGCCTTCCACCAGCATGCCGAATGGTGTGCTGACCAGGTCGCCAAGACCGAAACAGCTGTCCACAACGGCGAAATATCTGGACCCCCCCCCCCCCCCCCCCCCCGCCCTTGGGACACCTAGATTTAAATTTCCATGCACTCGGCTGGAACAGTGGGATATGTGATACGCTCCCCTTTGGGGGGGGGGGGGGAGCTTCTATATGCATTGCTTTCAGTCAATTTCTTAGCGCACCCCCTCTTTCCTATCTTTTTGTGTGTGTGTGTGTGTGCTTTGACCAAGTAGATCTATGATCACTGGTTCGATCAAGCACACTACCCTCCCCTGACAGTGCTTTTACCTTCCTAAAATATTAGCACTGGCAGTCTCCCCTTTTCTCTCAAAGCCACAACTTGAGCACACAAGCATGTTACCATGGATGTTGATATGACATTGGGTTATTTCACGGTGGATTTGTCAGTTTCAGTTTCATTTATTCAATCTCGGACCCCATGGGTGCATGAGAGAAATGACAACAATTTTTTTTTAAAACATAAATGTGCTCAAGAAATAAACATAACATTGACATTGAGACTCCTCGCGCTGGGACCATACGGCGTTGAGGCGCGTCCCCTGGGTGGTGGATAGGGGGTCCCTCGTGAGAGGGGTGCACCGAATGAAATAAGGTGCCGTGAACCAACATGGTCTAAGGGAAGGTGACCCCGACAGAAAACCCCTGGTCCTCCTAGTAAGGGGGTTGGGCGTGGGGGTAGCTTCCCCACCCTGCAAAAAAGGAAATAGCTACAAAAACGCCGACGAAAAGACTAACAGTAATTCCTTTCCTGGAGGAGGAAGGTTCTTCTACTAGAAGACTTATGACGTCCTGTGGTGAAAGCCGGAATTCTTCGGAAGCCACAGGACCGAGCCGCCTCTCTCTATCCAGGGATACAACCATGGGCACATGGAACGTCAAGACCATGTACCAGAGCGGCAAGGCCGCCCAGATAGCAGCGGAAATGCAAAAGTACAACCTTTCTCTGCTAGGCATCAGTGAAGCCAGATGGACGCAGTCTGGCCAGAAAAGGCTGTTAAGTGGGGAGATGGTTCTGTATTCAGGTCATGAAGAGGAGAATGCCCCCCATACAGAAGGAGTAGCACTCATGCTGTCACCAGTGGCACAGAGAGCGCTGATGGGCTGGGAACCTCTTGGGCCAAGAATTATAACAGCAGCCTTTAGAACCAAGAAAAAGCTCAAGCTGAACGTCATCCAGTGTTATGCGCCCACCAATGACAGTGACGAGGAAGAGAAACAAGAGTTCTACGACCGACTCCAGAGTGCCGTGGACAAATGTGCGGAGCGAGACATCACCATCGTCATGGGCGATTTTAATGCCAAAATAGGGGAGGACAACACCGGATACGAAGAGGTGATGGGGAGACAGGGACTAGGCTCGGAGATGAGTGAGAACGGGGAGAGGTTTGTAGACTTTTGTGCTCTAAACCGACTTGTCATTGGAGGCAGCATCTTCCCACACAGAAGAATACACAAAGCAACTTGGGTCTCACCTGACCATACAACAGAGAACCAAATAGACCATATCTGCATTAGCAAGAAATTTAGAAGATCCCTTCAAGATGTTCGAGTGAGGAGGGGAGCAGATGTCGCCTCAGACCACCATCTGCTTACCTTAAGAATGAAGCTCAAGCTAAAGAAAAGCCGCACAGAGACAACAAGAAGACAGCGCTATAATGTAGGCCTCCTGAGAGAAACTGGAGTTAGAGAAGAGTTCAAACTGGTGCTGTCCAACCGGTTTCAAGCGCTACAGGAGCTAGTAAATGAAGAGGAGGCGGTCACCACAGAGCAGCAGTGGAAGGCAGTTAGAGAGGCGCTGAACTCAACCTGCAAAGACACTGTAGGGTTCAGGAAACACCACCACAAGGACTGGCTGTCGGCACAGACCTTGAAGAAGATAGAAGCGAGGAAGCAGAAGAAAGCAGCGGTCAACAACAGTCGCACGAGAGCAGCCAAAGTAAGGGCACAGTGGGAATACTCGGAAGCCAACCGCGAGGTGAAGAGGAGTATCAGGGCAGACAAGAGGGCCTACACAGACAGCCTGGCAGCAGAGGCAGAAAAGGCAGCAGGCAGCGGCAACATGAAACAGCTCTACGACATTACCAGAAGATTGTCGGGTAAGTATGGCCATACAGAAAGACCAGTAAAAGACAAAGAAGGCAAGCCTATTGCAGACAGAGCAGACCAACTCGACAGATGGGCCGAGTATTTTGAAGAGTTACTGAACAGACCTAGCCCACCCGACCCCCCCCCCCCCCCCCCCCCCCACGACATCCAGCCGGCAGAGACCGACCTACCCATCAGCTGTGACAGACCCAGCCGGGAAGAGATCAGAAAAGCAGTGGCATTTTTGAAGAATGGCAAAGCAGCAGGGCCAGATGGCATCCCAGCGGAGTCTCTGAAAGCAGACCTAGAGACAACAGTTGAGATGCTGTACCCACTGTTTGGAAAGATCTGGGAAGAGGAGGTGATGCCAGCTGACTGGAAGGAGGGGTACCTAATCAAGTTTCCCAAGAAAGGCGACCTCAGCAAGTGTTCCAACTACAGAGGAATCACCTTGCTGTCAGTACCAGGAAAGGTCTTCAACAGGATCATCCTAGAGAGAATGAAGAGCTCCGTTGACCCCCAGCTGAGAGACCAGCAAGCAGGATTCAGGAAGAACCGATCATGTACAGACCAGATCGCCACTCTCCGCATCATCGTGGAACAGTCTCTGGAGTGGAGCTCCCCGCTGTACGTCAACTTTGTGGATTATGAGAAAGCATTTGACAGCGTGGACCGAGAGACTCTGTGGAAACTCCTACGACACTACGGTGTACCCACAAAGCTCGTCCGCCTGATCAAGAGCAGCTATGATGGCATGACATGTCGCGTGATCCACGAAGGGCAGTTCACCAGAGAGCTCCAGGTCAGATCTGGTGTCAGGCAGGGGTGTCTGCTGTCTCCGTTCCTCTTCCTACTGGCCATAGACTGGGTCATGAAGATGACCACAGAGCACAGACGAAGTGGAATACAGTGGACACTGTGGACACAGCTTGACGACCTCGATTTTGCAGACGACTTGGCATTACTGTCCCACACTCATCAACAAATGCAGGACAAGACCACGAGGCTTGCTGACATCTCGTCCCAAGTGGGCCTCACCATTCACAAACAGAAAACAAAGACAATGAGGCTGAACGCAACCAGGGAAGACCAGTCTTGCTTGCTGACACCCCGTTGGAGGAGGTGGAGTCCTTCACCTATCTCGGGAGCATCATAGACAAAAAAGGCGGCACTGATGCAGATGTCAGAGCACGAATCGGTAAAGCCAGAGCAGCCTTTCTCCAGTTGAAAAAAGTGTGGAGTTCCAGAGAGCTGTCACAACACACCAAAGTCCGGATTTTCAACTCCAATGTAAAAGCAGTTCTCCTATATGGAGCAGAGACATGGAGATTGACAAAAACCACAGTCAACAGAGTACAGACCTTCATGAACAGTTGCCTTAGAAAAATTTTGAAAATCCACTGGCCAGAGAAGATCAGCAACGTCAGACTCTGGGAGAGAACAGAGCAGATAACAGCAGAGAATGAAATTGGGCGAAGAAGATGGGGATGGATCGGTCACAGTCTGAGAAAGCCAGCTTCCAGTATCACTAGGCAGGCATTGTCATGGAACCCCCAGGGAAAGAGGAAAAGAGGTAGGCCGAGAAACTCCTGGCGTCGAGACCTCCAAGCAGACATCAAGAGACTGGGAACCACCTGGAGTAGAATCGAAGGAGAAGCACAGGACAGGAGTTGCTGGAGGTCTCTCGTCGACGGCCTATACCCGGGTAGGGGTGACAGGCGTAATGAAATGAATGAAAAAATGACATTGAGACTAAAGTATGCCAAGTTGAAGGGACAGCCGAGGTGTTCGACAAGCAATCCGCTGGAGAATATCCAGTCCCTTCCTCCTCCAGTCTAATGATTACTCCCAAACAGTATTGGACCCGCTGGGAAGATTTAGGTTTTTGCCGCCTACGACCGGTTTCGCCCCAAAGGGGGATGGAGGGGGGGGAGATTCAGATAGGCATACGGCGTATCCCGACAACTACTTATTCCAGTTTACTGTCCCCCTGGCACCGAGGTGATCCGGGACTAATAACCCGTCAAATTGCAAACACAACGCATGCACTAGAAGCCGCCTCGAAAATTTACTGATAGCACCACTAGTACAGCGCGGATTGCATCCCTAAAGCTTTATGTGGTGTTGCAGTGGAAGAAGACAGACTAATTTTGAAAAGGCAACACATAGGCAATTTTGTGGCGTAATTATTTTTTACTTTTTTTTTTTTAAACATTTTTGGCCTTTTAAAAGTAAAGAAGAAAGAAATATATATATATATATATATATATATATATATATATATATATATATATATATATATATATATATATATATATATATATATATATATATATATATCCATGCAAAAACAAATTACGCAGGTGGCACCAGAAAAAAAGGCAAACTCTAAAAGCACAAGAAGCCTAAACAGGATGACGAAATCAGGGCGCATATTGTGGTGTGGACGGCCTAGCACTCCTACATCACAATTCTGTAAATACTCAGTAAATACATGTCCCACGTAATTCATTGACAGAGTATAAACTAGTTCAAAAGTCATTCAGATAAGACCATCAGTCGGAAGATTAGACATTCGGGGTGCGGCCTTCTCTGCGTGAAAAACACAGACGTAAATCAGTGATTCCCGGCAACATTGAAGGGTCATAGCTCATCGTGTCTCCGCAAGGTGCGGGAGCTTAACCTTTTGCGTGTCGGTAGCGGTTTTAGTCGCGGTGATTCCTGTAGGAATCATCGCGACAAAAACCGCTACCGACACGCAAAGTGTTAGGAAAACCGCCACTCCTTATACCGGCACTTTAGGCTTTCGCTGTCAGGTGTGGCTTCAAAATCTAAACCGGATGCCAGAGAATACGCCGATCCTGAGGACAAAGTCAGCCAAGGGCCTGTGAACGGGTATATGGCAAAAATACACCCCCACCCCTACCCCAACCCCCTCCCCCTGCCGGCGGGACTGAACGAAATGCTTGTAGAGACTGCTGACTCATTGCTTAGCATCACTGATGGAAAATGATGATCGTGAATAAAGAAATGCGACCGTTCATGAGCAGGTTGCACAGTTCCGGACCGGCGTAAAACTGTTGCCGCTATGGTTTCATGTGAAAGAAAAACAGAAGATATTGGAAAATAGAAACAAGGAACGACGTTTCGGATCAAAGATCCTTCTTCAGGTGACGTGGAAACAAACGTAGAACAGAAAAGAACACGATAGAAAGAATTTAGAATGATGTAAAAAAAAAACAAAAAAAAAACATAATGACGCAAATACACATGCACAAAACACGTAGTACAAAACTTACGTCCACATACATACACTTCACTGCATACATTCGCATTCACTCGTGCCTGCTCCCGCTCACGTACATGCACACACACACACACACACACACACACACACACACACACACTAATCGGTGCAACGGTAGCATCAAATATGATCAACAGTAGCATCCAGTATCAAAAGTGAGGTCAAGTCTGGCACCAACTACCCATCAGGCCGAGCATCAACTCAGTAGTACATCCCTAGGGGCAAATGTTCAAGCCGCGCAGATGGCAAGTGCCAAGCCTGTCCGCGAAAAATGATTCTGTCATTTTGCGGCGGATGAAGTGGGATGTACAAGTATTTTGCCAAAGGATGCGCATGCTGAAATGTGTGAGGCTATGAGGAGATTCGTTGAAATGACGTCCAACCTGGTTGTCAAGTTGTATCCGATGCGGATCGAACGAACATGCTCCTCGCAGCGTTCAGGGAGTGTACGGTATGTCTCCCCAACATACAACATCTTTGGGCAGTGAGAACATGAGATGACATAGACAATGTCCGATGAATGATCGGTGAACATTGAAAGATGATACGGGTCCGGTGATGACGGGGGATGTGTTATGTACGGACATGCTTTGCAGTGTGGTTGCTGACAAGGGTGTGTGCCAGGTGGTAAGGTGTTACTGAGATGCGCGATGTGAACTGTGAACAAGATGATCGCGTAGGTTAGTGTTACGAGTTTGTAAAGCATGTTCTTAATTAAACTAACTTTAGTTCGCGAACTCTGACGATCTAGAGTTCACGATCTCGGACGAACCAGGATGGTTCTTAATTGGACGATCTAAAGATACGGCGAACCTAGTTCGAAGTAGTTCACGAACCTCGGCAAACCATAGTTCGCTGTCGGAAAACGTTCGCTCAACGTGTTGAGCGATCCCAGGCGAACCTTTTCTCTGTCTGGTCAAAACCTTTACCCTCTTCTGCATTGGAGATAAGAAGATAGTCACCAATACAAACAAATATGGCGGACGGCGATATTTCACTCGTGCGAAGAACAAGACCTATTTTTATTGATTTGTGGGAGGCGCAACGCTGTTTGTGGGGTCGCTGCTGCACTGAAGGAGTACAAAAACAAACATCGTTCAAATCGCGAAGCGGCATAGCGGCAGCCATTTTGAACACCTCAGCAGACAGTAAGTGCGCCGAATCAAGCACATCAGTTAAGAAAGAGAACCATGGCAAACCTGGTTTGCTGAAGTTCGCCTAGGTTTGTTCAACCTCAATTAAGAAACAAACCAAAAGATCGCCGATCTTCTCCGATCTAGGTTTGCCGATCAAAAGTTTGTCCAATTAAGAACAGCTCTAAGCGACCAACGGAGGCTCAGGAAATATGTCTTTCAATACTGTGTCATTCTGAATGATGTAGAAGTTTCTGAGGAGAATGTTTTTGATGGGGATGTTGTGAGGATGATACGTGATACATAGGACCGGCCGGTCCTCTGCAGCACTGTGAGTTTTCTCCCGCAAAGCTTCACTTCTGCTTGTGGCCTCAGCTTTAGAACGACTCGGTGTTGACGATGTCTTGCGGGGGTATCCCTGGTGTGAGAAACGGAAAGTGGCCATGGTTTGGGTCTGTTTGGTGAAGTCGTCGTCGCTGCTGCAGATCCGACGGAGTCGCAGAAATTGGGAGAATGGGATACCGTTTTTGGTGGTGGCAGGATGGCTTGATGAAAACTGCAGGTAAGTGTGAGCGTCGATAGGCTTGTAATGGACGGTAGTATGGAGTTTGTCAGAGTCGGCTTTGGTGGATATTTGGATGTCGAGGAAGGGCACAGACTCCTCGGAAATCTCATGCATGAATCGGAGATGAAAAGACTGAGATGAAGTTGACGAACTGTAGTGTTTTAGTCATGTTTCTTGAGGTGACGCCCAAGCAGTCGTCGATGTAGCGCTTGAAGAGGTCTGGCAGAGGTCCAGTGTATTGAGTGAAAATCTTCTCCTCCACGTAGCCCACAAACAGACAGGCATAGGAGGGCCCCATTTCAGTGCCCATGGCGACTCCTTTTTTTTCTGTTTGTAGTGCTGACCCATAAATTGAAAGGAGTTCATGGACAGCACCAGTTCGGCTAAGCGGAGGATGGTTGTGGTGTCGATCTTCAGATGATGTTTGCAGATTAAATGTTTCAATGCTAGTAGGCCGTCTTCATTGGGGATGTTGGTGTAAAGAGCCTCTATGTCGATAGTGAATAAAATCTTGTGTGTTGCTGCGTCAGGGAAGATGAAGCGATCCAAAAGGTGAAGGGCGTGGTTAGTATCTTTCACACTGTGGGAGGAGCACGGACCAAGGGCCGGAGGATGGAGTCGATGAACTGGGATATAAGCTCTGTGGGACAAAAGCAAGCCGAAACAATGGGACGACCCGGTGTTCGCCGCGTTCGATCCGCCTCGGATACAACAACCAGGCTGGACGTCATTTCAACGAGCCTCCTCATAGCCTCACACATTTCAGCATACGCATCCTTTGGCAAAATACATCTCTCGAGTCATCCGCCGCAAAATGACAGAATCCTTTTACGCGGACTGGCTTGGCACTTACCATCCGCGCGGCTTGAACATTCGCCTCTAGGAATGAATGCTCGGCCTGATGGGTAGTTGGTGCCAGACTTGACCTCACTGTTGATACTGGATGCTACTGTTGATCATATTTGATGCTACCGTTACACCGATTAGTGTGTGTGTGTGTGTGTGTGTGTGTGTGTGTGTGTGTGTGTGTGTGTGTGTGTGTGTGTGTGTGTGTGTGTGTGTGTGTGTGTGTGTGTGTGTGTGTGTGTGTGTGTGTGTGTGTGTGTGTGTGTGTGTGTGTGTGTGTGTGTGTGTGTGTGTGTGTGTGTGTGTGTGTGCATGTCGTGAGCGGGAGCAGGCACGAGTGAATGCGAATGTTTGCAGTGACGTGTATGTATGTAGACGTAAGTTTTGTGCTACGTCAGTGTTTTGTACATGTGTATTTGCGTTGTGACGTGTTGTTGTTGTTTTTTTGTTTGTTTGTTTTGTTTTTGTTTGTTTGTTTTGTTTTTTGCGGGGTTTTTTTTTACGTCATTCTAATTCTATCTATACAGGATGACGTCTTTTCTTTCTATCGTGTTCTTTTCTGTTCTACGTTTGTTTCCATGTCACCTGAAGAAGGATCTCTGATCCGGAACGTCGTTCCTTGTTTCTATTTTAAAGGGTTTTCCACCACTATCTTCTGTTTTTCTTTCACAGTTCCGGACTGTTTGCGGGGGTGGGGTGTAGGGACTACTTCTGCGAACGGTACACGTTTAGCCTGTGACCGTGAGGCTGAACACACGCGGCACGCGCGCGCACATACACACACACACACACTGCCCTCTACTGCATGGTGACTCATTACCTTTTTTTAACTGTGCCTTGTTGGCTTATATCAAATTTTGTACTAGCAACTTCTGCTTAGAACTAAGCAGCGCATATAATTTTGCTGAACTTACCAACTTCAAGTTGATATATGATAATACTCTTAAAATTGAGTTCTGCCCACAACGATCACAAAAAAAAAAAAAAAAAAAACGAACAAAAATATAAAGAAGTACCCAACGGAGAAAGAAACACGCTTAGAAAAAACGGTACAACACAATTTATTAATATTTCGGGTAAATACCCTTTGTCAAAATAGACAAACAAACAGACAGGCAGTCACCTTTTTGGTCTGGATTGAACAAAAATATGCACAGAATTAATTATTATTGTATGACTGAACTGGAATGCGGCCCGAATTCCTGTAAATTCAAAAGACAATTACGAGATATGGTAATTACAGAGGTTGGATAATATACTGACTTCCATTAAAAACGCGAATTTTTCACCATATCGCTTTTCTTCGTAAATATGCTTTAATCCAGGTTATTTTGACGTCATTTATTAGAAAATGTTATGAAGGGTGTGTTATGTCGTGTGCAAATAGAATGTTTAGTCTTAAAAATCCCACATCGATGACTAATCAGTGACACTATTATCACAGGATATTGAAAGTGAAATGGGGAGCATCTGCAGAGGACACAGCTGAAAGCCAACCAATGTGCAGTATCACTAAGGTCGGTGTGCATAAAAATCAGGCCTGTTTGGTCTTGACCTACTTTTCGTTTGTCAAAGGCTCCTAAATAATCAACGTGACCTATAAACGCAGGCTGGCAAAAGCGAACAGCGCTTTCGGGCGACTTTTCAAGCGGGTGTGGCACAATCAACAGCTGAAAACAGGCACCAAGATCAGCGTGTACAGAGCTGTGGTCCTTACCACCCTGCTGTATGGTTCCGAGTCCTGGGCCCTCTACCGCAGCCAACTACGACTCCTCGAACGCTTCCACCAGCGCTGCCTGCGTACCATCCTGGGCATTCACTGGAGTGACTATGTCACCAACGTCGAGGTCCTTGAACAGGCTGAAACTGTGAGCATCGAGGCTTTGCTGCTGCGGACACAGCTCCGCTGGGCGGGGCATGTCTCCAGGATGGAGGATCATCGCCTACCAAAGATCACCCTGTTCGGCGAGCTTGCTACTGGACACCGTGACAGAGGGGCACCAAAGAAGAGATACAAAGACTGTCTCAAGAAGTCACTTAGTGCCTGCCAAATCGACCACCAACAGTGGTCTTCGCTTGCTGCGGACCGTGACACCTGGCGCTCCACCATTTACAAGGCAGCTGTCTCCTTTGAGGACTCTCACAGAGCTAGCCTTAAGGACAAGCGGCTCAGGAGAAAAAACAGAGATGCCGCAGCTCAGAACCCTGGCCATACCTCCCCCTGCAGCCACTGCGGTCGAACCTGCCTGTCTCGGATTGGCCTCCGCAGCCACGAACAAGCCTGCAGACGTCGTGGGCAACTCCTATAAAATCTTCGTTCGCGAAGTCAAGCCAAGACTTTTCGTTTGTCAAAGGCTCCTAAATAATCAACGTGACCTATAAACATGAAAATTTAAAAGTTCTTTATTTTTAGGTTAGCGGCCATATTTCACAACCTGATCAAATGGATATGGGTGTGTTCTTTATCTCTGTGTCAGTCACTGGAGCATAAAAAACGGTTTGAAAGTAATTCAAATTAAATCAAATAAGATTTATTAAGAAAATGATGTGCACCGGAAGTTCTGGTTCTCTGATGAATTTTTCGCGTCAAATTTCGTTTAGTTAATAACATCATGAGCAATCCACACAACTTGTGTGTTAAAACATATCACAGGAAACTTGCTTCACAGAGTGTGTCCAGTTTTGATTATTTTCATCACTAATGAAACCCTGTGTCCTCCAAGGTAGCCATGGCATGGGCGATAACTCATCCAATTTTTGTGTGAAGGTAGCTCAGACAGTAGGCTGAACATCTATAGTAAGCAACAAATAAAATTTTCTTGTTTTGCTGTCAGGGTGGCTCTTTGTTTGCGGGTACACTTACTCGGGTTAAAAGTCAGTATATATAACTGGACTGAGGAGCAACTGACTCCGAATCTTGGACAGCAAGAGACATAGGTTTTCATGAAACCCTGCGACAGCAGGGGCTCATGAGAATCTGTCTCTTGCACATGGAAAAATAATTGTGGACTGGCTGAATAAACTTTATACCTAAAGATGTCACATAAAAACTTACTATTAGCTGTGGCGCGGTAAATGGACAAAAAAAGCAGGATTACTCCCAGAGGCTTCATGGTGATATGCCCCGACCTGCTTCACGACTGAAAATGTGTACCATTCACAAGGCCGTGTATTTCTAACATCTGTGTATATATGCGACTGGCGAAGACGTACACGGTTTTCATAACGAATGTGCGCTGAATGATCTTCTATCTTTCCGGTCACATGCTTATCTTTGTATCTTTGATATATTTTGTATTCCTGTTTTAGTAAACCCACGCCTGTTGACGCAAAAATGCTGTCTTTGAAAGCAGGGTTGATCGGTCCAAAACCGAATAATCGCATCAATCCAAGGAACATGGATGTGACGGGGGTCAGCAAGGAGCAAAAAACCTCATAACCCCCCGCATCTGCGGGGGCTCATGAGGCTCTTTGCCTCTTGCAGTTAGGTGGTGTTTGCGTTTGCCTGACAGAGGTGTGGTTAATAAAGCCACGCCTGTGCGTGACAGTGAACTCCAACCCGGCATCTGCAAGTCACCCGCTCACCGGGGCTATGCCGATCCAGGCCGGACTCTCATTTTCTGGAACTTTCTAGCTCGTAGTTTTACACCGACTTAGTGAGTTAGTCATGGAATCAAATTCACTGTAAGTGGTATTTTAGTCTTCAGTCAGGACTTGGGTGGGGTTAGGTATTTTTTAGTTCCCAGGGTCACCCTGGTCAGCCCCACAGGGTGGGTTTTTCTATTCTGGGGCATGTGTTTCTGTCTACCCTTTGTCCATTCACCTGTATTTGCCTTTTTAAAACTCTCCCTACTGTCTGCACTGCCTGTAGCTCTTGATATTGGATGTGTGTTGCTAAATGGTCTTAGCTTTATTTAGCCCCTTGTGTTAGGTTTATTTAGCGTATTTGACCGGCTGGCGACATACATTCAATGTTCTGTTTGTTTTGTTTTGTTGTTTTTTTTGTTTTTTTTTCACAAGCAGTGCAGGCACGTCCTGAGAAAGCCTTGTTGCTGTCGGGACGTTAAGCAATGTACAATCAATCAATTCAGTCAGAACTGAAAACTGGGCCCCCTACACAGTCAGTTCAGACGAGAGTCCATTTTTAGTGACAGTTCTGCAAGGCGGGCAGTCGCCATAATTAACCCCATTACTGCTGAGAAAAGTGAACACTGATGACCCACTGCAAGAGACATAGAACCTCATGAGCCCCCGCGAAGTCGGGGGCTCGTGAGGGTATAAGCCTCCTGCGGAGACCAATTTGTATCCATGACTATGATTCTTGGAGGGTTTTGCTGGTCGTTGAATCAGTGAACACAGATTTCAGATACAAAAATGTACGTACAGGAGTGGCAAGGAAGGGGTTAATATCGTTTGCTCAGTAGCAGTGCCGGCCTTCACAAACTTCTGGATCACTGCACTGAAGACAGAACCACCAAATAATTTTTTTTATTTAAAAATAATTTTTTTAAAAATTACATTTATTTTGTTACTGGGCCAATTAACTGTTCGAGTTAACCTTTAGGCCGCTGGTTTTTAATTCCAAAAATGTCTCATTTCTTTTGCTCCTCTGTATATGTCTTTGCTACGGCCACCTCAAAATACAAGTTAAATGCAGCGCTACCAAATCATGCAATTCTTAATGATGTTTCAGTCGACACTACGACTGAACAATAAAAGGAGAGGCCGTTTACTGCCACAAACCGACTTAACTTTGCTCTAACATTGAACACGCGTTTACGAACATTCCTTTCATTCATTATGAGCATTATCTGGTGTTGCTTATTTCACACAATGATCTATGCCTTGAGAATTTCGCTCGGCGTCGGCATCAGTTTAGACGGTGTCTGTGGGCTAACAGACTTCGCAATCCAGGGGAGGCAAGCGTGATATTTAATTTTACATGTAGTTATTGTCTACCTTTGACACATCGTGTGAATTACCCTACGTCTGCATTTTCTGAATTACGTAGGCGTCACCTGTGAACCTGTTGCAGACGAGTTAACGATGATTTATGGGTAGTGCCAGATTACCTTGGCGCCAAGCTAATCTGGCACTACCCCAAGTTGATCATGGAACACTGATGATCCAACTGCAAGAGACATATAACCTCATGAGCCCCAAGGATGGGCAAACTACTTTTGAAAAGTAGTCCGCTACACTACAGTTACATTTGTAAAAAATAGTAGTTCGCTACTTTACAATTACATTTTGAAGAAATGTAGTTCGCTATTTTTACGCTACTTTAAAAAAAAGTAGCTAGCTACTTTTCAAACTACTTTTTAAAAAAAACTGTAATCACAACTGGGACTGATAAGTATTTTGAAGTTCAAGTAAATAATCAACTTTAAAGTCAAATATAGGATTGTACATTGCTTAACGTCCCGACAGCAACAAGGCTTTCTCAGGACGTGCCTGCACTGCTTGTGAAAAAAAACCAACTAAACAGAACATTGAATGTATGTCGCCAGCCGGTCAAATACATTAAATAAACCTAACACATGGGGCCTAAATAAAGCTAAGACCATTTAGCAACACACATCCAATATCAAGAGCTACAGGCAGTGCAGACAGTAGGGAGAGTTTTAAAAAGGCAAATACAGGTGAATGGACCTCGGGTAGACAGAAACACATGCCCCAGAATAGAGAGAAAAACTCACCCTGTGGGGCTGACCAGGGTGACCCTGGGAACTAAAAAGTACCTAACCCCACCCAAGTCCCCCAGGGCAGACCCGGGTGGGGTTCAAATATAGGAGAAAAAAAAAAAAAAAAAAAAGGGGGCAGCTTATATATACACTGACAGTGATGTCTAGTATAAAACATAAATACAGCCACAAGGTTGTATAGGCAGTTGAGAATAAATGGGCCAAAGTTAATTGATCATTCAATGATTCATGAAAACACTGACACTTCCTTATAAACCTTTCTTGGAGTTGTACTTAACCAACACTTTTGCCTCAAAGTTAGAATCAGTAACTCTGGCTCTAATCTTTGTTAAAATAAGTCCAGCCTGACTAAACAGACGCTGGGACAACAACTCCCCTACTAAATCTGTTTTAACTTTTATACTATACAGAAAAATCAGCATTTTATTTCCAATTCACATTCAATAGCCTATCCCTAACAATGAAATGAAAGTATTTCCCAGTCCGTAATGTGGTTCAGTGACACAGGCGCCTTTTCTTAAATATACAATATCTTTAGTAGTATTTCAAATTATTTTAATCATAGCTATCAATACAAAGGCCTATAGCCTACCTATTTTTTTCCATCATTATGATTATATTTATTATTATTATCATTATTTTCTTTAGATTCCCCCCCCCCCCCCCCCCCCTTTGTTTTGTTCATAAATTTGTAACATACAAAGGCGTAGCAAATATCATTTTTATTCCCATTTACCTACCCCCTTCCAAGACCACCCATATTCAACTTGGTCTAAACGTTTTATCACAATGTTAGAACGTAAATTAAAAAATTGTGTTCAAAAAGACTAAGCTAAATAAAATAAGTGAAAAAAAAAAAAATGAAGTATGCCAGGCATTGCCAACATCATGCATTTATTCTAGGTTTTTCTGTAATATAAATTAATTCCGAAGCTTTGTGTTCTGTTCAGTATCAAAAAGTACAGTGATCGAAGAGCATGATCGATGATTTACCTGTTGTGTTCCCAGCCATTCTGATACTAGTAATAGATGACAATAGATCAGCATTCACTCGGACAACTCCCCTACTAAATTTAAAACCGATTTATACGGAAAAGCCGCCATTATGTTTTATAGGCTATATATATCCTGCTCAGCACTCCAAACAAGAAAATGGAATTCTTTCAGCAAATGAAAATAAATGAATATAGCTTTTGTCATCCCAGGTTAATGCCGATAGAATAAAACTGGACGCATTTCGCAATGTAAGAAAATCAAAATAGGAAAACTCAAAAAGTCAATAAACCTTGAGATGAAGCCTAAGATTGGATGCTGTCGTCTTGCTCGCTGAATACTCTTTGCATCCGTACTTGCATTTGAATATAAATGCATTCTCCTTTTCTTCTTTGAGATGAAAAAATTCTAGATACGGTTCAAACAAAGTGGGAAGTTTCTCCATCTTCTGCGGTCAACAATTTGTGCGTTCTGTGCTTGATTTGAAGAACAAAGATGACTGAAGCGCGCTTTTGAAAGTCACGTGGCTTGCTATTGGCCAGCCAATCACAATCATGCTTCCGTTCGCTGAGCGAGCGATCAATCTCGCGCGACACAGCAATTTCGCCACTCACTTCGGCTTGGCTGAAAGGGATGGGCAAGTCACACGGCAAGGAAAGTAGCGTAGCGAAAAATACATTTTCGCTACTTCGCTACTTTACAACTACTTTTTTAAAATATGTAGTTTGGATCGTTACAAACTACTCCAAATAGTAGCGAAACTACAAAATGTAGTCGCTACTCTCGCTACTTGCCCATCCTTGATGAGCCCCCACTAAGACCAATCATGGTCGATTCCTCTCCTGCCGGGCCCGGCAGTGGTGCATCAGGGCTAATATTGCTCCTTCACTCAGCTTGTTCAGAGATTCTATACATAGTATCCCTGGTTTGTTAAAATGTTCCCGACCCGTGTGTTCCGAGGGAAAAAAAGTATGTACTGTATCTGTTTTTGCTGCTCGTCTATTTTGCCAAAGGGTCTTTAACTTTTTACATCCCGAGGTTGATTTTCTTTTTTTTAAATGCTTATTGTCCTATGAAGGATATATTACATTTAGGAAATAGATCGAGCATTTTGGTTCAAGGGTGGTGCCAGAATATTGTCTACCTTTGAAACATCGTGTGAATTACCCTACCGGGTAGGCGCTTAGCTATTCTGGCACCCACCCTTGAAATAAAATGGTGTAATGTAGACTCCCGTAAGACAACAAATTTGGGAGAAAAAAAAAATTCAGCCTCAGGAAGTAATGGGTTAAATCAACATTGAACCTACGGCACACAATTCTCGCCCGCACCAGTTATACTCATGCCTTGTCTGGCCAGTAAGCTTTTTCCAATTTTGACGAATTTCTAGAGACGGCAGACATTACTTTTTTGTATAGTACATGTAGTTCCCTGATTGCAAATGAAGTACTGAAGTTGAAGTAGTCTTGTGAATCAATCCGAAGAGTATGTAATGTGTAGCTAGCAGCGTCTTGTAATTCAATCTAAGCTGTTTCCACCCAGCATCAGATGGCTCGACCACAATTCAAGGGTAGTGCCAGATTAGCTTGGCACCCGACGGCGCCAAGCCAATCTGGCACTATCCTTGAATTACCAATCGATCAAGGTTCTGCAACTGCATTATCATTTCGACGACACCTCTAAAATTAGGTAAATATGCCAGTGGGGTTAAATAGTAAAAAACATGCATGTATTCATTGCCTTCCAATGACAATTCCCCTTTACACTCCCTTACTCGCTCTTCATTTTGCTTGCTCAGCCCCAGCAATAAATCGTTTTAAAGCAACGATACTCACGAAAATCCCATGATCATTCTTAATGTACAAAAACGTTTTTAGGAAGGGGCCACCACTTTTAAACGACCGTCAAGAGCCCGTTTCTCCAGAAAGTAGTGCAAAAGAGGTAACCTTCACCTGAACGAGCCTTAACACCGAAGTCTGGCATACGACGTGTCAGCAATGAATGTTCTAGGATAGCGACAGAACAGTACCTGCATGCACCAGCAACCTATCCCATCACCACCCATGTATAGATTTCTCTACTCACAAACCAGATAGGTGAGGCTAGCGCTGGCAGAATTGTATGCAAACCAAGAGGAATCACAGCGCTGGACAACAGGATCCGGTCCGAGAAGATCTGTTGTCTGTCCAGCGCTGTGATTCCCCTTGGTTTGCATATATATATAGATTTCTGTGCCATATATTCAAAGGTCGGAATTCCAACCTTTGCCTCTTGCAAATCTACAACTATGGCTCTTCTTGCGACAACTTCCTTTGCATTGAACAAAGCAGACACATTTGCAACTTCCAATATGTTCACACTTCCTAGTCTTAACCAAACTATCCCTATAAATTTTGCAGATACAAAAGATTATGTCCACCAACATTGCGATCTCTTTTCTTTATACCCAGGGCTGTACATTTTGGCCAAATACTCAAGAAGCACAATTAATAAACCCCAAAGGAAACAGTATAGTAGTACTACTACTAAATCCAGTCCAAAAAGGCGACTGCCAAGTGTGTAAATGCAGCAACGGAGAAAGAATCATACTAAGAAAAGACAGGTCCAACACAAGTTACTAAAATGTTGCCCTTTTCATAATCGACAAACAAGTATACAATTTAGTCGCTACTTGTCCAATTAGCAAAGACAAAGTGGCAATCGAGGCATCCTTCAGTTGCCACGTTCCTTCTTTGATGACAAGATAATTAGCAACTGAATTGTATCCTCGTTTATTTGTACAATATCTGAAATATTAATGAATTGTTTTAACGGTCTTGTCCAAGTGCATTTCTTTCTCTATTGGCTTCTCTCCAACAGTACCACGCCCCTTTCACGTCATTATGAATTTCAAAAATTGCATATTAATAAGTTTGGCCGTTCTTTGGCAAGACCAACATGTCCATTTCCGAGGAAGCAAGATTTCTGTTAAGCAAGAAGTCTCACTTTTCTCCAAAATGGAGATATTGTGAACTGCCTTTTCCCACAAAAGACAACTGTGAAGTCGTTAAAAAATAGCAAGGTTCAAAGCAGTCATACACATTCATAATCAATGGTACACCAACACTGAGAAAATAGTACTTTGGGAATTTAATACCAAATGTACAGGCAACTGCTGGGTGCCAACCACGACAAATGAATAGAAAAAAAGAAATCAAACGGCGTGCAAGGACCTGGAGCCCGACTATCTGGACAGTACACCTTTTCAACATATGGCGATGAATGAATGCATGAATGAACGAATTTAATGGGATCAACATCACACAAATATTGAAAAGTTCATCCATCACTGAAGTTAAGCCGCGCATCCAGAGTTGATCTTCCTCCCTCTTCTTCCCTCTCAGACCCCTGCTGTGACCAACTACTGCATGCAACCACCAATATTGAAACTGTACCGGTGGCTGCAAACACAATGGGGTTAAGCACCAGAGGCTGCATGCACAAGGTTAAGACTAAGCATTGGCACTTCTATGGCAGTCAGCACAAGCAGGGGTTACCATGTACCTGGGTCTTCAACCCCACGCATCATGGCTACAGAGTGTGAAAGTTGTTTCAAGGACTGAATACTGGCGTGTCAGACATGTGCCCTAGACCTGTGATGCCAAGGTGCAGCACCCGGTACGAATGTTCTTCCTACCACGCACTAGCACTCTACAGAAACGCAGGCGTACAGAGGCAAATCCTTTTAAGCCAACGCTTATTGATGTTGCTGCTGTTAATGACAACGTTGATGATGACGATGTTGTTGATGTAAAGCATCACAAGTCCACTCCTAAGGCTTGCTGTAGATCAGCATAGGGCACCATTCACCGACGAGGGTCACTTAGTCTGATCAGGGTGTGTGTGTGTGGGCGCGTGTCTACACGAGAAAGGGTTAGATGTCTAGACCAAGCAAACAACCCCACACCAATAATCTGTCCAAAAGAAATCCCCGGAGACACTGGCAAACTGGAACAAGCTGTGCCAACAAGTGGTCCCATCTGCGAGCTGCGCAAGTACTGCCACAAAGACATCTCAGGGCTGCCCTGATAAAACTACTGCAAAAGCGGACACTGGTCCTGGTTGGCATCAAGCAGCAAAAAAGTGGATGATGGGGGCGAGACAGTCTACTTCGATCTGTAAAGAAGAAAAAAATAGTTTCAATGTCCTTCCATTAAAAAGAAGATCCAAGTTGTAAAGGTTGCAGATGAATTTAAACATAGAACGTGGTCTCGAGTTACGCGACAAAGTTGGTGCCTTTATGTAAATAGCACATGCTCAAACACACTCAAATGGAGAGATGGAAAGACAAAACAACCTAAATGATTGACGCAAGATAAACGTTAAATGATCGTGGCTGTTGCGGTCAACACTGTACAGATCTGCGATTGAACCTCACGGCTTAAAGTCGCGGGGAAGATTCAAAATCGCAGACCCGTACATACTGATGTGCAAGACTTGTAAAACTTTTAACCACTGATACATGTACATACATACTACCGTGTGCTCCTAATTGATTTGTTGGTTTCTATCACCCAGAGCTGCCAACCCCCAAAATTTCAGTAATGGAAAAATCAGAATTTCTGTAATTTTCCAAGGAACTTCAGTAATTACCTCGCGGAATGTAGTGCACTAAGAACCCTTCGCAATTGCGCTGATCATTAAATCCTCCATGTCGAATTCTCACAAACATCACATCTCACGTAATCCGGTTTTACTGTAGGCTTGATGCATGGGTATTTATCTATGGAACTACCTCTGGAAAGCGTTTTCTTTTGTTTATCTCCCCCACCCCTGTTACCTGCATCACACTTTCGCTTCGCTGACATCTTTGCAACACAGAACAGTGACGTGATAACAGCAATACGATTGGCTGCTAAAAAATACAACTCGAGCACCGATTGGTTGTCTTCCGTCACGAGCTAGGCGCGTGATCGGTTTGGCGCGCAAAGCCCAATATCTGCATATGCGCCGGAGCACCAAAAAAATTAATAAATAAAATAATAATAATAATCAAATTTCCGTAAATAAAATCACGCATTTCCGTAATTCCGTAACCAAAACCAATTTCAGTAACAAATTACGGAAATTCCGTAAGGGTTGGCAGCTCTGATCACCCGACTAAAAATGTACGGCAATGTTCGCTAAACAGCTCATCACTATGCCATATAATCACATTTGTAACCACCACTGGGACTATCAAAATGTGGTGACCTTAGGATCTTACAGCTATCTAACAAAGAACATGGGGCCAAAACTGGCTGTCTTCTTAGACAGGTGGTCACCTTATACAGTTGGTTGCTTTGAAGAGTTCAACTATTACGTTTCTGTTCAATTTAGTATTGTGTCCGTCAGCAAGCCGTTTTTCTTTCTTTCTTCTGATGTTCAGGTCTATCTTCAGCGAGTAACCAGTTTTATCGCCCAACACATGCAACAATGCACAAACAGCGACTGGGACAATTAAAATGGTAACACCATCACCCATGGCGACCAGAAAAAGCTTCAGGCGACCTGAAACTCCATAAACAGTAGCCCACCTGGCAAACTCAAAATTTGGAGATAGTAATACTTTAATCTGACGGGCAACTGAATTCTACCTTGGTATTGAGACACCTGATCTTTCACCTGAAATGTTCGTTTGCGCCGAGTGCGAGATTAACATTTTTATTATTATCCCGGAGCTGATCATACAACAAAACAAATAAATCATAGATAATGAATTGGCTAAGTTTATAACTTGTATACGAGACCATGTGCAGAAAGTATAACAGCAAATGCCTACCTTGCCCTCATCTTTCGCCTCTTACGCTTGAGCCTCCTCATACGCTTCTTTCTCCACTGCAAGATGGATAGAAATTGCATTTTAGATTGATCATGTTGGCAATATTAGTCCTTGTGCAATAGGGCTCGGGAAGCCGACATCATCACGCTAGTCGTGGTGGCCATCTTGAGAGGCTATGCAACTAAGGCGCTCGTAGGGAAATCGCTGCAAGGACAATGTCATTAAAGTCCTGTCGTGAAAGAAGGCAACAACAGCAAGCCTTGCCATCACCGTAGGAAACCGCTAACCAGAATCTGTTTCCAAAGAGGAAGAAACAAGAAAAACGGGTTGGACCACTACTTCATTACTATCTGAAGGCCATCACATATTCCCAAGATGGCGTCCGACCTAGGCAACGCGGAGAACTTCCCGAGCCCTATAGGCCATGGGGCAAAAATGCAAGTTGCCATAACAAAATGCACCACATGGCAAATAGACCTATGGGGGGAGGGTATGCGTTGAAACACTACTTCACTACTATCTGAATACTATCATATCCTCTCAAGATGGCGGCGGACGCGCCAATGCTCCTAGGCAACACGGGGAACTTCCCTAGGCCTATTGGGCCCTGGTGTAAAAATGCAAGTTGCCAAACAAAAAGCACCGCATGGCATATAGACCTACAGGGGGGGAGGGGGGCCTGCTAAAACTCAGAATAACCTTTCCTAAGCTAAAATAACCATTTCACAACTATTATTGAGTACCTATACATACAATAATCAAGTGTTAGAAGTTTGGTTTGCATTAAAGTTCATCAAGTTGTAATAGTAAGCCGTTGTCCACTGCCGATGAGCGTGCTGCTACACGATCTCGCGCTGTCCGAAAACAGTCGAAATGACCTCTCCTAAGCCAAAATAATCACAAACACATTAAGTACTGAAAGTCCAAAAAATGTTATATTTGAAGTTTTAGGTGCAATAAAAGTTGTGTATTTGGCGTTAGAAAGCTTCGAAGCGAAGTCTCCCAAGGCGAAGACACGCACAGAACAAGAGGCTGAAAGAACAAGCCCTTCGAAGCTTTCTAATTCTATGTAAACAACTTTTATTGCACTTAAAACTATTTGAAGATTTCGACTTTAAGTACTTGTCTATGTGGTTATTTGGCTTTGGAGAGGCTATTCCGACCCTTTTCGGGCAAGGGAAGTAATGAACGTGTCATCGGCAGTGAAAAACGGCTTAAGCCTTTAAGCTTAATTAACTTTAAATATGCAAACCAAGCTTCTATTCTAACACTTGATTATTTTGCGTCTAGGTTCTCAATAATAGTTGTAGATATGATTATTTTAGCTTAGAAAAGGTTATTTGGGGTTAAGAAAGGCTATTCCGGGTTTTAGGAGGACCCTACAGTACAGGAGTAGCCACATGGCATTGCATGTTGCCGATACACCCTGTGACAACACTCCAAAACAAGGAGCATATCCCAACGCAAATGGTGCAAAATGTCATGAAAATCATGCATTCGACATTTCTTAATCATTACTTAATACCAACATAATTAAACTGTCAATTTCTCCACGTTATTTGTTACTACGAAGTCACATTCATGTCTACTGCGACGTCATGTACTAAGTTCTCGAATGCAATAAAATGTATCGAAAAATACATACCTTAGCCCTCATGTTTGCTCACGAAACTGCAAAATGATAAAAGATGATGATTAAATTGTGTACGTCAAAGGATGTCAAAGACAAACGACGATATTGTTATGATAAAGTCAGAGAGTTCACCAAGCGTGTACTTACTCGGCAAAGATTTCGGAAGGAAGGAAGGACTATAGGCCGGAAGTATATCTACGATTCCATATCATTTGTCTTTTTTTATTAATAAAAAATTTACAAATCTCCTCAGCAACACTATAATATTTGTTTTATTTCGGCTTGGTTAATGAAGGATTTCCTTTATGATGAGTATGCACCTTATATTTATTGTAGAGATTATTACCGTTTCCAAAATGGCGGCGAGTGGAACAAAACTCTCGTCGACACAGAGTTCGGAAGCTTTAACATCAAATCAGAATGAAAAACAAACTCTTTTAGCAGTGCTTCAGTTTCTTCGAGAGCACAATTTGCAAGTAAGACTCTAAGCTGGTTATATATCTTCACAGTTCTTTATGAGATCCACGTTTTATACAATCCTCTTTCGGTTTCTCTCTAATGACATGGTCTCTTCTTCGTAATGTCAGTGGTGATCTCAGCATTCTTACAGATCATTGTTCCACTGTAACAGTGTAAGCTAAGCATCTTGCACTTACGTATATGCACAGGAAGTAAAAGTAATGTACGCACACAAAAAATATAAGTTTTGTTGGTCAGTTGTAAACGACATACACTTGTGCATCGTGCCCACGGCGATTTTCGTCTCCCGCCTATCAGTCTCCGTCGCATTTGGTAAATTGTTACTACCCGAAGGTCGTGTAAGCCCGTTCCGTACGTTTTACTCATACCCATCGCTCATACACTTGAAAAATTCTTTCTTTCTGTTTCTTTAAGCTGCCACTACAAGCACTATTCACTGAATTCAGAACTGCAAACTGAACTCCTCAGTTATGTAAAGAACTAAGCCTGACATCATGCTTCTACTTTGGATTGAGTCAGGTTCATTAAGCATTTGTGACTAAATAAGTAATGTGTTAGGAAAGCTTATGCAAGAAAGATTCCTGCAGGAATCATCACGACTAAAACTGCTACCGACAGCCAAAGGGTTAAAATTATAAGGGCTGAGAATCAAGAGAATGGCGGTTTTGCTTGTGTTTCAGGAAACAGAGGCGATCCTGAAGAAGGAGACTAAACTCACTGACAATGATCTGCACACTGACAAGTCACAGCCACCTGCTGCTGTTTCTCAAGCTCTTGCAGCATACAAAAGGTTAGTCATTTCACCAGCACTTTTCAAGCTACAGTTACCAGTATATATTGACTAAGTTATGCTGTGTGACTGATATAATGTAAATATAACGTGCAACAATTGTTATTTGCATGCACATACAATTACAGGTCAACCTCACTGTATTGGGTACATCACTGATAGTTTCTGTTTTGCAAAAAAAAAGCAGCGCACTAAGCAAGGTGCTCCGCTATGGTGGAGGGCCTTGCTTAGTGGCTTGTGCAGGACTACGCTCACACACGCAACTGACCCTCTGGAATGATACCAGTATAAGCTGGCCAATGCAATGCCATGCACGGGCCAACTATGGCGACATCAGCCTCAGACACGTTTGCTAAGTGCTTTTCTTTCAAAAGTGTATGAAAATCATGCATCACAATAATGTGAATAACGCGGCCTGACTCTGTGGCTTCCAATTCCAGTTATGATTTACATGTACATGTGTGTAATCAACTTCTTCATTATCACCTACAGTAACACTAAACATTATAAATACTATTACTACATTAAATTTAACTTGTTAAAATGTTATCTGCTGCAGTGCTGATGATCCCAGCATCTATGATGATGTGTATAATGACCTGAAAACCTTCATTGACTCATGCCTTGATGTCCACAAGGTTTGTATTTTACTCAGCATTTTCACTTACCTCAATAGTAACTCATAAGTAACTGTGTCAGTGTCACCTCCCTTGACAGTTTACTAAGAGTCTGTGTTTGTTGCATGTCCAAACTGCTCTATAAATAAGTTCATCATCATTGTTGACAGAGCATAATACTAAGACAGTAAGAGACACAATCCGTGCAGCACTTTTTGCTTGCAGGTACTGTAAATTATAGTCGATGACATTAACCAGAGCATGGAATTTTCCTCTTTTTGGCGGATTTCCGCTTAAATGAAGCTGCCAATCCGCCCAAAAATAAATCGTAAAGACACTATTCCAATACCGTATTTTGCGATCTTTACATGGCGGATATCCCCAAACCGCGTATTCAAAATTGAGTGAGGCGTTAACGTTAGCTCGCACAGGTCGCTTCCGGTCTTTAGTAGTAGTTGTCGTCTGGTCAAAATATGGCGGAGAGAAAAATACTGACGCGGAGACAGAATAGACGATTCTGGAGCCAAGAATATTTGGAGATGGACTTGGCTGTAAACGACGAGCATTCGCAAGTTAGCTGTTTTATGTTTTATGTGTCCTCTTTTGTGACATTTGTTTTTTCAAAATACATTACCGATGGCATTATTATATAAAATACACTCTAAGATTTCAGCCCAAAGTTGTGTCCCCTACACAACTGGGCAGGAGACCCCGGGGATCCATGTATAGGAGCCCGGGTGGCCTCCCCTTACCACCCTATCCCGGCATGCGTGGGGCGAAAGCTCACCAGTTTCACTCTTAGCTCGACCGTGGACGGTCGGGTGTTAGCCTTGCTCCGTGTTACGACCGGTTTCTTCGTACTCGTTCTTGGATTTCTACGAACCTTCCTTGGCTTTGCCTCGGGTATAAATCTACTGTTTAGTGCTGACAGTCCTTCATAGGTGTGGTTCTACACCTTCAGCGGACTCCTGCTTGTTGGACTTGGCACCTTCCGGCTCGTCGGCCCGGTGCTTGACTTTCTGTGTACCCTTACGTTGGCGGCGGCCTCGTGGCTCAGCTTGTGACTTGTGCTCCTTCGTGACTGTGTGATTTTGTGGAGAGAGTATTCAGTGAACTCTTCCCGGCGGACTGTGTTCGACGGACATTATGGCAGATTCACTTATGAGAACGTGCCTTCGTTGTGGGGATTTCCAGTGGCCTTCGGACGTCTCCTGCCTTCCGTGTTCGGGCTGCTCTTCCGACAGGACCTGTAACGTGTGCGCCGATTGGAGAGAGGACCGGTGGTCCCAGCTGTGGGACTTCGACAGACGCGACCGTCCTTCCCGGCCCCAGCAGGCTCCCTGAACTTCCGCGCAAGGATGGCATCGCTCTGTCGGCTCGGCGGACCCCTCTGCGCTCCGTCGTCCGGGCCGTCCGGCCCGCAGGTAAGTCTCCTTCTTGTACTGTAACCACTTTAGAACTCCCTCCCCGCTCCGAGGCTTCCGAGCGGAACAGGCAAGTGTCGGAGTCGCGCTCCCCACGCTCCGTTTCTTCTGAGCATGGCTTCAGCTATAGGATTTTGCTCCCCCCCACTCCGATTTGCCTGAGCGGGCCCGGTGAGCAGAGCGTTTGTCCACGCCCTCCCGCTCCGTTTCTTCTGAGCGGTCACGGCGCCACGAGCGCAAACACAAGAAGAGAGAGAAACGTAGTAAGAGAGGTAGTATAGTAGAGGCTTTCCCTCGCGCTCCGTTTCGACCGAGTGTGACCCGAGACCATATATTTGGGCCCCCCCCCCCCCCCCCCCCCCCCCCCCCCCCGCCGCTCTGAATCGTGCGAGTGGGCCCGGGCAAGCCGCACATACGTTCCCTCTCCCCCCCCCCCCCCCCCCCCCCCCGCTCCGTATTTTCCAGGCGGGCCCGCCGAGACTTAAGTACGCTCTCTCCGCGATCCGAGAGTTCCAATACGGGCCAGCAAGCCCTTGTTAAGTAGTTGTTTGCTCCCTGCCCGCTTCGATGTTTCTGAGTGGGCTTGGCGAGCCACGTTAGCATCTCCAACCCACCCACCCCACCCCCCGCCCCGATTTTTCCAGGCCAGCCCGGAGTGACTTAGATTCAAACTCACAGGACCAATTCCACTATTTGATGCTAAGCTCCCCCCTCCCCCCGCTCGCGGTCTCCCGAGCAGGCTCAGGGAGCCAGGGTTCCCCTTCTGCCTCCCTTCGTTCGTTGGAGCGCGCTTCATGGTACCCGCTTTCCCCTTGCCGACCTCACGGCGTATTCGACACAGGCAGCCCCCCTTACCCCCGCCCGATGGCGAGTGAGGGGCGTCCAGAGCCAGGCTTGGCCTCCGGCCGTCGCTCAACTGTGGTCCCTCGCTCCCCGCAACGCCCTTCTGGACAGGCTTTGCAGGCGGCTCCACCTGTTCCACGTTCGCACCGTGGTCCGTCACCTTCGGTGGACCAGCACTCTCGTAGCCGGTCGCCCCTCCTTGAAACTCCGTGCGACAGGCGATCTTGGACTTGCATCAGGACATTCTCAGCTTACACCCTGGGGATTCCGCTTCGGCGATCTTCTTTCGGGACTCTCCCGCCCGCTCCCCCACCCCTCGCTCAGCTGTTCGTCGCTTCCACTGCTTCCAGAGATGACGGCCCTTCGCTCGGCTCTCAGACCTTCAGTGCTCTTGTAGACGCCTCCCGTCTTATCTCTTCCTACCTCCCGCCAGAATTCTGCCCGCCTTCGCCCCCAGTGAAGAGGCAAGCGTCCGCCATGGTTGTTGCCATGAGGCCTACTAAGCGTCGCAAGTCACTCCCGCAACCGGCCGGATTCTGGGACCTCGCGGACGTCTTCTCGGCACAGCTTCATCAGGACAGCTTTGGCGACAACGGATTTTTCACCGACTCACGGTGGAACTCTTACGCAGGACACTCCCAGGCCTTCGCCGTCCCTCTTTCCTCGGTGGACTCGGCAGCCAGCGACCAGGCGGGCGGTCGCAGGGTGGTCCAGAATGCTTGGCACGCCCACTAGACAGGTTCGCGTCTTAGTGCAGAATTCGCTAGCTTGTTCCGGCTTCTTGGAGTTGGGTACACAAGCTGTGCTGCGCTGTTTGGAGGACACTTGGGACTTGGAGTCTGCGTCCCCGCTCCTCGACGTCCGATCCATCCTTGTGGCGGCTATCCGGGCTGCCTACCACTCTTCTACTTACGCCATGGCGGCGGCCGCCAATTGTGACCTCTGGCGTCAGGACACACTCCTGCGACTCTGCTCGGATCTCCCCAAGACTGTGAAGAATCAACTCCGTCAGGCCCCTCTTGGAGGTTCAAAGCTGTTTGGGGACACTTGTCAGACAGTGAAGGAAGCTTAGGATTGGTGGCCCCGGCCTGCCACCGGCATCTCTTTATCTCGCTTCGCCCTTTCCGCATGGCAGTGGGTCGCGCCCTGTGGTCGGCTAGACCCTTTGCTCGTCCCGGGGCTCCCGCGGTAGAGCCCGCCCCCTTCAAGCCCCACAGCAGTCCATCCCCGCCTCCCGCCCCTCCTGGTCCGGCGGCGCCCACAATTCGGGGCGCGGTAGGGCCCGCTGACTTACCCTCCCCTCTGCCCCTGCCGACAGTTATTGGGTCCAGTCGGCGGGCGGCTGGCCCTCTTCAGTGACCACTGGAGATCGCTTTCCCAGACGACCCTTGGATCATCTCGACTGTTTCCACAGGCTTGCAGCTGTCGTTCCAGTCCCCTCCGCTGTTACGCAGGTCCCCCCTTTGGACTCAGGCTCCAGAAGACCGGCTCAAGGCAGAAGCTCTGCGCGGAGAAGTGACAGCCTTGCTCAGCAAGGCTACGACAAAAATAGTCTCCCGACACGACTCGCCGGGTTCTACAGCCAACTCTTCATCGTCCCCAAGCCAGGCAGCAAGTGGTGACCGGTCTTCGACCTGTTGGCGCTAAACAAGTTCATTTCGGCGCCTCACTTTCAGATGGAGGCAGCCAGGATTCTCCGCGCAGCCGTCCGGCCAATGGACTTCGCTATCAGCCTCGATCTATCAGACGCTTATCTACACGTTCCGTTTCATCCGTCTTCTCGCCGGTATCTTCGTTTCGCCTTTGGCGGAATTGTCTGCCAGTTCCGAGCCCTCCCCTTTGGCCTCAACATCAGTCCTTGGGTTTTCACGAGGCTCCTCGACACGGGAATGGCCAGCTTCCGTCAGCGATCCCTGAGTCCGTCCTCCAACTACCTGGACGACTTGCTACTGCGCAATCTGATCGCCGCGGCTCTCGAAGAGGACAGAGACGCCCTACTCACTCTCTTGCACCACCTCGGGTTCTTAGTCTATCCGGGCAAGTCGGATCTCACCCCTTCGCACCGCTTCTGGCACTTAGGAATGGAATTCCTGACCGACCTCAACCTGGTCCATCTACCGTTGGCTCGGCGGCAGAAGATCACCGAACTCGCTTGTCAAATGTAGTTAGGGTCCTCCTTCCCAGCCAGGGTCTGGCTTCAGCTCCTGGGACTGCTCGGCGCGGCAGCGGACTTGTTACCCTTAGGCAGGCTCTACTCTCGCCCGCTTCAGCTCCACCTCCACATTGGCGCCAGTTCCACTGGCCTCCTGACGGATCCGGTTCTGATTACTCCGTCGACCCGGCCCCACCTCCAGAGGTGGGCGGACCTATCTTGGCTCTCAACGGGCGTGCCCCTGCACTCCCCTCCGCCCCCGCTGGTCCTCTGCACCGACGCGAGCCTGTCGGGCTGGGGCGTGCCACCTGTTACCAGACTTTGTCTCAGCCTCTCGCCTTTGGCCTCTGGCCTGCGCAGACAAACACATCAACTGGATGGAGTTGAAGGCGGTGTGGTTGGCCCTCACTGTCTGGCAAGAGACCCTGTCCAACCAGGAGGTCCTCGTACTTTTGGACAACTCGACAGTGGTGGCCTACATACAGAACCAGGGGGGCACTCGCTCGCCATCCCTGTGCTTCTTCCTTTACCATCTCCTGTGCTGGTGCAGGGACCAGGGCATTACTCTTCGAGCCCGCCACATCCCGGGTCACCTGAACGTGGTCGCAGATGTCCTGTCCCACCGCGGACAGATCCTCCACACGGAGTGGTCCCTGCGCCCCGACATCTTCGCCTGATCTGCTCGAGATGGGAGACGCCCCTAGTCGACCTGTTTGCCACCAGGTGGAACAACCAGCTATCAGTTTTGTCTCTCCCATTCCGGACCCGCTCGCCTGAGCAGTGGACGCGCTCTCCATCCCTTGGGATGGCTTGATCGCGTATGCCTACCCTCCGTCAGTACTGGTGCCGAAGATCCTATGGAAATTGCAGGGATGTTCCGCAATTGTCCTGTTGGTGGCCCCCTTCAGCTGGACCAAGAGCTGGACCACGGACCTGCGCGCTCCAGCTATGGACCCGCCTTTCGAGCTCCCCCCCCCCCCCCCTGCCTTTGATGCTCAAGCAGCCCCAGCGGGCGCTCTTACACCTGTGCCCGGAGTGACTCCTCCTACATGCCTGGAGGTTGTCCAGCAAGCCCTCACTGCTAGAGGTTTCTTGGATGCTGCAGTGGCAGCGATTGCGGCAGCCCGCAGACTGTCTACCCGGAAGGTCTATGACGGCATGTTGGTGGTCTTCCAGTCGTGGTGTGCCACCCAGCGGCTCCCCCCCACGAATTTAACTACCCCCCTCCAACTGGCGGAATTCTTCCTGTGGCTCTTCGACGACCAAGGCTTAGCGCCTATTACCATCAAGGGTTATCGCACCATGCTGGCGGACACTTACCGCCACTTGGGCCTCCCAGATCCAGGCGCTTGGTAAGATCTCTCGGACCTGTTGGCGCATTTTGAACTTGGACGTCCAGGCTCTCGTTCCCTCTTACCTCGGTGGGACCTCGCCTGGGTACTGACGTGGCTAAATTCGGATCGCTTCGAACCCCTGCCTTTGGCATGGTTCTCGGACTTGACCCGGAAAACGTTTTCTCCTGGCCCTCGCCATGGCGTCCCATGTGGGCGAGCTTCATGCGCTCTCGGTACGCCCCGCGTTTTGCAGTTTCGAGCCGATGGCTCAGCGCAGCTTCTCACAGACCCGTCCTTTGGCCAAGAGCCAGCCTCCCTTGGCTGCGCCCCAGATGCTGACCGTTTGTCCGCTCAGAGGGACAACCGACCCCATGGGTCGCGTCAACCTGTGTCGCTCAAAGCCACGCCGTCTAAGGCGTACCCGCCTCTTCCTACCACTTTCAATACCAGGCAGGCCGGGTATCTTGGCCCAGACTTTTCGTCCTGGCTGCGGTGGGTGACTCGTTGGCCTACCAAGACCTCTCCCCGGATGGGGATAGACGGTTGCAGATCCGGGCGCATGAAGTACGAGCAGTAGCCCCCAGCGCGACCTTTGACCGCAACTGCTCGGTTAAAGACATTGGGACGGCGGTAGGCGTGCGTGCAGACTCCACCTTCGCCCGCTGCTACCTCTGCGACCTATCTGGCCAGCGTGACTTCCTGGCCATGGTGGGTGACATCTCCGCGGCCCAGCACTCCCTCCGCGCGCCACAGACGCCATAGACACTTCTTAACTGAAATCGTCGGGAGTGCTCCTTGTGGGCCGGTGGAGGGTGTTAGGTACAGGGGATTGGGGTGTCGGCACCCTCCTCTTCACTATTCTTCCATATAGTAATGCCATCGGTAATGTATTTTGAAAAAACAAATGAATTTTTTTTTTCTAAAATGTATTTTTGGGAAAAATACTTACCGATGGCATTAATCGGATGGCCCTCCCACCTGACTGCTTGCCTCCTTGGCTAAGTTTTGTTGGCTAAGTGTGAAACTGGTGAGCTTTCGCCCCACGCATGCCGGGATAGGGTGGTAAGGGGAGGCCACCTGGGCTCCTATACATGGATCTCCGGTGTCTCCTCCCCAGTTGTGTTGGGGACACAACTTTGGGCTGAAATCGTTAGGCTATAGAGTGTATTCCATATAGTAATGCCATCGGTAAGTATTTTTCAAAAAAATACATTTTAGAAAAAAAAATTCATGTTTCAAATGTTTGGAAAATTGACTATTTTACTTTATGAATATTTTTTCTATTTAAAAAAATGCTCTTGAAGTTTACCTGTTCAGCAATTTTATTTCATTTACGAATAAATTAATTACAATGTATTTCCAGTAAAGTGTGATCAAAGTATACCTTTCTCCAGTTCAGTGACCATGGTACTATTTGAGAGAAATGGAATCCATGTTTACACCTGATTAATCAGAGATTATATATATATAATATATATATATATATATATATATATATATATATATATATATATATATATATATATATATATATATATATATATATATATTTTTTTTTTTTTTTTTTTTTTTAAACTTAGAAAACTCAAAAATAAAAAATGGAAAGACATTCAGATGTAGTTTGAATAAACATTATATTCTGTTGAATACTTTTAGTGTACTTTGAAACCTTTGACGCAAAAAAAAAAAATGATAAGTACACCCCAAAAATAAAAAAGGCAAGATTTTTAGGTGGTTTAAACTGCTCAGTTTCTCTCTCTAAAATGCACAAGATTGCACAAATTTTAATGTAAATTTTCAAAATGTTCTGGATGTGCATGCCCCCAGACGCCCTCTAGTGAAAAGGTTTTCTTTTTTCTTTTTTTAGTATGGGTAATTCCATGCTCTGATTAGCCCATTTAGCCCTCACGCCCAACAGCCGGAGTCGGATTGATCATGATAATTCATGGGTATCAACCATGATTCATCAGTGGATTAACCTCTGATGGCACAAAGCTAATCTGGGCACTATCCTTGAATTATTATAGTCAACCTGTCTCCTGCAACTGGTACATTGTTGTCGGGTGACATCTCACAAATTTGGGATAAGCGGTTGTGGGGTTAAATGGGTTAAGCTTTTGCTTACCAAAGGATCTTGTTATTACCTGCTGTGGGTGACATTCTCTGGTCCTGGACACAGATTCAGCTTTTTCAAAATTCCTGAAATTTGAATTTCAGCTTTTGGGTTCAAAACAAAACATTGTTGATCAGCCAGCTTATCAGGTCTGCAGAGGAACTGGATGGCTGAGGTGGTAGAGCGTTTGACTCTCATTAGATATATGTCATTTATTCAAATCTAGTTGTGCTCAAATTTTGTTCAGACCCTATTCAGTGCCGAGTTTTTTAAACTACCTTTGTGGTGGAAAAAAAAAAACGTTAAGCCCTGAAAGTGTAACTTTATTTTTCAATGCATCTGAAAGAGGCAAAAATTCTAACGAGCCCCTGTATCCGCAGGGACTAATGAGAATTTTGTCTCTTGAAGGCAGGGATCAGCCACATTTAAATATTTGTGTTTAACTCTACAGCAGACGTATCGAACGAAGTGGCAGACTTTGAGTACCCAAAAGTAATACATCACCTTATGCCAACTCTTTTGTCCCTCAGGCTGTTACCCTTTTCAACAGTAATATCAGTAGATAGTGTCTGTCAGCATTCTTTAGTGCTTTAGTACTATCCCTTTCAGTAGTTCACTGCAACATTGCTGACACCAGAAGCACAGGGGGAATCCACCGTAAGTGTTTCTGATGCCAAGAGTGTTACAAAGGTAAAAATATGTCTGTTACAGTTCATCTCTTTAACTGAGAGTTATGGGTTATTTAAGTATTTCAATGAGTGAATGATGATGCCATGTGTTTTATGGGCAGACAGTGAATTTCCTCATGAGGGATTAATAAAGTATTATTGTATTGTATTGTATTGTATTGTATTGTATTGTATTGTATTGCATATAAAAACTTGTATTCTTACATGTAATTGTAAGTATCATGAAGTAACCGATTGTGCCTGTCATAATAGTTGGGCATAGGTGGTCGATGGACCACTTTCAGTTACATGTATTTCAATGTTTGCCCTGTCAACCATGTATTACAACTACTAGTAGCAGGATTGTGTGGTAGTCAAAGGGGTCTATTTGATCAAAAAGTTTTATTTGAATGATGATGCCATAAGTGAGACATAGAGCTAAGATTATTTGCAAGATGCATTTACCATTTATCTGCCAGTGGACACAAACTCATTGTAAATTCAGCATCAAAGATCCCCACCAGTCAAGAAACAAAGTTGTTTCAGCAAGAGGCGTAGATCCTCATGAGCCCCCACAACTGCGGGGGCTCATGGGGATCTGTGTCTCTTGTAGTTGGGTCCTGTTATGAGCATACATCTCATTAACAAATGAAATCATCAATAACCCCTTCTTGGTCCACACACATGGAACAGAACCCAACTACAAGAGATACAGACCCCCATGAGCCCCCGCAGTTGCGGGGGCTCATGGGGATCTGTATCTCTTGTAGCTGGGTCCCATTTCATTTTTATGGACCGTGAAGTGGTTATTGATGATTTCATTTGTTAAGCAAAATGTATGCTAAGGTTATTTACAAGATGTAGTGCTTTCCATATTACCGGTACACGTTTTGCGTCCCTGGTTCATGACCCACAGTTGTGTGCGTATGTTGCAGGTTGAGTTGGCCATGTTGCTGTACCCTGTGTTTATACACATGTATCTGGAACTGGTCTACAATCGACACGAATCGCATGGTATGTGCAGACATCTCCCATCATACGGTAGTTCAAAATTTGGTCAGTTGTACATGTACCTGCTGGAATTGATCTAACTGACCCATGAGGCGTGACCCAGGATAATTAGCCGTGAGCGTGTCGGCCAACATGGAAGTTGCGCACACTACAAGTGGACAAGATGATAACTTGATCGTGCTACTTCAAGGATGGTCCTATTCTGGCACCACCGTTGAACTATCGTGGCTGGTTTATCTCCTTAAATGGGACCAGTTTCATGAGTGTGCTTAGTGCTGTGCCATCCACTAATCAAGGTGCTCCGCTATAGCAGAGCACCTTGTTTAGTGGCTGGCACAGGACTAAAAGCTCATTCATGCAACTAGTTCCTGGAGAACAATCATAGAGAAAGTCCCAAATTTGGATCTGAGAGTTTATTGGGTTTCAGCTCCCTTTTGCATGCAGCTATAGGTACTTCTTATAATACTGGTGGCTGCATGTGCTCCCTTTTGCATGCAGCTATAGGTACTTCTTATAATACTGGTGGCTGCATGTGCTCCCTTTTGCATGCAGCTATAGGTACTTCTTATAATACTGGTGGCTGCATGTGCTCCCTTTTGCATGCAGCTATAGGTACTTCTTATAATACTGGTGGCTGCATGTGCTCCCTTTTGCATGCAGCTATAGGTACTTCTTATAATACTGGTGGCTGCATGTGCTCCCTTTTGCATGCAGCTATAGGTACTTCTTATAATACTGGTGGATGCATGTGCAAGGGGGCTAAGGTAGCTTCAGGTAGCTTAACATGAATTGCTGTAAGCTAACACTTTGACTGTCGGGGCGGTCCGTGGCACAGTGGTTAAGGCGCCTGCCACCAATGCTAAAGGTGCGAGGTTCGATTACGGGTTCCGGCGTCGGATTTTTCTCCTCTAGTGTCACCATTAATTCGGGCGGACCGTCGGGGGTTCTTTCTTCGGGTACTCCGGCTCTTCCTCCCCCACGACTTTGGTATCAGTTTCAGCCCACTTAATCAAATTTCAAATACAAACGATTCTGAATTTCCAAAACCTACAGTAGCTCGCTTTCACCACGTGAATGTTCTGTGTTTATGTACAGTGTGTGAGTGAATGCGCGTGATTCACGTGAGCATGCTTGTTGGGTTAGTTCGCGGCGGCGCTTTGAGCCGATTTTCAATTGGGATAAAGCGCCTATTTAATGCGATTATTATTATTATTATTACAATTTTGTCAAAGAGCATTACAGAAAACCAAAGGGTTTGTTTTGCACTGCTTCTTTGTTTAAAAAATAACCCATTATGAGTACTTTCTTAAAGTTTGCTGCCATCATTTTAACAAAAAAAAAGTGATTTGTAATGTGAAAATGATTTCTTGTTAAAAAAAAAACCAGCTTCCAACTGTATTTCATTTGTTCCATGTTTTTGCAGCAAAGCAGTTTTTCCAAAAATTCAGCGTTGATCAGGAGGGCTACTACGCAGAAGACCTTGCTCGCTTGGCTGCTGTCCAGCAACGAGAGCACATGGAGGCTGATCAAATGATGGACACATTCAAGTAAGTTTTGAGAAGATAGTTCAAAACAACAGCAATAGTAAATGTGCTCTTTTTCTTAGCACTTGGATTAACCCTTTGAACTTGGCAAACCGCTGTAGCGGTTGGCGGACTCCTATACCGTTCAACCCGGCAAACCGCTACAGCGGTGTCATGTGTTTCGTATCGCGAGCCCGGTGACGCGCGAGCCTCGCTGCGCGTGGGGTGACCTCGCCCTTCACACTGACATCCTGTTTACACTCAGTACACGGCCTGATAGTACGCACGTACGTTGTCTGTGGTATGCAGTCAGTTTTGCGGCGCTAGCATGGGAATTACGGTCGGAATGGTGAGTGGATGTGTAGATATTCGGAGTGATACAATTGTGTTTGAAGACATGGTTTCAAAAGCAGATAGCTTTGATGTATTGGGACATGTGTGCCTACCTACCGCGAGGCAGCATAACCACGTGTTGGCAGTGTCACCTGGAGCGATCGCCGTTTGAGGCACTGACAACGGCAATGACTTACAGCTTGATTCTAATGCTGAATTCGGAGATTCTAATTGATATTCCGTTTTTTTTTATGCCACACCTTGGTGCACCTTTAGGTGACTCTGTGGACACCAACGACACACACTGGTCACATGTGTAGTACGTGTATAGTCTTTACAACACTGGTACTTCCATCCGATCGTGTACGAGACACAACACCATTCGATGCCGCTTATTACATGTTGTCTAGACCGTGGATATACCTTATCAGTGGCAGGTGTAAACATTGATATCTAGTGACAAGGTAGGGGCCTTACGTTGTATCGGCATGCTGGAAATGCATGGACACTTACGCGTCACACTAACAGACACCCTATTTAGTGATGCATGTTAAGTACCAGCAACCTGTCATGCACAAAAGACTTTTTTTTTCAAGTTTATTGTCACCTGTCACTATTTTTGTCACCAGGCATTACGACACACGTGACACAGTGTGGTCAAATCCATAAAACAGTAGTCCATCCAATGGCAAATCTGTACATGGGGATATCTGTTGTAAAGTATTATTTACAAATATTTTACAGTGCACACCCATTTTCAACAGAAATTTCTCAAATAAAGTCAGGGCTGAAGGGTATATAGACTTCTTATATACTCAGGGTTCAAATCGGTTAATGCTAAGCTTGCTGTTAGGGCCATCACAGCAGTTTTAGGTAGTACATTTATTGTACATGTATTTTAATTTTGGCTAGTAAAAGTACTAAGACTGTCACCTGCCATTACAACCACATTGGTGTCTCACGTATTTTCTAAAGTTGTTAACTCACTTAGCCCCAAAGCACCCATGATGAGATGGATTAATCATAATAATTCAAGGCTAGCGCCAGATTAGCTTGGCGCCTGATGGCGCCAAACTAATCTGGCACTGCCCTTGAATTATCATGGTCCATCCATCTGTAACTGGTACATAGACAGTAGGTGACACCTCCAGAATTTGGGAAATGTGGCCCTGTGGTAAATGGGATAATCTGTTTAGACTGGACACACTGCAACAGAAGATGGGTCAACCATAATACAGAGGAGTCCAGTTAACACAAACATGCTTTTCACGAATATCCGGTTAACACAAAACGTTTTTGAATTCCCGGCTGAGAGCCCTCTTGTTCTCTATTAAAATTTCATGGTTAACATGAAATGCTTAACACGAAATTTCTGTTTGCAACAGACTCAAGTTAAATGATGACAAAACAGAGAGCATGCTTGTTGATACTCGAGCTAGAACATCTGCCTCCAGCAGTGATCACATTTCCATAGGTGGCCATGACATTTCTTTCAAATCAGATGTAAAAAATTAATTTTTCTCTAAAATGTATTTTTTCGAAAAATACTTACCGATGACATGACTGTCTGGAAATAGTCTACTTGCTTACCAATTTTAGCCTAAGACCCAAAGGGTCCCCCCAGGAGGCTCTCGGGGATCCCTAACAGGGCGAGAGTAGCCTCCCCTGCCCATCCGGTCACGTGCCCGATGGTGTCTCCTTTAGCCAGTTGTCTACGGAGTTACCAGCGGCAAGCGGGGAGGAGGGAGGGACCTCCGAGTCATGTCATCGGTAAGTATTTTTCGAAAAAATACATTTTAGAGAAAAATTAATTTGTTTCCTCAAAACACATTACCGATGATATGACTGTCTGGAAGAATGCCAAAAAGGAGAAGGGTGCCGCAGAATCCCTTCCTGAAACCTCATTAGGGACGAAAACGGCCCGTCACTCCTGATCACACACTCCCGACAATTTTAGCGAAGTGCATACCTAAGGCGCCAGGGGCGCCTGGAGGGAGTGCTGTGCCGCAGAGATGTCGCCCACCAGAGAGAGGTTGTCGCGCTGGACCGTCAGGTCGCGGAGGTAGAAGCGGGCAAAGGTGGTTTCGGCCCGCCATCCCACTGCAGCTACAATGTCCTTAACCGCGCAGTTGCGGTCAAAGGCGAGACTTGCGGCCATAGCGCGAACTTCATGGGCGCGTATCCTGAGGGCCTCGGCTCCCTGTGGGGAGAGGTCGCAATAGGCGGACCGTATTACCCAGCGGAGCCAGGAGGAGATCGTTTGGGCAGAGATGTCAGTTCTGCCGGCGGTCAGAGGCAAAAAGAGACGAGTCCGTCCCCTCCGTACGGACTTGGAGCGACGCAGGTAGATACGGAGTGCACGCACCGGATCTTGCTGCCGAGTCTCCCGAGGAAGGTCGGGCCCCTTAAGCGGGCGAATAGCGATGACCTGAGGCGCCGTCAAGGGAGATCTAGTCTTAGCGAGAAAGGACGGATCCGGGAGAAGCTGAACGGAGCCATCCACCCGGAACTGCAGGCAGGAAGGGCGAGACGAGAGCGCGTGGAGCTCGCTGATGCGGGCTGCCGTGGCGAGGGCCACCAGGAAGCAGGTCTTCCGAGTCACGTCCGCGAAGCTGGCCAGATGGAGCAGTTCGAAACGGTCCGAATTCAGCCAGGTGAGGACCCAGGGGAGGTCCCAGCATGGAACGAGGGAGCGGGAAACCGGACGCTGCAAGCCGAAATGCGCCATAAGGTCGGCCAGGTCCTTGCAGGCACCAGGGTCGGGACGGCCGAGGTGACGGTAGGTGTCGGCAATCATGGAGAGATAGCCACGGATCGTGATGGGAGCCAAACCTTGGTCATGGAAGAGCCAAAGGAAGAAGTCCGCGAGCTGAGGGGTCGTCAGATCGACGGGGGAGAGACAACGGTCAGAGCACCAGGCACGAAGCACTCGCCACTTTCCCTCGTAGACACGTCTGGTGGAAGGTCTGCGGGCTGAAGCGATAGCGTCCACTGCCGCACTCGAGAAGCCTCTAGCGGAGAGGGCGTGCCGCACAATCGCCAGGCGTGTAGGAGAAGTCGCTCGGGGCAGGGGTGGAAGAGCGGCTGGCGGGGCTGCTTGAGCATCGTGCGAGGGGTGGGAAGTGGAAGGGGCGGATCCGTGGCGAGACTGAGCAGGTCGGTGGTCCAAGATCTGTCCCAGGAGAATGGGGCCACCAGGAGAAGGACTGCGTTGCACCCCCGGAGCTTGAGCAGGACTTTGGGGACCAAGACCATCGGAGGGTAGGCGTAGGCAACTAGTCCGTCCCAGGAGATCGAGAGCGCATCGACCGCCCAGGCCAGTGGGTCGGGAATCGGGGAGACGAAGAGGGGAAGCTGGTGGTTCCACCTGGTGGCGAAGAGGTCGACAAGGGGAGTCTCCCAACGCTCGCAGATCAGGCGAAAGATGTCCCGGCGCAGGGTCCATTCTGTGTGAAGAAGCTGGCCCCGCCGAGAGAGGGAGTCTGCCAAAACGTTCAGGTGACCTGGAATGTGACGGGCTCGTAGGGAAATGCTGCGGTCCTCGCACCAGCGAAGGAGTCGGTAGAGAAGGATGCAGAGGTCGGGCGAGCGGGTCCCTCCCTGCTTCTGTATGTAAGCGACGACCGTGGAGTTGTCGGAGAGGACAAGGAGGTCCTGCGTCCGAAGATCGGGTTCCCAAGCGCGGAGGGCCTGCCAAACCGCATTCAGCTCCAGCCAGTTGATGTGCCGCGAAGCCAGGTCCTCGTTCCAGCGGCCGGCCGCATAGCGAAAACTCGGGAGAAGGTGAGCGCCCCACCCGGCGAGACTGGCATCGACGCAGAGAGAGAGACGGGGCAGTGGTGAGGTCAGGGGAATCCCGGAGCCGAGCCAAGAAACGTCCGTCCAGTGAAGCAGATGGGGCCGCAGCATAGGGGGTATCGGCACCAGGGTGGAGAGATCGCCGGAGGACGGTCTCCAGTGGAGGAGAAGATGCAATTGAAGAGGACGAGAGTACAGACGACCGAGGGGAAGGAGATCTGCCGCAGCACTCATCAGGCCGAGGAGCTGGAGCCACACCCTGGCGGGGACAGCCGCTTCCTGAGCTACCAGACGGGCGAGATCGGTGAGTTTCTGGATCCGCGGCTCGGGAAGACGCACTAGGTTGCGGTCGATCACAAACTCCATCCCCAGGTGCACGAAGTGGCAAGAGGGAGTGAGGTCGGACTTGCCGGCGTTGACCAGCAGCCGAAATCATGACGGGACTTTTAGGTATCTATCGGCCTGTTGTTACCTACCGACCCGGAAAAGCGGTTCCAATGGGATTCATGAAGCACTTGTTGTCCCGATTGACGTCATCTAAGGGCCCGTAAGTTAGAGGCACAACACCCCTCCTTTAACTTAGCTAAAGTCCCGTTCCAAGTCGTATTCCAAGATGGCTGCGCCCTTTACTGCTGGCTATTCATCGAGCACAATTGAGGAGGGACCGCATTTTCAGGGATAGAACTAACCTTTTGGACCACTACGACGACGTAAAGCTGCACAAGAAGTTTAGATTTACGCGTCAACAGATTTTTGATATAATTGATGCGGTAAAAGACGAAGTGGATGTGGCGAATCATGTCTGTGCCATTTCTTACTATGCTATGTAGTGCACTGTGGGTGTGCTGCCTTCACGTGTTTGTTTCCGCCACCACAGTGTGCAGGCAGCTCTGCTTGTCAAGTCCAATGAATGTACGTTAGGTAAGGAGTACCTAGTAGGCTTCCATAGTATGAGGATCTATGTCTCTCCGACAACGGTGGGTTTGGGTTATACCCATCGGTGTACATGGTCAATGAAAGTTATGCAAACTTCCTGGGTCAGTTGCAGTTATGCCGACTCCTCAACGATGATTTCCAGATGCCCGTAGGACAAAACTAGAGGCTGCGCATGCGCATTGGGCGGGCTTCCCCCCCAAAATAAGTCAAGGTCCCTAGTCTATAAATAGTTGGGACTTTAGCTGCCGTCCCTGTAAATTCCTTCTGCGAGCCCGTCATGAATTCCATTTGACTGGCGTTGTTTACGGGACCGTTCCTAAAAGGACGATTGGGTTGTGGTCCTGTTAATGAAAAGTCCCGACATGATTTCGGCCCCAGGAAGCCGAGGCGAGATAACAGGAGTAGAAGCGCATCCCTGTCCAGGAGAAGAGAGGCCACCGACTGGTTCCGCAGAAGAAGGTCGTCCAAGTAGTTGGAGATCGGGCTGGAAGAAGAACGACGGGCTCTGGCTACCACGGCGTTCATGATCCGCGTAAACATCCACGGACTGAGTTTGAGACCGAAGGTGAGGGCCCGAAACTGGAAAACTGTCCCGTCGATGGCAAAGCGGAGGTACCGGCGGGAGGCAGGATGGATTGGGACGTGCAGGTAGGCATCGGACAGGTCCAGGCTGACGGCGAAGTCCATGGGCTGGACGGCAGCACGAAGGGACCTGGCTGTCTCCATCTGGAAGGACGGGGCGGCGATGAACCGATTCAGGGCTGAGAGATCGATGATCGGCCTCCACTTGCCTCCAGGCTTGGGGACTACGAATAGTCGGCTGTAGAAGGCGGGGGAGTCGTGGCAGGCGACGACCTCCATAGCGGCTTTCTGGAGAAGAGCAGCGACTTCTCCGCGAAGGGCATCGGCCTTGGGCGGATCTGACAGAATCTCGGTCCACAGGGGGGAGCGCCGAAGCGGGGGCGGGGAACGAAAGGAGATGAGAAGACCATCTGAGACAATGGAGAGGATCCACGGGTCGTCCGGAAACAGGGAGCGCCAGACGTCTCCGTGCAGGGCAAGCCTCCCGCCGACAGGCGTCCCCGAAGCGGTCGGTGGGGGCGGAGGCGAGCAGAAGTCAGGGGGCCCTCCCACGCCCAGGGCGGCGGGCGGGCTTAGGCCAGGCCGGGACGGCAGGACGGGCGCGGCCAGGACCGGGCGCACGGGAAGAGGAGAGAGGACGGGAGGCCGAGGCGGAGGCAGGGGCCGTCGCGGAGGGTCTGACGAACCGCAGGGCGCGACCCGAGGCCTTGCGGGTTGGCGGAAAGCGAGACGAGGGGGCGCTGGGCCAACGGTCCTTGTTAGCTTCCTTCAGGGACTGCCAGGAAGGGCCGAAGAGGAGCAGAGCGCCGACCGGGGCCCGGCGGAGCTGGGATTTCACATCACGGGGAAGGCCCGGGCAGGACTGGAGCACCACATCACGCCGCATCAAGTCACAGTTGGCGGCCGCTGCCATGGCGTTGACGGACGAATGGTAGGCCGCTCGGTTGGCTGCAACTGCCAAGGTGTGAAGATCCGACAGCAGGGGCGGAGCGGAGGGAAGCCAGGCTGCCTCGATACGGCTAATGAAGGCTTGTGTGAGGAGCTCAAAAAAACCCGAACAAGCGAGGGCGTTGCGGACGAGTGAGGCGGTACGTTCCAGGCCGCGAGGCAGGACACGGTTGAGCTGGGAAGAGCCGCCGGCGAGCACCAGCGCAGGCGGATCCACCGGAGGCAGCGAGCACGAGAAGGATTGTGAGTGGCCGGCGTACCAGGACTGCCGAAAGGCGATGTCGACACCGGAAGGCCAGCGGCGGTCAGAGAAGAAGTCCGAGTCGGAAGCAGAATCTCGCTGGAGGTGCGCAGACAGGGCGTCCGTTAGGTCGCGGAAGGCAGGCGGCTGGGGAAGTGACTTGAATTTCTTAACCTGCCGAGCAGCGTCCACAAAGGCGGCCGCTTTCCTCTTCAGCGGTGGGGAAGGTGGGCAGGAATCCGCGGGAAGGCACGCCGCGATGAGACGGGCGGCGTCGTCCAAGGCTCGGAGAGTCTCGCCACGAGGAGTGGACAGGGTAGCTGGAGACGCTGGATCCTCCACCTGAGAGGGTGAACAGCTGCCGGACTCAAGCAAGGCCGACACAGAGTCCTCCGGCAGCAGGCTTAAGGTCTCTCCATCGATGGCAGGCGATGGCGGCGGGGAAGACCGAAGCACAGTAGGTAAACCGACGCGCGCAGGCGGTGGAGGAGGAGCCGAGGGGCTACGCTGATGCCGGCGCGGGGAAGTAAGAGGCGAAGGGCGTCGGGAACGATGAGAGCGTCGATCCCGATGAGAACTACTGCGCCGAGAACGAGGCGGAGTCCTGTCGTCTCTACGACTCCTACGAGAGGAGTGTGGTGAGGGGCGCCGAGAGGAACAGCGCTGCGGAGAACGGCTGCGCCGACGGGAGGCATAAGAGGAAGTCGAGCGAGAGGACGACGAATGCCGGGGGCTACGTCTCCTATCCACGCGACGAGGGCTAAGCCGACACTCGACATCATGGCGCCTGGAAGAACGGGGACGGTCTCTTCTGTCCCGAGGAGGAGGAAAAGGTGACAACTGTCGCGGTGCCCGGGGCTCAAGGAGGGGGGCACGTTGCGGACTAGCAGCTGGGGCCGAAAGGCCACGGTGAAGGGTAGAAGGCGACGACGGTCGCGGTGCCCGGGGCTCATGGAGGGGGGCACATAGCCGGCTAGGCGACTCGCCGGAGGAGTCAGTGGGCTTAGGAGGGGGGGCCATAAGGCCAACACATCTAGTAACAGGCGACAAGGGTCGCGGTGCCCGGGGCTCAAGGAGGGGGGCACAACTAGACGGAGAGGCCGAAAGGCCGACGCGTGTATCAACGAGCGACAAAAGTCGCGGTGCCCGGGGCTCAAGGAGGGGGGCACGGAGCTGGCTTGGCGACTCACAGGAGGAGTCAGCGGGCTTAGGGTGGGCCACAAGGCCCACGCGTCTACTAACAGGCGACAACAGTCGCGGTGCCCGGGGCTCAAGGAGGGGGGCACAAAGCCGGCTTGGCGACTCGCCGGAGGAGTCAGCGGGCAAGGGCGGTGCGGACACCGTAGCAGGAATAGTCTTACCAGGCAGACGAGGCGTGCGTTTCTCCACTTCCGAGGAGGGGAGCTTGACTGGGTCCCGGCGTGCTGTGACAGGTCGCTCGCGCCGGTAGAACCTCCAAAGCTCCGACCAACGAACCTCCGGCCACGAAGAGCAGACAGCGCAGGCGAGGTCCGAGGAGCAGCCAGAACACGGAAGACAGACTTCATGCCGGTCACTAGGCCACTGAAAGTCGCCGCATCGGGGACAGGTGCGCACTTGGTGACTGCAACACAAACCCAAAGATGAAAGGCGACCGGTGGCGGGAACTAACCCGCCTACATAACTTCCGAACCAGGTAAACGAGTGAAGCTCACAACAAAACGCGAGAGAGAACCAAAAAGTTCGAGACGAGACCGACGTCCGGCCCAGCCAGGCGAGACGTAGGCGGCGGCCGAGACGTTACCTTTCCATGGCGGAGTGCCGAAGCACAAACCACCGTGAGCGATGGAAGCCGAGAAGCAGAAGAAGGCCCCAGGCCCAGCTAACAGCACGAGGCACAGACGAGGGCTAGCAGAGAAGGAGGTGACGCCAGAAGCAGAGACGAGTGTCTAGGCGAAGACAGGCCGGTAAGGACGGTCGAACCGTACACAGCTTACGCAGGGTCAGAGGCTCAGAAAAATGCGTGCGTACGCTAACAGCGAAGTAGACAACTGGCTAAAGGAGACACCACCGGGCACATGACCGGATGGGCAGGGGAGGCTACTCTCGCCCTGTTAGGGATCCCCGAGAGCCTCCTGGGGGGACCCTTTGGGTCTTAGGCTAAAATTGGTAAGCAAGTAGACTATTTCCAGACAGTCATGTCATCGGTAATGTGTTTTGAGGAAACAAATCTGGGTGTATTCCTGAATTCGAGTTTATCGATGGAAAAACAGGTTAGCCATCTTAGCCGCACTGTCTACCTGGAGCTCCGCAGAATAGGCATGATCAGATCCTTTTTGACAGAAAAGACTTTTGCCCAGCTCATATGCTCTCACATTCTGTTCCGTCTAGATTACTGTAATTCCCTTCTTGCTGGTATCTCATCTGATCAACTCACTCGTATTCAGCATATCCAGAATAATGCGGCCCGGTTAGTCCTTCGCAAAAATCGCACTGATCATGTCACACCACTGCTAAAGCATCTCCACTGGTTACCTGTCAAACAGAGAATAGAGTACAAGCTTCCTGCATATTGTCTTTTTCCTTTGCATCGCACAATCCTAGTAGAAGTCTATGCTCAAGCTCTCAGAAACTGCTTGTTCAACCCAGAGTCAGCCTAAAAACTGTTGGTGCCCGTTCTTTCAGTTATCAGGCCCCTCACGTCTGGAACTCACTTCCACTCCATGTCCGTCTATCCCCTACCCTGATGACCTTCAAAACAAATTTGAAGACCCATCTTTTCCAGGTAGCATATCAAGATTAGCTTAGTCTGGATGTGCTGCCTGGAAATGTTGGCTGTTTTCGTATATGGGTAGCCCATGTAGGTAGGCTGCATGTGTGTGTGTGTGTGTTTCGTGTTAGAAATGCGCCTACATGGTGTGAGCAGGTGTTTATTTAAAGAGTGAGTGCATTCTAATTTTTCTCCTTTTTAATATAATTTTTATGTGCTGTAAAGAACTCTGAGCTTGCTGTCCGTGGGGAAGGGCGCTATATAAAAACTATGTATTATTATTATTGTGTACTGCTCCCCCTGGCCGCAATGTACAATCAATCAATCAATCCGGTCCGCAGACGTGACCCGGCAGACATGCTTCCGGATGGCCCTCGCCACGACGGCCCGCTTAAGCGAGCCGCTCGCGTTCTGCGCTCCCTGCCTGCCGCCAGCTCCGTACGGATGGCTCTGTTCAGCTCCTCACTGCCTTATCCTTCCTGCCCAGGACTGGGTCTCCCTTAACCGCACCCCAGGTGATCACCACACGAACGCAGACAGAATGGAACCTCCCCCGGGAGACCAGGCAGCCAGACCAGGTGCGAGCTTTACAGGTCTACCTGCGCCATTCCACACCCGTCCGGAGGGGACAGTCCCGCCTCCTTCTGCCTTTGTCCCCCGGGCAGGCATGACTTCTCGGCCCAGACGATATCCTCCTGGCTACGCAGGGTCATCCGGTCCGCCTGCCAGGACCTATCCCAGGAGGAAGCTAGAGGCTACAGATCAGGGCACTCGAGGTTGGAGCCACGACCACGAGCTTCGCCTTTGACCGCAACTGCGTTGTGGCCTGGCGGGCGGAATCCACCTTCGCCCGGTTCTACCTCAGGGACCTCTCGGGCCCATGGAAACCTGGCCATGGTGGGGGGTTTTGCCGCGGCGCAACACTCCCTCCCAGCGCCTGAGGCGCCGTCGGTAAAGCTTAGCTGAAATTGTCAGGAGGTTGCTACAGGGAGGGTGGCTCTGGCTAACCTTTCAGGGGGTACAATGGTGGGTGGCACCCGCCTCCTCTTCGCTATTCTTCCAATTAGTAATGTCATCGGTAATGTATTTAGAGGAAACAAATGAATTTTTCTCTAAAATGCATTTTTTCGAAAAATACTTACCGATGACATTACTCTGAGGGCCCTCCCACCTGCCCCGCTTGCCGCCAGTAAGCTAACCATTTCCGACTGGCGTGTCACCTAATGTGACCGGATAGGGAAGGAAGGGAGACTACTCAGGGCCCATGGTTACGGCGCCCTAGAGTCACCTCCTTGGTTGTGTATGGACACAACAGGTTCTTAGGTTGTAATTGGTTAGCTAGGTGTATCTTCCTATTAGTAATGTCATCGGTAAGTATTTTTTCGAAAAAATACATTTTAGAGAAAAATTCATTTTTCATTCCTCAATACACGCGTGATAAAACACATATAGGTCTGATTTGATGGATTGTACATTAAATTCATGAGCTGTAGGCATGTGGTCTATTGTTGTCCTATTGAGATGAGAGTAAGCAGGCAAAGTGTGATACTGTGCACGTTTAACCTGCAGGGGAGTTCACACTCAGATGCACATCTCCCACACACTCTCTTGTTTCAGACTATGAACAAGTTTTAGTCTAAATCGGTTAACACGAAATACATTTTACACAAACTAATTCCCCCTGTCCCCAGAAATTCATGTTAAGCGGACTCCACTGTGGTTCAAGGGTGGTGCCAGAAAAGGTTGGCGCCTACAGGTACCACCCTTGAATTGTCATTCTGGCCCCAAACTTCAACTATCATATTCAGTCGTTTTCCTAACCAGGTATGTATGTTACAGAAGACAGTTGCCAAATTTGGGGATTTCAGCTGTAGGGCTAATTTGTTAACATGTATGCTTAGCATTAGAGTTCCATAGGAGTTGTCTCTGTGAGTAAAACTGCTCTGTGGTGTCTTGATCTAGGTCGAGTCGGTTCGTGATCCGAATGTCCCGAGATTCGTATACACACCTGAAGCGCCATCTGCAGGAGAGACACATGACTTTGCTCATTAACATGATTCAGGAGCATCTTTTCATTGATGGTTGGTTGAAAAGCAGTGTGTCTGACAGAGAGCAAGTAAAAATGTGTGCGGTTTGTGTGTAGTTTTTACATACACAGTTGTGGAAAGTTAAACAGTGTCAAGAACTGTTGCATTATATGTCATTTCTTTTTTGTTTTGTTTTTCAAGGACACTTGGTACAGTGAACTTCAGATGTAACAAAATGCCAGGCCCCTTTTTATTTCATTTTGTTAATTTTATTCTGAGTGTTAAAAATGAAGCAATTTACATTGTAATTTGTAACAAGCAATTTACATTGTGATTTGTAACAAGCAATGTTATGTACATTGTAATTTGTGGTCAGGACTTCTGAAAAACTGTTGTTATATCCTAAATTGCTTTATGCGACATTATGCCATTAACCCTTTGCATGTCAGTAGTGGTTTTAGTCATGATGATTCCTACAGGAATCATTGTGACTAAAACTGCTACCGACACGCAAAGGGTTAATCTGATGTTTATGTCTTAATCTGTTTTTTGTCTAGTGTTTGATGGTATACCACGTACTCAAGAGCAGATCAATGCCACAGGTGGTGCCATGCTTGGAGAAGCTGAAAAAGAAGGTAACTATTTTTGTGGGGTTGGTTTTCATTTTTATTTGCCTCTGAATAAAAAAAAAAACCTCACTTGAAAGTCGTAATTATACAGACTGGTTTATTTCTGCCCTATCTCTTCGTTTTAGACATATCACCTCTTATTCTGTCTTCTGCTGTTACAATGAAAATCTCACTGTTCACACAAATCAGTTACTATCTTTTGCCTTCTCCGGGCAGCCTTATTGTCACTTGTCTCCTGATTTCCTATTTCTATGTGCAGCTAACAAAGCCAAGGTATTGTATGGTTTGCTGAAGGAACCTGACCTCAACATTCCTATAGAGGAGGAAGATGACGGAGGGGAGGGGGAAGGGGGCGATGCCGCCAACAAGTCCAAGGTGCGTCTTTGCTTTCAGACTTCTAGTGCCAATTGTGTGAGGGGTTTTTTGGGCTCACGTGCGAAGCAAAAGTGAGTCTAAGTTCAGTGGTCGTGCGTCCGGCATCTGTCCGCCGTCGTTCGTGGTAAACTTTTAACGTTGGAATTTTCTCAGAGACTATTCAAGCCACAGTCTTCAAACTTGGCCCAAGGATACTTTGTGGCAAGACTTGTTTCCTCAAAACACATTACCGATGATATTACTGTTAGGAATATTGTCTAAGCTAGACTCATTTTAGCCCAAAATTGTTGTGTACATAGTAGGGGAGGTAACAAGGGGCGCTATAGCCTAGGCCATGACCCGAGTAGCCTCCCCTCCATCCCGCGCCCACCGGATGCTCACCAGTCTGTTTCTTCGCTAGACAGTGGAAGGTTATGTACATGTATTGCGCCTTCATAGGGAAGAAACTAGTGTTGGTGTTTGCGACTTTCTTGGACACTTGGAAGTGCTAGCGGCTGTGTGCCTTGTGCTAGACACTTGGACGCTTTGGCTGTGGTTTTCTAGCCGGTTCTAGCGATTTTAAGGCATGGAACGAGCCTTGTAGTGACTGGTGAGCTGTGCTCACGTACCGTGGTGGCTGTGTATGGTGTGACTGGTCATCGTGTGTCCTGAACTTTAGCTTCGGTGCTATTGGACTTGTGCCCCCCGCTCCGTGCCTGGGGCTAGCCTGCAGAATATCTTGTCGGTTCGTGTTGTTCTCCACCGGACAAGCCTGTGGCGTCGTTGTGACCGCTCCGACCTCTCCTGCAGCCACGGACTTGGCCTAGCCGGCGGTGGACTGGGTGCTCCTCCAGCAGTTTTTGCTGGCCTTCGCCAAGGTGACAGTGTTGGTCTTCACACTTGGTTGGTTTGTCGACGTCGCCATCATGTCAAGGTAAAACCTCGGTTCTTGATCTCGGCCGATGCACGGGGAAGGGAAAGAGCGCCAGGCGTTGGCTTGCGCCGTACGCTTGGCTTCATTTCATTTTGTACGCACCAGTATTGGTTGCGGACCCACGGGGGTCACGCTCGCTCGTCTTTCATTGTGCACTTTGTGTTGCAGTATGCAAGTCCGAACCTGCACGCGTTGTGGGCAGTTTCAGTGGCCGAGTGATGAGCATACTGTCTGCCTAGCCTGCTCCGGCTGTGCTTCTACGCACCCGTGCGCAGTCTGTACCCCCTGGGGGGAGGTTCTATGGTCCCAGCTACGGCTGACTCCTGTACGAGAACGAGCTCCAGCATCGGTGGCTGCCACAGACCCGACGAGTGGTAGTTCACCGGTTGTGGAGCCGCGAGGGGCAAAGGATAGACGTGAGCGGCCGACGCCAGCCCCAGTAACAACTCCAGCATCGGTGGCTGCCACAGACCCGACGAGTGGTATGTCACTGGTTGTGGAGCCTCCAGCATCGGTGACGGCCACAGACCCGACGAGTGGTTTGGCACTGGTTGTGGAGCCTCGAATGACATGAGATGGACTGACATGTGATGGGCCTCTACCGTCCCGAGAACGCACTCCAGCATCATTGACTGCCACAGGCCTGACGAGTGGTAGGTCATCGGTTGTGGAGCCTCGAGTGAGGGACTGTCTGACACGTAAACAGCCGACGTCAGCCCAAGAACGAACTCCAGCATCAGTGGCTGCTACAGACCCAACGAGTGGTACGCCATCGGTTGTGGAGCCTAGAGCGGCGCGGGAGAGACTGAGGCATGTTCGGCCACCTTCAGCCCGGCGCCAGACAGCGGCCCGGGCACGAACTCCAGCATCGGTGGATGCCACAGACACAGCGAGTGGTGTCTCACCAGTTGTGGAGCCTCGTAAGAACGCTATTGGCCAGCCTTCCCCTCCTATGCCGTGACATGAGAGCAGCCTAGAGTTTCGGCACCCCGATCCAAGGTCTTCGACCTGGGACAGCGTACGGATTGGCGTTCGGGTCAAACATGCGACTGTTCGCAGGACAGAGATTGGCACGGGACGGGGAGGATGAGCCTTGCACGGTTGGTAGAGCCGAGCGGACCCATGTAGCTCGGCGACGCTCGCGCGCTCAAGGGACATTTCGACTCGCCGACGGACGGTTTCGTCGCCACTCAATTTCCCGCTGACCTTCTCGAGCGACCTCTAGGTATGAACCGGACTCCGCTGTTCATCCTGCCATGGGACTTCTTTCTCGGACGTCATCGCTGCTGTGCTCTGCTCGGCGTTCCCAGTCCCGACGTTCGGGACATTCGACGTCCCTGCTTCGACACCCGGCTAGGCTTCTCTCCAGCACCAGGCGTTCCCGTTCACCCCGCTCTCAGCGTGACGGTTGACTCTGCCGTGTTTTCTTCACGGCACCGCTCCCGAGGTAGGGCTTCTCCTACGGCTAGGTCCGCTAGGCGGGACTCTGAGTCCCCTTCTCCCCGACATGGAAGAGAATGGCTCCCCCATGGCCCCCCAGCCCGTGTACAAGAGGACGCCCTCAGCTTGGCCCCAGAGGATTCAGCTTCGGCGCTCCTCAGAGATGACAGCCCCGATCCGTCTGGACGTGAAAGCTCCTGCGATGATGTAGAATTACAGCCGTCGTCCTTGGGCCATAGGTTGGAGACTCTTCGGGCCCTGGACGAGGTGGCCCGTCTCAAAGCGGATTATCTTCCTGCGGAGGACTGCCCATCGCCCCCCCTCCTCCCCCGCCTCCTCCCCCTCCTCCTCCCCCCTCCCCTCATCCTCCCCCTCTTCCTCCCCCCTCCCCCTTTCCCCCTTCCCCCTCCCCCCCTCCCCAGCCCATTCAAGAGAAATGCTTTGGCCTTTGTGGACGCGGAGCGCCAGTCCAAGCGTTTCAAGTCGCTCCCCCAGCCTCCAGGATTCAGAGACATGCGCGACGCTTTCTCCGAGCATATCCAGCAGGGTTCATTCGGTAACTCGGGATTTTTCTCTGATGCTAGGTGGCCAACGAATGTGGACATTTCTTTCCGTCAGACTTGGTACGCGGGTCACTCGCAGAGCTTCGTTTGCCCCCTTCCGAAGGCGAATCCCCCGGCGGTGGCTTTGGCAGGCAAGCCTCAGTTACGGGTTCTCCTCCCCGGCGTGGAGCAGACGGCAACCCTCATCCGAAATGCCCTGGCTGCAGCAGGATTTCTGGACCTCGTGACACAGGCCATCGTTCGTCACATCGAGGCTGCGTGGCATCCTTCGATCTCGCCCCTGCTGGGAGATTTGCTGGCCTTGACGGTTTCAGGTAACCACGCCGCTTACCACACCGCAGTCAATGCCATGGCTGCAGCCACCAACTGCGACTTGCTGCGTCGGGATGCCCTCCTTCGGTCCTGCCCTCTCCCTAGTGACTTGAAGCTACAGCTTCGCCAGGCACCGCTCGTTGGAGACCTCTTGGTCGGACCCACTTGGCTCGTGGTTAAGGACGCTAAAAAGGAATCTTGGCCCAGACGCACCGCCCCAGCCAGCTTTCAGGCAGCCCGCAAGGCCATGGGTTGCACCCTGTGGTCCACGGGACCCTCCGCTAGACCCTCGCTCGCCCCTTCACCAGAAGAGGTCGTCTGCCACCCCGGTCACCGGCTTTTTCGTCGACCCCGTGCGCTCCCCGACTCCGCCCCCGCCCGGACCTGGCCCAAGCCTGCCTGTCGTCCCGGGCGAGGCAGGGCCCACTGACTGCCTCTCCCTTCTGCCCCCGCTGACCGCTCCTGGGTCTCCTGTCGGCGGGAGGCTTGCCCTTCGCAGCGACGCATGGCAATTGCTGCTGCCAGACAACCCGTGGATTCTATCGACCATCTCAGTAGGACTTCAGATCTCTTTTTGGTCTCCGCCCCCCCCCCCCCCCCACGCCGTTCGCCCGTGTGGACCTCGGTGCTGACGGACCAGCTCTGAGCGGACGCCCTGCGCAACGTGGTAGCAGCCTTGCTCCAGAAGGCTGCCATGGAGGTTGTGGCTCGCCACGACTCCCCAGCCTTCTACAGCTGGCTCTTTGTGGTGCCCAAGCCGGGCGGCAAGTGGCGTCCCATCATCGACCTCTCGGCGCCGTAGGTAATTTTCGCTAAAATTATCAGGAGGTTGCATGGGTCTCGTTGACACGTAACTGGGGCGTTATAGCGGCACCCGCCTCCTCTTCGTCATTCTTCCTAAAGGTAATATCATCAGGAATGTGTTTTAAGGAAACAAATTAATTTTTCTCTAAAATGTATTTTTTCGAAAAATACTTACCGATGATATTACTCAGATGACCCTCCCACCTGCCCCGCTTGCCGCTGTTCCGCTCAGAAACAGACTGGTGAGCATCCAGTGGGCGCATGGACGATTCTCAACGAATATTCATGAGGTGAAGGTCGCATCGAAAGCGAGGCTATGTGGGGAACATGTAGGAAGGGGCAGACAGTACTTTCATGGCGACAGAGAAGAAGCAGTCGAAGCGCATATCCAAACACCATTGCGTTGTTCCTGTATGCACATCAAATAAAGCACAGAATAATGAAAACGCGAAACTTTCATTTCATACTTTTCCAAACGCAACCGAAACTCAACGGAGAAAGGAATGGTTGATCCGAATTCGTCTGTTCGTGTGTGGGTGCATGTGCAAGTGTGTTGGGTGTGAGAGAAACTTGCATGTATAGACTTTATGGACTACAGCAGAAACTGTTTTGAGCGACCACCCCTATAGCAGATCACGGCCTGTCTTTACAGACCAACATTTAGGTGGCTGCAGCCCGGATGACACCGTTTGCCTTACAAGAACTCTCTTGAGAGGGCATGAGATGTTTAAGGCCACTTTCTTCTAGCAAAAATGGCGATTGCCAGAACAGGTTCTGCTGTGTTAACATTTATTCTGTTGTAAAATTTAAGTTGGGTGCCTGTTCTCACGTGTGTATGTGTGCATGTTTTGCTATAGAATGTCATTGTATTAAAGTTTTGGCTTACAATCGTGATTCCAAGAAAACATGGGATCAGCTGTGATAGCTTAAGGGTATTGTCTGATCAGCTTAACACATGAAAGTACCATGGCACTACCCTTCAGATCAAATGTCATAGTTGATCCCTTTAGATGATTGAGTAGTGCTGCCACACTCACACACACACACACACACACACACACACACACACACACACACACACACACACACACACACACACACACACACACGCGCGCGCGCGCACGCACGCACGCACGCACGCACACACACACACACACACACACAGAGTGATGAATGTCATAAATTTTATTCTGCTGAAGTCTTCTGACTTCGACAATTTTAAACCTTTAGCTGTCAGCATCGATTTCGTTGAAATGATGCCTGTGAAAAACACTTCTGAAATTGCTTCCAACTGCGAAATGCCGGGTTAAGAGAGGACAAACACTTGTAGATAGTGTTAACCCGCTAGCTTATTTATCTACCTGACGCACACCTACACATGCTTCAGTGAATTCACCAAACTGGAAACAATGAGGGGGGAGGGGGGGGCGGGCAGCATGGGACAACACTAAGTAGGTCCACAACCGATAATTAAATTCAAACTGTGTTGTTTTTCGCTCGCTAAATTCACAAAATATAACCGAGTTGACCCCTCCAACAATGCTAATGTGCTGTCAAATCTTTTTTTTGAAAAATAGTGTGCACTCGGTATGTTACAAGTTCCGCGTAAGCTTTGACAAAACACTCATATATCTCTCACTAGAAGAAAATCATAAGTAAACCACAATCTTCTGGCTGACAAGTTTCTTCGAACACAATTCAATCAAGCGTCAATGCAAATGGCTGTGATTGGTTTACAGGGGACTGATTTTTATATGTGGTCAGATATTTGCTAATGCTCAAAATACGGCACAATTCGAAGGTCTCGACGTTCTGCACTTTCACTCGCCAAGTAGCTGTCGCGCGTCCAGCCCCAGATAGCCTCGTTTTCGCGCACGCGACCTTTTGACCCCAAGCTCATTAAGAATCGTCCATGCCCGGATGGGATGGAGGGGAGGCTACTTGGGTCACGGCCTAGGCTATAGCGCCCCTTGTCACCTCCCCTACTATGTACACAACAATTTTTGGCTAAAATTAGTCTAGCTTAGACAATATTCCTAACAGTAATATCATCGGTAAGTATTTTTCGAAAAAATACATTTTAGAGAAAAATTAATTTTTCTATACATACCAATTTGAGTGACCTCACAAAGGTCAAGGTCACAGGGGATGAGGAAGTAGGCCAAAAATGGCTATATTTTGAAATAATTTTTTTTTTTTTCAAATATTCACAACTTCAAACCCAAACTGGGTACAAAGATACCTGATGGTAAGACTTTTCTAGGCATACTAATTTGGTTGATCCCTCGAAAAGGTCAAGGGTCACAAGAGCTCAGGAATTAGATCCTAACTAGCCATATTTTGACAAAAGATGTTTTTTTCTCAAATACTATTCACAACTTCAAACCCAAATTTGGTACATAGATACCTGATGGTAAGACCTATCTATGCATACTAATTTGGATGACCCTCAGAAAGGTCAAAGGTCACAAGAGCTCATGAAATAGGTCCAAAATAGCCATATTTTGACAAAAGATGGTGTGTTTTTTTCTCAAATACTATTCACAACTTCAAACCCAAACTTTCTACAGAGATACCTGATAGAAGACCTTTCTGTGCATACTAATTTGGTTGATCCCTCAAAAAGGTCAAGGGTCACAAGAGCTCAGGAAATAGATCCAAATAGCCATATATTGACAAAAGATGTTTGTTCTCAAATACTATTCACAACTCCAAACCCAAATTTGGTACAGGGATACCTGATGGGAAGACCTATCTATGCATACTAATTTGATGACCCCTCGGAAAGGTCAAGGGTCACAAGAGGCTGGCAAATGTGTGTAAAATGCCAATTTTTGATAAAATTGTATGTATTATCAACATTTTTGCAAAAGTTTTCAATCAAATTTGGCACAAAGGTGGCTGATTATAAGACTTTCCTATGCATACTAATTTAGTCGACAACGCAAAAGTCAAGGGTCACGGGGGGGGGGGGGGGGGGGGGGGGGGGGGGGGGGGGTGTTTGACATTTGTGTGAAAAATGCTTACATTTTCAGAAAACATGGATTTGCTGGTGCAAAAACCAGCCCTTTACTTATTGTCACAAAGGTTACACATATGTAAATATGTCATACCCATGAACCATAATGGCTTTGCCTTTCTAGTTTAATCCTTTGGCTGTTGGTTGTGTTTTTTCACTATGATTTCTGCATCGCATCAAAAAAACACTACCGGCAGTCAAAGGGTTAGCAGATTTGCTCACAGATATTAGCAAAAACGATTTAATGTAAATCATTGACTTTTGCCATCTACTTTTGCAGAAGAAAAAGGCCAAGAAAGACCCCTTGCTGATGAAGAAATCAAAAAATGACCCAAATGCACCTCAGCCAACACGAATACCTCTGCCAGAATTGTAAGTACATATTTGCAACATCTGTGTTTCTATCTGCTTGTAGGTCTCTGAACTTTTTATTTGAAGTTTGCAGTAACTGAATTCATGTAGGTTAAAAAAAAAAAAAGTTTTTTGTAGTCAGCATTCCTTCATTAGGGTTTAACCTCTGCACATACATTGTAGGTCTGAAATCTGTGTCAATTCAACGCGAAACAGCTCCAGTCGTCCCATGAATAATGGATACAGAGTGGTTTCAGCAAGAGGCATAGATCCTCATGAGCCCCCGCAATTGCGGGGGCTCATGAGGATCTATACCTCTTGCAGTACTGTGGTGATCATTTTTCCTCAGCAGTGAAGGGTTAATCGCAAGCATAACTTGTTTTCTAACAGGAAAGACCAGGACAAGATGGAGAAAGTGACAGCATTTCGAGAGGCCTTGAAGCGTGTCAAGCTGAACGCAGAACACCTCCCTTCCATTTGCTTCTACACGTTCCTGAATGCTTGCCAGGGGTAAACACAATTCTTTTATCCCCTTGACCGCTATGGACAGTAGCGCTGAGTGGAAAAGACATGTATCTACACATCTCTTTTGCCTAACGGCATAGTCAGTGGTACTCATGCACGTCTAAAGATGACTTCCACAACTTTTAACCCTTTGGGCGTTAGCAGTGGTTTTTGGCTCACATGCGAAGCAAAAGTGAGTCTATGTTCTAGGCAAGTGGTCGTCCGTCCGGCGTCATCCGTGGTAAACTTTAACGTTGGCATTTTCTCAGAGACTATTCATGCTACAGTCTTCAAACTTAGCCCAAGGATACTTTGTGGCAAGACCTTTCTAAACATACCAATTTCAGTGACCTCTCATAAAGGTCAAGGTCACAGCGGCTCAGGAAATATATGAAAAATAGCTATTTTGGGACAATTTCTTTTTTCTTAAATACTATTGACAACTTCAAACCCAAACTTGGTACATAGATACCTGATGGTTAGACCTTTATATGCACAGTAATTTGGTTGATCCCTCGGAAAGGTCAAGGGTCACGAGATCAAGAAATAGGTCCAAAATGATGATATTTTTACAAAAAAATGTTTTTTCACAAATACTATTCAAACCCAAACTTGCTACAGAGATACCTGATGGTAAGACCTATCTATGCATACTAATTTGCATGACCCCTCAGAAAGGTCAAGGGTCACAAGAGCTCAGGAAATAGTTTTAAAAAGCCATATTTTGACAAGAAACGTTATGTTAGACATGTGTGGATCGGTCGATACACGTGAGCCATATGGGCTTTGCCCTTCTTGTTTCACAATGATACCTGGAGGAATTATTGCCACAAAAAAACACTACTGACACCCAAAATTTTAATCTGTCTGCAAGACCTTCAAGATGAGTTGGCCATGATAATACAAGGCTTAGTGCCAGTTTAGCTTCACACCTTACTGGACTATCATGGTCAATCCTTCAACTGCTGTGGTGACTCATGGGTGACAGTTTATTTCCTCAAAATCATTACCAATGGCATTACTACTAGGAATACTTCACTTAGCTTAACAATTTTAGCCCAAAAACCTCGTTGTGTACATTACCACATGGGAGGCAATCAGTAGGGGTGTCGTTACCAGGACACCCGGGGTGGCCTCCCCTCCTCCCTATCCGGTGGCGCGCTCACCGTTTCCCGGCAGTCTCTTCACTTACAGTGGAGTCCGCTTAACACGAATTTCTGGGGACACGGAAAATCACTTCGTGTTAAACGTATTTCGTGTTAACCAATATGGCCTCAAAATTGATCACGGCCCTCTCGGCAAGGAAAACGTAAGAGATGCGTGCATGAATGAGTACGAGGTTAAAAGTGCATATTATCGTACTAAATATGCTTACCTTACCTTCAGCTCGCTAGGAAAACACAAGGAGACGTGTACAGCTCACGTATTTAATGAAAAATCCATAGTAAAGTAAAAGCAACACGGGCTGAAGTACAATCTCGCATCGGTAAAAGCAACACGATCAAAGTAATTTAAAAGAACGCCATGATCGAAGTCTGTCTTGCGTTATTGACAGCCCGTGTAGAGAGACAATCGTGGATCTCATTAATCTTGTTTTTTCACTTCAAGCGTAATCGACTTCTCTTTTACCTAGGGGGTAGCCACGATCGGTGGTTAACTGAAGTGAGGGAGTGTTGGGTTGTGTTGGTACACGAATGATGCATGAATACAGTTTAGAAACTCTAGCCAATGAGAAGATGGATTACAACAACTGAAGGCTATTCAGCCAATCACAGGCTCGAGTTCGTTCTGATCTGTGTCATGTTTACTACAGCACGAGAGTGACACGTGCCCCTTTCATGAATTAGTTTTCGGTGTTTGAGACTGGAATCTGTGTTCGTGTTAAACAGGTGAATAATAGTGAAATTGCTCTGGTTGGGAACCGAAAACAGCTTCGTGTTAAGCGAAATTTCGTGTTAAGCATTTTGTGTTATCAGTGAAATTTTAATACAGAATAAGAAGGCCGTCGGCCGGGAATGCAAAAACGGTTCGTGTTAACCGGAAATTCGTGTTAAGCGAGTTCGTGTTAACTGGACTCCACTGTAGCTGCTCAGGACAGGCCGTGTGCACTTCGTGCTCCGGCTGGAGTTAGGTGGATTACCGTTGTGTACTGTGGACTTTTGGATTTATGTGTTTGGACTTTCGTGGATGGTGGATTATGTGCATTGTGTTGTGTTTGGATTAGCTATGTGGTCTATGGATTACGAGGTGTTGGTTTTCTGTGGAATCACCGGTTTGGCAATGGCGAGGTAAAGTAGCGGTGACTGCCTGTAACCGGTTTCGACCGGGCAGCGGTGGTGACCAGGCCGTGATGTTTGGCAAGCCGACCGGGAGCGCGGTTCTTCTTTGGAGGTTCCCCGCTTTCACTTGGTTTGGTTGTTTTGTTGTTTTTTGTTCTGTCCTTTGTTACAGTACTCAGGCACGGACATGCACCAAGTGTGGTACCTTCCAATGGCCGAGCGAGGGCCATGATGTCTGCCTACCCTGCTCGGGCGGCTCCTCCGGCCAGACGTGCCGCAAATGCGGGACTTGGGAGGAAGATAGATGGTCACAGCTGTGGACGTTTTACAGGAGGGAGAGACCGGTGCTGATCTCACAGCTGAAGTCGAGGAAGGCGCTACAGCAGGGCAGAAAAGGCAGAATCATACGGAATTGAGAATAAAAGGGGTCTTCTATCCCCACCGGTGCCTCCGGAAAATTTCCCCGCCTTCAGCGGATGATTGAGCCTAACATTTCGGATCGGGCCCCCCCCCCCCCCCCCCCCCCCCCTCCGCCAACGATGGGGTACGCCCCTAGGCACGGGTCGGCATTGGGAGCTCGGTCCCCCCACAGTAGGAAAATTGGGCAAGATTTTCACCCCCCAGGTGAAAGACACAGAGAGAGCGCCCAAGCGGTGGACCCCCCCCTCCCCCCTCTGAGAGGAGAGTGCCCGCCAGCCTTAGGCCAGACCAGCGCCGTCACCGGGCTGCGTCTTCAACCCACCTCTCAGTCAGGGACGGGAATGAGAGTCACAGAGTGAACTCTACACCTCCACCCCTCCACTTGAGGGCCAGGATATGAGAGAACGTTCGCAACGAGATTCGTTGCCACGGCAGGAAATGAGAAGACGAGGAAGGGGGCAAAGACAGAATATGGTTGGACCGAAGCTGTCCATAGGAGGACAGACTTTCGATCGTTAGAGCCAGCCGACGGGAGTTGCATCCCCATCGCGAGTGAACCACCAAGACACCTCCCCCACGCCATAGGAACATGGAGAATGACACAGGCTTCAAGGCCCCTAGTCGAAGAGTGGAGCCACAGACGAGATCTAATGCACAGGGCGGATCCCCCATGTCCGTAGCCGTATTGGGAAGAACTAACTCGGTCAGCAGTCGTCGAGAGGTGGTGCCAACCACACGCCCACACTCCACCCTAGGAGGTAGAGAGGAACTCACAGTGGCCATGGACCTGCATTACGCAGAGAGGAAGCCTACATGTTCGGTTGGGCGACCGCAGCAGCGGGAGGAAGGGCGCTACAGATACCTATTGCCTGGGAACGCCGTCTTCCTTCTTCGCCTCTCCGACCAGCGGACAAGCTCGGGTACGGCGCAGCGCGGGAGCTCTCGGTGACACCGAGCATCAGAGGTGCCCGGCAAGAGCGGCCGTGCTTCAGACCAGAGCTTTAAGGGCCGATTTCCTCGAGGAAACGACATTCTCGACACCGGCGCCGGGATCACGGAGATGGCAGCAGCAGGACTTTCGACAATTGACCTCAGCCTGTTGGATTATGGAACGAGCGTTAATGCATCAATACAGTGGGTCCCACTCTCTTCCGAGTGGGAGCAGCTTCTTGCGTGTAAGGATCCTCGTATGGGACGAGGATAAAAACGGAAAAAACACATCAACAGGCTGGAAATAGAAGCAGTGTGCTTCATGTTCTCGCCGGGAAGCAGCGGCGCACAGGTCTAGATATCGTTGCCGTTGGATGAGAGATCAAGCCATCGAACACCTCAACAGGTCGCAGATGAAGCAGGGCGGCTCGCGCTCTCTCCGTGGGAAGCAGCGTCTCACGAGTCAGAATCCTCGTAATGGACGAATGATCAAGCGGACGAACACATCAACAGGCTGGAGATGGAAGCAGTGCGCCCCGCATTCTCTCCGAGTGGAAGCAGGAGATCCTCGTACGTGACGAGGGATCAAGCCGTCTAACACTCCTACAGGCTGGAGTGATAGCAGTGTGCCCCGCATTCTCTCCGAGTGGAAGCAGCGGCTCACAAGTCTGGATATCCTCGTAAGTGGACGAGGGATCAAGCCGTCTAACACTTCTACAGGCTGGAGTGGAAAGCAGTGTGCCCCGCATTCTCTCCGAGTGGAAGCAGCGACTCACAAGTCAGGATATCCTCGTATGTGGACGAGGGATCAAGCTGTCTAACACTTCAACAGGCTGGAGGGAAAGCAGTATGACTGGCGCTCTCTCTGGGTGGGAGCAGCGTATCTTGGGGCAGGAGTACGCATAATCTCCGACAGCTCGACAGTGGTGGCCTACATCCAGAACCAGTGTTCTAGGAGGCGCTAAGTCTACACCCGGAGGACGTGGTTCGGAGTGGGGGTAGACAACGGACACGCCTAGCAGACGGTCGGGGCGCTCCAACACATCGCAGATTCGCCACTCTTTGGACGAAGCATCTGGGTTCGTCGCATCATTCCGCCGGCCGTCATCGCCCTGAGAGGAAAGCTGCGACGATAACCGACGCATCGAGTGGCCCAGTGTGTCACGTTGCTCCCTCGCAGACATCGGGATCTAGCGGAGGCATTGGGCGACCACTCGGCAAGACGGCGGCGGACAACAGAGGTTCTTCTGAAGACTCCTGATGACCAGAGAGGATGAACATCTACTTCCTCCAGCAGTGATGTGGAGTCTGTTCCAGGCGGTACTTGTGCTAGTGGTGGATAAGGAGGCGTGGATGCTATCGGCGGCTCCCCACAGACTACAGACTCGGACGCGAGGAAGCAGAAGCGAGGCTTTGACAGGACTGCGCCCGGGATTTGCTTCCCCCTAGCAGATGCTGGGTTTTATCGAGAGGGTGAAGCCTTCCATTAGCAAGTGTCTGGAAAACACCTGGGACTTTGCAGCCTCGGTTCGTCAGAGCGGGACACGCACGGAGCTAGTGACAGCCTTTATGATGGCGTACCACCCCGCAGCCTACTCCTCGGCGGAGATCGGCGGCGGCAACTCGCGATATGAAGGGACGTGCTGTTGTGACAGGTTCCACGCTCGCCCGTCTTTTGGGATAACACAGCGGTGGAAGGCTCCGCGCGAGGACATTCTTCTGTGGGACCGACTTGGCAGACGATAAGGCGACAGCACAGGATCCCTTGTTACCTCGGCAGGATTGTCTCCACTCGCTCCAGTCAGCGGTGGTGAGATGGACGCTTTGGGCTACAGCGTGACTTGGTGATGCCCTGCCTAAAAGGAGACCACGGAGGTGGGCTGAGACCCTGACGCCCGACAGGCTACATTAGGCCCTGACGGATCCCGGACCTGGAGACTATGTGACGTCTAGTGTCGGCTTTGGTGCTTACTAGTAACTTCGGCCCTGCGCTTGCAACTACTTGGACGGTTGGCCCTCTGGAACCAGATGGCGAAGCGTGGGAGGACCCGGACTCCTGGCTGACGCAACGCCGCCAACGCGGATTCCGGGGCATCGGAGGCAAGATTGCCACCTAGGCAGAAAGTGCCTGACTGATAACAGCGGGATAGCAACAGGGGAACACGCAGGAGTGGCTTGGCGTCGATAGGCTTCACGCTAATCCGGGCTAGCCTTCAAGTAAAGCCTATTTTCTTATTTGTTTCCTCAAAACACATTACCGATGGTATTACTACCGCTGGCTGGAGTTGATGGTGGTGCAGCTGGTGCTCGTCAGATGGAAACAATGGCTTATGCTGCAGAAGGTACGGGTGCGCTCCAGCTACTCGACAATGGCTTACGATACGGAAGGTACGGTTGTGCTCCGGCTACTCGACAAGGGCTTACACTACGGAAGGTACGGGTGCGCTGCTAGTAGAAGGTCAGGGTTTCTTCGTGTAGCACTTCTGCCGGTCGTGCAGAGATCGGACCAGCACTCATTGGACACGGCGCTTCTGAGGTCAGCTCAACGTACGCGTGGATTCTCCTTGTGGCAGCGTCAGCGGCAGCGTAAGGAGTGTTACTACACCCGGCTGCCTTCCAACTACTCTACGCGTGTGAGGAGACTCCGATGTTAGGGCGTTCCTACTGTAGTGGAACAGGAAGCTTCTTCCCCTGTCGCCTCCAGACCGGATCCACAAGCCTTCGATGTTCTCCTTCGAGGAACGGACTCCTTGCGTAGCCAACCACCTTGCATACGAATTCTCCAGTTGGTCTGTTCACCGAAGTTAAGCCGTTGGGGGCAGTTAATCCTTGGTTGGATAACCTCCTGGGAACAACAGGTATGGTGGAAGTCATCTTAACCCTTATCTTGTTCACCAGAGGGTGACATACGTTCAAATGAGAATAGTTAAAGGTTAGCGCTGGAGTGGCTTGTCGCCGCTAGGCTTCACGCTAATCCGGGCTAGCCTTCAAGTAAAGCCTTTGGGCTATTTTCTTATTTGTTTCCTCAAAACACATTACCGATGGTATTACTAATAGGAATAGGTTCTTAGCTAGACTAATTTTAGTCAAAATTGTTGTGTACGAGTATGGCCATGATGGAAGTGAGGGGCGCCATAGCCTAGGCGGTAACCCGCGTAGCCTCCCTTCCATCCCAACTGCGCATGCGCCAAGCGGAAGCTCACCAGTCAGTTTCTTTGCTAGACAATGGAAGGTTGTGTACGACAGTGTCTCTAGCTTCGGACTGTGTAAACTTCAGTTGTGGAAATTTGGTGGTCGTTGGATGTGTTACACTAAGCTGTGCCTTGTGTTAGGCTTGGACACTTTCCATTTGGGATTTTCCTCGTCGGTTTTTTGTGACTTAGACCTGACGAGACAGCGTCGCCTTGTGAACTCTGCTCACTCGCTCGAGGCCGGTCTGGCCGTAGCGTGTTACACACTTCGTGTGTCCTAAACTTTCTACTTCCGGAGATGGAAGAGGAAGAGGAAGAAGAGGCTCTCCTGCTTCACTCGGAGTGCCAGTGTTCGGTTCGGCTCGGTGCTGTTCCCAGCTTCAGGGACCACTCGTGCTGTCAAGCCTGCATGGTCTCCGCTCACGCACCGGGGACGGGGTCGAGTCTGCCTTCGCTGCCATAGCTGTTGGGCTTCAATGCGGTGAGCTGGTTGGTCTGCGACCTGTGTGGGTTCCCCTGCTTCTCCATTATCAAGGTAAAGCCTCGGTTATTGCCTACGACCGACGCTCAAGGGAGGGGGTAGAGCGCCAGGCGTCGGCTTATGCAGTGCACTTAACTTCGTTTGTACGTGTTCTCGTGCGGATTCATATTGCGGGCCCGCGGGGGCACGCTCGCTCGTTTTTCTTTGTGCACTATGTTGCAGTTGGCAAGTCTGCTCCTGCTCACGATGTGGACAGTTCCATTGAAACAGACTTGCTTTTGCATACCCTGTTCCAGCTGTGCCGCCACTCACCCGTGCCTGGTCTGCGCCCCTTAGCTGGAAGAACAGTAGGAACTAGCTATGGAGCTTCTACCGACCGCGATCGGCCGACGCCAGCCCGGCTTAGGGGTCCAACACCGGTAAGCCCCACAGACCCGACGAGTGGCCCTTACCAGGTTGTAGAGCCTTCACCGCCGCGGCTTAGGCTGCGAGCCGGAGCTCTAGCGCCAGCAGCTGCCACAATCTTGAACAGACGAGGCTACAGAGGGGAGTGGCGAGTCATGTGCGACTGGTTGAAGGCTGCGCCTTGCCCCCACAGATTGATGGTTCCTCAGCGGGCGAACTTCTTCCTTTGGCTGTTCAACTACCAGCGTTCAGCGCTGATCACCTGTCGCGACTACCTGGCCATGGTCGCGGACACGTACCGTCACTTGGGACAACCTGACCCTGGCACTGCAAAGTCCTCGCTGACCTGTTGGCCCACTTCCGTCTACAACGTCCCGCCTTTCGCTCCCAGGTGCCGAGATGGGACCTGCCTTGGGTCCTTACTTGGCTCAACTCTGACCGCTTTGTACCGATACAGTTGGCGATGCTACCGGACAAGACGCGGACGACCTGCTTCTTTCTGGCCTCGCGTCTGCTTCCAGAGTCAGCGAGTGGCTCACGCAGCACGGATATGAGGTCCAACACCGGTAAGCCCCACAGACCCGACGAGTGGCCCTTACCATGTTGTAGAGCCTTCAACGCCGCAGCTTAGGCCGTGAGCCAGAGCTCTAGCGCCGGCAGCCGCCACAGTCCCATCGAGTGGTCCCTGCCTGGTCGCGGAACCTCGAACGCCGCGAAAAGAAAAGGAAAGAGGTTGTAGAGCCTTCAACGCCGTGGCTTAGGCTGCGAGCCGGAGCTCTAGCGCCGGCAGCCGCTACAGTCGCGTCGAGTGGCCCCTGCCTGGTCGCCGAACCTCGAGCGCCGCGATCAGGAAAGGAGAGAGGTTGTAGAGCCTTCAACGCCGCGGCGTAGCCTGCGAGCCTGAGCTGTAGTGCCGGCACAGTCCCATCGAATGGTCCCTGCCTGGTCGCGTAACCTTGAGCTGCCCAAACCGGCGTTCTCGCCAAGACCCGATCTCCTTGGCTGCCCCGCAGTTGGTCACCATGCACCTTTGAGAGACCCAGGCTCCACCCGTGAGTCCAGACAACAGGACCCGGTGCGGGCTTTACGTGTGTACCTGCGCCGGACCAAGCTGCTCCGCAGGGGTCGCACCCGCCTTTTCCAGCCACTGTCCCCAGGTAGAATGACATCTCAGCCCAGACGGTATCCTCCTGGCTCTGAGGGGTGATACGCTCCGCCTACCAAGACCAATCCCCTGATGCAGCATAACGTTTGAGCATCAGGGCACACGAGGTCAGAGCCGTGGCCACGAGCCTTGCGTTCGACCGCAACTGTGCGGTCAAGGACATTGTGGCAGCCGTGGGTTGGCGTGCGGAGACTACCTTCGCCCGCTTCTACCTGAGGGACCTCTCCAACCAGCGCCAGAACCTTTCGCTGGTGGGGGACATCGTGGCGGCGCAACACTCCCTCCCGGCGCCCTAGGCGCCGTACTTATCTTTGCTAAAATTAGCGGGAGGTTGCTTAGGGAGGGCGGCGCTAGCAGTCCCTAGGGGGTGGGTTAGGGGCGTTATAGCGGCTCCCGCCTCCTCTTCGGGATTCTTCCTATTAGTAATACCATCAGTAATGTGTTTTGAGGAAACAAATGTATTTTTCTTTAAAATGAATTTTTTCGAAAAATACTTACCGATGTATTACTCGAAGGTCCCTCCCACCTACCCCGCTTGCCGCTGGTCCGCTAAGAAACTGACTGGTGAGCTTCCACTGGGCGCATGCGCGGTTACCGCCTAGGCTATGGCGCCCCTCACCTGCTATCATGGCCCTACTCGTACACAACAATTTTGGCTAAAATTAGTCTAGCTAAAAACCTATTCCTATTAGTAATACCATCGGTAAGTATTTTTCGAAAAAATTCATTTTAAAGAAAAATACATTTTTTATAGTATAACCTGTGTATGGCAGGGCACAAATTAAAGCTGTTAGCCTCAGGCGGATATGGGTTAAGATGCGGCAGCGCGTTCCCTCCCTCAGGACGGGTACCTAGGGGCTCCACAAGCCCAGGGATGGCATGGGGATTAGGACTTTGTTGGCCGTTCTGCTGGATCACAGTCCTTTGGAGACGCATGGTGAACCTCTGCCTCAGCTCCGTGTCCGAGACGATCGCAACTCTGGCAGCAACTGTTTGTACAGACACAGAGCAGTTGGCACGGCATGCTAGGGGATGGACCGTCAGCACTCACACCAAGAGGCTTCTCGGGTGCGACAGTGGATGTGATTGCAGCGACTCAAGGAGTCCCTGGCAGTACGGATACGAGGGAGAGTGGAGAGTACGGCAGGCCTTATGTGCTGCAGAGCAACTCTCCCCACAGACCGGACTACCCCCATTTTGGCTGAGTTCGTCTAGGGTTTCCCAAGCAGAATCGGACCCCTCAGCATCATTCGAATTTACCGGGTGGCAGGCACTTACTGACACCTAGCATGGACCAGCGCCATTACAGACCTCTCAGATCAGATCGAGCACCGTCATCGGCAAGCCGCTGACGATGCTGGGAGACCTAACAGGAAGACGGCTCGGTACAGCTCTTCACAGACCTTACGTTTCTGGCAAAGAATCACCTCCCAGCATCGGCGCCCCAAGTATTGACCATCCATCCTCTCAGGACAATGGAACAAGACGGGGAATCTCGCCTACAGGACCCCGTCAGGGCGCTTAAAGTTACCTGCGCAGATCTAAGCCACTAATACAAGGGCGCTTGCGCCTATTCCTGCCCTTGGCTCTGGGCAGACGAGACATATCTGCGCAGACGATCTGATCCTGGCTCTGGTAGGTGATACGGGAGGCATACAAGGGCTTGCCCCTGCACAAACCAAGACCTTGCATATCAGGGCACATGAAGTCGGAGCAGTGGCAACGAGCATCACCTTGATCGCAATTGCGTGGTCAGCGACATTGTGGCAGCCGTGGGCTGGCGGGCCGAATCTACCTTCGCCCGCTTCTACCTATGAGATCTATCCATCCAGCGCGACAACCTGGCCTTACTGGGGGACATATCAGCAGCGCAGCACTCCCTCCAGGCGCCTCTGGTGCCGTAGGTAACGCCTAGCTAAAATTGTCGGGAGTGGGCGCGTAGGATGGGACCCTCAATTTACGTGCAGAGGAGCTTGGGCCTTGGACAGGTAGCCCAGAACTGCGGCACCCTCCTCCTATTCGCCATTCTTCCTAGTAGTAATGCCGTCGGTAATGATTTTGAGGAAATAAATAAATTTTTCTCTAAAACGTATATTTTCGAAAAATTCTTACCGACGGCATTACTCAGAAGTCCCTCCCGCCTTCCCCGCTTGCCGCAGTCAAGCTAAGACTCAGAGACTGCCGGGAAACGGTGAGTGTGCCACTGGATAGGGAGGAGGGGAGGCCACCCCGGGTGTCCTGGTAACAACACCCCTAGTAATTGCCTCCCCTGTGGTAATGTACACAACGAGTTTTTTGGGCTAAAATTGTTAAGCTAAGCGAAGTATTCCTAATAGTAATGCCGTCGGTAAGTATTTTTCGCAAAAAATACATTTTAGAGGAAAATTTATGTTTATGACATTTATCGATCATTGCTTGTGTAATGTGTTGCAGGTTGTGTTCCACTCTAATGCTGGCCACACTTGTATGATTAATGGGGATGCGTGTTCTGTAGTGTTAGGATGTTAGTGTGGGTGTTTTTGTGTGTATTACCACTTGAGCAGTATCCCCCATATTCAGATTGTGCTTGTACACATTAAATTCAGAGGACTTTGGACTGACGTCCACCCAAGTCACCACACACACAGAGGATTTCTTTTGTAATTTTCAGAGTTACTTGCGTAGACTTCACAGATGACTCGAGCATGCTGGCCGCAGGTCTACAGGATTCCAACATCCGTGTGTGGAGCCTGACGCCCAGCAAACTGCGTTCCATGAAACCTACAGCTGACTTGGAGGTCATTGACAAAGAAGCCGGTATGCTTCAAAACCTATTCGCAATGAATCCAACTGCAAGAGACATGTATCCTCATGAGCCCCCGCAACTGCAGGGGCTCATAAGGATATATGTCTCTTGCTGTCAGGAAGATTGAGCATGTAGATCCTGCTACCATTCATAGTTTGATTCATCTGCTTGACTCGTCAAAAGTAGTGCTCGCCAGGTGCCAGGCTAATGAGATACTGCCCTTGAGCTATCAGTATTATGGGCAAAACATCTTGGAAGGCATCACGCTAATCAATCACTCTCTTCTTTTCATGCAGATGATGTACTGGAGCGCATGATGGATGACCGAACAGCCACAGAGACCAAACTGTTAACGGGTCACAGTGGTGCAGTGTATGCTGTTTCCTTCAGCCCTGACAGGACTAGTCTTATCTCATCTGCTCATGACGGCACCAGTAAGTTGTTTGTTCACACACATACACTCTCTCTCTCTCTCTCTCTCTCTCTCTCTCTCTCTCTCTCTCTCTCACACACACACACACACACACTTTATTTCAGAGACACACAGACAGACACAGGTATGTATGTGTGTACACACATAATTATGCACACACACACCTGCACTTTTGAGTATGGCAGAGCCACATTTGAGACCTTACAATTATTGGCAGAGCCACATTTAAGACATGCAGGCCAACATAGTGCTTAGCTTTATGTGTATTATGTATACATGTACATATACGTGTATTTGTTTTCAGTTCGATTGTGGAACCTACTGACATGGGCAAACATTGTCTGCTACAAAGGTCACAACTTTGCTGTCTGGGATGCTAAATTCAGGTAGGTCTTGGATCATTTTCTAGTTCAATAGTTGTGGGAGATGGATTGAATTTGAAGATGACGGTTCAAGGCTGGTACCAAATCAACAAATCTGGCACTGCCCTTGAATTTTCCTCATCGATGCTCTTGAATTCTCACTCCATCTGCCCACAAGGCCTCAATCTCCTATTGTAGTTTGTCAGAACAAGGTACATCTGAAGGCACCAAGCTTATTTGGCAATACCCTTAACCCCATCACTGCTGAGAAAAGTGAAGGTAATGTAACTGCAAGCGACAGATCCTCATGAGCCCCAACATCTGGGGGGGAAGGAGTGGTGGGGGGGGGGGGTGCTTATGAGGGTCTGTGTCTCTTGCTGGCACCACTTTGAACTCTTTTGGTGCTGAATGAACTCTTTGCATACGGATGTTGACTACAGCCGCTGGAGATTACCTCTACTAGAACATCATCGGTGGCAAGCTTAAAGTGTCTTGGCGTATGTCTGAAACTTTCAGTCCTTCTACCATTGTACTGTCAGTCCTCTCCACTTTAACCCTTTTGGCCCCACGGGTGCATTTCCCAAATTTTGGAAGTGTTGCTTAATGACTACGTACTAGTTGCAGGAGGTGGATTGACCATGATAATTCAAGGGTAGTGCCAGATTAGCTTGGCGCCTGCAGGCGCCAAGCTAATCTGGCACTACCCTTGAATTATCATGGTCAGTTTCCTGCTTTAGGTTGTTGGGGCTATTATTTGTTAAAACTGAATCCCCTACATGTTCTGTTTTGTTTTCGCAGTTTCTTTTAAAAGTTATATTTCTGTTCTTTTTCAGTCCTCATGGTCACTACTTTGCATCAGGTGGCCAGGACCGGACTGGCAGACTGTGGTCCACCGACCATTACCAGCCATTACGTATGTTTGTCGGTCATCTCTCCGATGTTGATGTGAGTCACAAGTTGCTCAGCAGAACTGATTGAGAGTTTGTTAGGCCCTTGATTGAATTGAAAATGTACATTGTAGTAAAGTAAAGCAAAGAACTTGTCTTGCTGAATTGAATTCAGTTCAATTAAATAAGAATAAGAGTACTTTATTATCTCGAAAAGAGAAATTCGGTTGTGGTACATTTATAACAAATAGTACAAACAAGACATAAAAACATTATAGCATAATTATGAACATTTTCTCCCTGCACTTGCACAGCTACAAATTCCAAATGGATATAAAGTAAACACTACAAAATCTTTACACATAACTCTTACACATCTCACACAAACATCTTTTATGGACTGAACTGAGCGGCACTTATACATTCACACCCACCTCTACATATGCATACATAATACGCGTGTTTCAACCTAGTCCTAACCCTCACTACTTATTATACAAACATCTCAGTACATTATTACACATTATTACACAAGCTGCATAATTAAAGTCTACCATAGTAAAATAATTAGTGGGTAAACACTCAGTAACAACAATCCCAGTATGTCCATGTTCACCACCAAATGAAACACAATATAATCACTTCTCTAAAATCAACAAGCTCCATTCCTACTGATTGCACAGGTAAAGGGGGATAGGGGGAGGAGTTAGGTTTGGGTATGCGTGGATGTACCTACAGATTGCTTAGAGTGATGGATTTGGGGATGAAACTGTGCTGTAGTCTAAGTGTTCTAGCTTTGTGCGTGCGGAGTCTGCGGCCAGAGGGGAGGAGTTCATAGAGGTGGGCAAGGACATGGGATCTGTCTGAAGCTATCCGCCTACCCTTTCTCACCACACGCTGTTCATACAGGGACTCCACACTGTTTTGCTTACTGCCAGTCACTTTGCTGCAGATGTTTACCATTCGTGCCAGGGTGTTCTTGTTCTTCACACTCAGACCTCCATACCAGCAAACTTTATTTATCCTGCTAGGGGCAATTAAAGTGGTCCGACAGGCTCAGTGACTTAGATAAACACAAAACTTACATTAAAATATGCACCCAATAATGATACAATCAATTCAATTAAAATCTAATGTATTTAAAAACAGCACAACATTAATAAATAAAATTTATTAATGTTGAATTAATTAATTATTTAGAAGACATACTGATATAAATTTACACTACAGCAATTTTGGGCAACCATCTCGTTAAGCTGTTTTGTACTCGAGGGCAATAGCCAAAGTGAATCCATGTAACGAGACATCTGTCGTCTTACCGTCATCCGTCTGTCTGACTTTTAACACTGGCATTTTCTCAGAGACCCTTTAAATGAAATTTTCAAACTTGGCCCAAGGATACTTTGTGGTGAGAATTTTTTAAGCAAAGGCACGTGAATTTCAAACATACTGTATCATATATGTGAAATATTAGTACCAGTCCAAAATCTGATTGTATTTCTAAAGTGAATTTGCTCAGGTTTTGTTGTGTTGCAGTGTGTTCAGTTCCACCCCAACAGTAACTATGTGGCCACGGGCTCTAGTGATCGTACTGTGCGGCTGTGGGATGTTCTCACTGGCAACTGCGTTCGCTTCATGACTGGTCATAAGGTATGTGTATGTGGTTTAACCATTCAGCTTCATAGACAAAGCCAGTGAGGCCCAACTGCAAGACATAGATCTTTATTAGCCCCTGCAGTTGCAGAGCTCATGAGGATATATATATGCTTCTTGCTGACATTGAATCCATGTTCCTGGGACAGCTAGTAGTAGTACTCTTTGACATTGAACTAACACAAATTTCAGAAACGCAGTTTGTGTCAATTGGCAGTGAAGGGATTGAGACTTCCACCGATGAAAGTTCAAATTCTTGAAGTTGTGGAGTTCTTCAAGACAGTAAACCAGTTTTGGTGATAAACCAACTATGACAGTTCGAGGGTGGTGCTAGAATAGTGATAGGTCAAAGGTGGTTCACGAGTAGTAACAGTTCAGGGGTGGTGCCAAAACAGCTTGGCGCCTGTAGGTGCCAAGCTGTTCTGGCACCACCCCTGAACTTTCATGGTTGTCATGGGGTTTCCCCTGATGCATCAGGGCTGAAAGAGTTAATTATTTTGTCATAGTTATGTATTTTAGTCATCAATACTTTGCTGTTCTCTTTAACCCCTTGATAGATACTGATGATACTGCTTGGCAGAAAAGACAGCCATGCATCTTTTCCTCTGAGCGGTATCGTTGGTAATGGTCAAGGGTTAATGTTCTGTACCCACACTTTTAAGTACCTGATCACCTACACCCACCACTTTCCCACCCTGTTATAGGGGGGTCATCTAGGATTCTTTCTGTCCTTCAGTCTGATGGTCAGTGTTTCAATTTTCTGAATCCATTGTACTGATTTTCCTCAACCGATTTTTCTTGCTGGGAGTTTCATACAACTTTATTATCTCACGAGGGGAAATTTGGGCTGATTTCGGCAGGGAAGGCGTGGGTCCACAGTGCAGTGCCACCTAACCAAAGTAGCTTCATCTTTTGGTATTACAAAGGGATTAATAAGAACAATTTTAATTCATTCCTCTTTTCCTCAGGGTGCAATTCACTGCTTGACATTTTCTCCTGATGGACGGACTTTGGCATCAGCAGGTACTTACATGTTTTAAATTGTTATACATGTGTATGTTTGCTGTTTTTCAACTGGAAGTCATGCATCCTGTTCATTCAAAATTTAAAAAGAACTCTTTGGCTGTGGGTAGTGGTTTATGTCATGATGATTCCTGCAGGAATCATTGTGACATGAACTGCTACCAACAGCCAAAGGGTTAACAAATTTGAATCATTGTAGTCTTTCTTTCAAAGTAAATTTTTGTTTGCTCAAAAACATATCAGTGGCTTGGAGTGAGCTGTTTGCCTAATCACCCACTCACCTCGGCCCTGATAAGTCATTGTCACCCATGGTTTTACTATTTTCATCTGCTTTTGTGTACTTTGGTCATTGCTAGGTGTTGACAACATGGTGATCTTGTGGGAGCTGGCAAGCGGCACGGCCCTGGCACAGCTAAAAGCACACACTGCCCCAGTTTGTACACTCTGCTTCAGTCGCGATGGCACCATTCTGGCTTCAGGTAGACTATTTAATAATGACTACTTCAGAACCTGCCACCCTTTGTAGAGGTCACCTGTTGTTAAAGCCCATAATTTAAGTGGCTAATACTGGAGCAGTATTGTAGCCACAATAATAGAGTATTGAAAAAGCATTTGTGATGTCCATAATGTTATGTACCATATTTTAGTGTTGAAAAAACTAATGACTTTGCATATTTTTTTTTAGATACCTTGGTGTGGCCAGACTACTGCTCTGAGTTAAAAATTCTTCTGCCGTCTGGTTCTGTTATGTTAGACTATGAAAGAAGTCTCTTGTTGTAATGCATTGGGTCCCCTTAAAAGAGTCTTAGAGGGCAAAGATGAAATTTGAGAATATCAACCTATAGCTCAATGCTTTAACACCTTCATTACTACTTGTGTGTGTTTTGGAATCACTGTGGCCACACAGGGCAATTGCTTCCGGTGCATGTAGTAACTTTTCTGCAAGAAATAGTTTAAAAAATTTCCTCCCTTTTTGAAATTGTTTTAGGATGTAAAACTTCCCAATTTTTGCCCTTTTTGGGCGTTTTGAGCAACAAAAGGTATGACAAGTTGTGTGAAAAAGAGCAAAATCTGGGTAATTTTAGTCGACCTAGTGTGTTCGTGGGAGCCTTATTGGGGCATGTGCATGGTTGTATGCAGGCTTGCAGACGACAGTTTTGTCATGGGGTACTTGGTGCATTAGAGTGTTGTGAAAAACGCTAACTCTTAATTTTTTTAAGAATTGCTGAAAATGTTTCTCCTGTGATGTGCTCCGCGTGGATGTTTTGTTTTGGCAGAAAGGTTCTTCGTTCATAGTTTTATGCTGCAAGAGGCTAATAGAGAACAGTGTGTGAAAAGGGGGCGTAACCTAATTGCCCTGTGTGGCCTGTGCAGGCCACACGGGGCAATTGCTTCTGGTGCATGTAGTAACTTTTCCACGAGAAATAGTTTTAAAAAAATTTTCCCTTTTTGCAATTGTTTTAGGATGTAAAACTTCCATTTTTTTGCCTTTTTTGGCGTTTTGAGCAACAAAAGGCATGACAGGTGGTGTGAAAAAGAGCAAAATCTGGGTAATTTTAGTCGACCTAGTGTGTTCATGGGACCCTTATTGGGGCATGTGCACAGTTGTATGCAGGCTTGCAGACGACAGTTTTGTCATTGGGTACTTAGCGCATTAGAGTGTTGTGAAAAACGCTAACTCATAATTTTTTTTTTAATTGCTGAAAATGTTTCTCCTGTGATGTACTCCGCGTGGATGTTTTTGTTTTGGCAGAAAGGTTCTTCGTTCATAGTTTTATGCTGCAAGAGGCTAATAGAGAACAGTGTGCGAAAAGGGGGCGTAACCTAATTGCCCTGTGTGGCCTGTAGATTCAATAGAGATCCCCAGTCATCAGAGGAACATGGATACAAAATGGTGTCATTAAGAGGCATGGATCCTCATGAGCCCCTGCAACAATAAGCTCTATACCTCTTGCAGTTGGGTGGTCCTTTTTTTCAGCAGTGAAGGCATTAAGTGGGGTGTTTTTTTCTGCTTGGACGCAGGTGGAATGGACAGCAGCGTGCGCCTGTGGGACATGAGCCGTGTGATAGAGGAACAGGACACAGACATGGACAGCAATATGCCCAGTTCTCTTCATGTGTAAGTACACTCGCGCACCATATATATATTCAGCTTCGTCAATGACAAGGTCTGATATGACAGGATTCAGGTCTTGACTACACATTTTCTATGTAAATGACATTGCTTACATTCTTACAACAAGCTGCATCTGACAACTTTTAGCCCTTTGGTATTTTCTGACATCTAAAGTTCACTGTATTACCCATAGAGCCCTCACACAAATATCAGTATATGAATGGACCATGATACTTTAGTGGTTGTGCCAGAATGTCTTGGATCCTGGAGATGACACCACCCTTGAACTATCATGGTCGATCTTTCTCTAGAACTGTGATGCAGACCTCAAAGGATGCCTTAAAATTGTTACCATTACAACCTGAGGATTAATGGGTTAACGCATTCAGCCTTGACGCACTACAGCTGAAGATGAGTCGACCATGATAATTCAAGGGTAGTGCCTGTCGGTGCCAAGCTAATCTGGCACTACCCTTTAATTATCATGGTCGATCCATCTCCTGCAACAATGCATAGTCGTTATATGACACCTCCAAAATTTGAGAAATACATGCGGCGGACTGAATGAGTTAAAGCCTCACACACCCAGTACAGGCTCATTGTAAGAGTAGAAAGTTAGTACAGTCAAACATGTACGTCATATAAGTTGACCACCCAAGGGACTAAAAAAGTGGTCACTTTAGAAAGGTGGTCACCCTGTACAGGGTCATGTGATGATAGAACTTTATTGCCATATGTAATAATACATTACGAAATCGTTGCGGTGCTGCGCAACATAAAAAGAAGAACATTAAACACATCACACACACACACCCCGTATGCCTTGGTAACTATTGTGGTCTAAACATAAAGGCAATAAACACGATTTCACAGTCACACAAATCACATAGGACATATCGTAATATAAAACTGAACACGCCACTTGCATCATAGATACAGCAATGCAGTTTAAGTAAGTAGGAGTAAGAAGATCATAGGACTAAAATGGGTGTTCTCCTTAGCCCATGTAGCCCAGATGTTCTTCAGCAGGAAAATAAATTAGCCATGATAAATCAAGGGTAGTGCCAGATTAGCTTGGCGCCGTCAGACGCCAAGCTTATCTGGCACTACCCTTCAATTATCCTGCAACTGGTGTAATGGATAGATGTTAGGTGACACCTCCAATTAAAGAAATACAGCTGTGCCAGGTTTTATGATAGTACCTGGGTGTTCTAGCCAATGTGGCTGATGTAAGCCTACTGTTTTATGTTTTTAACCACTTTCCATTCATAAAAGTATGCAACTGTTGTCTGCTTTCCAGAAATACCAGCCCGGAACTTCTTCTTGGTACCTACTTCACTAAAGCCACTCCAGTTCTCGGACTTCATTTTACCAGACGAAACCTCCTTTTGGGCTGTGGACCTCTTCAGATATCATCATCATGAGACAGCTTAGTGACATTTGTTTGAGAAATCTAATTTAATAGCTGCCGTCTATATCCGCAGGAGGTATAGATCCTCATTAGCTCCTGCAGATTGCTGGAGCTCATGATGATCAGTGCCTCTGGCGACAGAATGTATTCTGACCGCAATATTCACTGCCTCATTACAGACATCGATCATGTGTTGTTTAGTTCTCTGCGGCTGCTGAATGAATGCATGCCTGTATGTTTAGATCAGTGAGTGAATCATCGTTATGTCTTTTGTGTGGCTGATGTTTGACTTGAAGTGATCACTACAAAAACTGAGATGTACAGATATTTTGATATCGTTTGCAGCAAGTGCGGATAACGTATGAAGGTTGAGTGTGTGCCTGTGTTTGCGTGTATAAGTTGAAATGGGGATAGATGAGAGGATTATACAGCTGTTTCAGATGCAAACCTTGTTTAGTGAGACTGAATGAGACCATAAATTATTATACTGTTAGCTCTTAACCCCTTCACTGCTGAGAAAATCTGAACACCATCCAACTGCAAGCGGCATAGATCTTCATCAGCCCCCGCAGTTGCATGGGCAGATGAGCATCTATGATGCTTGCTGAAACCATGTTGTATTCATGCTCCATTGATGACTAGAAATCTTTGATGTTGCATTTACAACAAATTCAGAAACACAATCTGCTTCCACTGGCAGTGAAAGGGAAAAGTTCTGGTTTGCTATGAAAATATTTATGGTTTACAACACTGTTTTCTTGTGTATCATTTCAATGAGTTGCGAACCTGGTGAAAAATGATTTGCAGTAAAAGATACTTTAAAGAACTAAGCAGAGACTCAGCTTTATTTATTTTATTGGCGTACAGTCTTTACTTTGTCCTACCTCATACATTTAATTACACGATACAGATTCTGTGAAGCCACAGCACGTAGTAATCTTTCGATTTTGTTATCTGCACGGCACACATTGAAACATGGCTCTGTTGTCTGCAGCTTGATTACTCTTTTGGAGTTGTAAAGTCTTTCAAGAAGTCATACCTGAAAATTAATTCAGCTTTGAGCATACCGGTAATTGGGATTTTGCAACAACAACAAAATTCCACATAGTAATAAACTGTTGCAAACAAGCTTTGTCAATCAGCAACACAATGTACCTTTGCTTTGTTGTAAATCATCCTTCTGAGCAGAACATGGTGTCATATTCTGTGTGATAAAACTGATCAAATCTCTGTTTGTAGATAATTCAAGTAATATAAATTGATTCCTGAACCTGTCGTGCAGCCACCAGTGCTGTTTACAGCATGGTTGCTGCGTGTACAAGGGGGCTAACCCATTTCGCGTGGATGCACTACAGCAGGAAGATGATAATAATTCTGCAGCTGGTACATAGTTATTAGGCAATGCGGTTTTAGAGTTAAAAGGGTTAACCCTTTCAGCCCCATGGTCCCATTTCTCAAATTTGGGAGGTGTTGCCTAATGACTATGTGCCAGTTGCAGGAGATGGATTGACTATGATAATTCAAGGGTAGTGCCTTGAATTATCATGGTCAATCCATCAGAGATAGTAAAGTGGACAGTTGATGGGCACCCCTCCCCCCAATCTATAGATTTATTTGATCCTCTCCGTATTTAGACAAACGAACTCCCAACACTTACCGCCAATGCCTTTATTGTCCAGCCATTTTAGTTCCACTCCAGAAATCATTCAAGCTACGTTTTTTATCAGCTACCCGCGAGTATTAAGCCAGATCCCCCATCCCCCCTAAATAATTAATGCTGCCATTGACTTCTTTAAACAAAATTATTATATTACGTTTTAAAATGAACCAAGACGAATTACTTCTTCTAAGCGATATCTGTGCTGTAGAGAACAAAGACTTAGACTCTAAGAAACAGCGTCTATTGTCTGTAATTGTCTCAGGCAAATCAAAGACTTATCTCGGAAAACAATACATGACAGAGGATATTGAATCTCTTACAGCTGACGAGCTAATCAAGCTTCATTCAAAATATGAAAACCACATCGCTTCACTAATGACTCGTGATTTGAGTCGATCTCTAGTATGTCTATACACAAAAGCAGTGAGTCACTTTCTACCTGTGGATAGTGACAGTCTATCACACGAACCCCACCCGGGTCTGCCCTGGGGGACTTGGGTGGGGTTAGGTATTTTTTAGTTCCCAGGGTCACCCTGGTCAGCCCCACAGGGTGGGTTTTTCTCTCTATTCTGGGGCATGTGTTTCTGTCTACCCTTTGTCCATTCACCTGTATTTGCCTTTTTAAAACTCTCCCTACTGTCTGCACTGCCTGTAGCTCTTGATATTGGATGTGTGTTGCTAAATGGTCTTAGCTTTATTTAGGCCCCATGTGTTAGGTTTATTTAACGTATTTGACCGGCTGGCGACATACATTCAATGTTCTGTTTTGGTTTTTTTTAACAAGCAGTGCAGGCACGTCCTGAGAAAGCCTTGTTGCTGTCGGGACGTTAAGCAATGTACAATCAATCAATCAATCTATCACACGACCTTGAAAGCAACCCCATAGTTTCAAGTTCAATAGGCAAATTAGCATGCCTTATGTTTTACAAGTTTGGGAATTACCTTGCGCCTGCTGTAACCTTACTTGTTACTAGTAGTCATATTGATTTTTCTAAAATAAATTTTAAATTAGAAGAAAATGGACGAGACGACTCCACAACAGAGCCATGTCTTGACACAGGTTCAAACAGTGACTAAGACTAAAAGCCCAGGTAGAATAGAGGCTGGAAAAAGATTAGCTGAATATAACAGACAAAAGAAATTACAGCTTCAAGCATTAACAGAAAAGACTGACACACCATCAACAGCACCAGTGTCACTACCGTCACACCCCCCACAAAGTGAGAGACAAACAACTAAACCTGAAACTACAAAATATATAGTTGCTGGATTTGTTGTCGGATTTGGTTACGTAGGTTACCAATTATATAAAAAATACAAACCAAACACTCGAACAGTGTCCAAAAAATCAAACACTCCAAAAACAAAAGAAGAAGTCTCCACATTACCAGCAGTTCCAAAACCTTTGGACCCATTTTACATGCAGTAAATAAATTTATTATTTAAATTTTTATGGTATAAGAAAATGAGCGACACAAAGAACTTAATGAACCTTGTCTATCACTCTGCTGTAATAAGTGGACTAGCAGTAGCATATTCTATGTTGGGAAAAAGTCTTCTCAAAATGAAATCAGCAGACCTTAGTAAATTAGACTTTGAAGACAGTGCTAAGCTAGTAGTTGTTATAACAGCATCGATTGCAACAAAAGATTTTCTAGTTAAGCAAGGAATTATTCCAGAAAATATTTCTATGTAAATAAAAATATGGCAACTATAGCTGTTATGATTGGCGGTGCAGTTATTAACGCATTGGCATTTAGTGGGTCAAACTATTTCTTTTCAAAAGTGAGTAAAGAAGAATCAGCAGAAGAAATGAAGCGCCACAATGAGGCGTCTGAAAAACTAGCTCAAGCTCAGCAAGATTATGAGAAGCAAAGAATAGAAAAACTGGATTTTATTAATGAAAAACTAAAACTTGAGGGTCATGCACAGCATACATTTTCAAACGTCGATGACGCGATCAAAGAATACTATCTTGTAACTGGTGAAGACATATCTATTCCTCAACCAAAACTTAGTGACTACTACCAGCCAAGCCCAGAACAAAGAAATGGAGAAATAATATTTGTTCTAGTATGAATGACATTAGTATATTTTACAGGAGTTTATATTGCTAGAAAAAATGGCAGACGCTAAACTATCAAAAATATATTACTCCCCAATTGGCTACTGGAAAGGGAATACTGCAATAAAAAAATTACATGCTGCTGTGGGTGGAGATGTTAACCAAATAAAACAGTGGCTTAAAAAACAGGCAATTTGGCAAATATATCTTCCTGCTCCAAGAAAAATAACAAGGCCTCATTTTGAAAACACTATCCCTAATGACACACACCAAATGGACCTCCTGTTTCTTCCGCATGATACAATAAGAAATAAACGATACAAGTATGCATTAACTGTTGTTGACATAGCTTCAAGGTATAAGGATGCAGAACCCATAACTGACAAAAAAGCTGTAACAGTGGCCACTGCATTATCAAAAATATATAGTCGAGGTCCTTTAAAATACCCTAGGCTTGTGCAGGTTGATGATGGGAGTGAATTTAAAGGCGCTGATAATCAGTTATTTGCAAAGCATGGAGTGCTAGTGCGGCGAGGCATACCGGGCTTGCATAGATCACAGGCTATTGTAGAAAATTTCAATAAACAATTATCAGAGAGACTTTTTAGCTATCAGTATTCTAAGGAACTCATGCATGACGCACGTAACACTGAGTGGGTTAAAAGATTACCGTCTGTAATAAAAGCAATGAATAATGAGGGTCACCCTAAACCTGTTGATGCTATTAAATTGAAAACAATACCGTCAGAAATAAAAACAACAACAACACCTCCAGACACTACCTTGTTTACAAAACAGGTAAGATATTTGTATCAACCAGGTGAAGCTGAGAATGACGTTAGACGTAGGGCAACTGATCCAATTTGGTCTACATCTGTTCATAATATAAAAAAAATAGTTCCTTCAGCTAATGCAACAATATATTATCTGTATGAGCCTGCACCCCAGAGGGCATTTGTTAGAGAAGAATTACAGATTATTCCCACAGACACTGTTACTCATTTTTAACAATTTCAATTCATCAATTAGTTCATCAAACAGTTCATCAGCTATTTTTTCAGATAACTTGAGCCTGTAATGACCTGGTGCATAAGCTTTTTCCTTAGTGTGAAACACTCTTTTTGTATCCCCAACTGCTAGAGACTTTTTATATGTTTGAATCATTTCAATATTATGTTTGTTTGATCTTAGTGTCTTGTTTGGATAATCAGGCATTAATGCACCATCTAACACTTGCTTGTAATGTTCATGTCGAATGTCTTTATTTTTTATTGCTGTTTTCTTGATACCTTTGGCTTTCGACTGACTACCTTTCTGATGCTGTATAGAATACATTTTGGATCTCAGACCAACGTACTCAACTATTGGCACACCATTCAGTTCATCTTTAAACTTACCAGGCACTTTCTTGTTTTGTGTGCTAAACAATGGGTGATCTTTAGGATAATCAGACGTGTCATACATGTGTAACTCTGTTTTCATGTCTTCATAAAAGTCTTCAGTAGGCACATCAATGATCATAGAGTCAGTGTCAGTGTATAACAATCGACACTCAGGATACTTTGGTTTGAAGTAATCATAATAAAATTCAAGCATTAACAGTTTTGATAACTCAAGAATTGCCATACCAATGAATACTGATTGTACAATGCTTAACGTCCCGACAGCAACAAGGCTTTCTCAGGACGTGCCTGCACTGCTTGTGAAAAAAAAAATAAACAGAACATTGAATGTATGTCGCCATCCGGTCAAATACGTTAAATAAACCTAACACATGGGGCCTAAATAAAGCTAAGACCATTTAGCAACACACATCCAATATCAAGAGCTACAGGCAGTGCAGACAGTAGGGAGAGTTTTAAAAAGGCAAATACAGGTGAATGGACAAAGGGTAGACAGAAACACATGCCCCAGAATAGAGAGAAAAACTCACCCTGTGGGGCTGACCAGGGTGACCCTGGGAACTAAAAAGTACCTAACCCCACCCAGGTCCCCCAGGGCAGACCCGGGTGGGGGACCAATGAATACTGGCTTATCCAGTTTAACAATCTTTTTTTTGAGTGACACAGCATACAATGATGAATGAAATTCTTTATACCCTGTGTACTGAGGCTTACTTGTAAGTTTAATTGCACCCGATTCAGTTGTGACTAATCTCACATCTTTTCTGTGATGAGGATTTTCCATAGTCTTACCAAAACAGGCATTGTTCATAAGCTTAAAGAAGTCTTTGTCAAATGCAGTGTTACCTTCTCTTGCACGCAATGTTGTATTTTTCATTATGTAATCTTTCATGAAAGCACTTTGGTCAAATTGAATTCCTCTATGAACTTTCTTTAGTACTAACCCATGTCTGATGTAAAACTGTAACAATCGATAGTGGCAAACGTAATTAAATTTGTCATTCAGATTGGGTACAAGTTTGGTGTCTTCTTTTTTTCCCGTTAAACTCATTTTTTTCAACTGCTAATGGATAATCATTATGGTAATCATGTAGATGGTGTGGGTACTCCAGGTCTACTTCAAAGATCCAACCCTTTTCATCATTTTGACCTCGATCCATAATATATTTTGTTAATTTTTTTATGCCATACTGTGACAAATCATACAAACAAAAGTTTTTTAATGGCAACAATTCACACATTGCAAATCCATACAAATTATTAGCATCCAAGTATGTAATAAATGACATTGGTTTTGAGGGGTCAAAGTCGTCAAGATATTTGTTGTTGGCCTTGCCATAATTGTTTGCTGCTAGACTAATACCACCTCTCAATCCACGTTCCACCATTTCACCCATCGTACGATCAGACAACAGGTCTATAGATATCTTACTGGATTTCAAAAATGCATCCCATGTCATGCCAGGACTAGTTATGTAACAAGCAGGGTCAAGCTTGTAGTGTAACAAACCCTTTTCACGGTAACTTTCAAATACGTCTGCTAGCAAACAGACATCAGCCTTTAAGTACTGATCGTGGTAATCACCAATCGTTTGACACCCTAACTTATCCCATGCATCAAGTGCGTGCTGATATTCAGAGTCAGAAATACCTTACCAGTTAGTGTGGAATAAAATTTCTCTTTTGGAGGCAGTCTCCTTTCCTCAAAAACTACCCAGTCACTGATGTACTCATATGGATAAACACCTTTTTTAATCAAGTCCGGCTCAAAATATTTACTTGTTATTGGATACTCACTCAGTCCTTCTGCCAGACTAGCAAGACCTAAAGACAAATGTTGCATGGAGTCATAAAATGCTAATTTGTCCAATCTAAAAGTCAAGTACTTCTCAGTTGTCTGGGCAATGCAACTAATTTTTCTGTAAGACTCATCAACAGCCTGCATGATGATGTGTGAATCATATCCCTTCAGATTGTGAAAAAAGATTGGTAACTTATATGTCTTAGGATCTGTTTTTAATAACAAGTTACAATTGTTATGTGCAGCGCCTCTGTAACATCCAGTTATGTGATCGTGGTCACGAACTTTATCACCACCTAAAGGCTGTTCACAAATCCAACACGTCTCAGCTGTATCAAATTTCAGTTTGTCTTCTTCTGTCATCACCAAAGGCATCTGACATGTTGTGAGATATTGTACTACCTGACTATACAAATGTCTCATTTCTGTTAAAAACAGACAAGCTGCATTTTCACCCCTGTAGATAACAGGTTCTGAATGAAGACCGTCTGACCTAACAAGAATGTATCCAAAAGAACACACCACTTGGTCACTCAATTTTATAGTCTTTGGTAATGACTCTGGAACAGGACCCTCATATGGAACAACGAGTGATTCAAAATCTGCATACACTACAAACGGCAGCTTTTGCTGATTCCCATAGTTCTTAAAATACACTTGACTACCAGGATCTGGATATCTCAGTATTGTTTGAATGTCATCAGCCGACCTGCAGTGCTGCACATGTTTGTGTGCTACTTTAATAGAGGAAAACCTCTGTAAACATTTTTTACAAAATTCCTGTTTACCGTCATGTTTTGTTGTATGATGAATTAGTCTTGACATACTTCTGATAATTGTGTAGTGAAAGTTATCACCAGATCTTATTAGCAACATGTCAACATGTCTATCTTCTGACTGCCCATAGGTTGGGGCAATTGGAGATACTCTAATTGGCTGTAACTTATTCTCAGATTCATTTTCCCACACAAACACATTCACAGATATACCAGGATTTAGTTTTTCAAACAAGTCTATATCCTCTATTTTAACAGGGAACTCAATGCCACTGAAGTTGAGTTCATTTACAAATTTGGTATAGTTAGATACACGATCAGGTTTTACTCTTACAAAATGAAGTTTAGCAAGCACACACCACATAAAACATAAATTATCATTGTTTTGAATATTGACTACAGCCTTTTTGTTTGCAACCTCAGTTGGAAGTGGTATCCATGATTTACCTAGTATAGGATGATATCTTGACTGCTTCAGTTGTAGTTCATGTACAAGGCCTTCATGCCAGCCAGACCCTTGCATTTCTGCTCTGTCAATTGCTTCATGGAAGTCTGGTAACAATCTTTCTCTAAACACTTTCTCTAGTTCTCTTCTCGAATTAACTGTGTGCTGCCTTGTCGAGATATATGTTACAATAACTTCACCAACATCTCTGGCAAATTCTATTTTTGCAACAATCTGAATCTTTACACTATCAGAAAGAAGGTTATTTTGTATGACTAAAAAAGATCTTTCTATTGATTCATAGACATTGTAAATATTAGATATAGGTAAGTCAGTTGTGTGAAACACATTTCTTAATCTTTGACGGTTGTCCATCTTTTTTATTTGTCCGACAAAAAAATAAATAGAAAATTACATAATGAAAATGGCACTTTATTGACTAAAACCTATATAATAGACAAAATTAATTACCAACTAATAAGCCACTTCATAGATATGTCTTCTGTTGTATCATGTTCAATCTTTTGCATGTGTAATATCGTTTTATTTACAGTAATAAATTTAAAATTTTTATTTTCTTTTTTTATTTGATGGTATATTTGTAAACACATAATCTTAAACCAGTCAGATTTAGCATCATAAACTAAAAAATCTTTTGTCCTATTATTATAACATGGAAAATTATTAGAATATCCAAGATAAAAACTATATGTCATATATATTTTCATTGGTGTTGGAAGTGTTGAAAAAGGGTGTCTAACTTGTGTTTTTAAGTCACTAATAAGCATAAAACCCCTGAAACTCGATGTAATATCCATGAATTTACCAATAGGCCAATTTTGATCCTCTTGTCCGTCCATCATTTTTTAAAGACAAACCAAAAAGATAAATTAATTTACTAACCCATACCCAGTGGGCTGATCTGTCTTTAAAATAAGCTTTAGATGCTTAGTTGATTTCAGTTTATTTTTTACACAGTCTCGTTCATGTTTATTTGGTATAACATCGTTTTCTCTGAGACAGTCTTCAAAGCTGTCACGATCCTTACAGTAAAACAAACAGATAAACTTTAACTGTTCTCGAAAATCTTTTAGTACAGCATTATATTTCTGAGTGAGAATCCAAACACTGATGTTTGCGTGTCTACCACTGAAGGCAAGTTCTGCTAAAGTATTTCTCTTTTTGACAATGTCTTTCTCTGCAGAGCAATCATCGACAATAAATAAAGTTGACTGTCCTTCAAATTTCTTGTAAAAATATTGTAGGTATTCATTCAGTTTCTTTTCAGGATCAATTAAGTAAATGTTATGATCAGTCCAAATGAATAAACGGTTGTGATAAGCTTTGTTGTGTTTGATTGTAGGACAAAATATTACAATGTTTTCAAAGTGGTGTATGTATCTTGTTTGTAAGAGGTTAAGTACAAATTCAGTTTTACCACACCCTGTCGCACCACAAAATAAGCCACAGTGTGGGTCAAGGGTCATTAGGTTCATTTTAATACACAATATAATTTTAATATATGTGTCCACTCAGTCTACTGTCTTGTATATTGAGTTGTGCGTCATATATCAGGTACAAATATATGTTTATGGCTGCAGCAGTTTCAACCTTCTTTTGTATCTGAATTGTTATTTCATCACTACCATTCTCAACAGTTCGTCCTGACCCATGAAGGTAGTCATCATCTGTACTACGAAGGTCTAGCCACAGTGCGTATTTGTTTGTAAGGTATTGTCCAATCCTAACGTCATACAGATGTAGATCTTTACACGCAATGTTTGCTGGTTTATCTCTAATCCTTCCACCCGCAAAATACTTTGTGATCTCATCGTAGTGTTGATAAGGTAACATTCCAGACGCGTACACTTGATTAGGACGGCCTTCGATTGTACAGGACAAATGTGTAATCTTAGGATTGTAGAATTTTTCTGAATCCCGTTTGTATGGACTCACAGGTTCAACAAACAACATAAGAATACCTTTCAGTGACCTAGCTGGCGTGTTTAAGTTTATGTTCCACATTGGGTCGCTTTTGTCTTTAGGTATTAAACTATGTCTAATCACCCTATCATAATAAATTGGAAGTCTTGACTGGTACTGATTTTGAATGAGTCTGGCTAGTTCAGTATGTGTGACAATTTCATATTCCAAGGAAATGTTAGAGATCTTATATGTTGCACTAAGATCAGATGATTTAATAACTTTGGAGTAGTCATTGAAGGTTAGTTCAAAACTCAGACGGTCATTCAGTGCTCCTTGATAATAAGGCAGATGAGCTGTTAGGATTTCAAACTCAAGTGGAATGTAGAATCTGGATCCATATGTTTCAGCCATTATAACATCCATGGCTGTATTAGTTACTTTATCTCCGGCGTCAATTCGAAGTTTACCAACATTATCTGGCTGTATGCCTTTGTAAATACGGTCTTCTCGTTCTTCTCTTGTTAGCCAAAGGTCTTTGTAACAGTAGAATACATCTGAGTCATCAAGACTAAACACTTCCTGTCCTTCAAGTTTTACTTTAATAGTTCTAACAATTGCTCTACCAAGATTGTTAACTAGTGTTCTGTTCACGTCTGCGTCTGATGATAGTTCAATATTAAAAGCAAGGCGTGCAGTGCCAGGAACAATAACGTCACTGGGGCCTAGGTTTGGAAACTTGACTGTAAGTGTTTGGTTCTGGTCTATGGTACTTGGATTGTTTGTGATGACGATTGATTGTCGAATGGCCTTAACACCCAGGGGCTCACGTAGTTTTCTGTATGGGTCTAACTTTGATCCGTAAGACTGTGTCATTTTTATTATGCACAATAAAAAATAATAAATTAATAAAACAATGGCAGCGGGAGGATTTAATCATGAAGATTTTGAAATGGATGACATGAATGACTATGATACCAGTATCACAGATATGACTGGAATGGTAACTAGTAGTAGTAGTATGCATCATGAACTGTTAAAAGACAAAGTAAACTCATTTTATGACAGTGTTGGAGCGCGCCCAGATGTAATAGATCCTAATCAGTTTGAATATGATAAAGGACACTTATTTGTAAATACAGACAGAGGGAAAATAAATCTAACACATAAAAATAATCCTTCTAAGTTTAGGGCTTTAAGTACAATTAAAGGTGAAGTCGGTGGTAACTCTGGGTTGGCAAGATACCTTGGTATTGGAGGGTCTCCTGTTCCCCCAAGACTTGTTAGTGCGCTTCACGACACGCAAACAAAGTTGCCAACAGGGCAACAAATTGAAATGGCACCAGTAACAAGCCTACCAGAAATAGCAAACACAGTGATACAAGAAACTTCATTTACTGAAGGACAAATAAATGACGCTTTGAAAACAATAGATGATCCACCTTTGTCAATGAGAGAGATTATAGGGTTGGATAAATCACTGCAGACAATAAGAGGTGAGATGGTAAATAATTTAGCCAAACTAGGAGAGCTTGATAAACACATAGAACGTGAAAAAGAGAAACTGGCTACAGCAGACAATGAGAATCTTGACACAGAAATGAAAGAAAGAATACAGCACAGATTAAATGATTTGCAGATAGAAAGATCAGGAAGGTTAGAAGCGATTAGTATTGGAAGACAAAAACTAAAATCACAGGTCAACAGGATTAGAGAAACTATTCAGAAAATACTTCACGAAGACACTACTCTGGCTGAGAGACTAAAAACACTTTTCAGAGAACAGGGTATCACAGTTGCCAGTTTAATTACAGCTCTGGGGTTTATTATCAGTACAGTTGTGTTGGCTGTCTCCGGGGGTGGTTCTCCACCTCCAGCACCACCAACCCCAGTCCCCACAGATCCAAAAGACTTACAGTCGTGGGTAAAGAAACAACTGTCTCACATATCAGACTTGCTTAAGAAATTGGCTGTGAAAGCAATGGACGCTTTGCCTGGCATTATAGGCACTGTTGTCAGTTGGCTGATTAGTACAGCGGCAAAGGCAGTAGGGTTTATGGCAGAACATGTGTGGGTCTTTTTGGTGACAGTAGGAGGGTTAATAGTGGGTTATTTAATGAAACAGGTAAAGAAGTAATACCCCTAATCCAGTGAGACCTATTACCAATGCTGTTCTCTCTGACTCATGGGTGTCAGGGGTTGGGGTTGGTGTTGGTGTTGGGACCGGGGTTGTTACTGTCTGTACGGGTGATGACGTTACTGGTGCTGGTGTCATTAATGGTTTTAATGTCTGTACATGTGTGGTTGTGGCCCCCAAGTTTACAGATTGATTGAGTCCTAATTTCTGACCAACACCTGCAACAATGATTTCATTATTATAATTTGTTATTGTACCCATTTGGAGGTGAAGGTCAGATGGTAACATGTATAACCCGATGCCAACTACAAAGTCAACTTTTGATCTGGCATATCTTAAAACGTCTTGGTAACGCTGTATGCTTGATGGGAGATCAACTGTTGAGTTAATTGAATCTTCAAGATTTGCAAGAAACTGTTTTTGTGCTTCAAATTTACCACTTCCATTCAAAATGTTTGATTTTGTTAGTGATTGTGCTCCTAGTAAACACCAGACATATGTTCTGATAGACTCATTGACGCGCTCGACTCCCGCTTGAGTAAACCCGTCTGATTTATCTAAAATAAATGTGGTCCAGGCGTTAGACTGTTTCTGCTCTATTGATCCTAACCAGACTTGTGATTTTGATGAGAATGAAGTGTAACCAGGGTAATAATCTTGAGGGTATTTTCTGTGACTCAAAGCATAATACAATGTACCCATGCCTTTGTGATCATCAAGTTTTTGTGTGAAATCATACTTTGTACTGATGTTAAATTCATTACAGATGCGTTCAAATGCTTTCATATCCATGGGGTTGTTATACCTGTTGAAACTGGATTCAGTGGGCAGTGGGGTATGCAGTTCTGACAGAATACGTCTAAGCTGGTAATAAACATGAAAACGATACACAGATCTAATCAGTTTGTTTGAGTGATTCAAATGATCTGTGAATGAAACACCACAGCCTGTAGTTGAACATAGTATTGCAAAGTTGAGTTGATTTTGAAACATCTGTAGTGGGCTAGAAGACCACTTTCTTGCAGTAGAGTCATCTGTTATTGGAGGGTTTAGGTAATGGTCAAACGGATTTGGTACTTTGACTTGGAATAGATCTTGTTCAGACACAGCCATGTCAAGCTGATTTAGTTGAATTATTTTCTGTTCATAAGTTGGTGCGACATTATATTTGGCATCTACATTAAATTGAAATGCGTTTGTAGTGGTAATGGTTGGTGATTTAAATTCCATTCTTCTTTTTATATGAGATAATAAAAATGTTTATTACCTTAACAAATCTTGACACAAGCAAACCAGTGTGGTTAACTAATGGGATTGATAATCGTGATGGTAGTAAGGCTGTAGCTATCCATGAAATGTTTTACACTGTAAAGTGGTTTAATGTAACAGATGATAATTATTTTGTATATGGAACTCTTGATGGTGGAAAGAAGAGTGATGCTTTACGATCTGGGTATTATGACTTTTGTACTTTAGCTGAATGGTTTCAAAATGAATTTAAAATTAAAGCAACTATTAATCAGGCTAACTTACTTGTTACATTGGAATTTCCGAAAGGTAGTCAGTATTCATTATCAGATAGGCTTGTAAGGCTACTTGGTTTTTTAGGCCAAGTAATAATACATCCAGATGAGGATTGGTCATTATCAGACGAAGGTCTATTGAAACCAAATAAACAAAAAGTAATTGGAAGATATCCTGTCAATTTGCCAGTACACACAGTACTAAATGTTTATTTAAAAGAACTAAACACAACTGAAAATGTTCACAATGGAAAGCCTTCAACTTTGTTAAGATGCTTTCCGCCAGGAACTGCTCCCTATTGTGAAAGTGTGGTTGTTAGATTTCCTTTACAGTTTAAGAAATTAGGTTCCAGTTTCTTTGAATCACTGTGTTTATATGTAACTAATCAGGATGGCAAACCAGTTGTGATGCATGATTTTAGTGTAGTGTTGGAAATTAAATAATTTTATTTTTGTTTATAAAAATGAGTGGTCTTGGTCCAAAGCCTAGAATCATACCAGTTGCGTGTCCAGTAACAGAGTTGAAAGATTTGGCAGACGTACAGGATTTTGAGAAGGAAGGGGAAATTGGAGAAATATATGGTTTTGAACTTGATTCAAATGGCATGTACAAGAGGAAAGTAATTGTTGACATGAAAGATGGTGAAAAACAGATTCCTAAACTTGGTCAGCTGCGTGATGTTACTGTACCTACTCCACCTGTAAATAATGCGCCTTACAACTTAATACATGTGGGTAGTAAGTGGGTTGTTTCACCTGTACCGGCACCACCACCCACAATTGACTGGGACATAAAGATTGAATTTATTAGTCCTTATGTATACACTGATGATGAAGGCGCCTTAGTGTTTAGGAAGGTTGTTAATTCTGGGCCGCTTATTGTAAGCCTTGTTCCAAGTTTTGCCCCAGACAACAATAGCAGAGAAAAACTGAAAGTTGAAAATTATGAGAGACGGAGATATCTTCTTACAACTAGAAAGGGTAGATCAGATACTTCTGTTGTGTTTATGCCAGCAAGCTTAGTCGTGGCTAGAGAAGCGACAATAGTATTTGAAATTATCATGAAATCTGTTGCTTCTGCAAAAGAGGCAAATATAGCACAAGGAATTAAACTTACATGGAATGAAACAGTAACAGAATCATCAAAGGTCTTTATTGCCATTACAAAAAATAATGATGTTATTAATGTTTCAAGCAGTATTCCCACTGTCAAGGTGGTGGTTGACAAAACAACTTTTGTTCGTCTAACTTACATAAACCTTGAACACATTGATCTTGTTGCATTTTATTATGCTAGCAAATTGTATACTTTTGAAGAGTTGCAAAATGTAATTGCTGATTAAAAAAAATATTTGTCATAAAAAATGGTGAACTTGTATCCACAAATACCACCTGAGCAGCTTGAGCCTATTGAGCGTGATAAAACATTAAAGGCAGATTCATTCCGTTTAATGAATATTACAGAAGCGTTGAAGTATTTGGAAGAAGAACAAGCAAAATACTCGAGGTGTAAACGCCGTTACAATACGGTTTTCAATTCTGTACACAACACATCAATGGCCATGGGGGTGGTTTCGGCCGGATTATCTGTAGGAGGTATAACTCTGTTTGCAACGGGGGTGGGAAGTGTCGTAGGAATTGCTGTTGAAGCTGTTGGCCTTGCCACAAACCTGGCATGCTTTGGTATGGAAGCCCTTAACAAAAAATTTTATACTAAGTTGCAGAAGCATGAAGCATTAAGTACGCTCGCAGCAGCTAAGCTGACGAGTATGAAACTTATTATTAGTAAATCTTTGGAAAATAATGAAATTGACGATAACGAATTTAAAAGAGTCCAGGATGATTTAGCAAATTACAAGCAACAGAAGTCTGAAATACAGAATAAGATGCGTAGTCAACCCGCGAATGTTGAAGAGCTAAAGCAATCTTTTTTAGAGGAAGGAAAGAAAATAGGCGTAGAAGAAACTATGAAAAAAGTTTACGGACTGTTAGGCAAGTAAAGATCAGTTTTGGTAATCATTCATTAATTCTGAAATACTCTTCACAAAGAGATGTCATGCCTTTTATGCCTGCTCATTTGACGCCATCAGCCCCACCACCAGAGTACTACTGAGAAAAAAAAGTTTTCTTGTTGTCCTTGTAACTTGGAAATTCTGTCCAAGTAAGTTGTTGACTAGGGTCAAGTTCTTGTAAATTGTTATGTTTAGGTTCTTAAAAGTTCTTATTTTAATTACTTATTAGAACTTGTGACAACTAACTAGCAAGTACATGATAAGGTAACCTATAAGTTATGTGTCAGTTGAAAGTAACTTATAGGTTACTTGTTACTTATCATGTACTTGTAATTTACTTTTTTTCCCAGCACGGGGGTGAAGTCCCGTTCCGCCTATCTCTGATATTCCTGTCCCTACTTGGGGGGTGAAGTCCCCTTCCGTCTGTCTCGGATATTCCTGTCCCTACTTGTAATGGTGTTTATTTCACTACACGTCTATTGAAAGCGAACACCTTCCTGGTATTAAAAAGCGGTCATGTGTTACACTAAATTACACTGTTCCCTTACCTGGGTACACAAATGCTTTCAAAAGGCCCTGGATAACGCTGGAGTTGATTTGGAAATGTCAGAGCTTTCAAAGGTTAGTGTCACAGATTAGACACCATATGAGAAAGAAAGATCTCAAACTATGAAAAATAGAGTACTAACCTGTGAGCCATTTCGACCTGTTAGGTCTCATCAGAATACCTTGAAGGTATTTATGGCTCCCCCTCGCGAGGTATGCCAAAGACGTGTAGAAAAAACCACTGCCACATTTAGCCACTTTTTTCTTCTTTAAGGAGACCTTTTAGCCTCTGTATGTCAGCTACCGCTGCGTCAAACGATGATTGTTGCTCACGTAGCTTTTCAACCATAATTTTAATTCTCTTTTTTGTCTTTTTCATGTTTTGAAAACATGTTTCCTTTCTATTTTTCGCTCTTGCTAAGTCTATGCGTAGGCGACTTTTAGCAAGAGTCTCGTCTTTTGTCAGCTCGTCTAAAAAAGCTTGAGTGTACGTTTTTTCACCAATCTCCATTTCCTCAACATATTTGTTTTGGTGGCTCGCCATTTATGCCTGGCTATCGTTTGGCCCTGCTTACTGTCCTACTGGTACGGATGTAATCGGGAAAGAATGATTATTGGCTGTTGGTTTACTTTTATACCTACAGTATTGCAAACGATTTCATAAGCAAACACGTCATTTGGAACATCCTAGACTGTGAGTCGACTTTATACCTCTATATCCCACAAAAGGGACCATAAGTCGGAAATTTTGAGTTTTGAAATATTTACACCATTACAATCTACTATCAAAACCAATTAATTTGATGTACAGACTATTGTTGTAGATTGGTTATTAAGTGAGAAACAAGCATTTAAAGTTGATCACTCGAACTAATCCAAGATGACCCCCTGCACACTTTTTGGTCTGTAGCTCCATTCGGTCAAAAGCGACTTAAGGTCCCTTTCGTGGGAACAGGTTACTGGAGCTGTGAATCAGCAAATGCTGACATGTAGCCAACTACGTCATGTACGCTATTTATGGGACGATTACAACAGCAAACACGTGCTTTAGAACATTCTAGAATGCAAAACTGTCCCCCTTGTTTTGATGGGGACAGTTTCAGTGGTGTGGGGACCGTTTCAGTAGTAGGGGGACAGTTTTAGAATCGAGAATGTTCTTCACTGCTCGAGAAAGATTTTTCGCCTATGATGAGCCAAAATTAGCCAGCTGGCTGTTCCGCTTTATGTACACTAAGCGGGTGTGTGTGTTATAAACCGGTGACGCGTGACGGCTTGACTAGGTATTCAGTACTATATACTGACTGTGTTGTAATCGTCGGTAGTTTAATTAGCTTTTGTTTTCTCTTGCTGTGTGTGTGCCGCATAAGCCGCATATGTCTGTACGGCACATGTTACGTGTGTCTGTACAATGTATGCCGCGTGTGTCGCATACGATTTTACCTCGACACTTTAAATAGGTGGGGTTTGGCAGCCTTGTTTGTTTTTCAGTAATAACAGCCGCGTAAACACCTCTCAGCCAAGGCGTGTGTTTAGGTGGGGTCGGGTATCTGCCTTAATAATCGTGTGTTGTCAGCTGATCAAAAAACGTAGCTTGAATGATTTCTGAAATGGAACTAGGACGGTTAGGCGATTAAGACATTGGTGGTAAGTGCTGGAGCGCGTTAGTTTAAATACGGAGAGGATCAAATAAATCTATAGATTCTTAAATAGGATTCTCAGGAGCCCACATTATTATTCTCTGGGGGTAAAACTATTGGCGTCAGAGAGAGAGAGAGAGAGAAAGAGAGAGAGAGAGAGAGAGACACACTATTTGGGCATAGAGGACTATTGTTTACCATGAACAGGAAGTATTCTCAGGAAGGCCAACTCTGACAGCATTGAGTGGTGGGTGGTGTGTACGGTAGTCACTATTTCTCGGGAAGATATTTTAACTAGCCTTTTGTTTCCAAGGGGTTGGGGGACCTGACTGGGCAGATAATGCTGTTAAATGTATTTGGTCAAGTGCGTTTGTTTATTTACGGAAAGGATTATTCTCTGCCGCGTATGTCATGTATTTTGAGTATGGAGAGTGTGCCGCGTGTGTCATGTATTTTGAGTATGGTAAATATGTCGCGTGTGCTGTGTGTAATGCGTATGTCACATGTATTTGAGTGTGCCTGTCTAAACAAAGACAGGTTTAACTGTATTAAAAAGTGAAACCTACCCTCAGTTGCTAATAGCAACATTGACGTCACTTACTTCTATGTGGGGGGGTTGCGGCAATAATGCCTAACGAGAATTCCCACAATGGCGCAAGTAGTCATTTCCCGAAAACAGCTGATCGTAAATGAGTCGTTTACATTGACAAAGGTAAAACTGTAAATGCCGATTGAATAATTAGCCTTTGTTTAAAAAAGTCAATGACAGCATTAATAATTTAGGTGGGAGTGGGGGATCTGGCTTAATAATCGCGGGTTGGTAGCTGATCAAAAAACGTAGCTTGAATGATTTCTGGAGTGGAACTAAAATGGCTGGGCGATTAAGGCATTGGCGGTAAGTGTTGGGAGTTCGTTTGTCTAAATACGGAGAGGATCAAATAAATCTATAGATTGGGGGGAGGGGTGCCCATCAACTGTCCACTTTACTATCTCTCCATCTCCTGTTGTAGGTACTCGGGGCTAAATGGGTTAAACAATACAATTTTTTGTATATGACTAACTTACGCATGCTGCCAGCAGTATTCGCGACATTTCTGAGCTCGAGGATCATCATATGTGAGCGAGGATGGTGCGCCCACGTTTCTCAAGCACTCCATTTCACACATCTGTTGCGGTAGAACCAGCTGACATTGCACACTCACTACACGACACAAAAAAAATACAAAATGTACACATTGAAGGTGCTGGACATTAAAAAACAGATAAAGATTATAACAGATTTCAAAAAAGATGTCAAGCTGTCTTAGTATTACTATTAAGGTTGATGCCTTTATAAAACCCTCCTCATCATTGTTTATTTTTTACTATGTTAATCCACTATACATTAGATCAATTTTTGAGCAGCTACCTTGATTGCAAAAAAAGATTGGTTCTAAAAGGCAGGTGCTATCTCAAGAGGAGTCTCGAAGGGCAAAAAAGTGCCACCTGTCATTAAAGACCATTATTTAGGTGGATAAAGCCACTTCAGTGGTTTTTGATGACAGGTGATCACTCATATTGGAAATATATTCTGCTGCAAAATAAATACAAATGCAAGTTCAGCACTAAATGCAACAGTCACCCTTAAGAACCCACTAGTGACAGATAATCACCCAAGATAGTTCAAAGTTAGTACAGATTAGCTTGGCTCTTGGGAATGCGTCAAGCTGATCTGGCACTAAACTTGAATTATCATGGCTAGTCCATCTCTTCTAGTACACAGTCACTGTAGATGCTTGCTTAAATTGTGAAATCAATATTAGGTGCAATTGAGTTTCACCCATTCAGCCCCGACACCCTTCAGCAGGAGATAGGTTGACCATGATAATTCAAGGGTAGTGCCAGATTAGCTTGGCACCAAGCTAATCAGGCACTGCCCTTGAATTATCATGGCTGATCCATCTCCTGCAACTGGTGCATAGTCGTTAGGTGACGCCTGCAAAATTTGGGAAATACGACTATCGGGCTGAATGAGTTAATATAATCATCATACGCATAAACCAGGTTACATAATTTGTAGTCATAAAGTAATAGTTTTGGTATTTGGAGCATTTGCACGCTTTAGCTGTGCACGCTGATCACGAATTAAAATGCTGGTGTGCAATAAACAATACTTTCTCAAATACTGCAAGGAAATACCATAAATATTGTATATACAGCTTTCATTCCATACTCCATCAGTATTTGGAAGCAAATATGTGTATTTTTCCCTCTTTTTTTTTTCTTTCTTTTTTTGCTTCCGTACATGCTGGTGCATACCAGAGAATGCTAGGATGAGGCCGAGAACCGCAACACTTGTCTTGACCATGATGCTACTTTCCCTGATACTTCTAACTGACTGTACATTATTACAATATGTGGGCTGCTTTTTCATACATTGCCAGCTAATCTTATCTTGCGTACCCTCGGACAGTGACAGTGTCCTCAGATAGCATGGCGCGGGAAACACCATCTGTCTCTCGAGTAGTTTACATTTTGGAATTTATACAGACTGTGTAGTGACTTGCCTGGCACTAGAATTTTACAATCTTGCAATCATGTGAGCTTTTCACTGGTTTTATCCACACACACACTGTTGATGTCTGCATCACATACCTCAATCAACACCTCAAATCGTAACTACGACGATAATAAGATTTACTGAGGGCGATAAAAAAATATATAATGCACGGCGCGTGAATGCTCAACTCTTTGTGCTATGACCGGAACCTGAAGGCCATCGCGGTTCCAGCAGCCATATGGGAGACAACTACGCTCATCGTTGCTAAGCCGCCATCTTTGTTGTGAACACCAAGCCAAAATGGCGGCGGCTGCTGGAGATTAGAGAGGCCGTCATAGAAACGGTATCGCTTCAGAAAAAGTCTTGTGATGAAAGCATATTCTGGAACAGAAGTGTACATGTGAGTATTCATTTAGTAGAATCTATTTCACACTCCTGTTTTATCTGTCCTATTTCGCTCTGTGGGCTGCTTCGTAACGCAAATTGAAGGTGTGGAGGGCTCGGCGTGGTAGTTCGAGATAGTGTACGTAGGTCTAGATGGTATACGAACAACGCATCGTTCCTGTCATCATTGTTATTGGTAAATTCTGTCAATACTCAAATGACCAGCGTGCATTCCATTTAAAATACACTATGCTGTTTTGTTGTATACAAATTCGATTACTTGTGTACGTTGCTGATTTTGACTTTGTAACCTGTAAGTTGAGTGTTTGTGCAAGGTGATTGAAAGGTTCTCACAGTTCAACCAGTGAGACCAGCAGTCAAAACTTCCAACTCTGTGAGCTTTTATTTGTTCCTGAAGACACCAACATTCGTTCATTTTTTCCTTCAGCTATGCACCTCTGAAATTCCCTTCCCTCAGATGCCTCTGCTGCAGTACATCTCATCCTCAGCCTTTAAATCAGATCTTGAAGGCTGACTTAAGGGTGGCTGCAGGATGAGGGGAGAGGGATACCTTTCAAAGTGGTTCCATTTTCAATTAGGTCCTGTAAATCCAGTTTCATCTCCAGATCCCTGTTTTTATTATGGTGTTGAAATCACAGATGAAGGCTGCCATGACAGTCTTTAGATGGTGCCAAAATAGCTTTGCTTGTACAGGCACACTACCTTTGAACTAATCTTGGTCAATCCATACCTGGATGTTATGTGTTAGGGTTGAATGGGTTAACTAGTCTAGCCCTGATGCACTACAGCAGGAGGTTAACCATGATAACTTGGCACCATCAACCACCAAGCTAATCTTGCTTTACTCTTGAATTATGGTGGTAGATCTGTCTCTTGGGACTTGTACATGGATGTGAAATGACGCATCCAAACTTTGGGAAATGTGGCCTTGGGGCTAAATCGTTTAAGAGAGCATCACCAAATTTCTTTACATATTTTTCAAATGACTGTTTGCAGATAAGATAGACCATTCATCATGCCGACTGCTGACCCAGCACGCCAGATCAATTTCTCGGAGACATTCCCTGGGGATGGCAACAAGACAGGCGTCCCCACCCCCACAGGTATCTCTCCCGTCCAGACAGACAAGCGCATCATCTACGGACTGGAGGTGGCGCAACAAGTTGTGTGGCAAGGATGGGATCCAGGGCAAGAGTTCACCAAGAACATTGTGCTGAAAAATGTGGTTGTCTCAACGCAGAAACTCAAATTCAGGTAAGTTGTATGATACAGGTCAGCCTAAGTATATCGCAGTACCCAGGAGCCATATAGTCAAACCACATTATTCATGCCAGCCCTGAAAATGGCGACTAATTTACTCGCCATGGCGAGTGAATTTTTTTGGGGGCGAGTAAAAAAAAAAAACACTCGCCAAATGTGAGTGCGCTCGTGCATTTTCCAATCCAACGGCGAACTGCCAGCCGAACATCAGGTATGCCGGCGTGTGACCTGATCGCACCACGAGCTGCCTCTAACATCACTTTACAGCAGTAGCCGAACACGTCACTCGAACTGTGCGTACCATAACAGAGGTCGGTGACAGTCGTTCTATTTTTAGTGATTCGTTTAGCTGCTCGCTAAGTCGCGGCTGCGTTCAGAATCGACCCAACGCCGGGGTCCGTGCGAGTGTAACAGGGCGGGCAAGCTGTTAGTTTATGTGTGGTGTCAGCATGTTATTACAAAGTGCGCGCTACATGTTGAACGCGTTACTTGCTGTGACGTCACCATACATAGTATTATGGGATACGGCATCGTGCGTTTCACTTTCGATCTTGAACGAAGTTGTACATGGCGGAGAAAAAGCAAAGGAAGCTGGAATGCTGGATTCTTCAATCTGGCACCGTCTGATCTTGATAATCACTAAGAAGAAAGTTACACTTCGACACAGCCATCTCCATCGACAAGCGACAGTACCAGAAATGCTACCCCTGGGCCGTGTGTGGCACCGCCGCTACGACGCAGTTTTTAGAGTTCATGGCTGTGCTGCGTGCATTTTCATGGCACTCGAATGGCATGTGCAATGTTCACTGAGGCAAACTCAAAAAGCAAGTCCAGAAATTTAAACAGAAATAAGTTTGTCAGTTTTTTTTAATCGTGGTCGATCCATCTTCTGGTACACAGTTATTAGGCAAAAATTGGAGAAACACGTCTTTCTGAGTGGTTAAACGGGTTGAAACGAACTTTTAAGTACATCAGTTCACACACACACACTCACACACACACACACACACACACACACACACACACACACACACACACACACACACACACACAGAGTTTAGACAAGTCACACTTTGGTTGTCAATCTGCCGCGTTCAGCAGAAAATGCTGTATTCTCTGTTGCAATACATTATCAAACGTTCATACAAATAAATAAATAGATATATGTTTTTCTATGTGTGAGAGAGTGAGGGAGACAGGCTTTTTCGCGATAGCTCACCAGTTAAAGAATCAGTATCATGGAAAGGACACACACACACTGTCACAACACATTTAAAGAGGAGAGAGCGAAATGAGTTAATTTATTTTAAGGAACATAAGATGATGCAGTTTTTCTTAAATAAATCTGCAGACCCTCTATAATGCTAGGATGGGGGTCTGTGTACCCTCTAAAATTTATACCTGGGGGTCTACAGACCCTTTAACCTGTTGTGAAAACAGAAGCCCAGCTCTACTTACAAAAAATAAATAAATAAACATCCCACCACAGTTCACATGGGGACTTCGTCAGTTATTTCTCCACTTGATACTATCAAAAGCCTGAAGTCAGGACATAAACATTAACTTGGTTATGATTGTCTGTTCAAATATTTGTTCTCAATGCCTCTGGGCGTCAAACACTCTCTAACATTGGGCGTCAACACATGTGGTACATTATATTGTTGAGTTGGGCTATTTTCAGTAGTAAATTGTTTAGTTTTGGCTAGTAACATTTTCAGTTTGGCTAGTAAAATTTGGAAGTCACTAGCCAAAGGCTGGTGGGCAAAATTTTAGACTTTCAGGGCTGCATGCCTGCATTATTGTAGTCATGAAATTACTTGTGAAGAAAAACTACTGGCATGGTGTGCGTGGGTCAGGTAAGGCTGCTATCAGCCCAACGACCTTTTCATCACTGGGCATCCCTGCAGGAGCCGAAAACCTGTGCACATTATGTCAGACACAGCGGTATGCTGGATACTGAGGTTGACCTGTATTTTGTTGTTTTATACTGTAGACATTGACAATGATGATGGCGGTGGTGAAACTAAATTATACTATGACAGATTTAGGTTATTAGAGTCTGTCTTTTACAATGTTAACCCTTTGAATATCAGTAGTGGTTTTTGTCATGATGATTCCTGTACCAGCACACAAAGGGTTACCTATGTTGTTTACGCTGTTAAAACCTGAAGAAGTTGATATGATTATGAGGTGAGAATGGACCAAAAAGTTAACAACAGACATGTAAAATGTGAGTCACATTTTAAAGATATGCTGCATTGTGTTTTGGGGGAAACCTTATTGAGGTATTTGATTTGGAAAGATAGCTAGGTGGCACAACAACAATTTTAAACCTGTTTGGAGTGACCATCCTATGAGAGACCACTTGTCATTAAAGACCATCATTTAAGTGGCAGCATTGACCTAAATGGTGATATTTAAAGCTGAGGTGCAATGAGAAAAACCCGCCCAGCGCGTGTTTTAAAAAGACTCTACAGGACCCAGCTTGGGCCCTGCCCCTAAGTGGGTCAAATCGGTTCGTAACACAGTTGACGGAGTTGGCAACTGCGTATCCCGAGCTTGCAAAACTCTCGGAAAATGACAGACCACTTCCTGTTGCACGGAAATCATCGCGATTAGCAGATCGGACAACAGCAGACGATTCTGTGACACTTTGAAACAGACCAACAGCCACGGATTTTACGCGTTGGGGACTATGATGGCAGAATGTACGGCTGTACATGCTGTAAGTATGACTCCTGACATTTTGTAGTTGTGAACGAATTTTTTCAACACGTACATCCAGTCCAATATAGGCTAATATAAATAAATAAAGAAGCATTGTGATGTACAACCAACACAGTAAATTGGATGAGAGAGAGAGAGAGGCTGAGAGAGAGAGAGAGAGAGAATCGACTGTTTACATAGATGCCAAAAGATACAAGGTCGCCATGGGTCAAGCTGATTTTTTAGTAGCTGCCCTTCGTATGGAGAATTTTTTTTGCTGTAGGCCACTCCAGATGAAAAGATATAACAACAAACACAAAACGACAAATAACCCCTCCTTCCTCACCCTTCCGATATCGAATAAAGCTTCAGGCTGTGCTGTGTAACTTACGGATAGCTCGGCCTGGTCCATATCCAGTGTGCGTCCAGGCAAGACACAAATGGCCTGCTCTGTCCGTCGGGTGGTCGAGTGTCGTCTGCTACTGTTGCTGTCAGTAGAAATATCGCTGGTTTAGATCAGTGATCGCGGTGCCCACTCCGCGCTGCATACAGGAAGTGGCCTGTCTTTTTCACGGGAGTTTTGCCAGCACGACAAACGCAGTTGAAAACTGAGTCAACTGAGTTCCTAACCGGTTTGCCGAAGTTAGCCGAACGTTCACGACAGGGCCCTCGCTGGGTCCTGCAAAGTTTTTTTAAAACACGTGCGGGGCGGAGTTTTTTGACTGTTTCTCAGCTTTAAAGACAGGTGACACTTATTGCCCATAAAGACTTCTTTTGAGACAGCACCTGTCTGTTAACCCATTTAGCACCAACGACCTACAGCAGGAGATGGATCAACTATGATAATTCAAGGGTATGCCAGATTAGCTTGGTGCCATCAGGCACAAAAGCCAATCTGGCACTACACTTGAATTATCATGGTTGATCCATCTCCTGCAACTGATACATAGTCATGAGGTGACACCTTCAACATTTGGGAAATGTGTCTTTGGGATTAAATGGGTTAAGTTCACATTTTTCTTGCAAAATAGATGGTTGCTTATAATATGCTCTAAAGTAGTGATGATCTTTAACAGAACATTATTCCACTGTGATTATTCTACTTGCAATATTTTAATGATGTCCAGTGCACCCAAGACACGCTTCTTCACCACCCTGTACCCCAAGCAAGTTGTGCTCAGCGCTGGCACCAGCTTCACTCTCCCTGTCACCTTCCGGCCTCTGGAGAAAATCAAGTATGAGGACAGCATCACGTTCCGTACGAAGGTACAACATTTGTTTTTCTGATTTTGATTCCAGCACTAACCACAAAAGATCGATCAGCCATGATAGCTGAAGGGCAGAGCCTGACTTGCTGTCACTTTTAGGATAATGATGATAATAATAATAATAACAGTCATTATCTATGAATCAGCTCTAAGCGCCGCGAACTGAGCCCAATATGCACACTCCTGTGAAGCATCTGAATTCACTAACACACTGATCACAAATACAGTGCAAGACAAACACTGCACAGCTCAAGCATAGAGCCTGATTTGCTTGGCTCCTTGTGGTACAAAGCGAATCTGGCTTTATGCTTGAGCTGTTATGTCTGATCCATCTCTTGTATATTGTTGTTGTTGTTGTTGCATTCCTGGGCTGAACACTCCCAGAGTCACTCAGTAGACTGAGAGGATTGCATGTGGCTGCTTTTTATTGCGTCACCATGTAGGCAAGTTTAGTAGAGGGTTTTAGGTTACATGTGCAGCTGGTTTTAATTATCACACCATCTAGGTGGCCACACTCCAACTTCACAGGCCTTCCCCCTGTCTAAGCAGACAACCCATTTTTTTGCCCCACAGTCTTTCTCTGTTGCGTTGTACTTAGCTGACCTTTTGTAAGGAGGCCACCTGTCTTAAAGTCCTTTCAGTGGTTGCCTTTCACACGTTTGACTGTTATTACTAGTGATATAAATTTTTCTCTAAAATGTATTTTTTTTTTTAAAAATACTTACCGATGCCATTACTATAAGGAACTGTCTCTTAGCTTACATAATTTTAGCCAAAAACTTACGATGTGTACCTATAGGGCCAAGGGAGGCAACTTAGGGGTGCCGTGACCCAGTACCCTGAGTAGCCTCCCGTCCCACCCCATAGGGTAACTGCCCTGTGCAGACACGCCAGTTTATTCGCTTAGCTGACTAACGGCAAGCGGGGCAGGTGGGAGGGCCGTCCGAGTAATGGCATCGGTAAGTATTTTTCGAAAAAATACATTTTAGAGAAAAATTCATTTGTTTCCTCAAAAACATTACCGATGCCATTACTATAAGGAAGAATAGCGAAAAGGAGGTGGGTGCCGCAGAAAACCCCATGACCCGACCAAGCTAGCTAGACGTGCCCTCCCCGGAGCAAACTCCCGATAATTTTAGTTAAGAGTTACCAACGGCACCGAGGGTGCCGGGAAGGAGTGTTGCACTGCAGCTACGTCCCCCACCAGGGCCAGGTTGTCTCGCTGGCCAGCCAGGTTTCAGAGGTAGAATCAGGTGAAGGTCGACTCTGTTCGCCAGCCCAAACCCACCCCAATGTCTCTGATGGCACAGTTACGGTCGAAGGCAATGCTTGCGGCGACGGCTCTGACCTCGTGCGCCCTGATGTGTAGCCGATAGGGAGTGTCGGGGCAGAGGTCCTGGTAAGCAGAGCATATCACCCATTGGACCCAGGACAGAATCGTCTGGGCCGAGATGTCAGATCTACCTGGGGACAGAAAGAGAAAAAAGGCGGGCGCGTCACGTGTGGAGCGGCTTGGTTCGGCGCAGGTACACGCGTAAGGCTCTCAGCGGGTCCAGTTGTCTGGCTTCCTGGTTGAGGCTTATCCCCATCAGCGGCCGTATGGCGATCACCTGGGGGCGGTCAATGGGACTGCGTCTTGGCCAGGAAGGTCGGGTCCGTCAGTAGCTGCAGCAGGAGGGGTGCGCCAAAGGCGCATGCAGCTCACTCACTCTGGAGGCCATGGCAAGGGTGAGAAGAAGCAGGTCTTCTGCGTTATGTCCGCCACCAGGTCAGCGATGTCTTTGCACTTGCCGGGGTCCGAGCGGCCCAAGGGTTGGGGCGTGTCGGCAATGAGGTGAGGTAGCCCCTGATGGTGATTGGCGCCAAGTGCTGCTCGGCGAAGCCAGAGGAAGAACTCGGCCAGCTGGGGGATGTCAGATCGGTAGGAGCGAGGTGTCGGTCGCCGCACCAAGACTCCAGGATTCGCCACGTTCCTTCATAGCCTTGAAGGGTCAAGGGTCTGCAGCCTGCAGCGATAGCTTCCACCACTGCATTCAAGAAGCCTCTAGCGGAGAGGGCGTGCCCCACCATCTCCAGACGTGTAGTAGGAGTCACTCGGGACAGGAAGGTATAGTGCCTGCCATGGTTGCTTGAGCATGGAGCGTGGTGTGGGGAGCCACAGAGGGGGGCCCCGTGGCGAGGATCAGAAGGTCAGTGGCCCCAGACTTGGTCCAGCAGAACGGGGCCACTAGCAGCAGAATCACGTTGCATCCCTTGAGCTTGAGCAGGACCTTGGGGACCAGGACCGTGGGAGGGTAGGCATACGCAATGAGACCTTCCCAGGAGATGGAGAGCGCAGCGACTGCCCAGGCTAAGGGGTCTGGCATGGGTGAGATGAAGAGGGGCAGCTGGCGGTTCCACCTCATTGCGAAGAGGTCGATCAGGGAGTCCCCCACACCGTATAGATCATCGGAAAGATGTCACGATCTTCACATCACCGGAGGAGCTGGTAGAGAAGAATGCAGAGGGTGGGGGAGTGAGTCCCGCCCTGCTTCTGGGTGTAGGAGACCACGGCGGAGTTGTCGGAAAGGATGAGCAGATCCTGGAGTCCAAGAGCCGTCCCAGGTGAAGAGGGCTTGCCAACCCGCGCGCAGCTCCAACCAGTTGATGTTCTAGTCCGCGAGGTCCATGGTCCAGCTGCCGGAAGCTGTGGGGAACGTCGGCAGCAGGTGCGTGCCCCAGCCGGTGCGGCTGGCGTTGACACAGACGGACAACTGGGGGGGGGGGGGGAGAGTAGAGAGGTATCTGGTTGCGAACCATTAGGATCCGCCCAACGGAGGAGGTGCGGGAGGAGCAGCGGAAGCACTGGTACTCGAGTCTCGAGGTCACCAGCCAAGAGTTGCCAGTGAAGAAGTAGGGGCAGTTAAAGCGGACGAGAGTAGAGACGGCCAAGGGGGAATAGGTCCGCTGCCGCACTCATCAGGCCCAGGAGCTGCAACCACATTATGGCAGAGACCAACTCCTGTTGAAACACTAGCCAAGCCAGGTTCGCCAACTTCTGTATCTGTTGTTCCGGTAGCCTCACCAGGTTGAGGTCAGTCCGGAACTCCAAGCCCAGGTGAACGAAGCGGCGGGACGGGGCGAGGTCCAACTGCCCACGTGGACTAAGAAGCTGAGGATGTCGAGAAGGTCCAGCAAGGCGTCTCGGTCCTTCTCCAAGGCGGCCGCCGATTGGTTGCGCAGGTGCAGATTGTCAAGGAATACGAAATTGGGCTCGGGGACGTCCGTCTGGCTTTGGCAACGACGCCACCCATGATGCAGATGAAAACCCAGGGGCTGAGGTTGAGGCCAAAGGAAGAGCCCGCAACTGGTAGACCACGCCACCGAAGGCATCTGGAGACCTGGTGAACGGGCACAAGCCGGAAGCGAGCGAAAGTCCAGGCTCAGGACCGAAGGGCTCTGGCGGATTCCATGCGGAAGATCGGCGCGGCGATGAACCTGTTCAGCGCCGAGAGGTTGAAGATAGGGCGCCGCTTGCCTCCGGGCTTGGAGACCTGAAGGAGACCAGCTGTAGAAGGCTGGAAAGCCGTGACGCGGCACCACCTCCGTGGCGTCCTTCTGCGATCTCTCCTCGTAGAGCGGCTGCCTGAGCCGGTCCGAAGGGACGGAAGTCCGCACAAGGCTGCGTCGCAGGAGGCGGCCAGGGATGGAGGGCTGCCGGGGACGTCCGGCGGCAGGGGCAGGCGGCCCCATGCCTGGAGGGTGGGCGGCCCCACGCCTGGAGGGCAGGCGAGAGGAGGGTCCAACAGTCCACTGGGCGAGACGCACGGCCTGTGGGCAGCTTGAAACCGGGTGGAGACGGCGCGGGCGGGCCAGAGGTCCCTGTTCACGTCCTGCAGCATCTGTCGGGATCGAAGTGGAGCAGTACGCTGAAAGGGGCCAGTAGCAGCTACCTCCGTAGGTTCGGCGTAGCAGGCCGCAAACGCGGCAGCAGCCATGGTGCTGACGGAAGCATGGTAAGCCACCCGGGTGGCCAGGGCTAAGGCAAGGAGGTCCCCTAACAGCAGTGTGATTGACGGGTGCCAGGCCTCCTCCACACGAGAGATGACAGCTTGCGTAGCCATGTCGAGAACTCCTGCACAGGTGAGGGCGTTGCGGAAGAGGGACGCTGTCCATTCCAGACCCGGTGGGATGCAACGCTGTGAAGCGTGAAGTCCACCTCCACGTAGCTGTGCTGGAGGGTCCACCTCTGGGAGGGCATTAGCGAAGCTCTGCGAATGACCGACGTACCAACTTGGTGAAAGGCGATAACCAAATCAGCCGGCCATCGGAGAAGAAGAAGAAGACCCCATCCACACTGGAGCCCTGCTGTAGGAGATCGGAGAAGGCATCACGAGGATCCCGGAACCCCGGGGGTTGCAGCAAGGATCTGAACCTCCCGGAAGGGCGATCAGCATCCACCAGGCCGAGCTTCCTCTGGGGGGGGGTTGGGGGGGGGGGGCGGGGAAGAAAGAAAAGAAGTGACAAGGTGTGCCTCCTCAACCAGGGAGCGAAGAGTCTCCGACCTAGTTGTCAGAAGGGCTGTCAGCGCCGAAGGAGCATCCGACAAGCATGTGGGAGGGGAGGCCGAACGGCTAAGGAGCGCTGAAGTGGAATCGTCCGGGAAAACGCTGAGGGCGTCATCATCCTCGGGAGGCACGGGAGGCCGGTGCTGAGGATGCAAGGTGGCGGGCTCCGCCGTGACGAGGAGCGAATCCGAGGAGAGCGAGTGCGAGGGGGCGAGCAGGAATCCTCCGAGACCTGCGGGGAAGTCCGAGGCCAAGGTCGAGGTGTCAGGAAACAAGGAACCCGACGCTGACCTGGTCGCTGGGAGGGGGAGTGCAGAAAATACGGGCAGAGACCGAGGAGCGGGGCGGGCGATGACGCTGAGGGTCCGGGATCGCGGAGCCGTGGAACTGCTGGCTCCTGACCGTAGTCCGTGAAGGAACGTGTCGACCGGGGCTCCAAACGCGCGAGCAGGCATCCAAGGTCCAAGCTGTGTCCGTTCCAGGGGTCGCCTGTCGTGGGCTGCAAGATGATGCCGAAGGTCCGGCATCAGGACGGTGCGTGGTTTACTGCTTTCTCTTTCCTTGTGATGCTTGTGTTCCGCAAGGCGGGGCGAGCTAGCTCGCTGCGGGCCAGGCTCGAGCGAGCTGGTGCACAAGGGGAGAGTAGGTCCCCCAACGTCAGGGCTTGGCAGCCATTTGTTTTCTGCAAAGTGGGCCAAGCAAACTCGCTGCGGACCAGATTCGAGCGAGTTGGTGCGCAAGGGGGGATCCTTCCTATGCTGTCCCCCAACAGCAGTGTGGGTGCTTCTTCGTCGGTCAGGGGCCGAGGCATTCGTGAGGCTGCGGTGGACGTTCACGCCAGTAGCAGCTCCAGAGCTGGGACCAGCTCCTCTAACCAGGGCGCGCAGACATCGCAGGCGCGACCGGAGGCACAAGGGGTGCAGGAGAGGCACACTGCATGCGTATCACTCGGCCACTGGAAATCGCCACATCAGGTGCAGGTGCAGACTTGACAACTGCAACAGCATATCATAATAAGCACCTATATAAGCACCTATCCCAGTAGCCCTTTCTATGGCTGACCGCCTCTTAATGGGGACAGCACTCGCCGCCGGCATCAGTTGCTAATGATGCATTTGACAGTGCTTATAACAAGCCAGGGCCTTCCTACAGGGATGCTTGATATCATATGTATAGGCTAAAAGGACTACGGTGCACCAGAAGTTGCGTGTTGTTTTTATTGTTTTATTCATTTATTTATTTATGCACTGAGCATGCTGCTAGCATGGAGTAGATGCGCATAACCGGTGGACATCATCATCATCAAGAAACGACCGGTCCTGGCTGCTACGCCACATCAGGAGTGCACCCGTGCACGCAAAACTCCGATGAGTAAGCAAAAAAAATCACAACAGTGATGCCGCTGCCCGGTGCCAGGGCCGCCAGTCGCTGGCACACACTGAGACCTTACCTAGCCATCCAGAGGCTGGGGGGGAGGGAAAAACCTGACACGCAGAAAGCGGGAGCGCCACACCAAGGAGCCGGGGGCCACATACGTCGGGCAAGGGCGCCAAGTCCGCGACGGAAGTCCCAGAGGTCCGGTAAACATGCGAACTTGTCCAATGGCACCCATAGAAGAACCACAGAAGTAACAACAGTTCAAGGCACCCGAGTGCAAAAACACACAGCCGGGAACCGAGGCTCCAAGTCGCAGGCACAACTGACGCAGAACCCTACACAGCCGTAGGGAAACTGCAGAGGGCGAACGCACGTCTGCACTTCACATCCTCACGTGCTTTCAGAGCACCAGAAGAAGAAGCACACAAGTAACAACAGTTCAAGAGCTCCCGAGGCAAGGCTACTAATACACAGCCGGGAACCAAGTCTCCAATTCGAAGGTACAACCGGTGCAGAACCATACACAGCCGTAGGCTAAACACTGCAGCAGGCTAACACACGTCTGTATTCCGTAAGCTAAGAGAATAAACTGGCGTGTCTGCACAGGGCAGTTACCCATATGGGGTGGGACGGAGGCTACTCAGGGTCCTGGTCACGGCACCCCTAGGTTGCCTCCCTTGGCCCTATAGGTACACATCGTAAGTTTTTGGCTAAAATTATGTAAGCTAAGAGACAGTTCCTTATAGTAATGGCATCGGTAAAGTTTTTGAGGAAACAAATGAATATTTGGAGGTTTTATCCAAAGATTGTACAATTATTTTATTGTTGTTGGTTTGTTTCAGGAAGGAGAGTTTTCCGTGCCACTGTTTGCAGTGCTGCCGGTGTACGACATCACTGTGCCCGACACTCTCAACTTCAACATGTGTGCATCTCAGGACTTTGTCGATGTCACGTTTGAGGTCATCAACAATGGGTAAGAACATCATTACAGCCGTAACTTTGACCCAGTTACCCCTGACACACTAGAGCAATGTGTGGATCGACCATGATAGTTCAAGGGTGGTGTCAGAATAGCTTGGCGCCAAACTATTCCGCCATCACCCTTGAACTTTCATGGTAAATCTTTCCCCAGTTATGTAGTTTGCTGGAGACAACTCCACGCTTTCAGTCTTGAGGCTCAGTGTATGTGTTAACTGCATGCTCATTGTGGAGTGGAGTGGTGGTACTCAGATCGATAACATTCAACTGTTTGAGTGCATTAGTCTTGGTATCTGTAGGGTTGTGCCTGATCTAGCTTGACACCAGGATACTGTGGAGTCATTTTCTCCACAATGTGCAATTCTGTCAGTATTAGAATTTTTTTTTTTTTACAGATATCATTATTTTTAAGATCGCCATTCAATTAAGGACAGGTCAGTTTGGTCAAGATGAGATTTATGTTCTCGAAAAGGCCCATGTGCATGAAACTCCACCCATTGAAAGTTTTCCCAGAGTTACTTTTGATATCGTGCCAATATTGGTCTGGTTTCATTGTTGACGATGTTCATAAGAATACTTTTTTTTTTTTTAATGAAAAGCATGCCAATATTGCATATTAATGCTTCACTGTCTTTCTGTGTTAGGGACCTGGATACAACAGTATCATGGCTGACAGAAGCACCATTTACCATCGAACCGCCGGAAGCCTTCATCAAGTTCAATTCTTCTTGTCATTTCTATGCTACTTTCAGACCCGAGGTGAGTTGTGAGATTTTGCTGACAATCCATGTTTCTTGTTGATTCACATGCTAACACCTTGTCAGCTGGTCTTGACGATATGTTGTATGAAGGGTAACTTTGCATGCATGGTTTTAGGCATTCCTATAGTAAGTAGTTTTAAAGAGAATTAACCCCTTTAGCCCCACAGCCACGTTTTGGAGGTGTCACCTAACGACTATGTACCAGCTGTAGGAGATGGATCGACCGTGATAATTCAAGGGTAGTGCCAGATTAGATTGGCGCCTGTCGATGCCAAGCTAATCTGGCGCTACCCTTGAATTATCATAGCCGATCCATCCCCTGTTGCAGGGGGTTGGGGCTAAATGGGTTGAACAAGAAAGAAAGAAACATGCTTTGAATGGACAAGAAAGAAACACGCTTTGAATGAAACATGCGCAAAGATACAATAAAGTGTCACCTGTTATTGATGACCATCATTTAGGTGTTTCATAAGGGTGGTAACTCAAAACAGGTTCTGCTGTACTGTGACTGACCTGACTAAATATCTCTGTTTTTAGATGGCTGCAGTGTATGAGCTAGAGGCCCTGTGTTTGTATGGAATGGACAAGAAGCAATCAGTCACAGTCACCCTAAAGGGTATTGGTGAGTTGGTTTTCTTTGCTGGGACTGCATCCTTTTATGTTGTGCTGTTTTTGTCATTTCATATTGCACTTTCTTTTTTTGGCACTCGTCTGTTGGCCCTTTGGCTGTTGAAAGCACATTTGTCGAAGTCATTCCTGCAGAAATCACCAGGGCGAAAAGCACTACTGAATGCCAAAGGGTTAACAAATTTGTATAGAGAAATAAAGCCATCCAATACATATCACAGTCTGTCCAACGTTTGTTGTCTCTCCATCATACACTTCATCTTAACCCATTTAACCCCACAGCTGCATTTCCCAAACTTCGGAGGTGTTATGGAAAGACTAATTAACACTTGCAGGAGACAGACTGACCATGATAATTCATTGGTAGTGCCTTCAGGCGCCAAGCTAATCTGGCACTACCAATATCTCCTGCTGTAGGACGTTGGGGCTAAATGGGTTAACAAAAGTACAGAGAAATAAATCCATCCAATATATACTTATCAGTCTGTCCACCTTTTGTTGTCTCTTTGTGATACACTTCAATTTAATTCAACAGTGGCATTTCTCAGATAATGTTACAAACACAGACTGAAGTTCACCACACAATATGTTCTATGTTCAATGGACATGCTTGTAACATTGTTGGATATAACACAAGCCAGGCATAACAACACCTTTTCAGAGGTCTACCCAAACTTTTTCATCACTTATTACTTTAACTACAAACATTTTGATCTGTGGATATTTATTACAACAAAAATTTGGATCAAAAGGGTTGACTGCCAGTGCTTGTTATTTAGGAGAAACTATCAAGTGAGTAGGAAAAAGCACTGTCAGGGGGGAGAATTGTGCATGATCCACCAATGATCATAGATCTACTTTTGGTCAAAGCACACAAAAAAGATAGGAAAGTGACTGGAAGCAATGCATATGGAAGCCCCCCACCCCCCCAAAGGGGGGCGTATCATATCCACTGGATTTCCAGCCCCTTGGTGCATGGAAATTTAAATCTAGGTCCTCTAAGGGGGCGTCTAGATATTAAGCCAATGTGAACAGCTGTTTCGTCTAGGCGACCTCTTCAGCACACCATTGGCAACACTGGAGGAAGAGAAGGAACTTCTGCCCATCTGCAAAGAAGACCACATTTGTTTTCTCAAAACACATTACCGATGGTATGACATTGTGGAAAAGCCCTTAGCTAGCCTAATTTTAGCCAAAATTTGGTTGTGTCCGTATAAGGGGGTGTTGGCAGGAGTGGAGCGCCATAGACCCGGTCATGGCCTGAATAGTCTCCCCTTATTCCCACCCGGTACGAGAATACCCGTCATCCCTCAGTTTAGTTCTTAGCTAGCACTAGGAAGGTTGTGTCTGTTCGTGCTCTGCGTTTGATCTTGGACCGGTCTTCTGACCTTGGTGGTTGTGAGCTTGGACTTTGTACTTGGAACTTGTGTACTGTGGAGCTTGAGTCGGTTGGGACTGCTTGTGCTCTCTGCTGGGCCGGTTCTCTGTCGTCGACTTGGGGACTCTCTTGCCGACGAGTTAGCTTTGGGACTTCGAGCTCACTCGACTGGCGCTGTGACGAGACTTCGGAGCCTGGCCGGTCGTGACTGGCGACGAGTTTCTGCAACCGGCGGACAGTGGGTCCACTTCGGTGGAGACTGAGACGTGGGTTTGCTACCGTTTGTCGCCATGGACAGGTAATATCTCGGTGAATGCCCTCGACCGGCGCTCTAGGGTGGGAAGGAGCGCCGAGCGTAGGCACGCGCTGTACTCTTTCGAATTCGATGAGGTTCGTTTCGTCATCGCGCGCGTTTTTATTTTGCGTGACCTCGGAGGCCACGCTCGCTCGTTTCTTCATTGTACCCTCTTGTTACAGATACCAGGTTCGTACCGGCACGTTGTGTGGCGACTTTCAGTGGCCATCGGACGTGCATGCAGTCTGCCTACCCTGTGCTGGTTGCGATTCGAACAATACGTGTGTGGTGTGCGCCCCATGGCTGGAAGAAAGATGGTCGCAGCTGTGGGGCTTTTACCGCCGAGAACGACCGACTCCTGTCAGGGAACGACTGACAGACCCGGTGCGGAGTACCAAGACGGGAACCAAGCCGGTACCAGTGGCTAAGGCGTCCCGAACAAAGAAAGCTGGCAAGTCGCATACTATCGCGGAGGGCCCCACTGAGGTTACCCTTACCGTGGCGACCATGAGACCGGAGCCCGAACCCATGTCAGCGGAAGGGATTACAGTCTGTACGCCTCTGGAGGAGGCAGACAACAGGATCCTTCCCCCGGACTGGCGTCGGCAACCAAATCTACGACGCTACCAGTCCAGACACACATGGCGGATCGCAGACATGACAGGCGGGAACGACCACGTACAAGTAGTCACGCGGTGACACACGAGACTCGTTTCACCGGGACACGGCCTCGAGAGATGACCACTCTTCCACCCTCCGACAGCCCAGAGTGGAAACACGACGGACGGACGAACCAGATGCCAGGGCTCGATCCTCGCCTAGATCACAGGTTAGTGGAGACATTCCGATCTCTTCCACTGTGTTAGTTCAGTAGACCCAACCCACTATCAAGACGCAACCCGGAGAGACGACGGCCGTCGCCTCGTCGGGTTTCTGGTCGCCGCTACCGCTCTCAGGCGGGTAACCCTTCGGACTCGAGTGGTTACACTGATACACGCAGAGACTGCTTACGGCGGACCAGTTCTGTGGGGCCAAGGCGACATGCAGAAGCGGCCACGTACTGGGAGTCGCACGGTTTGCCACGAGACTCGTCCACTCCCGCCGGGACAATGACGTCACGGGCCAGTTAGCTACTGTCGCATACTAACGCGGAGGGCCCTCCTAAGGTTCCCCTTACCGTGACGAACGGAGAGGCACGCCCAGACCCACTGACGGCGGGTACTGCCCTAGAGACGACAGCTCGGCCTCAGGTCAGTGACGACTGGGTTGTGAGAGCATATATTGCGCGGTAGCGTGCAAGATTGGGATTCGTTTGTTGTCGTTTTAGGGCACCTAGTGCCTTTCTTTCAAGCTAGGCGTTTTAACCCTTTTGCCACAGGTGTTAAAATGTTGCATTCCCAGCTGCGCAGCGGTTTCGCCAGACCGCTGGGGCGCAACACCTCTTATCCTTAAAGGGGCTATAACCCTGGAACCACTGAACCGATTACTTCAGTTTTGAGAAAATGGAGATGAGACACAGAGTGGTATTCTGACTCTCATAGTTCAATTTAATGCAAATACCTTGATTTATCCCTGAAAGGGCAATTACAATCACATAAAGCTCTTTCAATAAGCATTAATTAATTAATTTTTTATTATGATTATGATTATTTGGGGCGCCCTCGCCCGGGCTATACACGCGTTGGCGCCATCTCCCGTCGTGGTTACACCGGCACTTTCTACGGCTTGCGGCAACCGCAAGTGCTACAGGACCGCTGCACTTCACACGACAAGATCCCGGCTCAGTGATGTTGGGCCACGCCTCGCCCCGACCGTGCAGACGAGAGCCCGCTCTACATGCAGTGCAGAGAGACGACTTCACGATGGGATTCCGTTCCCGGCAATAGGTCACAATCTTTCAGTTCGCCTGACTTCGGAAGCATGTGCTCACTACACAGAGACCAGGGGTACGAGAGGATCAGGAGACGACGTCCCAGTTCCGTTGGGTCGCTACACATCGGGAAGACAGGCGCTCCGAAGTATCTTCGTCGCCGTTCGAGTTCGTGGGACCGGCCCTCTGAGGCTACGCTGTCCCTTCCAAGTGCTGGGTCCACCTTCGTTGGATCGCCGCCGCCCGGGGTCCCCCGGACTTCGGAGCAGTTAGACATCCCTTCTCCTGCGTGCGAGACAGACGACTTTTCCGCTTGATTCCAGAGTACGTCGTTCGCCGTGGCTGGGCGATGATAGCTACTCCACGTCGCTACGCTCGCGGTTCCGAGAGATCTTGGATTCGCCGCCTTCTGCGTGGAGATAGAGGAGGGAGCCTCCTCGGGCTTTAGACGAAGCAGGTCCCCTCATCGCGTCCAAGCATTTCAAGTCCCTTCCTCATCCGTTCGGGTGCCGGATTCTTGTCGCCGGCTTCTGTCTCCGCTTCAGGGCGCCGGGGGAGGCACTGGTGGCTTCAACTTTGTGATCCTACTTCTCTTCCGCTGCCACCGCTTCGCTGCGGCTACAGACTGTGATCTGATGATTCGGGATACCGTCCTGCACACTTTCTCGCGGCCTACCGCGTTGAAGAGTCGGCCACGCAGGGCACCGCGCGATGGACAACTTCCCTGGCCCCCCTGGCAGACCGACAAGGAGCCTAACAAGGACTCTGGCACAGCCGATACACGCTGCTTACACCGCTGGATGTAGCAGTCTTCCAGGAACATTGATGCAGGACAGGCACGCGGTCATCGCAGACCGTCGGACAGTTTTGGCAGGGACCACTCTTCTGCGGAGGCGCAGTTCTTCTGCTGCACCGGATTTGTGGCTTACATCCGAGGGACGGAGGCGACGTTTTGTGACGCCGACGACACAGTCCCGGGAACGTCAGTGGCAGCTTTCTCCAGGCGTGCGATTGATGACTACCAAGTAGCAGTCTACCTTCATAGAGGTCAGCGCGGGTTGAGGACTGGTCCGACCGACCTCACTGCAGGGGCCGACTTCGGTCTACATCGGGGGTAGCGCACACAGTTCAGATTAAGCCCCTGCTGAGACGAGTTCTCGGCTCGTCGTATCCTTCTTCCGGCGGGGTGCTACCCTCCACTTCGCATTGGCCTAGCCGTGGTCAGCGGCGACCAAGCACTACGGTCTTCTTCTTCTAAGATGACAGCTTCGGGACCTAGCGGAAGCGTTCGTTTGCCTGGGTGGAGACGACTTGGAGTTCCGGCATGCTGCGGCGCCTGACTGGAGCAGATGGACTTGCCCTCGATAGCTCCTTGTGAAGTTACCCGCTCGGCACTGGAGATCCTGCGGCCGGGGGCGCAAGTACCGGGAGTTAGACGTGACGACAGCTTGGCAAAATTAGTTCCCGAGAGGTGGTTGGAGCTCAGTTCCGCGGCAGTATGGTCGACTCTTCTCGTACACTAGTCGGTGGATATGGTGCACGGTCTTCGTTCTATCGACTCGACACAAGTGCCTCGACATCTTGCCAGATGCTAGACAAAGACTTGAGAGCAGCGGTGCGTCTCCAGGACTTTGGGACAACTCGATGTTCGAAGTCCTAACCAGTTGGCAAGCCGGGCGGTAGGCTGGGATTCTGCCCTCTTCGCCGTCGACTAGGCTGCCTACGCTACGGGACAGGTACTACGTGTTTCTTCGCATGGATCCCGTCGAGGATGGAGTGCGTGGTCGTCCTGTTCGAGTGGGACTCCCAGTAGGACGGGAGCAGGGCAGACTAGCAGCGACTATCATTACCTTCTTCAGTTCGCTTAGGACTCATGACATGCTAGGGGATCGCCGTTCAACCTGACACCTCTTCTGCTTGGAGAAGGAGGGTGTAATTATGGGAGATGCTAGTGCGCTTGAGACCGGCGGCGCGGGGAGGCGTCGCTGTGGCCAGATCTTTTAACTTCACTGCTCGCATCGAGATTGAATGCTGCGTTATACGCGTGGTTGTCCGACATTCCCTTTTGTTGCAGGTTTGCGGAGGTAGGTGGGCGTTTTCCTGGCTTGGGGGCGCTTGTCTCTTCACCAGTCGAGGTCAGCTCGTTACCACATGCCCCCCCTCTGCAGCTCTCCACTACTCGCACGAGGCTCTAGCAACTGGAACAGCCGCCATAACAACCGGGCCCTGAACTCTTCCGACACACCTGGAGATTGTGCAGCAAGCCCTCTACCACAGAGGCTTCCCTAGGGCGGCCATGGATGCTACCGAGACAACCCGCAGACCCTCAACCGTTCGAGTTGCGAGGGAAGACGACGAGCGCTGGGTGACGGGACTGACGACAGCCTTCTTTCCCTCCGGACATGGCGAAGCCCCAGCTGACGGAATGCTTCCTCGGGCTATTCAACGCCCAGGGACGGTCTCCTTTCACTGTTCGGGACTATCTAACCATGATCGCCGACACCTACAGGTGATTACGCTCATTAGACCCGGGTGGCTGTAAGACCTCGCATTTCGGAGGCTCTCTTCGGTCTGGATGCCCATCACTGCTTCGCGTGGGCCAAGAGTGATCTACCATGGGGGCTTACGTGGTCTCAACCCCGTCCTTAGAACCCGGCACATGACGCGCTTGACGGATGTATCTAGGAAGAAGTGCTTCCTGGCGGTCCTTGACTCTACCTCCAGGGTCAGTACACTACGCGCGCTGCCCACACACCCAGATTGCTTGCAGTGCCAGACAACCGGCTTCATGCTACTGCTACCTGAACATCTTCCTGGACAAGAGGCGGCCTCCCTGACGGCGACAGATGTTTCGCCCTGCGTGTGTACGGACTCCACCCGGGAGAACAGACTTAAGGCCCCGGTGAGAACCTTACATGTGGCCTAGCCACCTCTTCCAGGGCCAGTGAACGTACGCGCTGGTGTCACACACGGGTTGCTGTCAGGTACGGACAGAAGGCGCCGTGCAACTGCTAACGTTACCAGCCTTCGGGGCCAAGTAGTGGTCGCCTTGGCTGTCATACCGCTGATGACTTTCCGCCCTTACGAGACTCCACTCGGTAGACCAGACAATAGGAACTGGTGAGAGCCTTACGTGTGGGCCTGCGCCGGACCAAGCTTGCGCAGAGGACGCACACACCTGTTTCTCCCTTTGTCCACAGGTAGACGTGACATCTCAGCCCAGACCTGCTCCTCCTGGTTCCGGGGAGTGATCCGCCCGGCCTTCCAGGACCTCGACCTGTTGCAGCCACATGTTGAACATCGAGGCGCACGAGGTCAGAGCCTTGACCGCAAGTCCCGCTTCGACAGCACCGGTGCAGTCAAGGACTTTGTGGCGGCTATGAGAGGGCGAGCAGAGACCACTTGCGCCCGCTTCTACCTGAGGGACCTCTCCACCCAGCGGCAGAACCTCTCGCTGGTGGGAGACATCACTACAGAGCAACACTCCCTCCCGGCGCCCTAGGCGCCGCAGGTATCTTAACTAAAATTATCGGGAGTTTGCTCCGGGAGAGCGGGTCTGAGGGTTGGTCGGTTGGCAGGAGGGGCGTTTTTTCGGCACCCACCTCCTCTTCGGAATTCCACAATGTCATACCATCGGTAATGTGTTTTGAGAAAACAAATGAATTTTTCATTAAAATGCATTTTTTTGAAAAATACTTACCGATGGTATGACTCGAAGGACCCTCCCACCTACCCCGCTTGCCTCAAGTGCGCTAAGGAACTAAACTGAGGGATGACGGGTATTCTCGTACCGGGTGGGAATAAGGGGAGACTATTCAGGCCATGACCGGGTCTATGGCGCTCCACTCCTGCCAACACCCCCTTATACGGACACAACCAAATTTTGGCTAAAATTAGGCTAGCTAAGGGCTTTTCCACAATGTCATACCATCGGTAAGTATTTTTCAAAAAAATGCATTTTAATGAAAAATTCATTTTACTGCGGTTTCTGCAGGGGCATACATTCCATGCCTCCGCCTAGAGCTAAATTTCCATGTACCCTAAGGATTTAGGTTTATGACATGTTGATATTTGCTGAATGTGTATATATTATTGGTGTGAGTTTTTTCATTGCATTTGTTCCAATTGTTTACCAGGTAAATATCCTCACCTGCTGGTATCAACAAGAGGCAAGCCGTCCAATAACCTGACGCGTGACAACCTTGAAGCTATCGTCAACTTTGGTCCTGTGCCCGTTGGTTCTACAAACACAAAATGGGTCGAGCTCCATAACCTGTCTCCCGTAAGTCAGAAAGCAAACCCCTTTCGGCCACTTCTGGGAACAGAGGTGCAAATGGTTTCAATCATTGCGAGCATGTGATGTATATTCTGATGAGCCCCTTTTGTTACATCACTTGATCACTGCAACATGTGTCGTCCTCATAACAGTTATAAAGCTGGCCTCAGATGATTACTCAAACTGGAGATAAAACTGGTAACTCCTTGCTACTCCTTGCTAATAAGAGGCATACATTCTCATGAGCCCCTGCAAGTTGCAGGGGCTCATGAGAATTTATGCCTCTTGCAGATGGGTTGGGCTGGTTAAATGCACAGTTTTAACTCTGTGCATGATCTGACCTACGCCATTGTTGACTCAAAAACATTACCAGTGATGTCGTTTTCGTCGGCAAATCGGCCATTCACCGATAAAATTCCAAAATGTCCGAAAGAGTGACGTTCTGATCGGCCCGCTGTCCTAAGGCGTAAAAAATGTAAAAATCGAGCTAGCGCTACGGAAAATACGGAAACACACACACACACAAAAAAAAAACTCGTTGGCCCTGACAGGTTGTATTAGCCATCGCACACGACACAGCTACGCAGCTCAGCTTTTATCTTTCATATTGAGATGTTCGCTGCATTCCTTTTGAAAATATGAATTACGAAGGTCGAACTATGAATGATGATGATGATGATGTTTAAAAAGGGATCGGGACTTCCAGCTTTCGCTGATTTCGTCCAGGGGGGGGGGGGGGGGGTGGAGAACTGTGAATGACCAAATATCGTTGTTAACATAATCCAAGTGTTTATTTTAGTTTAAAGCTGTGGGTGAAGTTGTACAATAAAAGATATTCTAATCTGACAAAAAAATGCAATTATTTTGCATTTTGTTTTAAATTAGTACATAAAATAATAATTTATATGATTTCCTAATTTATCATTAATATTAGTTGCCTTTTAAATCTAGAAATAAAGTAACTGTTGGAGTTAGTCAAATTAAAACAATAACAAGGGGAGTAAGCACACTAGGTCAATTTGCTCAATTACGTCCCTTTGTTTAAACCAACCTGTCGGTGTTTGCTTTTACTTGGTGGGACCTAAGTGCAATGATCAGAAAATTTCGCAATGTGCAAGTTTAAAAAAAAATTAAGTGGAGGAGGGGGGGGGGGTGCCCAACCATTATTTAACCCATTACAGAGATGTGCAAACTATATGTGTCCTGGTCAGTGATGTGTGTGCGTGTCATTTTTATTTTAAAAAACAGTGCAGAAATAATAACAATAGTAATAGTGTTACTGAAATTGTAATAGTATTACTGAAATTTCAAATAGCTAATACTGAAACTTCAAATTGAGAGTAGGCATGCCTGCTAAGGTTTTACGCCTCATTCGGCCACCCTTTGTCCGTTTTTTGTTTGCTTGTCTCATGTCTGTTTCGTTATTATTGTTTCTGGCCATATTAATTTCCTATCGGATAAATAAAGGTGTTATGAGTTAAGAGTTATTGTCAAGCATCGCGTATCAGAAGCGCCAAGCAGGCGACAAATGCATCAGCAGAGAGAGAGAGAGAAACTCCCCTTGTTGCTAACGGCGTGCTTCCGGCATTACCATGTTTCGTTTTTGAAATGCCGCCGAAAAAGAAACCAAAAGTTATCAGTGGCCAGCGCTTCCTCTCGTTTGGTGTTGGAGAGAAAGAAAAGAAGAAAAGAAGAAAGAGAGTGGAACAACCTCTCAGACTCTGTGACAAATCAAAGTGATGCAGAGCCATCGACATTGGACTCGAAATGGTGGCCGAAAGATTTTCAAAATGTCCTAAAGGTTTGTGACTGAATCGGTCAATTGGCCTATGCTGAAAATTTCTAGCAACATCACTGCATTACTGACAGGAATGTACACTTAGCTTACACAATTTCAGCCAAAAAATTGTGTTGTGTACCTACATGACAAGGGAGGTGATCCAAGGGCGCCGTAACCCTGTACTCTGAGTAGCCTCCCTTCCCTCCCTATCCGGTCATGTGCCCAGTGATGTCAGGCCAGTCTGTTCACTTAGCTTACAGGGACTGGTTGTAAGCTCTGCTTACAGCCCGTTTCAGCTGTGTACGGTGTAACCGATCATACCATGGATTGGACTCTACCGTTGTGTTCCGTGCCTGCCTTGGATTACTTTCGTGGGGAGGACTTATGTGTGTGTCCTTGTGCTGCCATTGGATTTTGTGGTACTTTCATTGGATTTGTGGTCGTCCTTGACTGGGAGGAGAGAGAGAAGCTGCTCCGCGACGTACGGTTGGTCCCTTGGCCTTCGTCACAGGTTACTAGCCGGCCTCTCCGCCATGACAAGGTAAGGCCTCAGTTGTTGGTTGCCCTCGACTGGTGCTCGGTGCACCACGCGACGGCACTAACCGTGAAATTGTTAGTGTTCCGAAGTTCGCCTTTATGCGCACGTGCACTCGTCGTTGTGTGGCCTCAGGGCCCACGCTCGGTCTCCTCTCAACTTCCTATGTCTTGCAGTTACCAGGTGCGAACCTACACGCGCTGTGGGGACTTCCAATGGCCGAGTGACACGCATGCAGTATGCCTCCCCTGATTCGGCAGTGCCTCTGGCCTCAACTGCGACACCGGCGCCTCCTGGGTGGAAGAGCAATGGTCCCAGCTCTGGGGGTTCTATCAATGCGAACGTCCCACGCCGGCCCGAGACCCGCCACCCGCTGCAGCACCCCGGACTGCCACCACAGATGGGATGAGGCACTCCTCCAAGATTGACACACAGCGAGTTCGCTCGTCCCGCCACTCGGCCCAAGTTTTCTCGGGTTCAGACGCGGTTACTGGAAGTCGGCCAGACAAGCCTGCAGAGGAGACTGTGGCCCCCAAGCCTAACCAAGTGCGAGCTCGCTTGCCCCGCCTTTCGGCCCGAGTTCTCTCGGGCTCAGACGCAGTTACTAAAAGTCGGCCCGACAAGCCCGCGCACGAGACTGCTGCCCCCAAGTCCAACCAAACGTGAGCTTGCTCGCCCCGCCACTCAGCCCGAGTTTTCGCGGTTACTGAACGTTGGCCCGACAAGCCCATGGACGTGACTGCATCCCCCAAGCCCGAGTTCTCTCGGGCTCAGATGCGGCTTTGGGAGGTCGGTCCACCTACCATTACGACCCAGGCCAGCACCGACAATGTTCGTCCCGCACCAGGGCCAGTGACAAGTACCCCCAGCACTCCCCCTACCACACTCGGCCCGTGCTCCCTCGGGCTCAGACGCGGCTACTAGGAGGGATGACGCTACAAGACCAAGCACCCATCCAGGCACAGGACTGTCCTCTCCACCGGCAGACAGCTTCTCCGGATTCTACTTCCGTTGTTTGGCCGACCACTGCACCCTTCTTGAGGCTGGGACCGGCTCCTCACTCGCCCCGGCGTGTCTCTAGCCCCAGACGTTTGCCCCGTTCGACGCGGCTCCGCTCCCGACACCCCTCCCCTCGCCGGCGCTCGTCCTCCCGACCTCGTTCCCGGCGATGCAGTCGCTCCCCTCGTGACCGCCGGTCTTCGCCTCGGAGCGCGGCCTCTTCATATTTGGCTTCAAGGGACTCTTTGCCGGCTGTCTCGGTTCCTCCCGCTCGGCGCAGCTTGCTGGTGAGACGGTCGGCCCCCCCCCCCCCCAGCTCCACTTCCGGACAGTGTGATGACGCTAGCGAGGCCTCCGCCTCCCCGGCTCCCTCCCAGCTCTCTGTAAGATCCTGTCCCCTCATCCAGGCGCTCCCCTTCGCCGCCCGATCCCCCTGTCGCCCACCGGTGCACACCAACAACGATGACGCTCTCAGTCTGTTACCGGAGGACTTGGTCTCAGCTCACCTTGAGAAGGACAGCCCACCCCCCCCCCCCCCACACACACCCCCTGCCTCACCGCGCTCATGCTCTCCAGACGGCCCTTTTTCGCCAGCTGCCCCCCTGGGCCCAAGGATGGAGACACTCGGTCCCTGGACGAGGCTGCACGCCTGATGGCTGCTTGTCTTCCCCCTGAGGACTGCCCTCCATCCCCCCCCCCCCCCACCCCTGCTAAGAGGAAGGCCTCGGCCTTTGTGGATGCCGACAGGCGACCCAAGTGCTTCAAGTCTCTTCCCCAGCCCCCTGGTTTCCGGGACCTGAGCAAAGCTTTTTCCACGCACCTACAACAGGGCTCCTTGGGCGACACGGTTTTTTTTTTCCGACTCCAGATGGCCCGCGGATTTGGATATTGCCTTCCTTCAGAGCTGGTACGCCAGTCACTCTCAGTCCTTTGCTTGCCCCCTCCCAGCGGTGGATACCTCGGCGCAGTCTCAAGCGGGCGGCTTGAGAACTTCGCAGCGATATTTTGCCCTCGGTTTGGATAAGATGGCGACCCTCATACGTAACGCCCTGGCCTGTGCGGGATTCCTAGGCCTGGTCACACAAGCTGTTGTCCTGCACATCGAGGACGCTTGGCACCCGTCGACCTCGCCGCTGCTAGGGGACATCCTTGCCTTGGCGGTTGTGGTCAACCGCGTGGCGTACCACACTTCCGTCAACTTCATGGCCGCTGCTGCTAACTGCGACCTGATGCGTCGGGACGCAATTCTGCGCACCTGTGAGGGCCTCCCCCTGAGATAAAGAAACAGCTCCGACAAGCTCCGCTCTTTGGCCCGACTTGGCAGACAGTGAAGGAGTCCAACGAAGACCTCTGGCCCAGCCGCTCTGCCGCCACCCACTTTCAGGCAGCCCGCAAGGCCGTGGGTCACACCCTGCAGACCATCAGACCCACTGCTCGCGTTGTCTCCAGACACTCCCGACCTCGACCACGTGCTCCGGCCTTTGCCCGCCCCTGCGCCGCCCTGGTCCCCGCCCCCACCTGGCCCAAGCCCACCCGACTCCCAGGGCGGGGCAGGGCCCCCTGACTGCCTCCCTCCCCAGCCCCCGCCGACTGCTCCGGGGTCTCCTGTCGGCGGGGGGCTCGCTCGCTGCTTCCAGATGACCCATGGGTCCTCTCCACCATCTCCGAGGGCCTCGCCTCCTGATCTCCCCCGTTGCGGCGCCCTCCCCTGTGGACAGCGGTCCCGACTGTTTTAAGCTCAGAGCTGACGCCCTCTGCGGCGAGGTCGCTGCCCTGCTGCAGAAGGCCGCCACAGAGGTGGTTACATGTCACGATTCTCCAGCCTTCTACAGCAGCCTCTTCGTGGTTCCCAAGCCCGGCGGCAAGTGGCGCCCCGTCTTCGACCTCTCAGCGCTGAACAAGTTCATCGCCATGCCAACCTTCCGCATGGAGATGGCCAGAGCCCTCTGGTCCGCAGTTCAGCCCATGGACTTCGCCGTCAGCCTAGACTTGTCAGACGCATATCTGCACATTCCCATGCACCCCACCTCTCACCGCTACCTCTGCTTCGTTTTCGGCGGCTTGATCTACCAGTTCCGCGCTCTGCCCTACGGCCTCAACCTCAGCCCCTGGGTGTTCACTCGCATCATGGACGCTGTCATCGCCAGGGCCAGACGGACTTCCTCGAGCCCCACCTGGAACTACCTCGACGATCTTCTCTTGCAGAACCAGTCGGAGGCCGCCTTGGAGAAGGACCCAGATGCTCTGCTCGATCTACTCGACTGGCTCGGCTTCCTGGTCAGCGTGGGCAAGTCGGATCTCGCGCCTTCCCGCCACTTCGTGCACCTGGGCATGGAATTTCGGACCGATCTCAATGAGGTGCGACTCCTGGAGCCTCAGATTCAAAAGCTGGCGAACCTAGCCCAGCAGGTGTCTCAAGAGGATGCGGTCTTCGCCAGAGTGTGGCTACACCTCCTGGGCCTGATGAACGCAGCGGCGGACCTTCTTCCTCTCGGCTGACTCTCTTACCACCCACTTCAGCTGCACCTGCTTCTCCAATGGCATCCTTCTGCTGGCGACCTCGAGACTCGCATACCGGTGCTGCCGATTTTCCTTCCACATCTTCTCCGCTGGGTGGATCCTGAGTGACTCACGACAGGAGTACCCCTCGCTTCGCTGCCCCCCCCCCCCCTCCCCAGTTGTCTCTCTTCGTCGATGCAAGCCAGCTGGAGCACACATCTGCTTCCAATGTTCGTCACGGCGTCCAGCCACTGGCTTCCAGACTTCACAGACAGACACATCAACTGGTTAGAGCTGGAAGCGGTTTGGCGAGCCCTCATCACCTGGGAGACACATCTCCAGCACCAGAAGGTGCTCGTCCTCTCCGACAATTCCACCGTGGTCTCCTACATCCAGAAGCAGGGTGGGATGCGCTCCCCCTCCCTCTGCATCCTCCTGTACCAGATCCTCCAGTGGTGCGAAGATCGCGGCATCTCTCTCCGAGATACATCCCGGGCCACCTGAATGACCTAGCCGACTCCTTCTCGCGGCGCGGCCAGCTTCTCCACACCGAGTGGACGTTCCGCTCGGACATCTTTCAGATGATCTGCGCACAATGGGAGACGCCCATGATAGACCTTTTCTTGACGAGGTGGAATCACCAGCTGCCCCTCTTTGTCTCCCCCATCCCGGACCCCCTCACCTGGGCAGTCAACGTGCTCTCCATCTCCTGGGAGGGTCTCATCGCGTATGCGTATCTACCCATGGTGCTCGTCCCCAAGGTCCTGCTCAAGCTCAAGGGTTGCAACACAATCCTGTTTCTCGTGGCCCGTTCTGCCGGACCAAGTCGTGGACCACCAACCTACTGAACCTCGCCACTGCTCCCCCTCTGCGGCTCCCCACCCCGCGCACGATGCTCAAGCAACCATGACAGGTGCTGTACCATCCGTGCCCCGAGCGACACCTCCTCCACGCCTGGAGATTGTGCGGCACACCCTCGCCGCTAAAGGCTTCTCACGTGCAGCAGTGGAAGCTATCACTGCAGCCTGCAGACCTTCGACCCGGCATACCTATGAGGGAAAGTGGTGAGTCGTGAGGTCCTGGTGCGATGACAAGCACCTCTCCCCCACGGATCTGACGGTCCCACAGCTCGCAGAATTCTTCCTTTGGCTCTTCGCCGAGCAGCACTTGGCGCTGATCACCATCAGGGGCTAACTCGCCATGATCGCCGACATGTACCGCCACTTGGGCCGGCCGGACCCCTGCGATTGCATAGACCTCGCCGACCTTATGGCCCACTTTGGTCTCCAGCGGTCTGCCCTCCTGCTCGCTGATTCCACGATGGGACCTACCCTGGGTGCTGACGTGGCTCAATTCAGACCACTTTGAATCGCTCCCCTTGGCGCGGTTGGCCGGCGTGACCCGAAAGACCTGCTTCCTCCTGGCCCTCGCCACAGCTTCCAGGGTGAGCAAACTGCACGCACTCTCCACATGTCCCGACTGCCTGCAGTTCAGAACAGATGGCTCTGTGCAGCTACTGACTGACCTGGCCTTCCTGGCCAAGACCCGGTCCCCATTGGCCGCACCCCAGGTGATCACTATGTGACCGCTGAGGGCGATACACCTGACACGAGAGACTAGACAGCAGGACCTGGTGAGGTTCTTACAGTGTACCTGCGCCGAACCAAGCCTCTCTGTAGAGGTCGCTCCTGCCTCTTTCTGCCTTTGTCCCCAGGTAGAACTGACATCTCGGCCCAGACGATATCTTCCTGGCTCCGCTGGGTGATACGCGCCGCCTACCAGGACCTCTCCCCTGCCGGTGCGGAGTGGCTGAAGATTAGGGCGCACGAGGTAAGAGCCATAGCCGCAAGCGTTGCCCTTGACCGCAACTGCGCCATCAAAGACATTGTGGTGGCCATGGGCTGGTGAACTGAATCGACTTTCGCCTGGTTCTACCTCAGGGATCTCTCGGGCCAGCGGGAGAACCTAGCCTTGGTGGGGGACATCGCCCCGGCGCAACACTCCCTCCTGGAGCCAGAGGCGTCGTAGGTAATACTTAGCTGAATTGTCGGGAGGTTGCCCTGGGGAGGGCAGGTCTTGTTAGCAGTCTTCAGGGGATCAGGGTGTTCTACGCGGCACCCACCACCTTTTCGCTATTCTTCCTGTCAGTAATGTCATCGGTAATGTTTTTGAGGAAACAAATGAATTTTTCTCTAAAATGTATTTTTTCGAAAAATACTTACCGATGACATTACTCAGAGGACCCTCCTGCTTGCCGCTAGTCAGCTAAGCGAACAGACTGGCGTGACACCACTGGGCACGTGACCCGATAGGGAGGGAAGGGAGGCTACGCAAGGTACCGTGTTACGGCGCCCTTGGATCACCTCCCTTGTCGTGTAGGTACATAATGGGATTTTGGGGCTGAAATTGTGTAAGCTAAGTGTACATTCCTGTCAGTAATGTCATCAGTAAGTATTTTTCGAAAAAATACATTTTACAGAAAAATTCATTTTTCCAGTCACATTGACTTTTTTAACCACTTCACTGCTCAGAAAGGTGAACGGGATCTAACTGCAAGAAGCATAGGTCTTTATGAGCCCTCGCGACTGCGGGGGCTTATGAGGATCTATGCCTCTTGCTGAGACCGCTTTGTGTCCGTGTTCTTTAGACAGTCGTAGCTTCAAAATAATTTAAACTATATCAGTTAAGCCTCTCTTTCCATTTGTTATTCACAAATCGAAGTTGAGGCTTATTGTGACCTTCAGCCTCATGAATATTTCAAAGAATATCAAACTGCTTCACTGTTTGGCTGTCAGAAGCGCTTTTTGTCAAATGTGCTGTTGACAGCCAGAGGGTTAATCCTCATCCTTTCTCTTTCATGTCATCGTGTTCCAGGTGCGAGCCCCTTTCCGTGTGGAGCATGCGGGAGGCATCAATCAAATCGATCGTGTGTTTGCCACACCCCAGCAGAATGGGGTTGTCCCAGCAAACACTGCAATTCGCATTCCAGTAAGCTGATATTCCATGTACAATTGCATCAGCACATTAACCCTTTCAGCTCTGACACATGCCAGCAAGATGTGCATTGACCATGATAGTTCAAGGTTGGTGACAGAATAGCTTGGTGCCGAAAGGCACCAAGCTATTTTTGTCACATACCTTGAACTATCATGGTGGATGTGTAGTCTCGACTTCAGAAGACAACTCCCAGATAGACCTCTGTAGAGTTCTGTGCTTTAAATTACTAAGACTATGATCTTGAATACCATAGGCCTAGCCTAGTATTTTTGTTTCCTCAAAAAACATTACTGATGGCATTAGTAATAGGAAGATACGCCTAGCTACCGATTTCAATGCCATCAGTAAGTATTATTCGAAAAAATACATTTTAGAGAAAAATTCATTTTTCGAGTAAAGGTTGAGGCTGTTAGCATGGCGCAGTGTTGCCTTCATTGGTGCTTCTAGGCTACACGGGCATGAGTTGAAGATCAGCGGTGCTTCTAGGTCACACATCGTGCAGTCATTGTTGCTTTTTGCAGCCTATGCACAAAATTCATCATGGCTGCAACATTCTACAGCAGTCTGTTGTGGAAATTTGATCTTAGAACTCGTGTTTGTGCACATTTCTGGTTGCTGTTTAATTTTCTTTGGATTTTTTGTGATCCTGAGTATCCAGAAAGTTACAGAGTGTCACGATCCCACTTCCGGGGTGCGAACTATGAGCGCTACTGCTCGAGACACACCCGACCCACACTAACACAAACCTAACACAAACACCAGAGGAACAATGATGACGACATTACATAAAACCCTAACAATAAACAACTATACCCTCATTCAATCCTAACCACACACTCACATGTCACATTCACACACACATACGTCTAAACTCCCCAAACCGATTAATCACTACGCACAATGCGAAATAACAAAATATATATTAAACCAAAGTATCCCTAATACAAAATGTTGAGAGAACTAAAGTATGATAAACAAAATATCCTAAATAAAGTATAAAATGATATATATAATAAAACTACTATCCTTAATACAACGAAACTGAAAAGCTTAAACCCAAAAGCCACCGGACCCCGACAGAAGCACAAGCGTCGGGCGCTAACGCCAGTAGACCAACGCCTTTGCTTCCGCGAAGAGTCCCTCAACAGCACGTGGCTCCTTAAGTAATATAGTATGGCAAATAGCACAATATCAAATATATGATCAACCAAATATATTTACTAACACACAAATGAAGATCGAGAAAAAGGAATATTGTTCATAAGCTACTACTCCTCAGCGGGAGCATGAACCACAAGTTCGAATTAAGCTAATGCTCTAGCAAACTAGACATTCACAGCACAAAGCTTTTACAACTAACAATAAACAAAGCTCCTTTAACTAGCAACGTTTCAGAATAAACAAGGCTTCTTTAACTAGCAACGTTTCAGAATAAACAATATCACGTATACAAATGGAGCAAACGTCCTTAACCTAACATGACTGAAAGTTAGTTGAATAAAATATATTTCACGTCAACAGGACCTTCTCGCTGGAAGCACAACCGTTAAGCGCAGCTCAACTCGACGCTCTTGCTTTCGCGATAAGGTCTTCCGCAACATAGTCTGCTTTTAAATAATACAATAACTCCAATTGTCACTGTGACAAAGCTCCTCTCACAATACAGTCATGAGGAGAATCTCACAATGTTCTTTACAAGATTATAGGCGAACAAAACTTCGCTTAAACAGGTTAGAAAATGATAAACGGGACGACCCGACCTGACTAAACGAGGCACGCCGCAACACTCGCAAAGGCACTCAGGATTGGCGTCGTAGCCCCACAAGGCGGAGTAACACAGTCAGCCTCCACTCTCAGTACACCAATGGATTAGGATAGGAACCAGTCGGAAATAGGATGCACTAAAACATAGGTGCAAAAATACACACATAAATAACTAACAAAAGAAACAAGATAATCCCATCACCCTTCCCGCGACTTTAACTGCCATCTTTTATACTCCCTTCACCATTCTCCCGCAACAATAAATTCAAACTCAACAAAATACATATTTACACGTCACCCCATGACTCACTTCCGAATACACCCTCCAATGCTAAATACTGAGACGACCTTAGTCGCCTGCTTGGCGTGAAATCCTAATAGCTAATTCGACGCCCATTATTCTAGATATTACAAAATACGACGGATGGCATTAACTCCTACATTCTATTTTTACACCTGACCCTCAGTACACTAACCAAAATAATAATACAGAACAAGCGAACGCAAACAAACACCCCCCCCCCCCCCCCCCCCCCCCCCCCCCGCCCCTTCGAGCAAATGGCCACTAGAGAATTGTTGCTTGTACTCACTGTCATCCGTGAAGACGCCCCGGCTAGGATGAAGACAAACAAGTCAAGACAAGCCAGGGGTAAAGTCGTCGCAGCTCTTCTCTTCTCTCTCTCTCCTTCCTCGGACAACGGCTCCGGGGACGACCAGAACCGTATCGCAGGGCCGATACACAGGATCGACACAGCTGCTTGTGGCCTCCAGCAAATGGCGAACCACGCCTGGAAAACCACCCTCGGAGACTGTAGGCAAAAGACGACTGCCTCGTTCGCTGTTGGAAATGTGACTCCCTAAAATTTGGATAACGTTAGGTTGGCAAAAAACTGCTCACTACATCATGTGATGTGGAAACACGTGAAACAGATACCACCCGATGGCGTTCAGACTGGGCGGCCACGTGTTTCACGCGACCTCCGAACTCTCGCACGGCAAAAAATACTCGTGTACAGGCCAAATACTACACACCTATGCTATCGCTACCCAGTGACTAACTGAACCCTGTCACCCCTCTAAACTTACTCCCCTACAAGTTAGACAGGAAAAAAAGCCTTTATAAATCTACTTGGCTTGAAATGAAGATGTGGTCAAAATTGTACACAACATACAATAGAATATGACTAAGAACAAGTCGTGCATGGACTGTCTTGGTCGATCCATTTCTTCAGCTTGTGCTGTAAAACATTTTATTCTTTCTGCCAGAGTGTATATTTTATCTTTTACATGACCACAGTTTTTAGATCAGTCCTAGGTATTCACACTTAAGTGTCGTTCTTGTATTACAGGTGACTTTCAACCCCAACACTGTGGACACGACCAGTATTGACTATTTCCATGTTGTGGCCATCGGTAACATCAGCAAAAGCGTCATCAAGTGCATGGGCTCGTCAAAAGGTCAGCTTTATTAGAGCATAGAGTATAGCATGTTTAGTTTAAGCCCTCCACTGCCAAAAATAAAATGAATATAATCCAAGTGCAAGAGACATAGATCCTCATGAGCCCCCGCAGTTGCGGGGGCTCATGAGGATCTTTGTCTCTTGCTTTATCCATGTTCCTGTGGGTCAAATGGTTGTTGTGATGCGTCTAGTGTGGTAGTGTAGCGTCTGTGCTTGTCGCTCTCGCTTTCAGCTCCCACCACTGGCTAGCAGTTTTGCAAAAAGGGGAGTAGAGTATGTCAGTCTCTCCCTGCCAGTACATAGCCTCTCCATCAACAAGCCTCACGTAGTGCCTCCTCTTGGCGACTCACGGTAACCGAGCACCTTACAGACTCGGGCTGAACTACAGAGGACTTGGAGGTCTGGCCCCCAGACATGCGGCATGCAGGCCCATTGATGTGTGGACAAGCCCTGATGTCCATGAACCAGATCCCCAGCTATGAGTAAATAGCCCCACTGCCTTGTGGGTGCCTTGGGAGAGGCAAAGGCTAGGGGAGTAAACCCTATACAAATCCGGGCAGGGATGCTCGATAGCCTTGGTTGGCAGATCTCCTTCAAGAAGGAAAACTCCAAGGAAAAACCTGAGTAGATTTGACTCATAAGCCTTGGTCGGCAACCCATCTAGGAGAAGGACACTCCAAAACTAAACCATCCTGTGTTCCCAGGAAAGGCCTTTTGACCAGGAGTTAAGGGTGAGGTAACCCTGACAGAAAGCCTGAGTGCTGAAGACGGAGGTACTGGGATGCACAGCGCACTCTAATAAGCCACAGTACCACGCATACACAGCCATATGACACTTGGAGATGGATTCAACAGAAATGGTGCTCACCCTGTGAAGTCTCACCAGGCAGGTGCAGTACCGGGCTCTGCGCCTCTCCGGAGCCCACCCCCAGTGACTGGAGGACCTTCCTTACTGTCTTGGGGAGCCAGGGGACGGGGAAGTAGAGCGACTGGCCAGCGAAAAAACAAGACCAGAGACAAAGAAAAAGCCAATGTGAACATCATGCACAGGAATGATCAGAAAATATCTCACTACCAAAGCTGCCACGAAACTTGCTGTCTCTCAAATCCTATCTCGCATCGACTACTGCAACTCTCTCCTTTCCGGCCTCCCTCACTCCACCACTTAAATTCTCCAGCACGTCCAGAACAATGCTGCCCGCCTCATCCTCAGAAAGAAAAAATCCAACCACATCATTCCCCTGCTTAAACTCCTTCACTGGCTTCCCATCCCCCAACGCATCCAATACAAGATTCTGTGTCTCTGCTACAAATCCCTGAACAACTGCGCTCCCGCTTATCTCTCAAACTTACTTCACCCCTGCACTCCTCCCCACTCCCTTCGCTCTGTCTCTGACCCTCTCCGCCTCCACTCCCCCGCACCAAACTCAGCACTTTTGGCCCCCGCTCCTTCTCAGTATATGGTCCATCCACCTGGAACACCCTCCCACTCTCTCTCCGTCAGAAACACTCTCTCTCCTCCTTCCAGTCCGCCCTCAAAACTCGCCTCTTTCAACAGTTCTAGCACTATACCACCACACTCCCCACACTAAGCAGACTGTCGTAGTGTATTTCACTATTTGTGGTACGTGAGTCATTGTCTAAAGGGTGCTCATGCGTGCTCGAGTTGTAAGTGTGCGCTTAGAGTTATAATTATTATAAGATAAGCGCATTATAAATACCGTAATTATTATTATTTTTATTATGAATGCAGAAGGGGTTACCAACAAGAAAACAGAACTAGAGCACTTTCTGCATGAAAACAGCATAAACATCTGCTGTATACAAGAGACATACCTGCAAGAAGGGAAACCCTTTAAAGTCAGAGGATATCAGGTCTTCCGAAGTGATTGCCAAGGGAGGAAGAAAGGGGGAGTTATGACCCTAGATAGAAACAACTTGAATGCCAGCGAAACCAGGAGATTCATGGAAGAAGTGGAATACATCCAGGTCAAGGTAGCACACTTGACAAGAGAGGAGAAGACATCGAGGAGTGGCAAGATAAAAACCACCTGATACTTGCCAATGACCCTGAGGACCAACCTACCTTCTACTCTCGCCGCTGGCACACCACCACTACACCAGACCTGGCGCTTTGCACTGAAGATGTTCATAAGCACCTCAGCAGAACAGTAGGACCACAGTTAAGAGGAAGTGACCACCACCCTGTCCTCCTCTCCCTAAAAGGAAGCACATCAGCTAGCTCGCCACACCGGCCAAGATGGAACTACCGAAGGGCAGACTGATGCTTGTTCAGTATCCAAACAAATGAGCTAATGCAAGACCTTGCTGTGTCTGGAAGGAACATCAACAATGTGGTCAGAGAGTTTAACGACACATCAGTAAGGCAGCCAAAGAAACCATACCTCGAGGGGTCCGGAAAAACTACACCCCATATTGGACCACAGATCTTCAGAAAGCACATGACAACCTCACTAGGGCCAGAGAAGACGCTGAGACCAACCCCAGCCAAGAAAACATCACGCTACAACACAGTAAGGCCCAGTATCTGAAGATGAAGTTGGAGTGCACAAGAAGAAGTTGGAGAGAGAAGACTGCAAGACTAAACATGGACAGGGACACCACCAAGTTGTGGAGACTGACGTTGAACGATGAGGGTACCAGGGAACAGATCACCCTGGAAGAAGAAGGGAAAGCACTGACTGGTAGGAAAGCTGTAAACATGTTCGCACAGATCTATGCGAAAGAAAGTTGCATCACTGTCCCACGAATGCTTGAGAAAGAAATCAGACAGGAAGAAAGAGAGAGAACAAGAGATGCAAACATCCATGATGCAATGAAGAAGGACATCGCCCTTCCAGAACTGAAGATGGCCATCAAACAGCTGAAGAAGAAAAAATCTCCAGGTCCAGACAGCATCTCAAATGAGATGTTACAACACCTTGGCAACACTGCCTTAATGAAGCTACTGAACATCTTTAACCACAGCTGGAGAGGAGGACAGGTACCCCAGTGATGGAAGGAAGCCAGGATAACCCCAATTTTGAAGAAAGGGAAAAATAAGTCCAAAGCCCTGAGTTATTGCCCCATCAGCCTGACAAGTTGTGTGTGCAATACCATGGAGTGCATCATCAACAAGCGCCTGCAGTGGTACCTGGACTCCGAGAGCATTATCGAGCCAGAGCAAGCCGGCTTCAGAAGCTACAAGAGTACATTGATTGATTGATTGTACATTGCTTAACGTCCCGACAGCAACAAGGCTTCCTCAGGACGTGCCTGCACTGCTTGTGAAAAAAAAAACCAGAATATTCAATGTATGTCGCCAGCCAGTCCAATACGTTAAATAAACCTATGCCATGGGGCCGAAATAAAGCCAAGACCATTTAGCAACACACATCCAATATAAAGAGCTACAGGAAGTGCAGACAGTTGGGAGAGTTTTAAAAAGACAAATACAGGTGAATGGACCAAGGGTAGACAGAAACACATGCCCCAGAATAGAGGGAAAACCCACCCTGTGGGGCTGACCAGGGTGACCCTAGGAACTAAAAAGTAGTTAACCCCACCCAAGTCCCCCTGGGCAGACCCTGGTGGGGATTACAAGAGTACAGAAGACCAGACAACACACCTTGCACAGGTCATATAAGATGCCTTTCAAGATCAGAAGGTGACATTAGCTGCCTTCATTGACTTACAGAAGGCTTTCGACAAGGTGTGGAAGGATGGTCTCCTTGTGAAACTCCTTTGCAGTGGCATCCAAGGGCGCATGTACCGGTGGACAAAGTCATACCTGTACAATCACAGAGCCCATGTGATAGTGGATGGGTACTGTGGCTAAAAGTACTGCTGCGTCAGGGGGTGCCACAGGAGGGAGTCCTGTCACAAACCCTGTTTATACTCTTCATCAATGACCTTATACCAGACCTACCAAAAGGAGTCCATGCAGCCCTGTATGCGGATGACCTGGTACTCTGGTGCACAGACGAGTATGCAACAACTGCTACATACAGGATGCAGCTAGCGCTGGACAGGCTGACAGACTGCACCAACAACTGGTGTGTGACCATCAACACCAGAAAAATCATCAGCCACACTCTTCTCTCTCTCCAACAAAGCAAAGGCTGGCAACCTAACACTGGGCGACACCCCACTTCAGTATGAAGACCAACAAACATACCTGGGAGTCACCCTTGACAAGAGGCTGATGTGGAAGCCGCACATCTGGAACGCAGAAGCGAAAGCTAGAAGAAAGCTGAACATCATGAGGAAGCTGGCTGGAACACAATGGGGAGCCAATGAAAAGATTCTCAAAAATGTATATCAAGGCACAGTGAGACCACACCTTGAGTATGGATCCAATGCATGGTTGACGGCAGCCCAGTCACACCAGCAGACCATTGACAGAGTTCAGAACTAGGCATTGCATATCATTACCAGCGCAATGAGATCCACACCAATTGAAAAGATGGAAGAGACAACAGGCATCCCACCCCTGCGTATGAGAAGAGATTGCAAAGCCTTGATACAGTCCACAAAGGTCGTCTTCCAAAGACCATCCTATGAACGCCAGGATGAAACAGCCAACCTCAGGGAGACTAAACAGATCAAGCTTTGTGAAGGAGACAAGAGCACTGCAGAGAAAACACCAGGCAAAGCTCCCTGCGCAGGTAGAGGCTCTGAATCCTGCTAGCGACCTTCCACCTTGGGAAAGTAAGCCAGAAAACATCACCATCTCTTCCACGGTACCCTACATCACCACCAAAGATGAGGACAGCACTGTGAGCAAGAAAGCCCTGACACTGGCTATGCTCGAAGAAAAGTATCCCCAGGAAGCATGGATACAGGCATACACCGATGGATCAGCCACAGATGCAGTTCAGAATGGAGGGGCTGGGGTGTACATTCAGTACCCAAATGGAAAATTGCAGGCAGAGGCCTTCACTGCACAAATTACAGAGCTGAGGTGGAAGCCTTGGTCTGCACTACAAACACCCTTAGTGGCACTGCAGACCCTGATGCCCAGATTGTCTTCCTGACTGATGCCATGTCTGTCCTTAAGGTAGCAACAACAAGCAAACTGCCACGTCTACAAGAGGGACTGCAAAACACCAGGTGCACCAGACTGCTACGGCAATGAAGAAGCTGACAGAATGGCAAAAGTGGGCGCAGAGAAAGAACATGACGAAAATGGAGTCAGCTTCACAGAAATGAAGACCATCATTAAGTCTGTGTACAGACCACCACAACGGCACAGTTACCATCAGCTGTCCAGACAAGAGCAGGTGACCATCTTCCGTCTGAGGACCGGGCACAACCGACTCAATTTCCACCTGCACAGACGCTTCCACCTCGTTTCATCTCCCCAGTGCCCTTGTGGAGAAGCAGAGCAGACCACAGAGCACATCCTCAAGGACTGTGGGAACCACCAGTTGCTGAGGGAGGAGATGTGGCCGAAGCCCGCCACTCTACAAGAGAAACTGTACGGGCCTGTGGAGGCACTACAGAAGACCACAGATTTCATTTTGAGAGCCAAACTCCAAGTGTGACGGTGTTCGAGAAGAAGTTAAGATCCATGTTTCTTTGGTGGATGGAGCTCTTTAGCTTTGAATGAGTCGCATAAATGATGGTCTTTAATGACAGGTTGCACTCTTTGCCATTCAAGACTTCTCTGTAGGGAGCACCTGTCTTTTAACTCTTTCAGCCCCCGACACACCACAGTAAGACATGGATCGAGCATGATAGTTCAAGGATGGTGCCAGAATAGCTTGGCGCCCATAGGCGCCAAGCTATTCTGGCACCGACCTTGAATTATCATGCTTGATATGTCTCTAGAATTGTAATAGAGTCCTTCAGAGGGCAACTTCAAAATGTGGGGATTTCGGTCCTGGGTTAGAATGTGTTAAGACCACTTTTTTTCTGGCAAGAAAGGTGGTTGCTGAAAATATGTTCTACAGTGCCATGATATTTTTCTAGTTTATCCTGCAGTTGAAACATTGTTCAAGGGTTGTGCCTGATTGATAAGCATAGTGCGAAGCTGATGGGCATCACCGTCGAACTTTCATCTCCTACTGTAGCATGTCAGGACAGATGGAGAGTGAGCTGTAACCTGTGTATTTTCTTGTGTTTTCACTAGGCCCCGTTGTGCAGCTCAGTGCCTCGGTGGTCAACTTCCTGCAGATAGAGGAAGGGGAGCATGCAGCAAGGACCGTTGACGTCATCAACACCTCCGACATTGACGCTGTCTTCCAGGTCAGGAAACTTTTAACTCATTTAGACATGCTGCATTCAGATATGCGACATGAAACTGTGTAATTGGATGCAGCACGTCTCAAATACGTTTACTTATTTAATTCTAATGCATTTTTATTCATCAGTCTTATCACTCATCCAAATGTCTGTGTTGTTTTCAGTTCATGATCGACTGCGAGGAGAGCGTGTTCTACTTCCAGCAGGTGTCAGGGATGGTGAAGGCCAACTCCAGTGTCAAGATCTCCATCAGGTTCACCCCCAACCACCCCATCAACTACCACCGCCATGTCACCTGTCTTGTCCATAACCAGGCAAGGGTGAAGAGCAGGAGAGGAACATGTTCAGTTTTTTATACCTGTAAAACCTGTTTTGAGCAAACACCTGTTTTACAAAAAAAAAATATTATCTTAACCCATTCAGCCCTGGCGCACTGCAGCAGGAGATGGGTCGACCATAATAATTCAAGGACAGTGCCAGATTAGCTTGGCGCCTGTCGGTGCCAAGCTAATCTGGCACTGCCCTTGAATTATCATGGTCGATCCATCTCCTGCGACAGGTGCATAGTCGTTAGATGACGCCTCCAAAATTTGGGAAATATGTGTGTCGGGCTGAATGAGTTTACCTGTTACATCCTGAGGCTGAATGTTTTTCAAATTTGCTTATTGTCCTATGAAGGCTACATTACAGATTAGGAGACAGATTAACCATGTTAGTTCAAGGGTAGTGCCAGAATAGTTGGCACCTCAGGCGCCAAGCTATTCTGGCACTACTTTTGAACTATCAGTCAAAATTATTTCAGGAAAGAGTATATCATCAGAATGGAAAGGATTAAAGGACAGGGCAAAAAGTCCCCCCCCCCCCCCACCCCCCCCCCCCCCACCACCACCACCACCTCCACCAAAAGACAAAACGAAAACAAACAAAAAAACAAATACAAAACTGTTGGCACAGTTGTGATAACATTTTGAAGGCCCACTACCGCCGTAACTGTTCAAAGATACACTTCTGTAACAAACGGTTATGAACCGCTACACACAGGTCTAGTTATGGTTCATTTAGACACAGGAGAATCCAGTTCAGCACACGTCGTCTTAATATCAAGTAACCTGACAATGTCTCCACTCCGTTCTATAAATAAATACAATGCTATCAGTACGAGAAACAGCTAAATTAGTTTGAAACGCTAACAGCTGCACAGAATAAATAAGTGCGATTACGCATGTGCTGTTGCTGCCTGTCTAAACTGCTGTTAAAGTTGATTAGGTGTGTCGACAAGACATAACAAACACAAATGGTGCAGAAATGTGTCTTCGGATTTATACGTAATGGTACTTTAACACTTTCTCTTTTGAGCGACCTGTCTGACAAATCAGGGTTATAGAAATCATGGGATTGGTCATGCACATGAGACACACCAGTAACAAAACGTCTTTGGGCCCACGATGGCCGATGACCTTTGCTTACTGATCTTGTTATTTCTCTAGGGACCCCTGTACCTGGATCTGATAGGAACATGCCACTCCGAGCTGATTAAGCCTGCGGTGCTGCTTAGCAAGCATCTTCAGCGATTCCGCACCCACATGCAGCGAGGATTCTCCTTCTACCCACCTGAGGTGTGTTAGTGACTTTATTGGCACTTTGTGTCTTAAGTCTACATGTACGGTGAGCTTTGGATTTTACCACTTCTCTGCTGAGAACAAATTAACACATTCCAGCTACAAGAGATGTAGATCATCATGAGCCCACACAGTTGCGAGGGCTCTTGAGGATCTGCCTCTTGCTGATGCCACACACGTATTCATTTTCCTTGGACAGCTGGGGCTCTTTTGTGTTAAATTAACAAAGATTTCAGAAACACAGTCCTGTTTATATTGGCAGTAAAGGGGTTAATAAAATACCAGGGAAGCCAATTTTTTGTTGGCTCACTATGATAGCAAAAATGGGTCTATGTAAGGGGCCATGTGTTGTCCATCTGGTGTCTGATGTTCGTTCTGCCATTGGTCAGCAGAGGGACCAACTTTCATTAAGGGGTGTTAATCAGTGAATAACCTCTAGCTGCCCTGATTGACTCTCTTTGCTTTTATGCTAAATACATGCACTATCTATGACTTGTGCATGTTTTGATTATGCTCTGCAAAAGTAAAAGAGCTATTTTTTCTTTCCCTCAGCAACTAAATGAGCTGGTTCGAGAGCAAAAGTTGGAGGTAGATGAAGAAGGCTGCCTTGTCTCGTCAGAAGTAAGCCATTACTCTTTTCAATTTGTTATCACTAAAGAAGCAGTAACATTACCCGGCTGCAAGAGATATTGATTCTCATGAGCGCCCGCAGATGCGTGGGCTCATGAGAATCTATGCCTCTTGCTGATAACATTGTATTCTAGTTTTAAGACTTGGATGCACAAAAGGTCATCAGGCAACTTTGGCCACTGTTGGCTTGTGCCCAAAAGCCTTGTGCTTCTCGGTAAATTATTTGTAAATTATGTGTTGCAGCCTTGAAGGGGTGAAATGTGTTAAGTGTAGAAATCTAGACCAAAAAGGTGACTGCCAAACATGTAAAATGCAGAGAACATCCCAACGAAGAAAAAAACGTGCTTATAAAAGACAGTGACAACACAGTTGTGTTGTGTCTTTTCTAAGCATTTTTCTTCCTCCATGTCAAACAAAGATTTAATAATACCTAGTTTCATCCCTTTTGTGGTGTTTTTTTTTTTTTGTTTTTTTGGGGGTTTTTTTGGGTGGGGGAGGGGGGGTGGGGGGGGGGGGATTTGTTGTGTTTTTTGTTTTGTTTTGTTTTTGTTGCGCAGTACAGAAACAGTTGCGAAAAAAAAAGTGATTGTATTGATGAAGTTGTTGTGGTAAGCAGATGTGAGTCCTTTCTGATGATAGGGCTTTTGGGTATTGTTGCTAAAATAGAGTGATCATTGGATAGTGATGTGTTGGGTGATGTTGACAGAGTTAGTCACTAGTTAGGTATACAGTTACAAGGTAATTTTGTTACATTTGCTATTTAGAATGTATTCATTTTGTAACAATTTCAGATGGAGAATCCAGCTGTCCCTGTAGATATCCCACCATTTGAGGAATACTTTAATGATGGATTCCATTCTGACGTTGTGGTAAGTCTTCACGTGGATTTTATGTTTTTATACCTGGTAAACAATTGCTTCTGCAAGACTTCTACAGTTTATTTTAGGGATTAGACCTACATTGTACATGCTGTGTGTTAGCTGTATTATTTTTAGTGCACAAATTAATGATAATGGTACATTTCTTTGATCAGTCTTTCAGTGTGTCATGATTTTTGGTATTTTTTTAGTGTGAGTGTGTGCGTGCATGCTTCTGTATGTATGTGTGTGTGTGTGTGTGTGAGTGTGAGTGTGTGTGTGTGTAATAAGATAAGATAAGATAGAACTTTATTGCCATATGTAATAATACATTAGGAAATCGTTTTGGTGCTGCGCAACTTAAAAAGAAGAACATAAAACACATCAAAATATTGTTAAGCTGCTCACGTTCACACACACACATTCACTCACATACACCCGCATGCCTTAAACTATTCTGGTCTAAACGTAAAGGCAATAAACACGATTTCACAGTGACACAAATCACAGAGGACATATCGTAATATAAAAACACGTCACTTGCATCATAGATGAAGTATTATGCTGATAGCTGGACAATACTGTATATAAATTACATGTATACAGTAAACAGTGGGATGGATGGGTCAGGTTTGGCGTTTGTTTGCATCATTAAAAGTCTTGACAGCAGTTGTGTAAAAACTGTTTTTAAAACGACTCGTGTGTGTTCCGATCACTCTATAACGGCACCCGGATGTCAGCATCTCAAACAACTCACAGGCTGGGTGGGAATCATCTTGGAGGATGGATCTAGCCTTTTTTAGCATTCTTTCATGGAAGAGGGACTCCAAAGCAGGCAAATCGATACCTATGATTTTCGATGCAGATTTACTACTCTGTTTAATTTAATAGCAGTGTCTCTTTAACAATTGTTTTATTTTACAGCATGCAGTTCCTCATGTGAGTGCAGATGTCAATTTTGCTGACTTTGGTAACTGTCAGAACCTGCGTTCTATTGAGGAGAAGGTATGTTGATGGTTCAGCCATTATGCCCTATGGCTGATATTCCCAGTGTAATCTGGTTGCTCTCAGAAGACTGTGTTAGAGATCAGGATGCATATTAACGATGATAGTTCAAGGGTGGTGCCAGAACAGCTTAACACCTGTAGGTGCCAAGCTGTTCTGTACACATACCAAGGTGAATTACTCAGCGCTGGACATACAAACAGTTAGATCCCCTGCCCCCGCCTATCAGGCACCTAATCCCCAGCCCACAGAAAAATGTGCAGGTAAAGAACAAGACGATCATATATATCCCTAAAAGGATGCATCAGGTCAAGCCTTTAACCTGTCTTTTCTGTTCTGGTTATGCCCTTTGATATAGTTAATACATATGTTGTTGTAGTGTCATGCCTTCATGGTTAATTTATTCCAGATATGCTGCATTGAATGCACAGTATAAACTCATGTATTCGAATGCAGGGAGTCTTGAATGTGTTATACTAGATGCACTACAGCAGGCGACGGATCAACCATGACAATGCAAGGGTAGTACCAGAGTAGCTTGGCGCCTGATGGCGCCAAGCTAATCTTGCACTACCCTTGAATTGTTATGGTCGATCCATCTCCTGCAAAGAAGTTGTTAGGTGACACCTCTAGAATGCGGCTGCAGGCTTAAATCGGTCAAAGTAACACAAGATTTACAGTCGCCGCATTATTGTCAATATTTACGTCAATGTAACTGCCATCTGCCATTTCTCGTACCTTGCTTTGAGAGGTATGATGAGGCAGAAGTTGAGTTGCTATTATTATGCTGAAATTATTTTTATTTTTCTTCCTCAGACTGTGAACATCACGAACCACACCCGCGGGAAAGTCATTGTCCAGTGGAACACAAGTGAGTAGTTTTCAGAAACAGTGGTACCAAGATTCCTGTTTTATGTAGACATATATCTCCATCTGAAATTGTAGTACACATACCAAGGGATCGCTGGACAAACAGCAAGTTAAATTCCCTGAACCCTTCCTCATGGCACCCAATCGCCAGCCGATTATGTGAAGGCTATTGATGATCTGTGCATTTTGCACCGAGTGTTGTTTGCCATAAAATGTCGGTGAAGGAATTAACCCTTATCATTCAGAATAGACCAGTGTGTGAAATAAGTGTGACTAAAATAGTTCAAGAGTAGTGCCAGAATAGCTTGGCGCATCTAGGCGCCAAGCTATTCTGGCACCACCCTTGAACTAAAGCCATTGGTCTATATCCTTATCTGTAAGTACTATAATGTAGCTTGCATATAGCAGTGTACAAAATTGAAGCTTTCAGCCTCAGTATGATATGGGTTAATGATTGTTGCAGAGCCTGGCCATGTGTTTACCGTCCTGCAAACCACCATGGAGATCCCACCCCTGAAAACCTGCTCCTTCAGAGTCAAGTTTCAACCAGTGAGTTACTTTCTGAACAGTGTGCAGCTTGTTTCAAATGCTGACTTTATCAGCAGAAAAAGATACAGCATTTCTTCACTGCCTGACCCCTTTACTTAAAGTTGATGCAGCGAGTGTGTTTGCAATCCTTGTAAATTCATTGTGAATTCAATGTCACCATCAAAAGGAACATGGACACAAAGCGGTTTCCGCAAGAAGCATAGATCCTTATGCGCTCCCGCAACTGTGGGGGCTCATGAGGATCTATGCCTCTTGCAGTTGAGAGGTGTTCAGTTTTCCTTGACAGTCAAGGGGTTTACTCTTCTTTTTTTTAACCACATATATGTTTGTCTTAATTGAGTGAATCTGTTTGCAGACGGCACCAAATCAGCTGTTTGGCTCAGAGCTAGAGTGTTACGTCTACTACAAAAGTCTGCGAGACTATCGTCTGGTGCAGGATACCACACACTGTCCACCATGGTGCCTTACCCTCACTTGTACAGGTAACACACTTGTTTATCTTTTGTGATCTATTTGTTTGTTAATGGTTGGTTTGTTGATTGGTTGCTTGGTTGGCTGCTCTTTCATGCTTGCTTTCTTTCTTTATATTTCTTTGTTGTTGTTTTGGTGTTTATTTTTATTTTTAATTTTTTGCTAGTTGCATGGTTGCATATTTTGGGACTTAGAGCAAACCAAGTCAGTAATGGCACAAGATCAAAAGGAAAACTCTTACCGAAGACTTCTGATGGATTTGATAATATTTATAGTATGCTCAGCGTGCTTTAACTAAACTTTTTGTGTGTGGGAACTGTAGCATACAGATACACAGCAAATGAAGTTAGCTCTTAAGACATGCCGCTTAAATGTGGCATGTCTCAAGAACCAACTTCATTTGCTGTGTATCTATACTTAAGTGGAATTACTTAATTGATCACGAACAACTGCCCTGTAGCTATCTTTATCAACATTGTCTGTGCAGGTCACACATTCCAGCCGAACAATGAAACCTTCCTTCCGCGTTACAAGTTGGATTCGTCCCACGTCATCTTCCCAGCAGTCAACTCCAAGGAGTCGGCATTCCGCACAGTGCTGCTCACGAACACGGCCACAACGCCACTCATGTATGATCTGGCCAAAGACCCGTCCAAGTAAGAACTCGCAGATCATTTTGGTTTTGCTGATGAGATGTAAAAATCACATGAATGTCGCAGGAGCTCTTGAGAATTTACGCCTCTTTGCCCACCAAGATGGACCACAATAATTCTGTGACTGCTGATGAAATTGAGAAACTGAACACAATCCAACTGCAAGAGACATAGATCTTCATGAGCCCCCACAGTTACCAGGGTTCATGGGGATCTGTGTCTCTTGCTGACCCCACTTTTGTCAATGTTCCTTGGACGTACGAGAGGTTCCTTGGCGAATTAACAAAGATTTAGAAACACAGTCTGTGTCCAGTGGCAGTGAAGGGGTTAAATTTGCAGCTGATTACAATGTTTTCACTTTGCAGCACCTTTTCCTTCAAACCCCAGCGAGGCCTTCTGTCCACCCACTTTCAGATCTTTGTTGTGCGCATCCTACCCGAGAAAGTGCAGACCTACAAACAAGAACTCATCATGCGCCTCAACGATAATGACAAATATGACCAGGTATGTCATGCCAATAAGATAAGCTATATCATATAAAGTTTTGCTACACTTGTGTGCTGTTGGTGATTTTGGACTTTACGGCTTTGAAAGCAGTAGGGTCCAAAATCACAGAGCAGCACAGGGGGGGGGGGTTCGGGAAGGGGGGGGGGGGGGGGGGGGGGGGGTCCTGGATAAAAGGGTGGAAATCTAGTCAGTTATTCATGTCAGGTTTTATGTTTGATATTGAGTACATTATACCCCTCCCCTCCCCCCCCCCCCCCCCCCTCCCCCCCCCCCCCCCCGCCCTTTTTTGTGCATGTAGCTTCCAGGACTGTACACAGTACCAGTGGCTGCATGCACATTGGGGTTAAAGGGTCAGGTCTCAAAGATTAACCTTCGGCTACAGCTGCAGCATAGATGGCGCTATATTTTCGCATTGGCAGCAAGGATTCAAATGACATGCAAGCACTGCATGTTTGTTTATATATGCCAGCTGAAATTTTAATGGTTGAGTGACAGCTGTCATTAACAGATATATGCCCAGAGAGCAAAAGGTCCTCAGACTGATTTCAGCTGCATTTGTCCCACACAGCTGTGGGGGGGGGGGGGGGGCCGACTGCAGCTGACATTTGCCTTATGCTGGGTGTTCTTGTCACAGTAACAGCTATATTTCATGTTCTTTCCATTTGTCAAGCCAGACGATGGGGAATACAAGAAGTTTGCAGCGCGCATTGCGGTACATGACATCTCACTTAACCCTGTGTGTGTTGATAGCGATTTTGGTTGAGGTGATTCCTGCAGGAATCGCCAAACTCGCCACCGACACCCACAAGGTTAAGTTTCTCACTGACGCATGTTTTGTCTCTGTACTTGTAGGCATGATTTTATGACGTTTGTCTGAGGTTTTAATCACGATTGAAATTTGATTTTTGTGATGCATGAATGTGCATTACACACAGTGTTGTTGTTTTTTCTTTGTTTGTTGTGGTTGTTTTGGTTGTGTGTTATGAGCAGCTCACACTGAGCATAAATGAGGAGTTTATTTCAGACTTCATAGATATATGGGTTGTATTTCGCTTGTACATCTATGGTACAAGCAACAATACAGATTGTCATTCAGTCACTCCATTTTCCGACACTGTGATTGGTCAGCATCTAAAAATTGCAGGGGCTTCAATGCCCCAATGCCTACCTCATAGAACCATTGCCGTACCTGTAATTTTTAATCAGCTGGCCAATCCGCAAATTTTAGTATCACGCACGCATCTGTCCTAGGTCTTTCGTCTGAACACTTAGATCAGGGCTGTCCAACACCTTACATCATAAATAACCGGAAAACACGAAGATCAAATGGTGGTAGACGATAGGGAAATGAAAGAAATGTACCTTTTGTTTTCTCAAAACTCTTACCGATGGCATGACTAATAGTGAGTATCGACCTGGCGGACGCATACTTACACGTTCCTGTGCATCCGGCCTCCCGACGGTATCTGCGCTTCGCATTCCGCGGAGTGGTGTATCAGTTCCGGGCGCTCCCCTTCGGCCTCAACCTCAGCCCTTGGGTTTTCACCAGAATCCGCGATGCAGTCGTCGCAGAGTTCCGCCGGTCGTCCTTGAGTCCGACTGACTTCCAACTATCTGGACGATTTGCTCCTCCGGAATCAGATTGCCTCCGCTCTGGAGAGGGACAGGGAAGCACTGATCATCCTCCGCCAGCTCGGTTTTCTGATCAATTTCGGAAGTCGGGCCTTGCGCCATCTCGCCGATTCGTACACCTCGGCATGGAATTTCAGACCGACCTCAACCGAGTCCGGCTTCCCGCGGTTCAGATTCAGAAGCTGGCAGCACTGGTGCTCCAAGTCTCGCGTGCGGAGGCGGTTCCGGCTAGGGTATGGCTCCAACTCCTGGGACTCTTCAGCGCGGCGGCAGACCTTCTGCCCCTCGGCAGACTCTACTCCAGGCCGGTACAGTTGCATCTACTCCTCCACTGGCGCCCGTCTGGCGATCTGACGGCCCCTGTTTCAGTGTCTCCTTTGGTCAGGCCTCACCTCCAGCGTTGGCTGGGGTGCACACCTACTGCCGGAGTTCATCACAGCCTCGGGCAGCTGGCCGCAAGATCACGTCAGCAAACACATAAACTGGCTAGAGCTGAAGGCCGTTTGAAGCTGAAGTTCGAAACTTTCCATTGTGCTCTATGTCAACATCAGTGTATGCTGTTTAGAAAGTAAAGACTGTTGCCACTGGTGCAGTAAGAGAGAAAGAAATAACTAAAGAAAATGTGACAGATCTATGACATTTCAGTTTTTGTTGAAAAAATCGAGTCATTGTTGAATGCATTTATGAGCTCAGTACTGGTTGGCAAAAGATGCCAACAATACATGCTTCATGTATGAAATCAGGTCTACCGTACATCCAGTCACTTGCCACACAGTCCTGCGCTAAAAATTTAGAAGTTCTATCACTTGAACCCAGTAAGAAATGTCCGCACTTGATTGCTACAGATTCTGATGGTCACTGGTTGCTTAGAAGCAACACCGCTGGAAAACGTTTGAAATTCCAGCGGCAAAAATCAAGATTTGCACGACTGGGCATAGTAGCCTATTCACAAAGAGTCACAAACCCTGTGTATTTCCTGCAAAATACAGTCTAACAGAAATATTTGCTGTTTTACTACTGACATCAGACACACATTCGAGGCTCAAATAGTGCATAATTTACACTGAACGACAATGGCATTGAACACTCTGTGTTGGCCGGTTACTTCTCGGGTTACATCATGGTTTGTAATCCTCTGAAGCTGATTATCAGACCTCCGCACCTTCGGCGCGTTGGTCTGATAATCATCTTCATCGGACTACAATACCACGATGTAACCTCAGAGTAATCCAACAGAGACGATTCAATGCCTAATTGCGATGAATCTGACAATGCATGTTTGATTCTGGGTATGGATAATCTGTTATTTGGAGTTCTAACCGCATGTATTGATTGTTCACTCGATATGTGGTTTATGTAAAATTTTGCTTTCATAGACAGTTATCGTTCATGGTTCTACATGTTTAAAGTCATACACATGTTATTGTGCTGCTATTCTAACCCTTTTGCGGTTGGTAGTGTTTTTTGTCACGATGATCCCTGCAGGAATCATCTGGACAGAAACTGCTACCAACAGCCTAAAGGTTTAACTCATTCATCCCCGACACACCACAGTGAGACGTGGATCAAGCTTGACAGTTCAAGGGTGGTGCCAGAATAGCTTGGCGCTCATAGGCGCCAAGCTATTCTGGCACCACCCTTGAACTGTCCTTCATGGTCGATCTGTCTCTAGAATTGTAATACACTTATATAGTCCTTCAAAAGGCAACTTCAAATTTTGGGGATTTCCTGGGGAAGAATGTGTTAATGTTTATAAAATCTAATTGATGTGAAGTTGAGCAGAGAAGTTTCTCATTGGTGCACAATAGCGCACATGCAAATATCATAGACACATACATGCACACACTCACATGTGCACACACACACACACAGGATGGCGGGAGGGGGGGGGGGCATCTTGTAGGAAAGAAATTTTTCTTTGGCAAGGGAACGACACAATGTCTTACAAAATCATCATAGCTTTTTGTTGTTGTTGAATACCCTCAGAGGCTCTGATCCCCATAAACCCCGATAGCTGTGCCAGAGGCATACAGATACAAATAAGCCAGCAAGAGACATAGATCCTCATGAGCCCCCGCAACTGCGGGGGCTCATGAGGATCTATGTCTCTTGCACTTGGTGTTGCAGTTGTTCAGTAATGAAATGGTAAATGGGTGGATTTTCTCTTCTTTTTTGTGTGAAAAAGATCATGCAGCTGTCAGGCTCTGCGGAGTCACCGGATGTTTTCCTAGAGTCAGAGGGCTGCATGTTCTTCAAGCCCACCTGTATCGGCACAGCCTCTCACAAGTCCTACACCATCAAGAATGTCTCCCGTATCCCTCTCAGGTACGATATTCCTATCAGGTACGATTTTTTTTTCTTCTTCAGATCAGCTCAGATGAGATCAGATAAATGGATTTGTCCATGAAAAAAAAAAAACTGCTGCGATAATAAAATTGTAATTAAGTCTCATGTCAGCTGGAGAGCAAAAGGTCCTTGGGCTGATCACAGCATGATTTCACCAGTGCACACCACTGTACTCGAGGGCCAGCTCAGGCTGACGTTGGCTGCAGGTCTTGGACTTGCTCCACAGCCAGTTGTTTGATCCCTTCACTGCCGAGGAAAAACTGAAGACAAACCAGCTACAAGAGACATAGATCTTCATGAGCCCCCGCAGTTGCAGGGACTCATGAGGATCTATGCCTCTCGCTGACACCAGTTTGCATCCATGTCTCTTGGATGGAGTCTGGGGGCTCTTGGCTTTGCATTAACAAAGATTTCAAAACACAATCTGCATCCACTGGCAGCGAATGGGTTAATGCAACCCCCGGGTTGGTTAGTTCGGGTTTAACGTCCACAGCACCGAGGTGATCATGGACGGCCCTGACGGGCGGGTTATGGGGGACAGGGAAATCTATTGCCTATGGAGTACGACCTGAACACTGATCAACTCAGGCGCACTCCAACTGTGCCACTTTGATTTACCAGGACCTTTCAACGGACATGCTATTAAACAAATCCGTTTTTTCCCCTGGATTGTGAGTCCAGCTACCGGGACCAGGACGGGATTCGAACCCATGACCCGGCGATTCCCTTCGCTCTCCTGCTCCGACGTTTAACTGCCTGAGCTATTTCGGTCTCAGTGCAACCCCCGTGTGCTGGTTGATCATTTTATACCTGGTGGCTAAGCCGTGCCTGTGGTGGCCTCAACTTGCTAATCCTTAGCCATTTTTCTGCCCGTTTCTGTGTTGCCCATCTGACACAAATTGAACACCTCTGTGCATGCAGTCACCATGCCAGTATTGCAAACAGTATCGATGGCTGAATGTCCACGGGAGTTAATCCTTTGTCTGTCAGTAGCGCTTTTTGTCGAGGTGATTCCTGCCGGAATCAACTCAACAAAACGCGCTACCGACAGCCAAAGGGGTAAGGACACAACTTTGTTCACCCAGTGTTCCTTTTGCAGGTACGAATGGCATATGAAACACGCTGATGCTAAGCAGCTGAAGGTGCACCCTGACTGTGGTCTTATCCCTCCCAACGAGTCGCAGGTAAGACGGACAAGATAGGATTAGGTCAACCTTTTTACGTTGAAAATTGAGAGAGAAAAAAATACGTTTGTAATAAAATAAATAATTTAATAAGTAAAATGTTGATCGTTTCATGTGTCTGATTGTGTCCTTGTTAAATCACATTTTCAGGTTAGTGAAGCTTTTGATGGCTCTCCACATACGACTGTATATTCTTCTGCGGTATTTGAGCCCATTGTCAGTATAAACTCCTTCACTGCTGAGAAAAATTAAACCACCCAACTGCAAAAGCATAGATCCTCATGACCCCCGCAGTCATTGCGGGGGCTCATGAGGATCAACTATATGCCTCTTGTTGACATTACTTTGTATATCCATGTTCCTTGGAGAGCTGGGGCTCTTTGGTGTTTAATTAGATTGCAGAAACACTAACATCTGGCAGTGATGGGGTTAACTTACTTCTGTATGTGGATTCTATCTTCTTGCACAAATTGCAAAAGCTGGTCATAGTTCTTCTACCAAATAAACTTCACCTGGTCAAAAACGCCTGTCAATTCAAATCAAGATCAAATCACAAGAGCACCATGATGATGTGACTATATATACACACTTTATTGTAAAATACGTATATTGATGAGCAAATGAAATTCGATATTTTTGAAACCGTCGGAAACACTTCGGTGTTTCCGATGGTTCCAAAAATGTCTCATTTCTTTTGCTCATCAGTATATTTTCTTTATGTGTGTATGTGTTTGTTTTTGTGACAGTTTCATGCTTCATCACCTGTACTTTAATGTTCACCATCCCATTGCACAAAATGTCATTGGGCCAGCATCAGCTGTACACAGGCCAGCCACAGCATGTGGCCCTAGACCCTTTGTGCAGTGTGATCTTTGTGTGTGAAGATATCATGCTAAGTGGTACTATTAATTTTGTACTGTTGTGTGCAGACTCAGACATGGACGTTTGTGCCCGCGGAGGTGAAAAAGTTTGTGATGAAGCCCAGCCTGGTGGTGTGGGGCCAGGGATTCGGCAGCAACACCTCGGGCGGCAAGAAGAAAGAGTTCCCCATCAGAGTGGTGGCAGAGGGCGCTCTTGGCAGCATTAAGGTAAAGGGATAACAAAAAAATAGTCGCAGCACTGTGTACAGTCACTTGTGAAAGAACCATTGAGTAAAATGTCCTCAGGCCGACCTGGGCCGCAGTTGACCCGTGTGTGCGTTGCTCACTCAGCCGGGGGCCTTGATTTGGAGACTGCGATAGGCTTGAAAGCCCAACAACAGATTCTGGGAGTTATTGAATTTTTGTGCTGATAACATTACTTCCTGTTTGCAGGCGGACCAGCAGTACTACGACTTTGGCGACGTGGTGGTTGGAAGCTCGGCGACCAAGCACATCACCATCTACAACAACAGCACCTGTTCTCTCCTCTATCGCCTGAACGTCGACCTGTCCATAGACGGACCCAGCTCTGAGGACATTCTCCGGGACAACCGACCAGGTAGGAAGGGAGGAAGTGCAACAAGAACCATTGCGCAATAAGTCTTCAGACCAGCTTTTGCTGCAGTTGACCCTGCACACAACCGACATCGGCCTGAAGGCTTTTTTGCTCACATGGTCCTTGTTGTGGAGAAATTGTGAGATAGTGGTGGGATCGGCTTGTGAAGAGCAAACCACCCAGCAAGCAAAAGGTCCTTGAACTGACATCAGCCTTAGTTGGCCCAGCACATCTGTGTATGGGCCAAGGGAGGCTGTTGTTGGCCCAAGGACCTTTTGCTTACGTTTGACATATCTGCATTATGACTGATTCTGCAGTGTGACGTTTATGCAGAGATCTTTTGCTAACTGGGCATCAGGGGCCAGTTGCATGAGTGAGCTTAGTCCTGCGCCAGCCACAAAGCAAGGTGCTCCGCTACAGCGGAGCACCTTGCTTAGTGGCTGGCGCAGGACTGAGCTCACTGAGACATATCCACATTGTAACTGATTCTGTGTGTAATACTCAGGCTGACCCGTAATTCATGTGAGATGCACCAAATGTGGATACACAGCAAATGGTTTGAAGCATGCCAACCTGGACCATGCTTACTTACGGTAGGTGTGTCATATTTTGCTCCTTTAATTTTATTTTCGCCATCTACAGGTCTGGAGTTGGACAACATGTCAGGCACGATCCCCGCCCGAGCCAAGCGTGTGATCATTGCCACTGTCCGACCTGTTCGCCGTGTGACTTATCAGTATGCCATCTCATACCAGCTGCTGACTCCTGAAGGTCAGTGTAGCCATCTTGCTTATGAATAATCAATGATCATCATTCAGACATGATTAATATTAATTATTGCTCACAAAGGTATATAGTCTATAATAATCATTGCTAACAAAGGACAAATTGAGCCATATCACATCACAACATGATTGGGTTAGCCATGTTCATTCAAGGATATTTTAACGCCCCAGAGGGGGCCAAGCTATTCTTGCACCTCCCTCAAACTACAATGTTTGAGCTATCTTGTAATGCACATCGCCTTTAAAAGACAACTCTGAGATCTGAGAATCATCCCAGGCCTCATTGTGTTAAGCGTTAGTCTGCATCCTTTTATATGTACAGCAGCACCTGTTTTGAACGTCCACACTTTTCAGAGGTCACCTGTCATTAAAGACCATCATTCAGGTGGCAGTAGCCACCTGAATGATGGTCTTTAATGACGGGTGACACATTTTTGCCCTTCAAGACACGTCTTTCGAGACCATTTTTTTTGTTGAGAAATGGTGGTTGCTTGTAACAGGTTCTTCTGTATGACATCCCCTTGTCTTTGTTTGCAGGCAATGTGTCAGACTTTGCAGTCCACGAGCAGCAGCACCTGTTCCACATTCTGACCACCGGTGTCTTCCCCACCATCGCTGTTACTGATGCTCGCTGCTCTGGCAGTCTCATTAGCATTAGCAAGAAACACCTCTGGAGCCTCTTTTCACTCGACAGGTGAGAAACACAGACTTCACTTGAAATCACAGATCGGCAATAATCTGTGTGCAACTGTTCTCTCTTTATTTTTTACCCTTTGGCTGTCAGTGTGCTACCAACAGCCAAAGGGTTAAAGCATGTGAATTCCATGGCAGCGGATTGACTATTGCAAACTTTATAATAATTTTGTTTACAGGGCTGGATATAACAAGAGTTGAATATAACAATGCTTTTTAGTCTCCATCCCATGTGATGGCTGCTCATATAACTTCAAAAATAACAATAAGAATATTTAGTTATGTCCAAGGTTCACTTACTTATTATATTATAGATGTGTTTTGTACTTGTTTTATATCACTGCAAACACAGTTTTACAGGTTGGGATGATAACGTTTTATTGTGGTATGTTGAATAGTTCCTGCTACAAGAAAACAATGTCTGGTGTCTGTTTCAGCCTCAATGAGTGTCTTGATTCAGACCCCTCCGCTGAAGAACTGATGTACCACACTGCAACACGCCACAGCCATCGACGGAGACCTCCTGTGTACACACGAGCTATCTTGGACTTTAATTTCAGTGCTGCACCCATGGGCAGTGAGCCGTGCATCATCACCCTCATGCTGGAAAACACTGGCACAGTGGCCACGGAATGGTGAGTCTTTGTTTTTTCCTTGTGCTTCTTTTTTCTCCTTTGTTCATTCTTTTTCATTGGCTGTTAGAGATTTATTTGTGTGATGGTCTGTGATTTCAGACCTTATGGCTTATAGCTGTGAGGTCCAAAATCACAGACCAGCACAAGTGGCAGCTTTCAAGATGTCAGTCATTTTGTACTGGATCAGAAATAGCTGTAGCTACTTTATCACATTGTGAGCTTGATTAATTTGAGACATGCCACATACAGATACACAGTAAACCATGTCTAAGACATGCCAAATATGTGTAGCTTGTCACAGATCTCATTTGCCAAATAAATATTTATTTTTCTCTAAAATATATTTTTTCGAGAAAATACTTACCGATGGCATTACTGTATGGAAGTAGCACCTAGCCTCACAATTTCAGCCCGGGATCGTTGTGTACAGCAACGCCACTGGGGAACCCTCAAGTGAGCTGTACCAACGTCCCTGAATAGCTTCCCTTTACTGAGTAGTCTCCCTTACCTTATACGGCACATGCGCAGCCATTACCAGTTTCCGCACTTAGCTTACTGGCGGCGAGCGGGGCAGGTGGGAGGGCCCTCCGAGTAATGCCATCGGTAAGTATTTTCTCGAAAAGATATATTTTAGAGAAAAATAAATTTGTTTCTTCAAAAAACATTACCGATGGCATTACTGTATGGAAGAATGGCGAATAGGAGGAGGGCGCCGCCAACTACCCCGTGATTGCGTACGCATTAGTGAAAAAGACTGGGATCAACACCTCACAATTTCAGCTAAGCGTACCTAATGCGCATGGCGCGCCGGCAGGGAATGTTGAGCCGCGGAGACGTCACCCCTCCTATATGGAGCAGAGACATGGAGATTGACAAAAACCACAGTCAACAGAGTACAGACCTTCATGAACAGTTGCCTTAGAAGAATTTTGAAAATCCACTGGCCAGAGAAGATCAGCAACGTCAGACTCTGGGAGAGAACAGAGCAGATAACAGCAGAGAATGAAATTGGGCGAAGAAGATGGGGATGGATCGGTCAAAGTCTGAGAAAGCCAGCTTCCAGTATCACTAGGCAGGCATTGTCTTGGAACCCACAGGGAAAGAGGAAAAGAGGTAGGCCGAGAACACCTGGAGTAGAATTGAAGGAGAAGCACAGGACAGGAGTTGCTGGAGGTCTCTCGTCGACGGCCTATACCCGGGTAGGGGTGACAGGCGTAAGTAAAGTAAGTAAGGAGACGTCACCCACCAGGGCCAGGTTATTCCGCTGGCCAGAGAGGTCGCGTAGATAGAAACGTGCAAAGGTTGATTCAGCTCTCCAGCCGACTGCGGCAACAATGTCCCGGACTGCGCAGTTGCGGTCAAAGGCGAGGCTGGTCGATACAGCTCTGATTTCGTGCGCCCGAATTCGCATCCGCTTGGCCCCTGAGGGGGAGAGGTCCTCGTAAGCGGAGCGTATAATCCAGCGCAACCATGAAGAGATAGTCTGCGCAGTAATGTCCGACTTGTCACGATATAAGGGCAGAAAAAGGCGGGAGCGATTTTTTCGGAAAGGTTTTGTTCGTCTGAGGTATATCTTCAAGGCCCGAACAGGGTCCTGTTGGCAGGAATCCAGGGACTGGGAAGCAACCTGCAGCGGCCGGATGGTGATTATTTGTGGCCGGGCAGAGGGGAGCCTGTTTTTGGCGAGAAAGGCCGGATTAGTGAGGAGCTGCACTGTGCCATCCGCTCGAAACTGAAGGCAAGCGGGCACTGTGGAAAGGGCATGGAGCTCGCTAACCCGCGCAGCAGTGGCGAGAGCAAGGAGAAAACAAGTTTTTCTCGTAAGGTTGGCCAAAGAGGCCAGATGTAGGGGCTCAAAGCGTGCAGAATTGAGCCACGTAAGTACCCAGGGAAGGTCCCAGCGGGGTACCAGTGAGCGCGGAACCGGACGACGGAGGTGAAAATTAGCCATCAGGTCCGAAATATCTTTACACGCGCCTGGGTCCTCACGCCCCAAATGTCTGTAAGTGTCGGCAATCATAGCCAAGTAACCCCGTATGGTAATGGGCGCCAAGTGTTGGTCGTCAAAAAGCCATAAGAAAAAATCGGCGAGGAGGGGCATAGTCAGTGACGTGGGGGAAAGGCGTCGAGCCGCGCACCAGGATTGGTAGACGCGCCACTTCCCTTCATACACCCTGCGGGTAGATGGTCGGCGGGCTGCAGCGATAGCTTCCACCGCTGCATGCGAGTAACCTCGTGCTGCGAGGGCCGCCCGCACAACCGCCAGGCGTGTAAGGCTAGCCTCTCCGGGCACGGGTGGAAAAGGGCTTGTCGGGGCTGTTTCAACATCGTGCGAGGCGTCGGGAGCCTCACGGGGGGCTCCGTGGCGAGGCGCAACAGGTCGGTCGTCCAGCTCTTGGTCCAGTGGAACGGGGCGACCAGGAGGAGGACCGTGTTGCACCCCCGGAGCTTCTAAAGGATCTTGGGAATCAGAACCGTGGGGGGAAAAGCGTAGGCCACGAGGCCGTCCCAAGGAAGAGACAGGGCATCCACTCCCCATGCTAGGGGATCCGGAATGGGAGACACAAAGACTGGCAGTTGTCTGTTCCACCTCGTCACGAAGAGATCGATGGAGGGAGTCTCCCAGTGGGCACATATCATCTTGAAAATCTCCGGACTGAGGGACCATTCGGTGTGAAGAGGTTGGCCCCGACGGGACAAGGAGTCCGCTAACACATTTAGATGTCCAGGAATGTGGCGAGCCCGGATAAAAATCCCGCGATCCCGACACCAAAGCATCATCTGGTACAGGAGCATGCAGAGAGGAGGAGATCGTGTCCCTCCCAACTTCTGGATGTAAGAGACTACTGTCGAGTTGTCGGACAGCACGAACACATCCTGGCCCTGGAGACGAAGTTCCCAATGACGCAGTGCCAACCAGACAGCCTGTAGTTCCAGCCAATTGATGTGTTTGTCTGAAAGGCTCGGCGGCCACTGTCCCGAAATTGAAGCAAAGCTCGGCAGGAGGTGCGCGCCCCAACCCGATCGGCTGGCGTCGGTGCAAAGGGAAAGCCGAGGAAAGGGGGAGGACAGAGGAACACCCGTCCGAAGCCACACTGGATCCATCCAACGGAGGAGGTGGGACCTGATCAAGGGGGGGACGGGCACCAAGGCGTTGAGGTCGCCCGAGGAGGGGCGCCAGTGTAAAAGCAGATGAAGCTGGAGAGGACGTGTCTGCCGAGGGGCAAGAGATCCGCCGCCGCACTTAGGAGACCGAGCAGCTGGAGCCAGGTCCGGGCTGACACTGCGTCGGCACTGTACACTGTCCGAGAAAGATCGATCAACCTCTGGACACGAGGTTCGGGCAAACACACGGTGTTGAGGTCGGTCAGAAATTCCATGCCCAGGTGTATAAACCGACGAGACAGCAAGAGGTCCGACTTTCCCTCGTTGATCTGGAAGCCTAGGCGGCGAAGTAGATCCCGCAGCGAGTCTCTGTCCGTCGCGAGGGCGATGGAGTCCTGATTCCGAAGCAGGAGATCGTCCAGGTAGTTGGACGAGGAGCTGGAGGCCGATCGACGGGCCTTGGCTAATACGGCATCCATAATCCTCGTGAACACCCATGGGCTGAGGTTGAGTCCGAAGGGTAGTGCGCGGAACTGAAAAATCTGTCCTTCGAAGGCGAAGCGGAGAAAGCGCCGAGACGACGAGTGGATCGGGACATGGAAGTAAGCGTCCGTGAGATCGAGACTGATCGCAAAGTCGAGAGGTTGGACGGCGGCCCGAAGTGCCCGTGCTGTCTCCATGCGAAAGGGGGGAGCCGAAATAAACTTGTTGAGCGCCGACAAGTCGATGATTGGACGCCAACGGCCGCCTGGTTTGGGCACGACGAAGAGGCGACTGTAGAAAGCAGGTGAGTCGTGACGCGTCACCAGTTCCGTCGCAGCTTTCCGGAGGAGTTCCGCAATCTCCAGCCGAAGAGCGGCCACCTTGAGCGGGTCTGCCGGTGACTGAGTCCACACGGGCGAGTGTCGGAGCGGGGGAGGGTGTTGAAAGGTCAGGCGCAGACCGTCTGAAACGACAGACTGTATCCAAGGGTCGTCGGGCAGCAGCGACCGCCACTCGGGGCTGTGCAGAGCTAACCTCCCGCCGACTGGCGACCCAAAAGGTGTCAGCGGGGGTGGAGACGGGGGAGCGTCATTGGATCCGACCACGCCCGGGCCGTCGAGAACGGCGGGGCCAGGCGGAGGCAGAAGAGGACGGGGCCGCAAGGGGTCGACCGAACTGTGGCTGTCGACTAAAACGAGTCGAGGATCCTGAGGGTGGACGGAAGGTGGGTCTGGGAAACCGCAGGGCGTGACCCCCTGACCTGCGGGTTGGAGGAAAGCGACGGCGGTCACTTCTAGGAGCGCTGGGCCACAGGTCCTTGGAGGATTCTCGCACCCTCTGCCAAGTCGGGCCGAAGAGGGTCGATCCAGCAATGGGGGCCTGGCGGAGCTGCGTTTTAATAGATGGGGGCAAGCCAGGGCAAGAACGAAGGAGGCTGTCGCGACGCATTAAATCGCAATTAACTGCGCCCGTTAACGCGTTGGAAGAGGCGTGGTAAGCTGCCCGGTTCGCTACTGTAGCAATGGTGCGAATATCCTCCAATTGGGAAACGCTGGAGCGCCCAGATGCCGCAGCGCAAGAAACAATAGCCTGTGTAGCAAGTTCCAGAAAACCGGTACATGCGAGCGTATTTCGAATACGAACCGCCGTAGTATCCAGGCCGGGAGGCAAAATACGCCGAACCGCCGCCCTGCCACCCACAAAGGCTTCCGCATCCGAATCCACGGACGGAAGGGGACAGAGGAAGTAGGGCGAGTGTCCATTATACCAGCGCTGCCGAAATGTAAGATCGAAGTTTTCCAACCAGCGAAAATCCGAGAAAAAATGCTTGTCACCAAGACGTCCCTGTCCGAGATGCGTATTAAAGGCCTCCGTAAGGTCGCGAAAACCGGGTGGCTGAGGCAGCGACTTAAAACGTTTGGGCTGAAGGTGGGCATCCACAAGAGCCGAAGACTTCCGCTTAATGGGAGGGGACGAAGGGCATATGTCCCGAGGAAGGAATCCGGAAATCAGTCTAGAAGCCGAATCTAAGGCTGCACACACATCGGACCCCAAAGCACCACGGGCGGAAGGTGAAAGGGCCGCTAGGTCATGGTCAGAAGCGGAAGAGTGATTGTCAAGAGACCACACGGCCGAAGCGGAGTCTTCCGGGTGCAAACTAAGAACGTCCTCAGGGGAGGGCACATTCAGATGAACGCTCGAGCGCGGGGAAGGAGAGCGGTAGGCAAGCAAAGAGGAAGCTCGGGAAGGAGAGAAAACCGACGGAGGTCGGCGACGGAGAGAGGAATCGGGTCCGGAAGGACGCGAGCCCCCTCTAGGCAAATGAACAATAGGAGGGGGAGAAGAGTCCCCCGCATAACGCGCAAGACGCGAGCGAGAACGACGAGGGGCCCCCGAAGATATACGGGAAGACGGGACAAAGTGGGGAGAAGAAGTCTTCCGAGAACGATGAGACGTGGAAAGACGTTGGCGCGGGCGGGAGAAACGGTCCCGAGAGGAAGAGCGCCGAACCGAAGAAGCCACAGGACGGTCCAAGGAAGGAGACCGTAAAGCTATTGCGTCCCCACGGGCCAAGGCGGAAGAACGAAAATGGCGATTGTCTGGGGGAGATGGCGACCGAAGACGCCGAGGCGCGGAACGCGTAACCGTTGTGGAAGGTCGAATAATAGACAAGAAAGGTTTTGTACTCACGTGTGTGCCCGCTAAGGGTAAGGGGTCACGTGGCCGCGGAGCGTAAGACGCCTCTCACCGCGGTCAAGATGTCTCGTCAACGGCGATAAGATCGGGCGCAGAGCAATCGGCTGTTCCGAGCGGCTCAAGGACACCACAACATCCGACAACGCGCGCCGTGGGCCGGTGATGGCAGAAGGCGTAGCAGCAGTAACGGTGTTCCTGACGGACAGACTACCTGGCTGCAAGCGTGGGTCCTGGGGGTTAGCGGGTCGTTCCCTGCGGTAAAATCCCCACAACTGCGACCATTGAAGTTCCCTCCATGAGGCACACACGTTGCACGTATGAGAAGAGGAGCATCCAGAACACGGAAGGCAGATGGAATGATTATCAGTGGGCCACTGAAAATCCTTGCAACGCCGACACGTCTGAACTTGCATCCTGGAACAGAAGAAAGGTACGGCGTAAAAGGAACACCGGCAACGGTCACGATGTCGGAACTACACGAAACGCGCCGAGAATTTTCGTTCGATACGAAGGAGAGAAAGATCCACAGATCAATGCCGTAGCCTGGCCGGAACGCGGGGACTCCAGATGATAAGATCATCCAAGATCGAACTACTATACACTAAGAAAAGGCCGAAAAAGAAAGCTAAAGAAGGGAGCCGTTTGGGCTGACAACCGATAACCGGAAGCTAAGCGCGAGAAACTGGTAACGGCTGCGCATGTGCCGTATAAGGTAAGGGAGACTACTCAGTAAAGGGAAGCTATTCAGGGACGTTGGTAAGCTCACTTGAGGGTTCCCCGGTGGCGTTGCTGTACACAACGATCCCGGGCTGAAATTGTGAGGCTAGGTGCTACTTCCATACAGTAATGCCATCGGTAATGTTTTTTGAAGAAACAAATGCAGAATGTCTTGAATACTAATTTTATTTGCCACTTCCACGTGCAGCATGTCACATATGCCACCTTAGCTCATATCCTGAGGTCAAATTTCAAAATTTATAAGTTGTCCTGTGAAGACTATGTTACAATTCTGGAAAAAAATCGACATTTTTAGTTCAATGGTAGTATCAGAATAGCTTGGAGCCTGAGGTGCCAAGCTATTTGGGCACTACCCTTGAACTATCATAGTCAAATTTATTGTATGCAAAAGTGTATTAGGATGGAAAGGGTTACCCACAACCCAGCTAGCAAAGGACATCAGGCCAATGTTGGCCGCAGTTGGCCTGCACGCGGATGTGCTCAGGCCAACAGCAGCTGATGTCAGCGGGATGATCTTTTGCACACTGGGAAGCAGCTTGTCTCAAATGAGTACATGTAACTCATGGATTGTGCAGGGCCTTCCTCTTCCCCTGTGATCTTCAACTGGAGCTGGAATACTGGGCAGAGACTGGAGAGTTTGATGAAGATGAGTTGCATGAGGTTGGTTTTCCTTCTTTTATTTATTATTTTTTAGGGGATGGGGTTTGGGGGGCGGGGGTGAGGAGGGGGGAGTTGAGGTGCCTCATTAACTGCTTTTTTGCCGGTGGACCCAGATTGTGTTTTTGAAATTTTTATTAACCCTTTCATCCGCACGGGTGCTTTTCCCAAATTTTGGAAGTGTTACTGAACGACTGAGTACCAGTTGCAGGAGGTGGACTGACCATGATAATTCAAGGGTAGTGCCAGATTGGCGCCCGAAGGTGCCAAGCTAATCTGGTACTATCCTTGAATTATCATGGTCAATCAGTCTCCTGCTGTAGGTACTCAGGGCTAAATGGCTTAACGCAGCATCAAGTTGCATCAGATTTTCAGATAAAATGGAATCAAAGTGACATAGATCCTCATGAGCCCACACAACTGCAGGGGACTCACGAGTGTCTGTCTCTCACAGCTGGATCATGTTTATTATTTCTCAGAAGGGAGGAGGTTAAATCCTGAGGCCGAATACAAAAATGTTTCGGTTGTTCCTAATGAAGTCTACATACTGGTTTCTGGAGACAAATTAACCATGATATAAGATGATGCTAGAATAGCTCAGTGCTCAGAGGTGCCCAGCTCTTCTGGCACCACACTTGTACTAGCTATGGTTGATTTGTAGTTTGTTGTGGTGTACATTCCAGGATGGGAAAGGTTACATGTTATGTTTAAAACAGCATGTCTTTGGCACTAGCTATGATGCATCTTGACCTTTAGTTTTATCGACCTTGACCTGTTTCAGATGAAGGTCATGGACAACAAGCTGTTCAGCATCCAGCCCCAGAAGGGTAAGATGGAGCCCGGCGCGACTCAGACAGTGACCTTGAAATACCACCACAGCATGGCTGGCACCGACCGCCTGCCTGTCCTGCTCAAACTGGCTCGCGGCCGTGAAATCTTGGTGGGTCAGAATATTGCATGTTTAACCTTTGCTTTCATAAATGGGTACCTGACCCCCTCGTGCTTGCAGCCACCGTCACTGCTCACAGTACCGGTGGGTGCATGCGCCAAAAAGTACTGAAACTTTTAAACTTTTGTTGCCAAAACTGTTCAGACAATATCTCAAACACACCTCTAGCTATCTGCAAGAGACATAGATTCTTATGAGCCCCTGCAGCTGCAGGGGCTCATGAGGATCTATGCCTCTTGCTGGCATGGAGCAGACTGATTACATCGCAAAGAAGTACCCAACGGAGAAAGAAACACGCTTAGAAAAAACGGTACAACACAATTTATTAATATTTCGGGTAAATACCCTTTGTCAAAATAGACAAACAAACAGAGACATTAGCCGCTACTTATCTTCAGATGCAGAAGGAATGTGGCAAATGGAGAAATGTCATTGTTGTCTAATGACAGTCTGTGTCTCTTTATGATCTCCACGTAGATCCAATACTTTGAGGTGGGGAGGGGGCTTCAGACAATTAACCCTTTTAACCCCTAGGATACATTTCCCAAATTTTGGAGGTGTCATCTTACGGCTATGTTGGTTGCAGGAGATGGATGGACCATGATATTTCAAGGGTAGTGCCAGATTAGCTTGGCGCCTAATGGCACCAAGCTAATCTGGCACTACCCTTGAATTATCATGGTCTATCCATCTCCTGCTGTAGTGCAGCAGGGCTGAATGGGTTAATTCCCCATGATCTTTGGAAAGATCAAATATTCCCTTCACTTGGAGATCAGAATGAAGAATGCACTGTTGACTTTGTTTCTAACAAGGTCAGGTACAGCAACAAACGGAGCTTTTCAGAAGTCCTGACACCATTTTTTCTATGGAAAATTCTACCATAGAAAGGCAGAGGACAGTCAGTTCATTTTTGTGAAAAACGAAATTGTTATTGTAATACAATGAAAATCTCGCTGTTCACAAATGGGCTTATTGTCTTTTGCCTTCCTAAAAGCAGATCTAGGTGACTTATAAAAACACTTTGGGTCTCTACAGCAAACAAGTTTGAGTCTCCTAATAGTTTGTTGTTCCACAGTTATCTGTACTCTAATTCCATTTTTTTCTTGTCCTGTTGCAGTTGAATTTCATCGGTGTGACAGTGGAACCAGATAGAAGATACCTGCACTTCCCGTCCAACAAGCACATGTTTACACCTGTCCCAATTGGAGAGAAAACCAGTCCCAAACAGGTTAGTGACACACCTTAGTCCCGCATCTGGTGTTGCTTTGATAGGATATATATACATACTGATGAGCAAAAGAAATGCGACAGTTTTGGAATCATCGAAAACGCTAAAGCATTTTCGAAGATTCCAAAACTGTAGCAATTCTATTGCTCGTAAGTGTACGTACAGGTATACAGACATTTCATGGTGCAGTGTTACGCATGAGCTTTCCGTTATGAAGTCTGCCAAGAGAGCCTTAGTTGCCTGCTCGGCGTTAAACCCTTATAATTAACTAACTAACTTACCATTATAAAGCACGATGTAATGGCAGTCAGGCTGTTTATTTTCTACAGGTGTATGAGCTGTACAATGGAGGTGCCATCCCTGTGTGTTATGAGCTGGATCTCACACCTCTGGACATCATTGAAAAGGTATAACACAGGATTGTCTTTTGTTTCATCAAAAAACATTACCGATGACATTACTGTATGGAAGTAGCACCTAACCTCACAATTTCAGCCCGGGATCGTTGTGTACAGCAACGCCACCGGGGGACCCTCAAGTGAGCTGTACCAACGTCCCTGAATAGCTTCCCTTTACTGAGTAGTCTCCCTTACCTTATATGGCACATGCGCAGCCGTTACCAGTTTCTCGCGCTTAGCTTCCAGTTATCGGTTGTCAGCCCAAACGGCTCCCTTCTTTGGCTTTCTTTTTTGGCCTTTTCTTAGAGTGTAGTCGTTCGATCTTGGCTTCTATTATCACCCGGAGTCAGCGCGTTTTCCGGCCAGGCTGCGGCATTGATCTGTGGATCTTTCTTTGCTTCGTATCGAACGCGTTTCGTGTTCCGACATCGTGACCGTTGCCGGTGTTCCTTTTACGCCGTACCTTTCTTCTGTTCCAGGATGCAAGTTCAGACGTGTCGGCGTTGTAAGGATTTTCAGTGGCCCACTGATAATCATTCCATCTGCCTTCCGTGTTCTGGATGCTCCTCTTCTCATACGTGCAACGTGTGTGCCTCATGGAGGGAACTTTAATGGTCGCAGTTGTGGGGCTTTTACCGCAGGGAATGACCCGCTAACCCCCAGGACCCACGCTTGCAGCCGGGTAGTCTGTCTGTCAGGAACACCGTTACTGCTGCTACGCCTTCTGCCATCACCGGCCCACGGCGTGCGTTGTCGGATGTTGTAGTGTCCTCGAGCCGCTGGGAACAGCCGATTGCTCTGCGCCCGACCTTATCGCCGTTGACGGGACATCTTGACCGCGGTGAGAGGCGCCCTTATGTTCAGCGGCCATGCGACCGCTCACCCTTAGCGGGCACACACGTGAGTACAAAACCTTTCTTGTCTATTCTTCGACCTTCCGCAACGGTTACGCGTTCCGCGCCTCGGCGTCTTCGGTCGCCCTCTCCCCCAGACACTCGCCATTTTCGTTTTTCCGCCTTGGCCCGCGGGGACGCGCCGGCATTACGGTCTCCTTCTTTGGACCGTCCTGTGGCTTCTTCGGTTCAGCACTCTTCCTCTCGGGACCTTTTCTCCCGCCCGCGCCACCATCTTTCCCCGTCTCGTCGTTCTCGGAAGACTTCTTCTCCCCCACTTTGTCCCGTCTTCCCGAATATCTTCGGGGAACCATCGTCGTTCTCGCTCGCGTCTTGCGCGTTCTGCGGGGGGGCTCTTCTCCCCCTCCTGTTGTTGATTTGCCTAGAGGGGGCTCGCGTCCTTCCGGACCCGATCCATCTCTCCGTCGCCGACCTCTGTCGGTTTTCTCTCCTTCCCGAGCCTCCTCTTTGCTTGCCTACCGCTCTCCTTCCCCGCGCTCGAGCGTTCATCTGAATGTGCCCTCCCCTGAGGACGTTCTTAGCTTGCACCCGGAAGACTCCGCTTCGGCCGTGTGGTCTCTTGGCGATCAATCTTCCGCTTCTGACCATGACCTAGCGGCCCTTTCACCTTCCGCCCGTGGCGCTCTGGGGTCCGATGTGTGTGCAGCCTTAGACTCGGCTTCTAGGCTGATTTCCGGCTTCCTTCCTCGGGACATATGCCCTTCGTCCCCTCCCATCAAGCGGAAGTCTTCGGCTCTCGTGGATGCCCACCTTCAGCCCAAACGTTTTAAGTCGCTACCTCAGCCACCTGGTTTTCGCGACCTTACGGAGGCCTTTAATACGCATCTCGGTCAGGGACGTCTTGGTGACAAGCATTTTTTCTCGGATTTTCGCTGGTTAGAGGACTTTGATCTTACTTTTTGGCAGCGCTGGTATAATGGACACTCGCCCTACTTCCTCTGTCCCCTTCCGTCCGTGGATTCGGATGCGGAAGCCTTTGTGGGTGGCAGGGCGGTGGTTCGGCGTATTTTGCCTCCCGGCCTGGATACTACGGCGGTTAGAATTCGCAATACACTCGCATGTACCGGTTTTCTGGAACTGGCGACACAGGCTATTGTTTCTTGCGCTACGGCGTCTGGGCGCTCCAGCGTTTCCTAATTGGAGGATATTCGCACCATTGCTACAGTGGCAAATCACGCCTCTTCCAACGCATTAACGGGCGCGGTTAATTGTGATTTAATGCGTCGCGACAGCCTCCTTTGTTCTTGCCCTGGCTTGCCCCCATCTATTAAAACGCAGCTCCGCCAGGCCCCCATTGGTGGATCGACCCTCTTCGGCCCAACTTGGCAGCGGGTGCGGGAATCCTCCAAGGACCTGTGGCCAAGCGCTCCTAGAAGTGACCGCCGTCGCTTTCCTCCAACCCGCAGGTCAGGGGGTCACGCCCTGCGGTTTCCCAGACCCACCTTCCGTCCACCATCAGGTTCCTCGTCTCGTTTTAGTCGACAGCCACAGTTCGGTCGACCCCTCGCGGCCCCGTCCTCTTCCGCCTCCGCCTGGCCCCACCGTTCTCGACGGCCCGGTCGTGGTCGGATCCAATGACGCTCCCCCGTCTCCACCCCCGCTGACACCGTTTGGGTCGCCAGTCGGCGGGAGGTTAGCTCTGCACAGCCCCGAGTGGCGGTCGCTGCTGCCCGACGACCCTTGGATACATTCTGTCGTTTCAGACGGTCTGCGCCTGACCTTTCAACACCCACCCCCGCTCCGACGCTCGCCCTTGTGGACTCAGTCACCGGCAGACCCGCTCAAGGCGGCCGCTCTTCGGCTGGAGATTGCGGATCTCCTTCGGAAAGCTGCGACGGAACTGGTGTCGCGTCACGACTCGCCTGCTTTCTACAGTCGCCTCTTCGTCGTGCCCAAACCAGGCGGCCGGTGACGTCCAATCATCGACTTGTCGGCACTCAACAAGTTTATTTCGGCTCCCCCCTTTCGCATGGAGACGGCGCGGGCACTTCGGGCCGCCGTCCAACCTCTCGACTTTGCGATCAGTCTCGATCTCACGGACGCTTACTTCCATGTCCCGATCCACTCGTCGTCTCGGCGCTTTCTCCGCTTCGCCTTCGAAGGACAGGTTTTTCAGTTCTGCGCACTACCCTTCAGACTCAACCTCAGCCCATGGGTGTTCACGAGGATTACGGATGCCGTCTTGGCCAGGGTCCATCGGTCGGCCTCCAGCGCCTCGTCCAACTACCTGGACGATCTCCTGCTTCGGAATCAGGACTCCATCGCCCTCGCGACGGACAGAGACTCGCTGCGGGATCTCCTTCGCCGCCTAGGCTTCCAGGTCAACGAGGGAAAGTCGGACCTCTTGCCGTCTCGTCGGTTTATGCACCTGGGCATGGAATTTCTGACCGACCTCAACGCCGTGTGTTTGCCCGAGCCTCGTGTACAGAGGCTAATCGATCTTTCTCGGACAGTGTACATTGCCGACGCAGTGTCAGCCCGGACCTGGCTACAGCTACTCGGTCTCCTAAGTGCGGCGGCGGATCTCTTGCCCCTCGGCAGACTGTTTACGCGACCTCTCCAGCTTCATCTGCTCTTACACTGGCGCCCCTCCTCGGGCGACCTCAACGCCTTGGTGCCCGTCCCCCCCTTGATCAGGTCCCACCTCGTCCGTTGGATGGATCCAGGGTGGCTTCGGACAGGTGTTCCTCTGTCCTTCCCCCTTCCTCGGCTTTCCCTTTGCACCGACGCCAACCGATCGGGTTGGGGCGCGCATCTCCTGCCAAGCTTTGCTTCCATTTCGGGACAGTGGCCGCTGAGCCTCTCGGACAAGCACATCAATTGGCTGGAACTACAGGCTGTCTGGTTGGCACTCCGTCATTGGGAACTTCGTCTCCAGGGCCAGGATGTGTTCGTGCTGTCCGACAACTCGACAGTAGTCTCTTACATCCAGAAATTGGGAGGGACACGATCTCCTCCTCTCTGCATGCTCCTGTACCAGATGATGCTTTGGTGTCGGGATCGCGGGATTTCTATCCGGGCTCACCACATTCCTGGACATCTAAATGTGTTAGCGGACTCCTTGTCCCGTCGGGGCCAACCTCTCCACACCGAATGGTCACTCAGTCCAGAGATTTTCAAGATGATATGTGCCCGCTGGGAGACTCCCTCCATCGATCTCTTCCTGACGAGGTGGAACAAACAACTGCCAGTCTTTGTGTCTCCCATTCCAGATCCCCTAGCGTGGGGAGTGGATGCCCTGTCTCTTCCTTGGGACGGCCTCGTGGCCTACGCCTATCCCCCCCCCCCCCCCCCCACGGTTCTGATTCCCAAGATCCTTCAGAAGCTCAGGGGGTGCAACACGGTCCTCCTCCTGGTCGCCCTGTTCCACTGGACCAAGAGCTGGACGACCGACCTGTTGCGCCTCGCCACGGAGCCCCCCCGTGAGGCTCCCGACGCCTCGCACGATGTTGAAACAGCCCCGACAAGCCCTTTTCCACCCGTGCCCGGAGAGGCTAGCCTTACACACCTGGCGGTTGTGCGGGCGGCCCTCTGCAGCACGAGGTTACTTGCATGCTGCGGTGGAAGCTATCGCTGCAGCCCGCCGACCATCTACCCGCAGGCTGTACGAAGGGAAGTCTACCAGTCCTGGTGCGCGACTCGACGCCTTTCCCCCTCGACACTGACTATGCCACTCCTCGCCGAATTTTTCTTATGGCTTTTTGACGACCAACACTTGGCGCCCATTACCATACGGGGTTACTTGGCTATGATTGCCGACACTTACAGACATTTGGGGCGTGAGGACCCAGGCGCGTGTAAAGATCTTTCGGACCTGATGGCCAATTTTGACCTCCGTCGTCCGGTTCCGTGCTCCCTGGTGCCCCGCTGGGACCTTCCCTGGGTACTTACGTGGCTCAATTCTGCACGCTTTGAGCCCCTACGTCTGGCCTCTTTGGCCAACCTTACGAGAAAAACTTGTTTTCTCCTTGCTCTCGCCACTGCCGCGCGGGTTAGTGAACTCCATGCCCTTTCCACAGAGCCCGCTTGCCTTCAGTTCCGGGCATATGGCACAGTGCAGCGCCTCACTCATCCGGCCTTTCTCGCCAACAGGCTCCCCTCTGCCCAGCCACAAATAATCACCATCCGGCCGCTGCCGGTTGCTTCCCAGTCCCTGGACTCCTGCCAACAGGACCCTGTTCGGGCCTTGAAGATATACCTCCGACGAACAAAACCTTTCCGAAAAAAATCGCTCCCGCCTTTTTCTGCCCTTATATCGTGACAAGTCGGACATTACTGCGCAGACTATCTCTTCATGGTTGCGCTGGATTATACGCTCCGCTTACGAGGACCTCTCCCCCTCAGGGGCCAAGCGGATGCGAATTCGGGCGCACGAAATCAGAGCTGTATCGACCAGCCTCGCCTTTGACCGCAACTGCGCAGTCCGGGACATTGTTGCCGCAGTCGGCTGGAGAGCTGAATCCACCTTTGCACGTTTCTATCTGCGCGACCTCTCCGGCCAGCGGGACAACCTGGCCCTGGTGGGTGACGTATCAGCGGCTCAACACTCCCTGCCGGCGCGCCATGCGCATTAGGTACGCTTAGCTGAAATTGTGAGGTGTTGCTCCCAGTCTTTTTCACTAATGCGTCCGCAATCACGGGGTAGTTGGCGGCGCCCTCCTCCTGTTCGCCATTCTTCCATACAGTAATGCCATCGGTAATGTTTTTTGATGAAACAAATTTATTTTTCTCTAAAATATATTTTTAAAAAAAAATACTTACCGATGGCATTACTCGGAGGGCCCTCCCACCTGCCCCGCTCGCCGCCAGTAAGCTAAGTGCGGAAACTGGTAATGGCTGCGCATGTGCCGTATAAGGTAAGGGAGACTACTCAGTAAAGGGAAGCTATTCAGGGACGTTGGTACAGCTCACTTGAGGGTTCCCCGGTGGCGTTGCTGTACACAACGATCCTGGGCTGAAATTGTGAGGCTAGGTTCTACTTCCATACAGTAATGCCGTCGGTAAGTATTTTCTCGAAAAAATATATTTTAGAGAAAAATAAATTTAAATTTTTTTTTTTATAGCATTGTTTCACAAGTCATCATAGGAAAATAAATTAGCATCTGTAATTTCCTGTTTCTCTCACAAACAGGATGTTTAGTGATATCCTTCACTAAAACAGACTTCACCCCTTCACTGCTGCTGACAACACCACTCGAGTGGAAAAGATGCGTAAATACATGTCTTTTCCGCTGAATAGTTTTGTCAGTAGTGGTCAAGAGGTTAACCCCTTTGCTGCCAGTGGACGTAGATTGCATTTTGAAATCATTGTAATTTCAATGTAAAAAATCCCCAGCTGTCAAAGGAACATGTATACAACGTGGTTTCAGCAAGAGGCATAGATCCTCATGAGCCCCCATCACTGTGGGGGCTCATGAGGATCTGTACATTTTGCAACTGCTCATAGTTCAAGTTTTCTCTGCAGTCTCAGCAGTTAAATGGAGACATAACACATCAGATGAGTGTTGGTTTTGTATCAAAAGGAACTCCAAAGGAGTATGTTTAGGCCTTTTCAAGAGCAGAAGTCCCATATTGAATGAGCTGAACTGAAATGAAATTATCTCATTATTAGACACTGACTTACTACAGCAGGAGATGGATAGACCATGATAATTACATGGTAGTGCCAGATTAACTTGGTGCCATCAGGCACCAAGCTAATTTGGCACTACCCTTGAATAAGCATCTCCAATCCATCTCCGGCAACTGGCACATGATCGTGAGGTGACACCTCTAGAATTTGCAGCTGTGGGGTTAAAAGGGTTAACAAGAAGGTGCATAAATCCTCATGATCCCATGTAATGAAGGTGCTCATTATGATCTGTGACTCCTGCAAATGTCTGAATTTGTTTCTGGTATTAATGCGCATTGTTTTCCCTTTTCAGGAGAACTTTGATCAGCCCATCTTTGAGTGTCTGAACCCAATAGGGGAGATACCTCCTGGTCGCAGTGTGGCCATCGAGTGGCGTTTCTCTCCCCTTGAAGCCAAAACCTACATGGTGGATGTTCCGATCCGTGTGCACAGCGGTGACACAGCCATCATCACTTTCACGGGCATCGGCTACGATCGACGCATCATGGGTGACACGATGCCACTGAACGAGACGCAGGACATGAGCGGGGTGCCCAGCGTACAGAGCGTTGCATTGCCTGGGCAGGTGAGTTGATTTCTACACTTTCCATCTTAACCCCTTCAGTACCAGCTTACGCAGACTTTGTTTCTTCAGTTTCTGTTGATTCAACACCAAAGAACCCTAGCTGTCCCAGGGACAGATTCAGAGTGGCATCAGCAAGAGGTATAGATCCTCATGAGCCCCCGCAACTGCGGGGGCTCATGAGGATCTATACCTCTTGCAGATGGGTGGTGTTAAAATGTTCTCGGCCCTGAATGGTTTAAAATAAATAAATTAATAAATTAATTAGGGAAAGGAGGCATAACCCTAGTGACGAAGAATAACAATGATGATAATAATACAGTGCGTTATAAAGGTACTCTATTCCCGAAAGCAGATCAGCTCATAGCCCTGCAGAGAGCTGAATCCAGCATGCACGCTCATGATCATCACTCGCTCGCGCACTGAACACAAACACTGTGTCGTCACATGTTGTGAAAAGAAAGTTCAGCGAGTTTGGGGGGATATTTTATTCATGATAGGGCAGATTATCGTAGAACCAGGACGTTGGCCCTTTTAATCCCATGGCTGCATTTCCCAAGTTTCGTAAGTGCTGCCTAACGACTGCGTACCAGCTGCAGGAGATGGATCGACCATGATAATTCAAGGGTAGTGCCAGATTAGCTTGGCGCCATCAGGCGCCAAGCTAATCTGGCACTGCCCTTGAATTATCCTGGTCGATCCATCTCCTGCTGTAGTGCGTCAGGGCTGAATGGGTTAGCATGAAAATAAACTGTACGTGCCAGTCTTACGGATCGAAGACATGAGGTCCAAAAGCACACACCAGTGCACACTGTAAGTGTGGAGACCTTTCTCCATTTTCAGTCTCCAGTTACAGAATAAAATATTTTGCTTGTTATCTTTCAGCTTGCTCTGCTGTCGGTGGAGCGCCTGTCGTTCGGCAACATGCCGCTGTTCAGCCAGTCGAGGCGCATGCTGTTTGTCATCAACCACTCCAAGACGCGGCCCATCTCCTTCCAGTGGCACGTCACCTCACAAAACGATGCCAAGGTCAGTCAAAGGCGCCCATCTGTGACAAGGCTTACAAGCTCCTATGGTGAAAGAAAAGCCATTAGAATATGAGCAAGGATCCTCATGAGCCACTGAAGGTCATCAAGCTCCCATAGCAGAGAAGAAGCTGTCTGCAAAGAGGAGGCTCTTGAGGATCTATGCCACTTTTTTTTTTAAATCTTTGCTCTTCCCACAAAGGCATTCACCCCATGATGGTCTTAACCCCTTCAGTGCCAGTGACAGCAGAGAGTGTTTTTGAACTCATTACAAATTCAGTGACGGATATCCTGCCAGCCATCCAAGGAACAATGTGCCAAAGTGTTTTTACTGTGACAAAGTAGTTTCAGCAAGAGGCATAGATCCTCATGAGGATCTACTGTATGCCTCTTGCAGATGGGTGGCATAATTTTTTTCCTCGGCAGTGAAGGGGGTTAATATTGATACAGTCGGGTCCATTTATATACGATGTCTGTTCTAGTAAAAGGAAATGCTTCTTAACTCGTTCAGCCCGACGCACGCATTTCCCAAATTTTGGAGGCGTCATCTAATGACTAAGCACCTGTTGCAGGAGATAGATCGACCATGATAATTCAAGGGTAGTGCCGGATTAGCTTGGCGCCGACAGGCGCCAAACTAATCTGGCACTACCCTTGAATTATCATGGTCAACCCATCTTCTGCTGTAGTGTGTCAGGGCTGAATGGGTTAATGCATACCCAGTAAGCAAACGGTCTTTAGGCCAACTGCTGCCAGTGTCAGCCTGAGGCCCTGTTGCTCGCTGGATAGTGATTTATGGTTCCCCCCACAATATTCAAGTATGTACTGCGTGGTAGATACAGCAGATTTTCTCTATCAAACAACTGTCCGCCCTGCCCTGTAATTTGTTGATAAGAGCAAAAAAGTAAGGTGTGAATTGTGTATCAGGTGCTGTCCATCTCCCCAGTGCGAGGTTACGTACAGCCTGAGGACAGCTGTCTGTGTCGAATCACCTTCAATGCCACCGGGGGTCCATCATTCTACGATTTGGATCTTATCTGCGAGGTGAGTTGTGTGTTGAATGGGACTTTTTTCCTCCTGCATTTCAAGTTTTAACCCTTGGGCTTTTAACCTCCAGTTTAAACCTGAGGAATCACCTTGACAAAAAGCACTATTGACAGCCGAAGGGTTAATTTTATTACAAACCTCCTCTAACTGTTGCCTGCAGTAATATTTTCTTAGCACGAACACTTGCTTGCTTTGGCTGTCATTCTGATGCAAGCCAAGGATAGTATTCATGAATCTAAAATACAGACTCCTCAAAAGTGTTGCCAGCTACACAATGAAACAATCAAAATTAGTACCGGTACCCTCACAATCCTCTCACCCTGCTGGCTTGGTGATCCCAGCCATGACAAACAAACAGGAAGAATAAAAAATATACAGAAGTTGAACCTTGTGTCTGATGTGTTACTCAGGTGATGGATGAGTTTGAGATGGACGTGTATCGAGCCAAGCTGTCGGAGTGGGAGGCCGAGCGCGAGCGACAGAGGGTCGAGTTTACCATCACGGAATTCGACCTGGATGCTGACAAACGCATTCCCAGAGAACCGGAAGTGGTGGAACTTGTGGTAGGCGCTTTTTCAGCAAGAGATATCGCATTTTAGACAGTTCAGTCCTGATGTGCTAAAAGAGGAGATAGGATGACTGAGATAGTTGAAGGGTGCTGCCAGAATAGCATGGCGCCGCTAGTCGCCCAGCTATTCTGGCACCACCCTTCAGTTATTGCGTGCATGTGTTAACATTATTCCACCACTTTGAAAATTAGCATGAAACTGAACATAGAAGATTTTTTTATTTGGTGGTTTGTTTGTGTTGGTTGATGGCTTCAAGATAAATAGCAATAACAGTATGAATTTCAGGTAAGTATAACTATAGTTTTGCTTTAACACTGGAGTTAACTTATATTTGAGCACGAGCAAGGTCTGTCAATTGTGTATGATAATATCCTTTATTGTAAACTTGTAGCAATCTTTGCTTGCATGTAAGTCCATGTCTTTTTGATCAGGAACGACCACCCAGCGGCCGACTGGCAGCTTTGGAGGGTGTGCGCAGACTGAAGCGTGAGGGAGAGCTGACTAAATACAGGGTGACTATTTTATTAACCCATTCAGCCCTGACGCACTACAGCAAGAGATGGGTTGACCATGATAATTCAAGGGTAGTGCCAGATTAGTTTGGCGCCTATCGGCACCAAGCTAATCTGGCACGGCCCTTGAATTATGGTTGATCCATCTCCTGCAACTGGTGCATAGTCATTAGATGATGCCTCCAAAATTTGGGAAATACGACCGTCGGGCTGAATGAGTTAATGTGGAATAAGCCAGAATCTGATCCACTGATCCATAATGACTACAGATAAGGCATGAGATAAGGCAAGCATTCGTCTATAACAAGGGGAAAATGTGCACTAAGTTAGATCCCTTTCCCTTTTTGCACGACATCGGCAAACCTATAGCCATCAAAAATTAACCCCTTCACCGCCAAGAAAAAGTGAACAAGACCCAACTGCAAGAGACAGGTGTGGGGGCTCATGAGGATCTATGCCTCTTGCTGACACCACTTTGTATCCACACTTCTTGAATGGCTCGAGTCTTTTGGGGTTGAACTGTTAAAGAAACAGATCAATTCACAGTAAGTTCTATGTGCGACAATGAGCTGTGTGTGTGTATGTGTGTTTATTTGTGCATGTATTCATGCATGCCTGTTTGGCTACATGGTGGCCATATTACGACTGTGTGTCAAAATGGTTGTTGTGATGCATCTAGTGTGGTAGAGCAGTGGGAGTGCTTGTCACTTCTCGCTCTCAGCTTCCACCACTGGATTGTGAAAAGGAGGGCAGAATGCGTCAGTCTGTCTCTGCCAGTACATAGCCTCTCCAACAACAAGCCTCATGTAGTGCCTCCTCGCGGCAACACACGGTAACTGAGCACCTCATGGACTCAGGCTGAACTACAGAGGACTCGGAGGAGGTCTGACTCCCAGACACGCGGCATGCAGGCCCACCGGTGTGTGGATGGGCCCTGATGCCCATGAACCTGATTCCCAACTATGGGTAAATAGCCCCACTGCCTTGTGGGTGCCTCGGGCGAGGCAAAGGCTAGGGGAGCAAACCCCGACAGAAAACCAACCAATGACCAACGAAGTCGGAGTGTCGCTGACTATGTCATCTGGTATAGTGTGGAAACCCTTCGGGGGAAACGAGCACACACGCAACCCTCATGAATTATGCCTCAGGTGGATATTAATCTTGACATCCGAGGCAGAAACTCGGGAACGCTGAAGAAGAAGAAAAATATTACGACTGTCTTGCAAAAACGTGCGTATTTCCTTTTTTCAGACCCTTCCCCCTATCCAGCTTCTCACCGCGGATGAGGAACGTGCCATGCGTAAGGCAGCTGAGAAGCAAGAAAAAGAAGTGTGGGCCAAGCCAATGCCGCCACGACCTTTCCTACTGCATCTTGGTCTGACAGCACGCACGCACGACATCACAGACTTCCAGCAAAGCTTCCCTGTGGATTACCCACACTACTACATCGACAGGTCAGAGCTAAACCCTTTGCTGCTGGGCCACAGTGAATACCACCCAACTGCAAGAGACATAGATCCTGACGAACCCAAGAGGCATGATAATCTTCATGGACCCCCGCAGACGTGGGGATTCATGAGGATTATCACACCTCTTGTGTGCTTCATTCGTTTCTGCTCTAACACTCTAAAACAAGAGATTATTGACTGTGACCGATCATCGTTGAACTATGTTACAGGTCAGCCTCAGTATAATGCGGGGGGGGGGGGGGGGGGGGGGGGGGGGGGGGAGGGGGGGGGGGGGGGGGAGGGGGGGGGTGGTGGAGATCATTGAATCAGTGTATTAACATAGTCTACAGAGACATTCACATGCATCACTGCTACATGCCTGTCGAGCAAAAGGTCCTCAGGTTGACATCAGCCTTAACTGGCCCACGCCCAGCTAAGGCTGATTTCAGCCTAAGGACCGTTTGATTACCAAGTGGTTGTTTCACTTCACAAGTCTATATAACTCATCTCTACAATAAAGTGATCATGAATAACGTGGTATGGCCCCTGGGTATCATTGGTGATATATTAAAGCTGACCTGTAGTTTTTAGCTCGTGTGCAAAGCAAAATAAGTCTATGTTTTGGGCCAGTGGTCGTCCATCCGTTGTCCGTGGTAAACTTTAACGTTGGCATTTTCTCAGAGACTATTCAAGCCACATTCATTAAACTTGGCCCAAGGATACTTTGTGGTAAGACCTTTCTAAAGATACCAATTTAAGTGACCTCTCACAAAGGTCAAGGTCACTCGGGATCAGGAAATAGGCCAAAAATAGCTATATTTTGACATAATTTATTTGTTCTCAAATACTATTCACAACTTCAAACCCAAAACTTGGCACAAAGACACCTAATGGTAAGACCTTTCTATACACACTAATTTGGTTGATCCCTCGGAAAGGTCAAGGGTCACAAGAGCTCAGGAAATAGGTGAAAAATAGCCATATTTTGACAAAATATGTTTTTTCTCAAATACTACTCACAACTTCAAACCCAAACTTGGTACAGAGATACCTGATGGTAAGACCTATCTATGCATACTAATTTGGATGACCCCTCAAAATGGTCAAAGGTCACAAGGGCTCAGGAAATAGCTGAAAAATAGTCATATTTTGACAAAAGATTTTTTTTTTCTCAAATACTATTCACAACTTAAACCTAAACTTGCTACAGAGATACCTGATGGGAAGACCTTTCTATGCACACTAATTTGATTGATCCCTAGGAAAGGTCAAGGGTCATGAAAGCTCAGGAAATAGGTTTAAAATAGACATATTTTGACAAAAGATGTTTTTTTCTCTAATACTATTTACAACTTAAAACCCAAATTTGGTTACAGAGATACCTGATGGTAAGACCTATCTATGCATACTAGTTGGATGACCCCTTGGAAAGGTCAAGAGTCACAAGAGGCTGGCAAATGTGTGTAAAATGATGATTTATTTTTGTATAAAATTGTAGTTATTCCCAAATTTTGGAGACTTTTTCAACCAAATTTGGTACAAAGATAGCTGATGATAAGACCTTCCTATGCATACTAATTTAGTCGACTCATCACAAAGGTCAAGGGTCACAGGGGGTTGACAGATGTGTGAAAAATGTTTACATTTTCAGAAAACATGGATTTTGCCGCTGCAGAAGCCAGCCCTTGTCACAAAGGTCACACATAAATCGGTCATACACATGAGCCATAATGGCTTTGCCTCTTTTGTTATTTCTTGAACTGGTACGGATTCTTCGAAGAACAACACTTAAACTGGGAAATTTCAGTCATAGTGCTCAATGCGCTGAAGTTTCAGTAACTAGGCGTATTTGATATCTTCTTTGTTGTAACCCACAAATCAGTTGACACCAAGTGTTTTTCCCTTCCAGGGCACTGAGTGAGCGCATGAAGAACATGACCACAGGCAATACGGCCCAGCAAGTCATCCCCACGGCCATCCCCTGTGTACAGAGAGAGTCACAGATCATCAGCAATGTACTCAGCAACGTCCTTAGGTGGGACACATATTGTGAATGTATTGATTTTGCTTGTGACCCTGCGCCGAATACCACCCAACTCGCATGATTATTTATTAGTGCTAGACATTGTGTGTTTGGTTGCTTTTAGCCCATTTAGTCCCAGTGCACTACAGCAGGAGATGGATCGACCATGATAATTGAAGGGTCGCTCAGGTGCCAAGCTAATCTGGCACTACCCTTGAATTGTCACAATCAAAACATCTCCTGGAACTGGTACATAGTTGTGAAGTGACACTTTTAACATTTGGAAAATGTGACCTTGGGGTTAAATGGGTTAATTAGGTCCCTGTTAGGGTCAAACTTGTCGTCTAATCATACTTGAATGCATTTTGGTTCAGCACTGATGTTTGCACAGCAGACAACTATCAAGCAAAGAACATTGTGCTGATGTCAACTGCAGTTGGCCCTAGCACAGCTGTGTGCATGCCAACAGTGACCGACCCCAGCCTGATTGTCTTTTATGCATTAGTGAGAGTGTAATGTACCTTGTGCATTCACAATAAAATGTTTGTATGTACGTCTCCGACCTTAGTATGTGAGTGATCCTCTGTGCTCATAGCATCCCATGCACCAAGCTAATTTGGCACTACCCTTGAACTATCAAAGCCAGTCATTGTGTCACTGAGTTGTCTTAAATCTTTGGTTGTTGTGAGTTTTTTTTGGTCAAGATGATTCCTGCAGAAATCATCACAACAAAAACTGCTACTGACAGCCAAAGGATTAAGGGTGAATGTTTGGACAATCTTTGAATCTTGTGTCTAAGGGGGAGCGTTTTGATTGACACTTTAATTTTATTTTCCGCAGAGGGCTGCTGGATGACACGTACTTCACAGACGCAGTGAAAAAAGTCATGAGGGAACCGGTGCCGTATTTCGCCCAGTACAGCACGCGCATCAAATCTCCACTGTCTTCAGCGACTTCAGACAAAGCAACTGAAAGCACAAGGGCAACACCAGGTGCTCTCGCCGATGATGGAACGAAAGTTGGAGAGGCAGACAAGGTGATAGATAACATGGTAACAGATGCAGAGCTAGCTTAGGCTTAGGCTATCTGCAAGAGGCATAGATTCTCATGAGCCCCGGCAGGTGCAGGGGCTCATGCCTCTTGCTGGATGGGGTCAAGGTGAAGGAGAGACAGAAGAAAAGGTGAAAGAAGAGAGATAGCTAGTTGGTTTGTCGCTGATCTACAGTAGCTTCTTCCTATAGAGTTCGTTTGCCCATGGGTTTTTTCTACAATCTACAGTCAACTTCGGATATATAACAAATCACCAGGGGACCCAAATTTTCAAGCCACATGGGGATAAAAAGTCTAAACAGTACGGCATCATTGTACACCATCTTGGAGGTGTCAAGCTATTCTGATACCATGGGACCCATTCAGTCCTGATGCTGCAACAGGAGAAAGATTTACCATTATAGTGCAAGGGTGTTGCCAGAATAGCTTGGCGCCTGTAGGCGCCAAGCTATTCCAGCACCACCTTTGAACTATATCCTGGTCGATCTGTTGCCTGAACTGTAAGTTAGTCTTCAAACGACAGATAGGAATAATTTTTGTTTTACTTAGGAGTCAATGTTTTATTTTCTTCTTCTCATCCACTGGGCTCAATGTTTTAATTTTGCAGGCTCGAAAAGAGGTGGTGGAGTTGGTGGCGACGCCCCTCAGGGACTCCCCGCAGGGAGGCGGATTGCTGCCGGAGGTAGAGACACCTCGCAGCACCACCAGCTCAGAGCAGGAGCTGGCGCCTCTTGCCCTCAGCCCAGGCAGCCCAGAGGTGAGCACAGTGCGGGGATGTACAGCTAGACAAGATTGATGTGACCGAGTTACTGACCAGAAAATAGAATGTGAATGGTTAAAACGTTTTCAAACGGATTGATTGTTCAGATTGCAGGTACTGTTTTAAGAATCTGAATCTGCAGTTTTTCCTTTCAACAGAAAGAGAATTGTTTACCCTTCGTTTACATTGTGATGCTGTTTGTTTCCTCAAAAACATTACCGATGACATGACTAATAGGAAGTGTCTACTACTTGCTCAATTTTAGCCTAAGAACCCATTGTGTTACAACACAACCCGGGAGGCACTCGGGGAACCCCCAGAGGGGCCGCGAGTTGTATCCCGTCCCTGCCCTACCGGTTCCGGGTCACGTGGTAGACCAACCAGTCGTCCTACTTAGCTCGTGCTGTGAAGACGTGTTCAGCGTTAGCCTGGGACTCTATCTGTGTTGCTTCGACCGGTGACCGTTTGTCTTGCTTACGCGCCTTTGGACTTCGTGTTCCCCTCTGCCTGTGCTGCAGTGCTTCTCCCCTGCGGGTTCCTGTTGAGGGGGCTTCGTTTGCCTGGGCTACCGTTGCCTCTTCTGCGCCTGCCTGGTGTGGCCCGCTTTCCCGCCTTACGCGGGGCCGGTGTTATGGAGGTTCCCCCTCCCCCCCGTCCCCGCTTCGTCTGAGAGGTAAGGTAGCGGTAACAGCCCTCCGCTGGGCCCTGAACCGGGCCCCAACTGCACTTGGGGCGGCTTGTTTTCTCTTTCTTACGTCGTATATTCTGACACCCGACGCTCGTCTTAGCTTGGCGGGACCCCAAGTGCCCACGCCGTTAGCGGGTGGTTAGCGCCAATTGTTCAGCAGCGCTACGTTTTGCTTGTACTTTGTTGTACCATTGTGCCCCCGACGCTCGTCTTAGCTTGGCGGGGCCCCTCGTGCCCTCGCCATTAGCGGGTGGTTAGCGCCAATTGTTCAGCGGCGCTACGTTTTGCTTGTACTTTGTTGTACCATTGCGCCCCCGACGCTCGTCTTAGCTTGGCGGGCCCCCTCGTGCCCTCGCCATTAGCGAGTGGCTAGCGCCAGTTGTTCAGTGGCACTACGTATTGCTTGTACTTTGTTGTACCATTGCGCGCCTGACGCTCGTCTTAGCTTGGCGGGGTCCCTCGTGCCCTTGCCGTTTACGGGTGGTTAGCGCCACCGTTGGTCAGCGGTGCTTCATTTCGTTTGTACTTTGTTGTACCATTGTGCGCCCGACGATCGTCTTAGCTTGGCGTGGCCCCTTGTGCCCTCACCTTTTTAGCGTGTTGTGTCACGGTTGATTCGACCAGAGGCACCTCTTGTCGCTGGTATTATGCTCTCAGGTGCCCACGCTCGATCGCCTAGCTTGCCTGATGTGTGTTGCAGCTCCCAGGTGCTTACATGCTCCCTGTGTGGCGACTCCCAGTGGCCGACGGATGACCATGTGGTCTGCCTCCCCTGTGCTGGCTGTTCCGCGGACCACCTCTGTGATGTCTGCTTGTCCTGGCCCGAGCTATGATGGTCTCACCTTTGGAGTGCCCTATGCCAGCTAGCGACCGACCGGCTCCTTTGCCACCCCCATCCATTTCCGAAGAAGTGACCGCTCCTATCCGACCCAGCCTTTTGGAACGGACGACACGTCGGACACACGCCAAAGGTGCTTACCACAGGACTGCGTCTACTGCCAAGCCCGCCAACCCTTCCGATGGGTCTAAATGCTGGCAGTGCCCGCCTCACTGAGCACGGCCTGGAGCATCGCGCCTTGCGCCGTGCCTTACGTCTCGTTGGGCCCCTGCTACTGAGGGCTCCTCCCACGCGCCTGCCCGCCCCTTGGATGACGAGGCCCTGAGTCTACTCCTCGAGGACTCCGTCTCGGCCCTGTGCGACGTTGACAGCCGCTCGCCCTCGCCCCGCTCCCGTGATGACCCGGACCCTCCTAGGCTTCCGTCGGCTTCTCGTGTGGAGACCCTGCTGGCCCTCTACGAGGCCGCTCGGTTCTTCGCTGCGACCCTTCCTGCAGGCGCCTGCCCCGCGTCCCCCCCCCCCTCCCCTCAAGAGGAAGGTCTCCGCCTTCGTCCCTCCCCTAGCTGCCCGGCTTCAAAGACCTGTGAGATGCCTTCTCCGCCCACCTCCAGCAAGCCGCCGGCTGCGATGCCGATTACTTTCGGACCGTAGGTGGCCAGCCAGACTTGACAGCACCTTCCGCCGCGACTGGTATGTGGGCCATTTATATTCATTCTCCGCCACTGGATCCTCCGGCCTTGACACAAGCAGGCGGCCCCACTCTACTCAGACTTTCCTTTCCCCGCAGGTTGGATAGGACAGCTACCCTCGTCCGTCACACCCTGGCTTGTTCGGGATTCCTGGAGCTCCTGTCCCAAGCCTTTGTTCGCCGTGTTGAGGACGCCTGGCGTCCATCGATCACACCCCGACTGGGTGGTCTTGCCCTCGTGGTAGTGGCCAACCGGGCGGCGTACCATTCTTTGGTCAACACCATGGCAGCCGCCGCCAATTGCGACTTGATGCGTCGGGATTCCTTGCGTTAAGCCTGCCATGGGATGCCTGCTGATCTGCATACTCAGCTGCATCGCGCCCCCCTTGGAGGTACTCTGCTCTTCGGCGACTAGTGAAGGACGCCATCCCCAACCGCTGGCCCCGCAACGCTGCGGCCTCCGGATCGTCTTTCGCTCGCCGCCGCCACTACGACGCTCCCCACCTTGGACCAAGATTCCGAGTGACCACCTCAAGGCCTCCGGCCTGCGCGGAGAGGTGACCTCCCTTCTGCAGAAGGCCGCCACAGCGGTAGTGCGACACCTCAACGCTCCAGCCTTTTACAGCCGCCTCCTCGTCGTGCCAAAGCCAGGCGGGAAGTGGCGACCCGTCATCGATCTCTCGGCTCTGAACAAGCATATCTCGGCCCCAACCTTTCGTATGGAGACCGCCAGGGCCCGGAGGGCCACCGTGCAGCCCGGAGACTTCGCAGTCAGCCTGGACGTGTCCGACGCATATCTCCACGTCCCAATGCACCAGGCCTCCAGGAGATACCTCCGCTTCGCAGTCAACGGTGTCGTCTACCAGTTCGGGCCCTCCCGTTCGGTCTCAACCTCAGCCCTTTGGTGTTCACGCGCATCATGGACGTGGTAGTGGCCAAGGCCCGACAGTCGTCTTCTAGTCCGACGTCGACCTACCTAGACGACCTCCTCCTATGCAACCAGTCGGAGGCCGACCTGACGACGGACAGGGATGCATTGCTTCGCCTGTTATCGCGCTTGGGCTTCCTGATCAATGCGGGCAAGTCGGACCTCACTCCTTCACACCGTTTTGTCCATCTCGGCATGGAATTTGCAACCGACCTCAACTGAGTATGTATACCAGAGCCGCGGATACGGAAGATTGCCGCCCTAGCTGGCCAGTTAGCCCAGGAGGATGCGGCCCCCGCCAGAGTGTGGCTTCAGCTTCTCGGCTTAATGAACGCTGCCGCGGATCTTCTCCTCCTCGGTCGTCTTTACTCCCGGCCACTACAGCTGCACCTCCTGCTCCATTGGCGTCTGGCGACATAGCTGCCCAGGTGCCAGTGACTCAGATGCTGCGTCCCCATCTTGGCGTTGGGCGGACACTTCTTGGCTCGCCTCGGGAGTCCCCCTGGCCTCTCCGCCCCCGCAGCTCTCCCTCTGTGTTGATGCAAGTCTTTCTGGTTGGGGTGCCCAACTACTGCCGCGGTTCCTCACGACATCCGGCCCCTGGCCACCAGAGCTGGCGGACACTCACATCAACTGGTTGGGGATGCAAGCAGTCTGGCAAGCTCTCATGGCGTGGGAAGCTCACCTCCATCACCAGGAGCTACTCGTACAACACGACGGTGGTGTCCTACATTCAGAAACAGGGCGGGACGTGCTCCCCCAACATGTGCATGCTCCTCTACCATCTGATGCGCTGGTGCGAGGACCGCGGCATTTCTCGCCGAGCCTGACACATTCCAGGACACCTGAACGTTTTGGACAACTCTCTCTCCTGGCGCGGCCAGTTTTTGCACATGGAATGAACGCTCCGCAGGGACATCTTTCGGATGATCTGCGATTGTTGGGAGGCCCCTATGATCGACCTGTTCGCCACGAGGTGGAATCACCAGCTTCCCCTCTTCGTCTCCCCGATCCCCTTGCCTGGGCGGTCGATGCGCTCTCCATTCCCTGGGACGGACTCATCGCGTACGCTTACCCCCTGACGGTTCTTGTCCCCACAGTCCTCCTTAAGCTTTGAGGATGCAATGCGGTCATCTTGTTGATCGCCCCGTTCTCCTGCAACCGCTCTTGGACCACCGACCTCCTCAGCCTCGCCATGGCCCCCCCAGTCATCAACTGTTATTTCAGCTTTAGCTTGTACAAAACTAACGTAATCTGATCTGAGACATGAGAAACAATAGATCGTTTTTCTTTGTCCTTATTGTACAAAATCATCTGCCTGTACACAAACAATTACATCCCTTTGCTTTCCTTTTGCAAAGGCTGGCGATTTGTCAAGCAAAGGGATTTAATTGTTTGTGTACCATATGGATGAGGCAGAGGTTACAGAGTTTTCAATGTGGTCTTCATGCCAACTATCTTTTTATTTTCCAGAAACTCCCCGAGGAGAAGCCCATGCCCATGTCACCACCCCCGATTGGTGCCCAGCCAATGACCAAGGCACAGCGCAAGGAACTCGCTGATGCCATGGTGAAGCAGAAGGAGCAGCAGACGCTCAAGAAGTAAGTTTTAGTAACCACGCTTTCAGATCAGCACAAGAAAAAGAAACATTTTTTTTTTTAAAGAGAGACTGGTTCAGGTACCTTTTCCCCAAAGCTCATGCATCTGTCTAGCCCTTTGTCTTTCAAAGCTGGCAGTTAGTCTTTAATTGTTTTTCATCATCATTCACCGTCAGCATTAAGCCTCTCAGTAATTGTGTTTTCACGTCTCATTCTCTGTGTGTCTACTTTTTTAAGCGCTTAGAGCCAGCATGACAAATGTTGGATCACAGCGCTATATAAATGCTATTATTATTATTATTATTATTAACTATCACGGCACTGAGCATACACTGCATTTTTCAGGCTAATTTCAAATTTGTCCGTATCTTGTGTGTGCAGACTGCCGGAGCTGGGCAACCTGATGGAGAGTGTCATGGAGAACACACTGCTCAACATCCTGAACGAGGCGCTGTCCGGTGAATACAACATCACCTCCCGCAGGCGCTACATCGCCGTCAAACCCAAAACGCCCTCCATCACGCCCAATAAAACCGACAGCAAAGAAAGCTGGTGAACCCATCCAGAAAAAGTGTAAAAAAGTCAAGCTTGTGAACATGAGGAAGAAATATTTATAAGGCAGTGGTGAGTGTGTCCTACAATACTGTGAAAATGACTCAGGCACAAAAAAGAAAAACAGAAAATAGAGGTTGAAAGCCCTTTAAGTATGAAACATCAGAGATCTGAAACGTCATATTTCATACTTAAAGGGTTTTCAACCTCTATTTTCTGTTTTCTTTTCACATAAAACCCGTGCGGCAACAGTTTTACTTCATTTTGACTCAGGCACAGTTTTTCCACATACGATTGTCCATAGAGATGGACAAAATTAATCTTACATAAGACAAATATTGCATGGTTTGTTAGTTTTTTTTAATCTGGAATCCGCTGATCATACTCTTCTCATCATAGCATATTCTGCATATATTGGACTACTGCAGGTAGTGTTTCAGCGTAAGCCTTCAGGACGGCCAAAACAACCATTGTGTGAATTTGTTATTCGATGGAAATTTCCATCAGTGACTTTTCTCGTGCACAGTTTGTGCTGCGGCTGGTATCAGGTAATTGGAAGAACTGGTGTGCTGGTCTGTGATTTTGGACCTTGTGGCCTAGAGCCGCAAGGTCCAAAATCACAGACCATCACACATCTTGTTTGTGTGAATTATTTGAATTGTGTTGAGACCCGCAGGTATGTATTATACATATTCCCACAGCATTTTTCCCTCCCTTTCCATTTTAACCAGAAGTGTACAAATTGAAATCGTAGGTAGTTTGTTAAGGGTTGGGTAGCTTTTGAAATGGAGGACTATTTATTTTATCAGGATCATTATTGTCACAGATTTATTGACATTGTAAGCCCCTATATGCATGCATCCACAGTATTATAAACACTACTGGTGGATGCATCTACATAATGCATTGTATACTGTTGAGCAAAAGAAATGCAACGTTTTTGGAGCACTTTAGTGTTTCAGATGGTCTCAAAAATGTTGCATTTCTTTTGCTTGTCGGTATATTACTAGTATAATTATTTACAAAGGGGGTAATTTTTTTGATCATGAAGACTTCGCAATTTACTTTTTTACTTTTACACAAAAAGGTATCTTGTGTAATGACATTGTGGTAGATATTGGAATATTTTCTATTAACAAGAAAATGAGATCTTGCTTTTGTACAGCACAGTACAGAATTGTAAATAAACTTGTACATTTACCTCAGAAGCACCACATACTGCTTAACTGTGATAAGACATTTGTCAAATAATCCATGTGAATTTTAAATATACTGTACATTTTACACTTGTAAGCATCATTGTTTTGTTTATTTTAGCATGTGTCATTTATTTATATTAAATTGTTTTTGCATTGGATTTGAATTTGTCTGTTGAAACATTAGTTCGTAAGGTTGTTCATGTTCAATTTCCATACTGTGTAAAATCACAGTTGCAGTGTTTACTGGTTGTTTATCAGTGTGTGCACTGCGAGTCGTGGCATTCATCAGTTTTGTTTTATATGTTTAACCCGTTACATCCTGAGGCTGATTTTATTTAAATTGCTTATTGTCCTATGAATAAGCATAACACATTGCAAGATAGATCAACCATTTTAGTTCAAGGGTGGTGCCAGAATAACTTGGCACCTCTGGCGCCAAGCTATTCTGGCACCACCCTTGCACTATCAGCCAAATTTATTGCAAGCAAAAGTGTATCAGGATGAAAAGGGTTAACTCACCGACACACAAACATGTACAGGCACACATACAAATATTTGTTGCACATTTACGTTATGTATGTATGAAACATTTTCATGCACATGCATTATAGATTGTCTGAAAAAAATACACTGTGTAAAATAAATGCTAATGAACTTAATGTTTGTACGTGTGTTAATTGTACTTCATTTGAATGACTGGGCGTTTCTGTTTGACAAGGTCAGCATTAACCCATAAAGCTATTGATTGACCGAAGGTTACAAAGTAAAGTAGGTTATAGTGCTGTCAGGGGAGAGAAATGTGCATGATCGACCAGTGATCATAGATCTACTGTGGCCAAAGCACACAAAAAAAGAGATAGGAAAGAGAGGGGGCGCTAAGAAAGTGACTGAAAGCAATGCATATGGAAGCCCCCCTGAAGGGGGGCGTATCACATATCCACTGTTCCAGCCACTCGGTGCATGGAAATTTAAATCTAGGTCCCCCAAGGGGGTCCAGATATTTAGCCGGTGTGGACAGCTGTTTCGGTCTTGGCGACCTCTTCAGCACACCATCGGCAATACTGGAGGAGGCAGGAAATTCTGCCTACTTGCAATGACAACCACATTTTACTGTGGTGTCTGCAGGGGCATACATTCCATGCCACCACCTAGAGTTAAATTTACATGCACCCTAAAAGAGAACCTACCAAAAGGGGGGGAGGGGTTGCAGTCAATATTTTTTTTTTCTATTGATTGACCATTATAACTAAAATAAAAATAAATCAGCGCATTAAATAGGCGCTTTATCCCAATTGAAAATCGGCTCAAAGCGCCGCTGTGAACTGAACCCAACAAGCATGCTCACATGAATCACGCACATTCACTCACACACTGTACATAAACACAGAACATTCACGTGGTGCTAAGGGAAAACTCAAGCGAGCTACTCAAGTTTTGGAAACTCAAATCGTTTATATTTGAAATTTGATTAAGCGGGCTGAAATTGATACCAAAGTTGTGGGGGAGGAAGACCCGGAGTATCCAGAGAAAGAACACCCGACAGTCCGCCCAAATTAACGGTCACATACTAGAGGAGAAATGTCTGCCACCGGAACCAGGTATCGAACCTCGCACCTCTAGCATTGGTGGCAGGTGCTTTTACCGCTGCGCCACAGACTGCCCCTTATTGTTCAAGGGTGGTTTCGAGATAGCTTGGCGCAAATAGGTGCCAAGCTATTCCGACATCACCCTTGAATTATCAAGTTCAATCAGTGTCTCCAGCACTGTGATGTAGACTTCAAAGGATGTCTAAACAAATTGACAATTTCACTCACAGGATGCAACGAGTTAACAAACTAGAAAATGAATGTTAGATATGAGTGTTCTGCAGTTCCAGTATCACATTCAGAAGACTACAGTTGAATCCAGTTAAGACTAACTGATAATTCTGTTTAACACATTCAGCCCCAAGGACCGAAATCCCCAGATTTTGAAGTTGCCCTCTGAAGGACTGTATTACAATTCTAGAGACAGATCGAGCATGATAGTTCAAGGGTGGTGCCAGAATAGCTTGGCGCCTATGGGCGCCAAGCTATTCTGGCACCACCCTTGAACTATCATGCTCGATCCATGTCTTGCTGTGGTGTGTCGGGGCTGAATGAGTTAAAGTGACCTAGACAGTAAAGGGTTAACAATTCGCAATATTTAGTTTATAAATGTTCTGCGACTTACAATATTGCTGGTCAAAAGGGCGAACTTAAATTATGAAGCCAGGTTTGAATGTCATAAAATGAAAGACTTCTGCTCTCCTTCTTTTTCTGAGGAGAGTTAATAATAATAATAATAATAATAATAATAATACCGTTATTATATAGACGCTTTTTCTGAATTTTTGGGCAAATTGACTCAAAGCGCCGCGAATTGAAACCCAACACGCACACTCACATAGCAGACACAGATTTACACCATTTAAGACAAACACAGTACAAGACAGACGAAGGGCCGGTTCAGCTACTGAAGTTACAGAGATTTTTGATCGCTTGTATTTGAAATTTGTAAAGTGGCCTGAAACCGGTACCAACGTGGGGGGGGGGAGGGGTGGGTGGGGGGTGGAAGAACCGGAGTACCCGGAGAAAGAACCCCCGACAGTCCGCCCGAGGGGACACTTACCAGAGGAGAAAAGTCCGACGCCGGAACGCGTTTTCGAACCTCGCACCTTTGGCATTGGTGGCAGGCGCCTCAACCACTGCGCCACGGACCGCCCCACGGTTCCTTCTGTCACGTTGAAAAAGGCAGTGAAAAACCTCTGGTACAAGTGTCTCTACTCACACAGATTGGGAAAACCTCTGGTACAAGTGTCTCTACTCACACAGATTGGGAAAACCTCTGGTACGAGTGTCTCTACTCTCACCGATTGGGAAAACCTCTGGTACAAGTGTCTCTACTCACACAGATTGGGAAAACCTCTGGTACGAGTGTCTCTACTCTCACCGATTGGGAAAACCTCTGGTACAAGTGTCTCTACTCATACAGATTGGGAAAAGAAGAGTAGAAAAGTCCTAGCTGATGCAAGACAACGTTGAATCGGTAAATAGATCGCTTTAACTCATTCAGCCCGGGGCACTATTTCCCAAATTTTGGAGGCGTCGGCTAACGACTATGCACCTGTTGCAGGAGATGGATCGACCATGATAATTCAAGGGCAGTGCCAGATTAGCTTGGCGCCAACAGGCGCCAAGCAAATCTGGCACTACCCTTAAATCATCATGGTCGACCCATCTCCTGCTGTAGTGCGTCAGGGCTGAATGGGTTAATGAAATGATGAATAGGAATTTAAGCACCATCTACAGGTACTCTCACTTTCACACATCCGGTCAAAACACCTCACACCATAAGCCTTGATCAAACGTTTAATAAATGTCAGTCCATAAAACTTCCAAGAATTCCCGCTCAACTCCTACTTAATAAATTTGCAATGTTATGCAAACTGACGGCCACCGAGTCATTGTGCCTCATCACATTCTACCCGAGGACCAAAATCCCCCAGTTTTGAAGGTGCCCCCTAAAGGACCGTTTTACAATTCTAGATACAGATCGAGCACGATAGTTCAAGAGCGCCAAGCTATTCTGGCACCACCCTTGAACTATCATGCTCAATCCATGTCGTTGTGTGGTGTGTCCGGGCTGAACGAGTTAAGTGATGTATTACAAGTCCTCCATGCAAGCACTGGGACTATCGGACCCATTGTTCTGAACTGACTTGACATTCTTGTATCTTGAATAACGGATGTTAAGACACTATATCGCTGGGTGAAAGTAAAGTTTAGATTTGTGCTGGTCTGTGATTTTGGACCTTAGGGCTTCAGCAGTATAGTCCAAAATCATGGTCCTGCACATATTTTTGATGACATAAATCCTGCACTTTGCTTACTTAACCCATTACAACCTGAGACTGATTTTTTTTTTTTTAATTTGCTTATCATATGAAGGCTACATTTTACAGATGACAAGATAGATAAACCATTTTAGTTCAAGGGTGGTGCCAGAATAGCTTGGCGCCCGAGGCGCCAAGCTATTCTGGCACCACCTTTGAACTATCATAGTCAAATTATTTCAAGTGATAATGGATCAGGATGAGGTAAGTTAATGTTTCAGTGGGTTCACTGGCCTTCATTAGCTTGATAAAAGCAAACAGAGCCAGCAAATTTCTTCTGCTAATAAATCTGCACATTTTTTGTGTCTACTCCTTCACAAGATGCTTTTAAAATTTCGCAAAGGAATAGGAACTAAATTTAAGACCCCAAAAGCTCTTTATTAGGCACTCAGCAGTTCCACTTAAAAAAAAACACTAACAAAGTCACTTCTAATATACTGGTACATGTTTACATAATGGCACTCTAAAACTGAAGCGCAACATGTACAAAGATGAACACTAGTGACTGAAAAGTTCTTGGGCCAATGTCGGCCACAGTGCGCCCATGTGCACTAGTGCGTGGGCCCACTGTGGCCAACACCGGCTCTTTGACCATTTGTTGATGCTAGTGCAGAACATAATAATTATGTGATTTGTGTGGGTACTGACTTACACAGGCAGTGGAAGTGAATCGAAAATATAAACAATATTTGACTTTAAATGTTATCCGATTATTTTATCTCTTCCTTTGGGTACGAACACAAGTGCTGAGGGCATGCATATAACTGACAACTTGACCACACATTCTTCCAAATCTCTGTGGTTCTGTAACTCCTTCAGTGCCAGTGGCCATGTAATAACCTCTGTAATCAAGAAGATACCGGAGGCCATCGCAGATTGACAACTTGATATCTGCCCTCATATGGGGAACAAGGATATAAATTGATCCAGCAAGAGGCACAGATCCTAAGGAGCCCCTGCATCTACAGGGGCTCCTTAGGATCTATGTCTCTTGCATTTGGGTAACATTTGCAGCACACTAACAGTGAATGGGGTTACCAATTAAAATAAAAGACACACCAGACAAAAAAAATATCATGGAAACTCAAAACACTTTGTCGAATACATTACAATATCCTTCTTTTTAATAAGACTTTGGAAATAACAGGTACAACATCATAGCCTGTTGAGTGTTAGCACAAGCAAAAACTTTATGTTCCCCCCCCCCCCCCCCCCCCTTTTGTGCATGCTGCCACCGCTACTGTGTACAGTACTGGTGGCCACATGTACAACAGGGTTAACAGTTAATCACGGTCACCACACACAGTGATTAAAACAACAGTTGTAAATGAGACATTGAAACACACTAAACAAAGTTTGAAATTTAACGACAGTACTACAAAGATATAAAAGCTAAATTGATGTTGCACTGGAGCCACATGTTTCTGGCGGAATCATGTTCCGAAGTCGAACAGCACTAACATAAAAGATCAAACAAGAAAATGTCTAATCTTACTGATGACGAAAATTATGTTCAGAAGTAGAACGACACTAACACAATATCAAACAATAAAACATCTAATCTACAGCAAAGCATTATGCAATGATACATGAATAATGTAACCAAAAAATGGTACTGAATCAACTCTTAACTCGTTCAAGGCGTCCCGCATCAACAGCTGCAGAAGTGTGGTACAGCGTTGCCACTGGCAATGCTGTACAACACTTCCGCAGCTGTTGCTGCATGGCACCTTCAATAAGTTAACCCTTTGGCTGACGCTAGCACTTTTTGTTGAGGCGATTCCTGCAAAGTGCTGCCGACAGCCAAAAGGTCAACCCTTTGGTGCATGAACCTGTACTCTTTACTGTACCAGTGGTTGAATGCACAAGGGTTAATAATTCATTTTCAGTTAGTATAGTCAACAAATCACTCCATGAAACAAATTTTAAAACTGTGTATAAATGTACATGTACCAGTATTTATTTTCTTCTTTCCATAGCACACAACCACAGTCATCAGTTTCCGTATTTACATTTTCTCCTGCTACACACACTTACTTTACACATTCAGAGTAGATAAAATGGAAATCGAAGAGACAATGCGCAAAAAAGTAGCAAAATGATTTTTTTAGGCTCATTTAATGAGCAGCAAGCTTTTAGCCCAAACACCTTACAGCAGAAGATTGACCATGATAAGTCAAGGGTAGTGCCAGATTTGCTTGGTGCCTTCTGATACTACCCTTGAATTATCATGGTCAATCCACCTCCTGCAACTGGTACATACTCGTTACGAAACACTTCCAAAATTTGGGAAATGCCCCCGTGACGCTAAAAGGGTTAACCTAATAGCACATGCATCCACTGGTACTGTAAACTGTACTAGTGGCTGCATGCACAAGGGGGTTAAATTTGTCTTGTAAACAGTGTACAGTTATCCATACTTACTGTGGTGTGTCTATACTTGAGTACGGCAAAAATCCTTGTATATAAACAGCACCAAAAAAAAAAAGACGTAAAAATGTCAGACTTCAATCGATGAAAACATCATGAGACATTCATCTATTAAAACCACCCCTAACAAACGCTATCAAGGAATGTATTCTTTCAAACCTCTATAATTAAGATAAATATTAAATGCTTCTGATATGTATGAAACGTGTGAGCTGGAATGTGCTAGATTCATAAAAGTGCTTTAAGTCCGTTTGACAGGAAAAAATTCAATTGGGAAAAATGTTGCAGTGTGCAATATCTGCAAACCACTTGAAATCACAACCAATATAAATGTAGATTTCACCACTCAGCTGAAATGTTGACTTATAATGGAATGAGAAATTACTGGAATGTGACGAAGTTCGTGGAGTAAAAAAAAGTTAACTCCTTTGCCTGTCAGTTGCACTTTTTGTTGAGGTGATTCCAGCAGGAATCACCTCAACAAAAAGCGCTACTGACAGCCAGAGGATTAACTGATGCTCTGCACAACTTTCCCTTGCTCACAAAGTCATGTGTATCTTTTATCTGAATACATGCAGAGCTGCATACATAACATGAAAAAGTGTGCGCATGAAAAAAAACCTGAAATAAAAATGACATGAGACTTGAAAAGCTATGGTTCCAACACATATATCCAAATCCCAAAGAGTGTGTTACCCAGTGAACAAAAGGTGCTGGGCTACCTAAGCTGCATGATGAGATTTGTCCTGAGCCAGCCACTAAGCAAGGTGCTCCGCTACAGCGGAGCACCTTGCTTAGTGGTTGGTGCAGGACAAGGCTCACTCATGCATCTGGCCCCTAGGGTCAATGTGGGCCTTGCTTGGCCTGCACCCAGATGTGCATGAACCATTTAAAGCCATATTGGGCCCTGCCATCGTTTGCTTACTAGGCTTTAACAGTAAGTGGTATTTCCAGTTGTTGTTTGGCATCCTGTCTCAGAAGACAATGGAGTATATGTGCTTGCTGGGTCAGTCACTAGGAGTGACCTCTCCAGGGCGCAAGCCTGGGCAAAGTGTATGGAGATCCTACTTCCAGTACAGCAAGTGCAAATATAGACGTCATTACATTCTAGATCCAGATACTAATATAGTAATATAATGCACAGGTGACCATGTGAAAAATTCAAATGACTAAAACTGGTCCACGATCCATGACACATGGCTAGCAAGAGACACACATTTTCAAGAACCCCTAGGTGCAGGGGCTCACGCCAATTGCAGATCTATGAAACAGACTGTATAGACTGTGTTATGTCTAAACACAAAACTGAAATCAGCTTTCTGGGATTTTTAAAAAAAGCTAAATCAGTCTCCAGCACTGAAGAATGTCACCCATGATAATAGTAAAGCAAACAGGTGTGAAATTAAAACAGCAGTCAGATCTCATACTTCAAACATTAAACATTAACTTATTCAGGACATGCCACATCTGGATACACAGCATACAGAGCTATTATCCGAGTACGGCACATCTCAAATGCATTCAACATCAATAGGTAGACAGATAATACTAACAGGAAAAAATAATCAATTCGGCAGCACTAAATGTGGACGTATACGCAAAACAGCAGTGTAAGAAAACTGTTTTTCCCAAAACGTGTATGTGTGTGTATATATATATATATATATATATATATATATTGTATGTGTGGTGGAAGAACAGAAAAAAATATTAAAGCAATAAATGGAATGGGATGTTAAAACCAAGCCTATTCCATGAAAAACTTATTTGTAAAGAAACACTACTAACATGGTAGTAAATCCATTCTGCATTCCACACTTCACAGATATATATATTGAACAAATGCATCAATATAAAAATAGCTTCACTAAAATTTTAGCAGCTGATAATTTGGACTAAGTACCAAATGCGCACAAGGTCACTGGGATGACGTCGGCCGCTGTTGGCCTGTGCACAGCCATGCGTGGGCCAGTGGCGGACAACATCAGCCCGATGGCCTTTGTGCACTGGGTAACTCAAAGTGGTAAACTTTCAAATAAAAGAGTGGGAAGACACAAGGTCGTATGTTTCAGCAATTTGTTCTCAGCAAATCACAGTAAAATTAACTCATTCAGCCCGACGGCCGTATTTCCCAAATTTTGTAGGCGTCATCTAATGACTATGCACCAGTTGCAGGAGATGGATCGACCATGATAATTCAAAGGCAGTGCCAAAACAGGCGCCAAGCTAATCTGGCACTACCCTTGAATTATCATGGTCGACCCATCTCCTGCTGTAGTGCGTCAGGGCTGAATGGGTTAAACAGACACCAATCAGCAGATCTGGCATGTTTCCTAAAATAAAGATGTTAGGTACCAGTGAGATATCAATGGCCATATTATTTTATTTCTTTCTTTTTTTTTAATGCAAATGGTGCAAAAATACACATATGAAAACAGAATTACAAAAACTTGCCTTTTGGGAAGCCAGCCAAAAAACATAAATGCAAACAAAATTTGTAGAAGTTTAGAACCTGAACAGGTAAATTAATTGAAATAAGGATCACTGGAAACATACGCAAACATTACATGCTGGCCTGTGATTCTGGACCTTACGGTGTCAGCCACAAAGTCCCAAATCACAGACCAGCACACACACACACACACACAACTCACACACAAACAAAAAACAAAGAAAGTATAAATACAAAGTATGCGCTGATTATCACCGATAGTGGCTATTAAAGTGTACAGAGACCTTCATGTGCGCCACTGCAACAACAACATGAAGAGGCAGAACAGAAATGCAAAAAGAAACACAAACAAAAACAGGTGCATCATTTGCAAAGAGGTCCGCTGGTCTCCACCCCCTTCACATCTCTGTTAAAGGCGACAAAGTTTATGAAGCTAAAGCTACAAGGCCACATTGCCAACAATGCCATGGCACGAGAAAATACGGCTGAAAGCATACTGGTTGTCTCCTTTGATTGGCTACCACGATAGCGGTAGCCAATCAAAGGAGACAACCAGTGTGATGCAAAACTAGCCCTTTATCCCTCTCACTTCCAGAGACAGCCTCAGTGAGCAAAAATTCTTCGGGCTAACATCCGCCCAAGAAACTTCTGCTTACAAGTAATACAGGTATCTCACATTCTAAAACACGCCACTAACACAGAGTAAAATTCGTAGGAGAAAGGTTGAGGGTGATGGTTTAACAGTAGTACCAATCTAGCTTGGTGGCCCATGACCGAGCTATCCGCCGTCAACCCATCTCCCCACAGCTGGCGCTGAAAGAGTGAGGGCTAAACAGTGTTTCTGATTTGGCAGTATGGTGGTCACTAGGTTCGTAACGCGGGAACTCTGACAAAACATGCACAGTGCATGAAAAACGTTTGCACAATTCTTTTCAGATCTGACAGGAAAATAGATCATTTGTGGTCAAATAAAGAATCAATCACATAATGGAAGTTAAAACTCCGTAACACAAAACATTCTGTGCCAAGGTACAAACATTCCAAAATTTACTCTGAATACTAACTACAGGCGATAGACTGGCAATGATAGTTCAAGGGTGGTGCCAGAATAGCTTGGCTCCTGGTGGCGCCAAGTTATTCTGGCACCACCCTTGCATTCTCATAGTTTACACATATCCTGTTGTATTGTGTCAGGGCAGAAAGGGTTAGACATTTTTTTCACCAGTCTCAACAATAACAAACCTCAGATCAATGATCCCAGCTAAATACTTGACTGGCTAGATGCAAATACGAACGAAAAAGAAAAATTGGAATATGCAGCATATGGAACGTAAATACATTGATTAAATTGTCTTTTTTCTTTTTCTCAGCATGCAGTAAGAAGAAGCTAAGTAACGATTCTTCTTTTTCTTCCTCTCGACACACCACATGAAGAGTTATATAAAAAATAGATAACAAGCAGATCGTGTAGATTGCAGAAGTAGGCAGCTGTGTAATGTTCAATCTCATCTATACGCAACTAAATCTACAAAAAAAATCGGCCAGTGATTATAAACCCATACAACCTGATTTTATAGAAGGCTTGTGACTACAATACAATGAAAGATGATGGTGACTACAATTTTATAAGACATGAAAGTGAATGTGAACTAAAGTATCAAAAATATCACTGCTGCCAATCTGCAACAATGCAGATAAGGCAAATATCTGTGTGCTGGTCTGTGATTTTTGACCTTTTGGTTGAAGGCCATAGGTCCAAAATCACAGACCAGTACACATACAAATATGTTCTTCAGTTCCGCAGTCACACAAGTGCCTCCTGCTGTGACTAATTTTCACTTTTTTGAAGGGTGAAAGAAGTTATTTTCAAACAAGCATTTTTACCCACTGCTTCCAACATTCTCTAACACGCAAACCCTAACCTTTCGCAGTGACACAGTCTCACAAGCCTAAGTCTTCTACATCAAGCTGATGTAACCTCACAAGCTTCATGATGACAAAAACCTAAGGCTGTGCGAGCGTTTCTTCATCAACACGATTCTAAAAGGAATTGTGTGGACAAAAACCACTCACACCACCAAAGATTTTGTAATATCATGAGCAATGCTGACTACGACCAAGGTGGTCCACTCCACAAAACCGCATTATAACCTGAGGTTGCACGAGTGTTTTTTGTCGAGGCAGTTTCTTTTGGAATTGTATTGACACAAATACTTTAAAAAGCCAAACATCTTGTATTCGTAACATCAATGAAGTGCCAACTCAATACAATGACTGGAGATGCGTCATTCCTCAAAAACACTATACTACAAAGTCGATGTAGTGAATATAATGCCTTTGGTAGAATTTATGCTGCATGCAAATCTAAGATCTAGAAAAGATTCTTCTCCCTCTTGACAGCTTTCTGCTTCCACATGGGCAGTTTGCTGAAGTCAGTGTACACCATACCAAAAATGCGCTTGAACTCATCCTCTCTCAGATGAATCTGCACAGAGATGAAATAACCACAAGGTACGCAACAATGAAGAATGTATGTCAGAAACAACAATCATGAGCAAGCACTACCGAGAAAAAAAATGTATTTTTCTCTCAAATGTATTTTTTGGGTTAGGAAGGTACACTTAGCTTACTGATTTCAGCCTAAGCATCCGTTGTGTACCCTACACAACCAGGGAGGAGACTCCAGAGTCGTTACCAAGAAACTCTGAGTGGCCTCCCTTGCCTTTCTATCCGGTCACGTGCCTGACCATATCCCACCAGTCTTTGCCTTAGCGTAACTAGTGGCAAGCGGGGCAGGAGGACCCTTCGAGTAATGCCATCGGTAAGTTTTTTTTTTTTTTAATACATTTTAGAGAAAAATACATTTGTTTTCTCAAAACTCTTACCGATGGCATTACTTTTAGGAAGAATAGTGAAAAGGAGGAGGGTGCCGCCCACAATGCAACCCACAAGCGTTAAATCATCGAGGCTCCCCCATGCGCCCACTCCTGACGATTTCGCCGGGAGGGAGTGTTGGGCCGCCGAGATATCCTCCACTAGGGCCAGGCTGTCCCGCTGGCTGGACAGGTCCCGCAGGTAGAAGCGGCCGAAGGAAGATTCAGGCCGCCAGCCCACGGCCGCCATGATGTCCTGCACCGCGCAGTTGCGGTCAAACGCGATACTCGCTGCCACTGCCCTGAACATTGCATGACACATGTGATCGCCTGCGTGATCGGTTGGTTATTGTTTCACGTGAATTTCCATCACATAATTTACTGAGCGTTTTTGCGCTAACCATACAATAATGAAATTGTTAGTGAGTCGCATTTCCAACAGCAAACGGGAGAGTTGCATTCCAGCTGCGAAGAAGAACAGTCGGCTTCAAGCAGTCAACGAAGTAACTAGTCTTCGAGGGGGGATTTTGCGGGTGTGGTTAGCCATTTGCTGCGGTCCTCAAGTGGCGTGTCGTCCTCGGCTCTGGTTGGTCCGGAGTTGGTGTCCTGTGAGAAGGAGAGAAGAAGAAGAAACTGCAACGACTGAACCCCTGGCTTGTCTTGTCTTGTCTTTGTCTGCGTCCCAGCCTTGGCGTCTCCATGGATAGCGTGTATCCAAAGCCAGAATTAACCAGCTAAGTCCACCGCCGCGCTGTGCGGAATGCTTTTGTTGTGAGAGTGGAGGCTGGCTGTGTCTTTTCACTTGTGGGTCTACGACGCCGTACCTGGGCGCTGTCGAGAGCATCATGGCGCGCCCCGTGTTGAGCCAGGTTGGATCGCCCCACTTAGTTATTTCTAACTTGTCTAACGTATCTTGTTTATTTGTAAACTGGTAAAGGATGTTGCGTTGAGGACAGCGTTGCGAGGAGAGCTTTGTGGCAGGGTCAGTGATATTCTGAAATATTGTATTGTTTAAAAGTAGCCTTGTGTTACGGAAGACCTTGTCGCGGAAGCAAGAGCGTAGAGCTGAGCTAAGCTCGACGGTTGTGCTTCCGTCGAGAAGGTCTAGTAACGGTTGAACTATTAAGTTTGCTTAACTTTCGGTTGTGTTGTATTGAGGATGTTGGTTTGATTATATAATCGACTTTGTGGCCGAAATAGTGTTATTTAAAGTCAGTCTTGTGCTGGGAAAAACCTTATCGCAGAGGCAAGAGCGTTAAGCTGAACTGAGCTCGACGGTTGTGCCTCCGCCGAAAAGGTCCAGTGACTGGTGAACAGTATTAAAGTTCTTCTGCTTGTGTGTCAGTAAGCATAGTCGCTTCGTTATATTTGATATTGTGCTATTTGAAATACCGTTACGTTAGGAGGCACGTGCTGTGAGGGACGCTTCGCGGAAGCAAAGGCGTAGTCTCTTGGCTTTGGCGCGCGACGCTTGTGCTTCCGTCGGGGTCCAGTGGCTTGTGAATTAAGCTTTTCAGTCTGTTTTCATTTGTACTATTAAGGATATTTGTTTTAGTATATATTTATTTGTCATCTTGTGTTATGTATAATGGTTATCCGGGTCGGGGAGTTTGGACGTGTGTGCGTGTGAATGTGATGCGTGAGTGCGTGGTTAGGATTTAGCGAGAATAATTGGATTGTTAGGGTTATATGTAATAAACGTCGTCTTCGTTGTTTTTCTGGTGTTTGTGTTAGGTTTGTGTTAGTGTGGGTCGGATGTGTCTTGAGTGGTAGCATTCATAGCCCATGCCCCGTAAGCGGGGGTCGTGACATTTTGGTGGCAGCGGTGGGATCGAAATTGTTAGGGGGGTAGTTAGTGGATAGTTAGGTTAGTACCCAGAGGTTAGTGTTTTGTTTTTTCGTTGTTGTGTTGAGTGAGTGACTAGGCGGGCGGTTGCTCGGGAGTGAGGGAGTATTGCTCTAGGGCTCATACTCCGAGCAGTGCAAAATGGGGGGTTGTTGTGTGTAACTCTGCTGCCAAGGTCTGGGCAACAGGGGACCCTCCGGCTCCGTCTTCCGTTTGTTTTTGTCATCCATTTGATTGTAATGTCCTAAGTGTTGGGTGTTCTGTTGTTCATTTTTTTCTTTTCTCCTTGAGTGGCAGGATACCATCTCCGGGCACTATGCTGACCAGAGCCAGCAATCATGGTGCTGGGAAGGACTGGGCACAGGGGGCTAAGGCATCACCTGACTCGTTGACTGCTGGAACCACCCCATCGCGTCAGGCTGGAGCAGCGGTCACAGTGAGTATGCCTTCCTTCCAAAACCCTCGTATGGCAGCATTGTTATCCCCAGTGAAGGCCAAAGGTTCGGTAGAACTAGGCGTTTCTGACCCTTATGTCAGATACAGGGATTTGGGGGTAAGCATGGGTTTGGGAGATAAAGTGTTAGCCAACTTTGTGTGATGGAGTCTGTTAGGAAAGACCAGGAGATGAGGCTACTAGAGAGGAAATTTGAAGCTGAACAGGAACAGATAGAGTGTAGAGAAGGGCTGAACAGGAACAGAGAGAGTTCGATCGTAGAGAAAGGGCTGAAGAGAGATCAGATGACAGAGATTTCAAGCCCAGCTAGAAGAAGATAGAAGGGCTAGAGAACAGATGTTCGCACAGCAAAGTCTGCGTAGCCAGTCAGATGGGTATCGCGTCAGACTTCTACCTTTTGATGGGAAGGAAGACATAGAGAACTACCTTCAACACTTCGAGCAGATAGCCGAGACTCAAGGGTGACGAAGGGAAATCTGGTCCACTAGATTATCACCGTTACTGTCGGGGGAAGCTAGAGAGACATATTTGAAGTTGAGTCCAGAGCGAGCCCAAGATTTCAGTGTTGTTAGAGATGCGCTCCGGAAACGTTTTGGGAGGACGCCGAGTATTACCACAAACAGTTTAGGGAGGTACGTAAGGAGGGTGCCGTAGCCATAGCCGAGGCCTTTCTCTTGAGGGGAGGGGATGGAGGGCAGGCATCCGCTGGAAGAAAAGACGAAATCAGCCAGGCAGCCTCATCCAGGGAGCGGAAAGTCTGAGACAGTGGGGATACCAACCAATGCAGATGGCAAAGCAGGGGATGACTGAGCACTGGGGGATGGTGAGGAAAGGTCCTCCGCAAACAGGGCTGAAGCAGAATCTTCCAGGTGCAAGCTGAGGACCTCGGCAGTGTCCTCAGGGGCCGGCTGTCGAGGGCCGAGGCGCGCCGATCCCAAAGAAGGTGGTCTCGACGTCTAAGGGGTTCGAACCTGGGTTACCTGTGCCGTAGAAGTAACTTACTGCTGCGCTATCGTGGCTATTTCGTACGTTTTGGTATGGCCCCCTTCTTCTTTATTCTTTGTTTTCGCCTCTTTCTGTCTTTCGTACAAAGAACCCCCCAACAGAACCACGCCAGGCGTGGAGAGCCGTGAAACAAACAAGCGTGAAAGGTGGCTAACACGGGTGAAAGGTCCCACCTAGGCTCATGTCAAAGTAATTCCCGCTACCAGTCCAGGATGAAACTCACTCAGAGTGCCCCCGCCCGGGAGAACACTGATTGAGAAGCGGTCACCGAGGACTTACCTTGTCATCGCCAGCGAAGCTGTGAGGTAAACCGCCCAGACTAGCGGGGTAAAGTAATCCGAGGGAAAAACCATAATGCAATGCAGAACACCAACACACAGTAATCCCACCATACACAGCCGGAGCTTAACCACGAGGCTGAAACCAACCGGTCAAGATGAGCCAAGCGCAAAGACTGGTGGGATACAGTCAGGCACGTGACCGGATAGGGAGGCAAGGGAGGCCACTCAGGCTTTCTTGGTAATGACTCCCTGGAGTCTCCTCCCTGGTTGTGTAAGGTACACAATGGATGCTTCAGCTGAAATCGGTAAGCTAAGTGTACCTTCCTAATAGTAATGCCGTCGGTAAGAGGTTTGAGAAAACAAATGCGTGTCACCACAGTGAAGGTGTTACATGCATACTTTGGTGTGGAAAGCAAACAGAACATCACAGTGGGATGTCAAAATGTAAGATTTAACCTCTTGACTGCCACCGACAATAATGCTTGGAAGACAGGATACATAACTACACGTCTATACTGCCAAATAGTATCATCCTTAGGAGTGAAATAATTTGTCCAAATAAAAAAAATGTTCTTTCTGTTGACAACAAAAAGTTTCAGGACCACTGCAGACATTGGCCAACCAGCCACGTTAATCCCTTTTCATCCTGATACTCTAATGCATGAAATAAAGTTGACTGACAGTACAAGGGTGGTGCCAGAATAGCTTGGCGCCTCAAGGCGCCAAGCTATTCTTGCACCGCTCTTGAACTAAAATAGTTGATATATTTCCTAATGTAGCATTCACAGGGCAATACACAAATTTGAAAGAAACAAAATTCAGCCTCCAGATTTAAAGGGTTAAACCTATGGGCCAACTTTTTTTTTCTCACAACAGGCCATGAACAGTCAACATCAGCCTGAGGACTTTTCCTCACTGGGTCCCTCTATTCCTCCCTCCACACAAAAATAATTAAAGGACATTCAGAGTATATCAAGAAGATGTGGATATACACACTACAATACTCTACCAATCCAGAAAAATGAAATTAACCCCAACTGCTGCTGACAATACTGTTCAGCAGAAAGACATGTACTTGTGTGCCTTTTCCACCAAATGGTATCGTCAGTAGCAATCAAGGGCTACTGTTCAGTGAAAAGATGCATAGTTGCACAACTCTTTTCTGTAGAACGATATCATCAGTAGCAGCCAAGGGGTCATGCAACATTTCTGCCATGCAGCAGCGTCATTGGGAGCTCTTGGCTTGACTTCGCGAACGAAGATTTTATAGGAGTTGCCCACGACGTCTGCAGGCTTGTTCGTGGCTGCGGAGGCCAATCCGAGACAGGCAGGTTCGACCGCAGTGGCTGCAGGGGAAGGTCTGGCCAGGGTTCTGAGCTGCGGCATCTCTGTTTTTTCTCCTGAGCCGCTTGTCCTTAAGGCTAGCTCTGCGAGAGTCCTCAAAGGAGACAGCTGCCTTGTAAATGGTAGAGCGCCAGGTGTCACGGTCCGCAGCAAGCGAAGACCACTGGTGGTGGTCGATTTGGCAGGCACTAAGTGACTTCTTGAGACAGTCTTTGTATCTCTTCTTTGGTGCCCCTCTGTCACGGTGCCCAGTAGCAAGCTCGCCGAACAGGGTGATCTTTGGTAGGCGATGATCCTCCATCCTGGAGACATGCCCCGCCCAGCGGAGCTGTGTCCGCAGCAGCAAAGCCTCGATGCTCACAGTTTCAGCCTGTTCAAGGACCTCGACGTTGGTGACATAGTCACTCCAGTGAATGCCCAGGATGGTACGCAGGCAGCGCTGGTGGAAGCGTTCGAGGAGTCGTAGTTGGCTGCGGTAGAGGGCCCAGGACTCGGAACCATACAGCAGGGTGGTGAGGACCACAGCTCTGTACACGCTGATCTTGGTGCCTGTTTTCAGCTGTTGATTGTGCCACACCCGCTTGAAAAGTCGCCCGAAAGCACTGTTCGCTTTTGCCAGCCTGCTGTCAAGCTCCTTGTCCAGCTTGGCGTCCGACGTGATAATGCAGCCAAGGTAAGTAAACTGGTGCACTGACTTTAGTTCAGACTCGCCAATGGTGATGTGAGGAGGGCGATACACTGTCTTGGGTGCCGGCTGATGGAGGACCTCTGTCTTTTTCAGACTGACCTCGAGTCCAAAGAGCTGGGCAGCATCTGCGAAGCAAGACGTGATGCGCTGCAGGGCTCTCTCTGTGTGTGCAACGAGGGCAGCATCATCAGCAAAAAGCAGCTCACGAATCAGTTGGTCTAGGGTTTTCGTGTGGGCCTGCAGTCGTCTGAGGTTGAACAGGCTGCCATCGAGACGATACCTGATGTACACTGCATCGTCATCATCGAGGTCCACTGTGGCCTGCTTCAACATCATGCTAAAAAAGATGGTGAAGAGGGTCGGTGCCAGCACGCAGCCCTGCTTTACGCCGTTGAGAATAGGGAATGGTTCTGAGAGGTCATTGTTGAGTCTGACCTGGCCTTGCTGGTCCTCGTGTAGCTGGACAATCATGTTGAGGAACTTTGGGGGACAGCCAAGTCGCTCCAGGATCTGCCACATGCCTTGCCTGCTCACAGTGTCGAACGCTTTTGTTAGGTCGACAAATGTTACGTACAGCCCTTTGTTCTGCTCGCGGCACTTCTCCTGTAGCTGTCTCAGCACAAAGACCATATCGGTGGTGCTCCTGTTTGCTCTGAAGCCACACTGGCCCTCTGGGAGTTGGTCTTCAGCGATGGCAGGTACCAGCCGATTCAGGAGCAGCCTTGCAAGGATTTTCCCAGCAATGGACAGCAGGGTAATTCCCCGATAGTTGGAACAGTCAGACTTCTCGCCTTTGTTCTTGTACAGGGTGATAACGACTGCGTCACGGAGATCTTTTGGTAGTGTTCCTTCCTCCCAGCAGCAGAGAAAGAGGTCATGGAGCTTGTTGTGCAGTGCTGTGCCTCCATGTTTCCAGATCTCTGGCGGTATTCCATCAATGCCTGCTGCTTTGCCACTCTTGAGCTGGTGGATGGCTGTGAGGGTCTCTTCAGCGGTGGGCGGTTCGTCCAATTCAACCTTTACTGGGAGGTGTGGGATTTGTAGGATGACTGCTTCTTGAACAGTGCGCTCAGCGCTGAAGAGGCTCTGAAAGTATTCCGACCAGCGGTTCAAGATGGAGGTATTATCTGTGAGGAGTGCCTGGCCATTCGCGCTTCGCAGGGGACTTTGTACCAGGTGCCTGGGGCCATACACTGCTTTCAGTGCTTCGTAGAAGCCCCTGTAGTCACCATTGTCAGCACAATGCTGGGTCCTCTGTGCAAGTCTGGTCCACCACTCATTCTGGAGATCTCTGAGCTTGCGCTGGAGACTGCTGCAGACGAGGCGGAAGGCAGACTTCTTCACAGGGCAGGAAGGCTGGGCTAGGTGGGCCTGATGGGCGGCTCTTTTTTTTGCTAGGTGTTCCTGGATCTCTACATCGTTTTCGTCAAACCAGTCTTTGTTCTTCTTTCTGGCGAAACCCAAGACTTCTGCAGAGGATTTTGCAATAGCAGTTTTCAGTTGTTCCCAAAGTGTTTCAGGGGAGGAGTCTACTGGGTCCGCTGTGTCTTTGAGCCTGCGCTGTAAATCTGTCTGAAAGGCAGCTTTCACATCGTCACGCTGAAGGCTAGCAACATCAAGCTTTTTCTTGGGGGGCCCCCATTTCTTGGGTTTTGGCTTGAAGTGGAGCCTGAGTTTGCAGCGGACAAGGCGGTGGTCAGTGTGGCACTCTGCACTGGGCATCACTCTGGTGAGGAGGACGTCACTGCGGTCCCTCTGACGCACTAGGACATAGTCGATAAGGTGCCAGTGCTTGGAGCGAGGATGCATCCAGGTGGTCTTTCGACTGTCCTTTTGCTGAAAAGTAGTGTTGGTGATGACCAGTTGCTGCTCCGCACAGAACTCCAATAGTAGGCGGCCATTGTCATTGCAGTTCCCCACGCCATGCTTGCCGAGGACTCCTTTCCAGGCTTCAGAGTCCTGGCCCACTCTGGCGTTGAAGTCGCCAAGGATGATGACTTTGTCGTCTGCAGGGGTACTCTGTAGGAGGCTGCGCAGGTCAGTGTAAAACTTGTCCTTTTCAGCAGGCTCTGCCAGGAGGGTTGGGGAGTACACACTGAGAAGGGTGACGTGCTGCTGGTGTCTCAGTGGGAGGCGCATGGACATGATGCGGTCTGAGTGGCCCGTTGGTAGGTTTTCCAGCTTAGTCGCAATGGATGTCTTAACCATGAAACCCACGCATGAAAGCCGTCTTTCTGATGCAGGCCTGCCTGACCAGTAGAGGGTGTACCCAGCACCAAGTTCTTGGAGGCTGCCTTCGTCCGGAAGGCGTACTTCGCTGAGCGCGGCGATGTCGATGTTTAACCTCCGCAATTCATGGGCAATGAGGGCGGAGCGACGTTCAGGGCGTCCGCTGTCTGCTTTGTCGAGCATGGTTCGGACGTTCCAGCATGCTACGTTGAGTCCGGTCGTGGTCGTCATGAGAGTGGATCCGTTATTCTTTCTTGTTTTTTGACCGCATGAGAAGATGCCCGTTGACCGCGGCTAGCCAACTGGGGTTGCGAGGGGACGAGCTTTGGTTAGGCCACCTTTTCTAGGCCCCTCTCCGTGTGGAGCAAGCAGTGCTGTCCCTAGAGAAGGCTGCTTGGTCGTTCAGGGTGTGCCGAGTGATGTTGTCATCCCCAGGTCAACATCAAGCGACCAATATCCTGAACCGCCTGCTTGCAGGTTTGAGACTGCGGCTTCCAGTGACATCTTTCACCTGCCGTTTCGCCCCTCGCCCGTCGCTACAGGACTTGGAATGGTCAGTGTCATGGTCTGTGGACGTTTCCTAAAGCCTGCGCGGTGGAGCTTTTTGGTGGAGTGCAGTGTGCGCAGTACTGGCCCCACCCTTTAAACCCTTGGTTCATCTGCCATGGCCTAGCAAGCTGGGACGATGGCATCGAGGTCCTCGGGTCGTAGGTTTTATATCAGACTGTCCTTGTCCTAGTCTCTGGCTCAAAAGCCTTCCCCGGAGACACGGGGGCTTTGATGTCAGGGGTTTCCTCCCTTAGCCTTTCCGCAGCCAAGCGGCCAGGCCTGCAAGGCAGCAGGCGACTCGTGGAGGGCGGGGTCGTCTATGTCCCGTGCAGATGTGAACATCTGCCCACTGCCCACATCGGGAGCAGTCAAGGGTTAAATCATTTTTTTACAAGAAGAAGAAAAAGGCTCTGACCTCCCTTGCAGCTGGATCAACCCCATTAGGCAGGTTCTCCGTCTCTACTGTCAGCTCGTCGTATGAGTACTTGGGCATGTCACTGAAGTCCTGTGTCCCGTTTACTCCATTCTGAACACAAAACAAAAAATGAAGATACCCAAAAAAATTGCATGGCCAATTACTCTGAGTGTTATCTGTTTATTTGCAGCAGTCATGTTGCGGACCTAGAGTGATGTTATCAACAGTTCAGTCTCAACACACAAAAAGACAATACAACAGTGTCAACCCATCTGAGTGATGTTTTCCTCTCCAAAAATGTATCGTCCCATGCAGTCGTACTAACCCCCTCATGCATGCAGCCAACATTATTGTAAACAGTTCCAGCAGCTGCATGCACAAGGGGGTTAAGCCATTCAGTGCCAGCTGACGCAGACTATTTCTGCAACGTTTGATAATTCATGACCAGGATCATGGTGTCAGCAAGAGGCATAGATCCTCATGAGCCCCTGCTACTGCGGGGGCTCATGAGGATCTGTACCTCTTGCAGTTGGGTGGTGTTCAAATTTTCTCAACACTGAACCGGTCAAATATAGATGTGGTCCGTTATCTGGGTTTACCTAATTGCGTGAAAGCGTGCATTCTAACTGACCTCCTTGACCTGCTGGATGGGCATGTTGCCTTCCCCCAGTTCATGCTTCAGCTCCTCAAACGACTTGCCTCTCTGGAAAACAACAAACAATGAGGAGTTAATTCCTCTGCTCCACAAGCGGTCTCTCGCTCTCTGCTTGAGAAATAAAATTAAATCTGCCATCTGCGGAGTGAGCTCTGAAGTCCGAGTGCAAAAACTTTGCCAATAAAACAGTTTCTCAACCTTTGTACTGCCTTATCCCTTTTCATCCCGATACACTATTGCTTGAAATAAATTATGAATGACTATTATAGTTCAACTCATTCTACCCCAAGACCGAAATCCTTAAATTTTGCCGTTGTCCTCTGGAGACTGCATTGCAGTGCAGGACACAGATCGACCATGATAGTTCAAGGGGGATGCCAGAATAGCTTGGCGCCCATAGGCGCCAAGCTATTCTGGCATCACCCTTGAACTATCATGGTCGATCCTTATCTTTCTGTGGTGTGTCTGGGGTAGAATGAGTTAAGGGTGGTGCTAGAATAGCTTGGCACCTCAGGCGGCAAGCTATTCTGGCACCACCCTTAATTGAACTAAATGGTCGATCTATTTTGTAATCCGTAATGTAGCCTTTATAGGACAATAAGCAATTCTTTTTTAATCAGCCTCAGGATGTAATGGCTTAACTAAAACTTTCCTGTCCATTTTTACGCAAGCCATGTGAGAAGGCTACACAACAGACGCGTCGTTACTGCCCTTTAGTCCACCCATGTCGCAAAAGGAGAAAAGCTAAAAAAGATATTATTTAATGAGATTCAAGTTTGATTAATTAAACCAAGATTAACCAGTCAAAGAATTACCCCAAAAATACATACCAAGACTATTCATAAAGGAGATATTGCGAACTATATTAACCCTATTAAGCTCCACAAGTCACTCAATCACTCACTTGATCATACAGTCAAAGAAACATCTTCACCATGCCTAAATTCAGATTTCTGTCTGTACTCACACTCCAGAGGTCGCGATCCCAGACCCCGAAGAAGCCGGTAAAGCTAGGGGGTTCGAATCCTTGACTGATCTTGAGGATGGGTGTGTCCGGATCCCTGCCAGCAGGGTCCGTCTTCAAGTACTCCTGCACAACACAACGGATACAATTTATTCAGGACAATTCCACCGGGCACAACATTTAACCCATTTAACCCCAACGTTGCATTTTAGAGGAGTCACTCAACAATTATGTACCAGTTGCAGGAGATGGATCAACCATGATATTTCAAGGGTAGTGCCAGATTAGCTTGGCGCCTGATGATGCCAACTAATCTGGCACTACCCTTAAATTATCATGGTTGATATTCTTTTTCTGCATTCGCTGGCAATAGTCTTTAGTTGTTCTTCGTCATCACAACCTTTTAGTATTATGCTTCTTCCCCTTAGCCTTTGCGCTTGTGTTTGGCATCTTCTTTTTGGGTCTCGATGTTTTTAAGCACCTAGAACCAACGTGATTAATGCTGGGTTATATGCTATTATTACTATTATTATTATCTCCTGCTCTAAGTGCTTTATGGCTAAATGGGTTAATCCAAAACACTCAAATTATCCAGTCAAGGAACATGGGGTCAGTGGGAGACATGGATCCTCATGAGCCCCCCCCCCCCCCCCAAATGTGGGGGCTTTTGAGGATCTATGCCTCTTGCAGTGGGATTATGTTCATTTTTTCTACGCAGCGACAGGGCTCATACTAACAGTGAATACAAAACTGTAATTCTGCAAATGGAGTAAGCAGAATTACAGTCATTCTGTTAGTTGTCAGTTACTTATACTGATACCCACCAGGGCTAGGTGCTGTGCTTCGTCTCGCTCCATCTTGTTGGATCCCTTGCCCACCCACAAATACAGGCAGTCCCAGCAGTCCAACATCATCACATCCTCAGGGATCAAGTCATCCTATGACAAATGCACAGAAATGGGATCAGTTATTCTATAGGTACAGTGAAACCTCCTTTGAACGGTCACCGATTTTTACGGTCACCTGTCATTTCCAGACAGATTCGCAATGTGCAGATGATGTTTACTATATAAGCTACCTTGATTCTATGGACGCTTGCCGAACGCGGCCAACGATCAGTGTATAGGAGCCAAAAACGGCAAAAAATACCTTAAATTAACGGCCACACCCAGACTGGTGCAATAAAGCCATCACGTGCTATGGGTCAGTGACAGCTCGCTTAACACTTAGCCAACAGACTCACACTCAGACACAGCCCAGACGTCATGTCATTACGCAATAACAGACGTGCCATCGGCTCGTCAGCCGTGTATGTGGTCCATAAAAAAGGTCACGCTATCTACCCGACTGTGTCCACATATCTTTTCAAGTCGGTTTACTGTGTGGTCAGGTAATCTTTCAATGTGACCAACATCTTACTGCCCCGTGCGCCAGCCTAGCAGAAACTCTCACGCGCCCATGCAGATGGAAGTGGCTCATAAGAACTGAGTGCGTACATACGCAAATGTGTGTCGGTACCACAGACCTCCAAATCCATCTCAGCGCTTGTACACTATACAGTGTGTTGTATAAGAGTGCTGAGATTGACTTGTAGGCCTGTGGGCAAACATTTCGACTCATGTGCCCCTGCAGCCGACTGTGTTTGTAATTTTCGGAGACTGATGTGTGTCAGGAACATTTACTTCTTCAGGAGATCTATGAATTCCATGCCTCATAAGTCAAGAAATCATAACATCAAAATGAATCGGTGGCTGCAAGTTAGTACTGAAATGAATGACTTGTCAGTTTCTGTACGTGGCCGGCCACAAACCGTGAAGTCAGTCCTAACGATTCCAAGCTACACATGCTGGTGCTTAGCCAAGGAAAAAGTGGTGATAAACAGAAAATGGTTACACATAGGCTGGATAAAGTGCAATGCATTTTGCCTCTGCTCAATAATTATCGGGACAATAAGGTGACGGGACACTGACCCCGGCTCGTGTCAGTGCCTTGCCCTCCTCCTTACTCCACCCCCTCCTTTTCTATCTGTTTAAGACAAGATACATGTCAGCCATACACATCAACATGCTTCGCTCCTTCTCCCTCCCGAAATAGTACACACAAGCACAATTTTATTTTCCTTCAACATTGAAGATAACGAAACATCGGAGTCACTAATACATTAATCACACTTCACAGAATCACAGAAGTGTGAAGAGGCCGATGGACACAATTTATCTGAGTGTCACAAGCGCGCCTAGGTCTGTTTTCATCAAACCTCCTGTGGACAATCACCCGCTGTTTAAAGCCACTTTTTCTTGGTAACAGAGGTCACGTTCACCGGAGGTTCTACTGTAGTATATACACAAATGTAGATAAAAATAACAAAGTACATAGTACCAAGATAAAAATAACAAAATACATAGCACCAGATCATGAACACAGACATTGTCTTCATACTGGTAACTATAATTATTATTTGTTTTAGTACTTTACACAGTGTTATGTACTTCAACAGGACTAAAGGTGTTCTGTATCTCCAAATTACATAAATGTTTACCCTCCTCTTCTTTCAAAGAGTAAGAGCGCAATGAACACGCCATCATGGATATTTATTCACTATAAACACAGACTTGGATTAGACAGAACTGGACAAATACACACATACACAAGCACGCACATGCATGCACACACAGTCACAAATCGTAAAATCAAACTGGAACTGCAACATACCTGGACAAAATCGTGCAACTCCTCTGCTTTCACATTTCCTGAGGCATTGGAAATTTGGAATAGTCGTGGTGGATGGCTACCCTCCTCCTACAGAAAGAAATGATTGCACTTTCTGAGATTACAAACATATCTCATTGATCCGTTGACTGATCCTGATACCGCTTGGTGGAAAAACATGTTTTTTTTTTTTCTTCTCCACAAAGCAGTATCAGCAGCAGCGGTCAAGGGGTTGTCTTTTTAACACATTCACCAGAAGCTATTAACCCATTCAGCCCCGACGCACTACAGCAGATGGGTCGACCATAGATATTCAGCACCAAGCTAATCTGGCACTACCCTTGAATTATCATGGTCGATCCATCTCCTGCAAAAGGTGCATAGTCGTTAGATGATGCCTCCAAAATTTGGGACATACGTGCGTCGGGCTGAACGAGTTAAACCCCTTGTGCATGTGGCCACTGGCACTGTCAACAGAACCAGTAGCTACATAAAAAATGGATTTTTCTCTAAAATGTATTTTTTTGAAACATACTTACCGATGGCATTACTACTAGGCAAGTTTCGCTTAGCATACCAATTTTAGCCCAAAAAAACTCGTTGTGTACACAACCGGGGAGGCGACTCTAGAGAAAAATCCATTTATTTTCTCGATGGCATTACTACTATGAAGAATGGGGAATAGGAGGTGGGTACCGCACCCCACGGTACACCTTTGCATGAGTGCTTCCACACGTTAACTATCGAGGCCCTCCCTATGCGCCCACTCCCGACAATTTTAGCTAGGCATTATCCATGGCGCCTGTGGCGCTGGGAGGGAGTTCTGAGCCGCCAAGATGTCCCCTGCTAGGGCCAGGTAGTTGCACTGGCCGGATAGGTCTCGCAGGTAAAGGCGGGCGAGGCTAGACTCGGCCCGCCAACCCACGACCGCTACAATGTCCCTCATTGCGCAGTTGCGGTCAAGGCGACGCTCGCAGCCACTGCTGTGACTTAGTGTGCTCGGGCGCGCATCGTCCTGGCCTGCTCTGGGGAGAGCTCTTTGTACGCCAACCAGATGACCCAGCATAGCCAGGAAGAGATCATCTGTGCCGAGATGTCTCGTCTGCCCGGAGCCAAGGGCAGGAATAGGCGTAAGCGCCCTTGTCTTAGTGGCTTAGTTCTGCGCAGGTATACTCAAGCGCCCTGACAGGGTCCTATAGACAGGACTCCCGGGACTGGTCCATTGCCCTGAGCGGGCGGATGGTCAAAACTTGCGGCGCGGACACTGGGATGCGGTTCCTGGCCATCGGCCCTGAGTTGGAGACAGGAGGGATGCCCCGAGAAGGCATGTATCTCGCTAGCCCGAGAGGCTGAGGCGAGGACGAGCAGGAAGCAGGTCGTCCTGGTTAGGACTCCAAGTCGCGCGAGTGGTAGGGGCTCGAACCGTTCAGAGTCAAGCCAGATGAGTACCCCAGACAAGTACCAGCGAGGAATCAATGAGCGAGAGCTGGCCATTTGCAGAACAACGTGCGCCAACAGATCCGAGAGGTCTTTGCCGATGCCCGTGCCAGGTGTCGATAAGTGTCTGCCACCATTGCCAGGTAACCTCAGATGGTAATGGGGGCCCGATTCCGCTTGGGGAATAACCACAGAAGAACTCGGCCAATTGGGGGTTAGTCAGGTCCATGGGTGCAAGTCACTCCGCTGCGCGCTAGGCCTGGAGTACTCGCCACTTTCCCTCGTATGCGTTACGGGTAGAGACCCTCCGAGCAGCTGCGATCGCTTCCACTGCTGCACCCGAGAAGCCTCTTGGTGCGAGGGCCTGCCTGACAATCTCCAAGCGTGCAGGCGCAGTCGTTCCGAGCACAGAAGAAAACAGTCTCTGGGGGAGACGAAAAGAGGCCACTCCTGTTCCACCTTGTGGCAAAGAGGTCGGTCATCGGCGTCTCCCAACACGCACATAGTAGCTGGAAGATATCCGGATGTAGCGACCACTCTGTCGCGAGAGGGAGTCCGCAAGTACGTTGAGATGGCCTGGGATGTGCCGCGCCCACAGAGTGATGCCCCGATCCCTGCACCACAGGAGGACTTGGTACACGAGGATGCAAAGGGAGGGTGGGCGCGTTCCCCCCTGGTTCTGAATGTAGGCCACAACCGTCGAGTTGTCGGAGCGCACCAGTACCTCCTGTTGCGCGAGTCGTTCCTCCCATCTGACAAGCGCCAGCCACACCGCCTTCCTCTCCAGCCAGTTGATGTGTCTGCCTGCGTGTTCCCTTGTCCAGCTGCCCGAGGTTGAGACAAACTCCGGTAGAAGGTGTGCTCCCCAGCCTAAGAGGCTCGCATCCGTGCAGATGGAGAGCTGAGGCGGAGGGGAGAAGAGGGGTACCCCCAACACTAGCCAGGTACTGTCCGTCCACCGCTGGAGATGAGACTTGACCAACGTCGACACCGGGAGGGTTAGTTAGTTAGTTATTTGGGTTTAACGCCGAGCAGGCAACTAAGGCCATCTCACGGCGGGAAGGGTAAAAATCTGGTCAGCCAGACTAAAAGGTCTTAAGACATGATGTAAATATACCTTAAAAAATATGTCAGGCTAAAATGTCGCACAGGTCTTTAAAGAAAATGTCGGAAGACTCTCAAAAAGGTCAAAATAATAGAAACATCATAATCTATAAACGCTCAAATCTCATTAAAAATATGGCACTCTCTCAGAAAACTGAAGATCTTGTCCGGGGGCACATCCCGGAACAAAACCTTCAAGGAGTCTGCCGTGAAATGTTTATACCTTGTGTCGATTAGATCAGCACAAGACAACAAAAAGTGTTGAACAGAGTACTGCTCGTCGCAGGCATAACACCATGGACGCTCCTCCTGTTTAAGTAAATAAGAGTGCGTAACATACGTGTGGCCGATGTGGAGCTGAGCCAGGACAGTCTCCTCATGGCGGCTGCCGCAGCGATAAGGTAGACTGTCGGACAACTTAGGAAGAGCTTCATGCAGCTTGTTAGCTTCCTCTTTGTCCCACTCGGACTGCCACTCATGGGCTATGTACGCACTAGCCACATGTCTAAAATCACTATAAACAGTCTGTGTGTCAGGGACAGGGTCATTGCGGGCATCGTTGGCAGCAGAATCTGCGATCCTGTTGCCTTCATTGCCCACATGCCCTGGCACCCAAATAAAAATGATATCATAATATTCCTTCATCGTCCGCGTGGAGCTCTCTGATCTGCACCAGCATTGGGTGGTCATTTCCCGTGCCCTGAAGGGCCTGCAGGGCAGAAAGAGAGTCAGACAGAATCAGGAAGTTCCTTTCTCTAGATCGATAAGCATGCCTGAGTGCCAGCAGAACCGCCTGCAGTTCCGCACTAAATACAGATGAGTGGTCTGGGAGGCGGTGCTTAAATGGGCGTCTAGGATGGCGAGAGGACACTGCGGCCGCAGCCACTCTCCCATCCTCAGACTTTGACCCATCGGTATAGATGCGACAATAGCCAGGAAAAATTGAAAGCAGTTCATTGAGGCTCTGTTGGCATATGGCTGGTGGAGTAGAGTCTTTCTTGTGGGCAGTCAAGTCCAGCAAGATGTCAGGAACTGGTAAGAGCCAAGGTGGAGTGATGTGTTGCAGGGATTCCGAAACTCTGTCCAGGTCCAATCCGGCCGCCTGCAGATGAGGTCGGACACGGAAAGAAAGTGGACGGACAGCTCCCGGATGGGTATCATAAATCTCTGCAAACGATGGTTTAAAAACACAATCATAGGCAGGATTGTCTGGATGGGCCTTCAGTTTCAGAACGTAGCTGAGCATGAGGCGGATGCGGCGGAGCTTGAGAGAAGGCTCCCCTGCCTCGGCATACAGACTAGAAACTGGAGACGTCCTGAAGGCCCCAAGACATATCCGCAGACCCTGATGGTGAATCGCCACCGGGAGGGGGGGGGGGGGCCAACTGGAAGGAGATTCTCAGGCCCTCCGTGATAGTCGAAAGAATCCATGGGTCGTCCTGAAATAGCTGCTGCCACATGCTGTTGGGGAGAGCTAGCCTCCCGCTGACCGGAGACCCTACAGGAATCGGCGGGATGACGGGGGTCAAGTCAGCGAGCCCGACCGCGCCCTCGCTTCCGGGCGCCTCTGGACCAGGCAGTGGAGGGTGCGGGGAAAGCGCGCGAGCGCGTGGATAGGGGGAGGGTTCCTCTGTGGCCTCAGGGAGGGTGGGAGGAGGGGGTCTGACGAACCGCAGGGTGTGACCCACAGCTCTGCGGGCTGACAAAGCGGGCGGAGACAGATCCTGCCGTGGCGGGCCAGAGTTCCTTCATTGTCTCCTTTACCGTCTGCCAAGTCGGTCCGAATAGTAGAGTTCCCCCCAACGGCGCCTGGCGCAGCTGTGACTTCACCGAAGCTGGGAGGGAGAGGCAGCGTCCCAGCAACTCGTCCCGTCGCATCAGGTCGCAGTTGGCAGCCGCCGCCATGGAGTTGGCCGAGGTGTGGTATGCCGCCCTATTCGCCGCCACCAAAACCGTGTGTATCCCGTGCAGAGGAGCCGAAGCCGAGAGGTCCCAGGTGTTCTCCAGACACTTGACCATGGACTGCATCGCCTTCTCGAGGAATCCCGCATACGCTAGGGAGTTGCGGACCAAGGTAGCCGTCCTGTCCAACCTCGCGTCGGTGTCTGTTGGCTGCGGGGTGCGCCTGCCTGCAACAGCGCGTCTTTGTCCACCCCTGGTAGGGCACAGGAAAACGCCTGGGAGTGACCTGCATACCACTGCTGGCGGAAGGCGATATCCATCCCCTCTGGCCATTGCGAGTCTGAGAAGAAGCCCTGGTCTCCAAAGCTGTTCTGTCGCAGGTGAGCCGAGAACACCTCAAAGTTCCAGAAAGCGTGCCGGTTGAGGGAGCGATTTGACGCACTTGGGCTGCCGCGGTGCATCGACCATCGCTGAGGCCTTAATTGTCAGGGGTGGAGACAGAGGGCAGTACTCCGGGGGGAGGAATGACATGATGAGCCGGGATGCCTCGTCCAAGGAGCAGCGAGTATGCGATGCCAAGGCTGCATTGACCGAGGTGGTGGAGAGTGACGATAGCCCGCGAGGTGAAGCTGGTTGCCCATCGTCTACGCCCAACACTGTCACCGAGTCCTCCGGGTGTAGACTGAGCACCTCCTCCTCGTCCGACATGGCCCGTGCTGAGGGAGACGCTGTAGGTCTGTGCGCCGACCGAAGATTCGCCCCTGGGGAGAGTCTGTTCCCGTGAACCGTCACGGACCACTGGCAAGAGCTGGGCCGGTGCCAAAGGGAGGCTGAATCCGTCCTGCGACTGCTATCCGAGTGCTCAAGGCGGAGCAGCTCTGTCTGAGGCACCAATGGGGGCAGCAGGTCCCTTTTTCGTGCCAACAAGCTCATGATATCTGAGGTGGCCCTCCCCTGCGATACTTCCAAGGCTGCGGTTGCTGCAGGGTTGCATGCTGGTCTCTCCGTGCGGTAAAATGCCCAAAGCTGTGACCATCGTTCCTCCTCCCACGTCGTGCATTAGTTGCATGTCCGACTGGGGGCGCAGCCCGCGCAGGGTAGGCCGACATTGTGCGCATCGCTAGGCCACTGGAACGCCACACCTGGTGCAGGTCCTCACCTGAGTACTATAACATAAGACAGACAAAGGCCAGCGTGAGTGTGTGGAGCCTCCTTGCGAGGGTCCGTGCTCCCGGTCGGTCGCATACATAGTCTCCGGTCAATGTCGCCGCCCGATAAATCGCTGGCTGAGGCAGTAACCGAAGCTTTAGCTTGTCATGTCCTGAGACCCAGTAATCCCCAGAGACCAAACCACCAAGTAAATCCTCAGAAACCGAAGGTAATCCAAGCACCCAATACCACACAGGTAGTAACACACGTCCAAGGAATATCCAATGTAAATCCAATTTAAGTCAAGTTCACAAAAGGTAATCCCACCATACACAGTCGGAGCACGCGAGGTGCACATGACCGGTTAGATGTAGCTAAGCGAAGAGACTGGCAGGAAATGGTGAGCGCGCCACCAGATAGGGAGGCAACTCAGGGTCTCTTGGTAACGACTCCCTAGAGTCACCTCCCTGATTGTGGTGTACACGAGTTCTTGGGCTAAAATTGGTATGCTAAGCGAACCTTTCCTAGTAGTAATGCCATCGGTAAAGATTTTGAGAAAATAAAGGAAATTGAAGACAACACAAAGGGTGATAGATCATAACAACAACTGAACGTGAGTTCGACATACCACAAGGCGTTTTTCTGAAGCATACTCTTCTCGCCCTCCAAGGATATCCCAGAAGTCACTCTTCTCCTGCCCTTCAAACACCATGGTCACGGTCCTGTGGATATGGAAAACAAAACAGAACAAAATCAGACAAAAGATTACAAGAAATGAAAAGTCACTTGAGAACACAATTAACAAGCTGAGGCCACAATTAATAATAATAATAATAATAATAATAATGAATGGTTCTTGAATAGTGCAAAATCTTTTTGTGGCAAAAACTCATTGCGCTAACACACACATTCAAACATGACACAGACGATAATGAAACATTACAAATAAATACAACAGGACCACGGATCTACGACTGAGGAAAAGCAAGCTGGAAGAAGTGAGTTTTCAACTGAGCCTTAAACTGAGAGCGAGTAGGGAAATTTCGCAGACTGGTAGGCAGCGAGTTCCAAACTGAAGGTGCAATGAAGCTGAATAAGCGTTCACCAACAGTTTTCAAGTTTCGTTTAGGAGCCTTCAAAAGTTTCTCACTGGAGGACCGCAGAGAACTTGAAGGCTAGTATGTGCAGAGTGAAGCAGAAAGGTAACTGGGAGAGACCCATCAAAGTGACGGTATGCCAGAGTTGCCATCTTGTACTGGCATTGAAACTTCACCAGCAGCCAGTGGAATTCCTTAAGCATGGGTGTCACATGGTTGCGTTTACGTTTCTTCAGAACAAGCTGTGCAGCGCTGTTCTGAACCCTTTGCAACCGTCATACCTATTCCGTGGGCAGATCTGAATAGAGAGAATTACAGTAGTTGAGGCGGAAAGTTACCAGCGCACACAGTGACTAGTCTAGCTGAAGCGCATTCAGTAAGATACGGCCGGATAGATGCAATGTGTCTCAGTTCCAGAAATGAGGCTTGACAAACACTGCTGATTTGCTCATGCATGGCCAGTGTCTGGTCTATCTTGACACCAATATACCTAACTGATGTTGTGAAGGGAATGTTGCTGGGCAGCAATGTTGTCTGAAACACTGTTTATCAGTCGAAGCCGGGAGGGAGCACCAACAGGAATTACTTCAGTTTTGTCAGCATTCAACATCAGTTTGTCTACATTAAAACCTCTTCTATGCATGATTGAATACCTGACAGAACAAAACTCATCAGGAGGTGCGCCTTTTGACAGCTCTGTGTCATCAGCGTATTTGTGGAAGTCACACTCATGAGCAGAAATAACGTCTGACAGAGTTTGGGAGTATAATGTAAATAAAACAGGTGCCAGGACGGAACCCTGAAGAACTCTGTACACAAGAGGGCTTGGAGCCGATACAGTACCATCAAGAATAACAGACTGACACTGATCACTGACATAATATGATTTAAACCATTCAAGAACAGTGCCTTTCACTCCATATGTCACCTCAAGCCTTTCGAGTAGAATGGAATGATCAAGCGTGTCAAATGCTGCTCTGAGGTCCAAGAGGGCTATAAGAGAGACGAATCTCTCATCCGCCTTTACCAACAGGCCAACAAGGACACTCAGTGCAGCAGTCTCTGTGCATGATCCTTCCTGTAGTCAGACTGGTGCACTTCTAGAAGACCATTACAAGACAAGTGTTTCTGAAGCTGGCCCAGGATGACTTTCTCAATAATCTTTGAAATGAAGGGGAGATTGAAAACTGGTCTATAATTCTTCAGGTTATTTATATCGAGACCTAGCTTATTCAAGATAGGCGTAACAAGAGCTTATTTAAACTGTCCAGGGACTGAACCTGTGGAAAGAGATGTGCTGACAATGGCAGTTATCACTGGGAAAAGTTCAGAAAGACACTGTTTTGTGAGGGAGGATGGGATATGGTCCAACATGCAACTCTTGGAAGGTGATTTAATAATTAGCTCAAAAATCTCCTTCTCTGTGACAGGATCAAAATGTGAAAGCATGGGACCATTATACACAGCAAAAGTACTCACAAACCAGATAGGTGAGGCTAGCGCTGGCAGAATTGTATGCAAACCAAGGGGAATCACAGCGCTGGACAGACAACAGTTAGATCCCCTGCCCCCGCCTATCAGGCACCCAATCGCCAGCCCACAAAGAAATACGCAGGTATAGAATAAGACGATCATTTCCATCCTCAAACGAATGGATCAGGTCTCTTATATAACCCATGTCTTTCTCCGGAACTTAGGAAGTGCCAGCGCTAGCCTCACCTATCTGGTTTGTGAGTATCTATAACTCGAGGCAAATTTGTATCGTTACATTGTTGTGTAATGTTCTGTGCATCTACTGTGGGAAATCAGGGTATTTACCCGACCACATATAGTAGCGCACCTTCATGTTTGTGTATGTATGTTTCTCCTGCCCACTTCCTAAGTTCCGGAGAAAGACATGGGTTATATAAGAAACCTGATCCATTCGTTTGAGGATGGAAATGATCGTCTTATTCTATACCTGCGTATTTCTCTGTGGGCTGGCGATTGGGTGCCTGATAGGCGGGGGCAGGGGATCTAACTGTTGTCTGTCCAGCGCTGTGATTCCCCTTGGTTTGCATACAATTCTGCCAGCGCTAGCCTCACCTATCTGGTTTGTGAGTATCTATAACTCGAGGCAAATTTGTATCGTTACATTGTTGTGTAATGTTCTGTGCATCTACTGTGGGAAATCAGGGTATTTACCCGACCACATATAGTAGCGCACCTTCATGTTTGTGTATGTATGTTTCTCCTGCCCACTTCCTAAGTTCCGGAGAAAGACATGGGTTATATAAGAGACCTGATCCATTCGTTTGAGGATGGAAATGATCGTCTTATTCTATACCTGCGTATTTCTCTGTGGGCTGGCGATTGGGTGCCTGATAGGCGGGGGCAGGGGATCTAACTGTTGTCTGTCCAGCGCTGTGATTCCCCTTGGTTTGCATACAGCAAAAGTAGCTTGCGTGGATAACAAGAGTCCAGTTCATCACGCAGAAGGCTTATTTTCTGTGAGAAGTAATTAGAAAAGCGCTTTGGCAGTTCCGAATGGAGGATGTCAGATGGGAAGGAAGTGGATTTTGATTTACCTAAGAGTTCATTAGTGACTGAGAACAACTGTTTGCTAGAAGACACTGCAGAGTCAATCTTGTCACAGTAAAACTGTCTCTAGGTTGCCAGGAGAAACAACCTTGCAGCAGCCCTCTCCTTAACAAAGATCTCTTTGAAAACGGTGAGTCGGGGTCTTCCTCCATCATCGTTCAGCTCGTCTCCTCTTGCGTCTCACTTCCCTGACCCCCTCAGACACCCAGGTGGCAGCCGGATGGTCTCTAACACGCCTAGTCACAGCTGGGGCATGTTTGTCAAGGACCAGTGTTGTAGACTTTTACGAGACCCTCGAGATCTCGGTCAGGACACTGTTTATTCATGGATTCTGCCAACGCCTTCACGTCAGTCTGAAGGTCAGTAAAGGCGCCGCCACACATGCCGATTGTGCCCCGATTTTGTAGCAGATCCCAATCCGGTTGCGAGCGGATGACGTCAGAATGCCTCTTTGCATCCGATCCCAATCGGCTAGGAATCTTGTGTTTAGAGCCTGTTCTATTTTTGCAACACGAGTCGGCCCCAATTGTAAGCTTCAACCAATCAGAGAACAGGAAGCTGTTAGCGACCTTGACCTTCCGGTTCAAACCGGTCAGCTAAATCGGGAACGTGTGGCACTGCACACATTTTTGTAGTCCGGCCCGATCACACTCCGATTGAAACAGTTCTGGAAACCGCTCGAGAATCGGCCTCAAAATCGGCATGTGTGGCGGGGTCTTAAGACACACCGCTCTGAGGTTTCTGGAGGTAACAAGCCGTGTAGGAGGCAGAGGCTTGGTGAAAGAGAGGCCACAGGTTACAGGAAACTGGTCAGACAGATCAACACAGTCCTGCACTCTCTCCAAAGACAGCAGACTGCCCTCACTATGAACCACAATCCAATCAAAGATGTGGCCAGAAAGATAAGTGGGAACATCAACAAGCTGGTGAAAGTCAAAGTCACCCAGTATAGTTTTCAGTTTATTCACTTGAGGGTCTGAGCAGTCATTGAAGTGAAAATTAAAGTTTCCCAGAAAGGAGACATCGCATCGGCGATCTGTATAACTTGACAACAGTTCTGGGAATTTCCAAAAGAATGCAGAATTTACCAGTTTGTTCATTTTGCTCGGTGGAGGCCTGTACAAGGACACAACACAGGTAGAAGTACTGTTCACTGTCAGTCGCATCTCTACACATTCGAAAGACTTGTAATCCAGGACCCTGAATGACGCAAAACTGGAAAGGCTGGCCCGTGTAATGAAGGCGATCCCAACACCTCTCGATCCAGTAATGGGAAATGAATGACATTTATAGCTCTCAGGGGTCATAGCAACAATGCTAGCTTCATCACCCTGCGAGTATAGCCACGTTTCCGTCGGCATATGAACATCAGCATCATTATCTAAGATCATGTCATGTATGTCAATAACCTTAGGACGGCATGAGCGAGCATTAAAAAACACAGCACTTTCAGATCACCATGTTTACGTTGTTTAATCTTCCGTTGATACCGTTTGCAGGGCAAACCAACACCGATCTCAAGCAAACGAAGGCGGGAGGTCAAATCTGGGGTCAAGCGGGTCGGTGACACTGAGAGGAGTTGAGCGCGCTCGTAATGTAAACGTGTATGCACACTGCGCTCACCTTGCATCAACTGCTGGTCTCCGCACAATCGGTCATGCTGCACGGGCGCGACGCACGAAGCGGGTGAACACAATGTCGAAGTGTGACTGCTCAAAACTGCAAACTTTGTTGACAACACGGCGCACAGAGACCAGCAAATGAAGAGGTGGATACGCACAAAGTGCCCACCAAACAAAAGCCTCCCACATCGTAGAGCAGTAGTCCAAAAATCACATTGAAACAAACACAGGAACCACACAAACAGACGATAGAGATCAGAGCGTGAGATCACTCCAGCCTAGGCGGCAAACGACCCTTGAGCCTATATATATATATATATATATATATATATATATATATATATATATATATATATATATATATATATATATATATATATATATATATATATATCAATTAATCTGGGAGTGGTCAACTGAAGAGAATATACAGTTCAGGACAGAGTTGACATGGTTGACCATCATAATTCAAGAGTAGTGCCAAAATAGCTTGGAGCCTGGTGTCGCCAAGCTATTCTGACACAACCCTTGAGTTCAGTTTGGTCAAGATGGGATCTGTGTGTGTGTGTGTGTGCGTTTGCACGCATGGGTGTGTTGTGTGTGACAGTGTGCGTGGATGTGTGCTAGAGCACGCATGCGTGTGTGCACGTGTGTGTAAGTATACAGGATTTCAGGATTTTATTTAACGTCTTTTCACACATTGGTGATAATATAAGTATACAGTCAGCTTATGAGTTACCAACCTTGGTGAGCGAGCTGCCACCACCTTGGCCATTTCACGTTCATCTCCTGTGCAGCCCTGGGAGCATAAGACACAAAAACTCATGTGTGCTGGTCTGTGATTTTGGACCTTATGGTCCCAGACTGTAAGAGCCACGATCACAGACCAGCACATTTAGATACAAATAATGTCTTGTTAAAGCTCAGAAGAGTTTGTGGTTTACGTTATAACAGATCATAGTACCCGAAATACAAAGACACAGTACATGTACAAATGGATACACGAAAAGAAATAAGAAGAGAACAATTAACACTTTTCATTCGGAATACACCAGTGTGTGAAATAAGTTTGACTAAAATAGTTCAAGGGAAGTGCCAGTGCCAAGCTATTCTAGCACCACCCTTGAACTAAAGTCATTGGTCTGTATCCTTATCTGAAAGTACTATAATGTAGCTGGCATATGGCAGTGTACAAATTTGAAGCTTTTAGCAGAGGAAGCGCAAACAGCCCTGGGTCACCGATGACATCCTCGATCTCTGTGATGAGAGGAGAGCCTGGAAGAAAAAGAGAGGCCAAGACCTCACATCAGCAAACAAGTACAGACTTGTCAACAAGAAGATCAGGAAGAGGATGAAAGAAGCCAAAGAAGATTGGATTGAAGACCAGTGTTGTAGCGTGGAAGAGGGCATGGCAAACGGCAACAGCAAGAAGGCTTATGAAACGCTAAGGACCCTCACCAAGACTCAACAGCGAACAGCCACAGTCATCGAAGACAGCAGCGGCCAACTCCTTACGGAAAACACTGCTGTACTAAACAGATGGACTGAGTACTGCCGAGACTTGTATAACTACAAGGCTGAGCCAGACACCAGCATCCTCCAAAACAACCAGGCTGGGGCCAGGAAGGCTGAAGACCTGCCAGTGTTAGCTGAAGAGGTGGAAGCAGCCGTACGCGGCCTGAAGGGAGGAAAGTCTCCAGGTGTAGACAACGTACCTGCTGAACTGTTGAAACATGGAGGAGAAGTAACAACGAAGGTCCTCACTACACTCTGTCAAAAGATCTGGGAGCAAAAGAAATGGCCAGTAGAATGGACACAGTCTCTAGTGATCCCGCTCCCCAAGAAAGGAAACCTGAAACAGTGCCAGAACTACAGAACTATCAGTCTGATAAGTCACCCTAGCAAAGTAATGCTTAGAATCATTCTCAACCGCCTCAAAACTTTCGCCGAGGAACTGCTGGCAGAAGAACAGGCTGGCTTCAGAGTTGGAAGAAGCACTGTAGAGCAGATTTTCAACTGCCGCGTCCTGATCGAGAAACATCTGCAGCATCAGCGCGAACTCTACCACAACTTCATTGATTTCAGGAAAGCATTTGATCGCGTCTGGCACGACGGACTCTGGCAAGTCATGAGATCGTTCAACATAGAGGAGGGACTGATCCAAATGATAGAAGCGCTTTACAAGAACGCCTGCAGCGCGGTTCTACTTAACAATCAGTCAGGCGAGTTCTTCAGGACGACGATCGGTGTCCGTCAAGGATGCCTGCTCTCTCCTGTCCTTTTCAACATATTCCTGGAGAAGATCATGCAGGAAACCCTCCACGACCACCATACTTCAATCTCTATTGGTGGCAGATCCCTGTGCAATCTTCGATTCGCAGACGACATTGACCTCATGGCAGGCAGCAATAGTGAGCTCCAAAACCTGACAGACAAACTTTCAAGTAGCGCAGGGTCTTATGGCATGGAGATCAGTACGGATAAAAGCAAAGTGATGATCAACACCACAAGCGACAGCAGCAGCAACATTCACATGAACGGCCAGAAGCTAGAAGAGGTCAATAGCTTCAAGTACTTGGGAGCCACCCTGTCCAAAGACGGTAGTTGCATAGCAGAGATCCGTATCAGGATAGGTACAGCAACATCCGCAATGGCCAGGCTGGACAGGATATGGCGAAGTAACTCCATCAGCTTCACCATCAAGTACAGGCTTTACAAGTCCCTCGTAGTGTCTATTCTACTCTACGGCTGTGAGACTTGGACACTGCTTGCAGACTCAGAAAAGAAAATCCAGGCCTTTGAGAACAAGTGCCTGAGGAAGTTGCTCCGCATCTCGTACCGCGAGCACAAGACCAACGAATATGTACGGAGCATCGTCACTTCCCTGGTGGGCCCACATGAACCCCTTCTGGCAACCGTGAAACGGCGCAAGCTTGCTTGGTTTGGCCACGTGACCCAACACAACACCTTGTCCAAGACTATCCTCCAAGGCACTCTCGAAGGAAGTCGTCGGCGAGGTCGTCAGAGAAAGAGTTGGGTCGCAAACATAAAAGAATGGACCGAACTCGAGATGCCAGACTTGCTTGCCACCGCCCAAAATAGAACTCAGTGGAGAGCACTGTCTGTTGCTGCTGCCTTTCAGTCCCCCCAACGCCCAGTTCGGGCAAGGGACTGATGATGATGATGATGATGATGATGATGATGATGATGTGGTGATGTGGGTTAAAGAATCGCTAGTTAAGACTCCTACCTTGAATCAAATAATAATTAAAAATATAACTGAAATCTAGATAAAAAGTGAATAGTATAAAATATGAATTTTTTTCTAAAATGTATTTTTTCGAAAAATACTTACCGACGGCATTACTACTAGGAATGTTTCGCTTAGCTTAACAATTTTAGCCCCAAAAACTCGTCGTGTACCTGACGACAGGGGAGGCAACCACCAAGGTGTGTCATTACCAGGATACCCCGAGTGGCCTCCCCTGCCTCCCTATCCGGTGGCGCGCTCACCGTTCCCGGCAGTCTCCGAGTCTCAGCTCGACTGCGGCAAGCGGGGATGGCAGGAGGGACCTCTGAGTAATGCCGTCGGTAAGTATTTTTCAAAAAAATACATTTTAGAGAAAAATTCATTTATTTTCTCAAAATCATTACCGACAGCATTACTACTAGGAAGAATGGCGAATAGGAGGAGGGTGCCGCAATCTGGTACACCTGTCCCCTGCCCGAGCACTCTGCTCATGAACTATCAAGGCCCATCCCTACGCGCCACTCCCGACAATTTTAGGTAGGCGTTACCCATGGCGCCTGTGGCGCCGGGAGGGAGTGCTGTGCCGCCGAGATGACCCCCACTAGTGCCAGGTAGACGCACTGGCCGAATAGGTCTGACAGTTCTCTGCGGGCGAATGTAGACTCGGCCCACTCACCTATGGCCGCCACAATTTCCGCCCTGTGCCAAGCTGGTAAGGCGTTGCTAGTAGCCCCTGCTTGACTTGTGTGCTCGGACGCGCAACGTCTGAGCCCCCTCTAGGGGTATGCCGAACGAACGACTCAGCAAGCTAGGGACCGTTTGCGCCGAGGAGTCGCATCTGCCTGGAGCCAAGAGCAGGAATAGGCGTGTGTCTTTGTCTTAGTGGCGTAGTCTTGCGCCTGCCACTATAAGGCCGCGTTGTGTAGGCGGAACTCCCGGGACTGGTCCGTATCCCTGGACACTGGAAGGAGGTTCCTAGCCCAAGTCCAGCCGGTGGAGTGCTGCCCTAGTCATCGGCCCTGAACTGGAGACCGGAGGGATGCCCCGAGAAGGAGCAATCTTGCTAACTGTGAAACCGAAGCGATGGCGAACAGTCAGCAGGTCTTCTCGTTAGGTCTCCCAGCATCGCCAGCGGAAGCCGGCCGTCTTGCCGATGACAGTGCTCGATCCGATCCGAGGGGTCTGTACCGGCACTGATCCATGCTAGGTGTCAATAAGTGTCGGCCACCCGGTAAATTCGAATGATGCTGAGGGGTCCGATTCCTTGGGAACCCCTAGATAAACTCGGCCAATATGGGGGTAGTCCGGTCTGTGAGGAGAGTTGCTCCGCTGCACATCAGGCCTGTAGTACTCTCCACTCTCCATCGTATCCGTACTGTCAGAGACTCCAGCGTGCCGCACCAACGGCTCTGTGTCTGTACAACAGTTGCTGCCAGGGTTGCGATCATCTCAGACGTGGAGCTGAGGCAGGGGTTCGCCGCGCGTCTAAAAAGGACTGTGATCCAGCTGAACGGCCATCAAAGTCCTAATCACCATGTCATCCCTGAGCTTGTGGAGCCCCTAGGTACCCGTCCTGAGGGAGAGAATGCGCTGCCGCATCTTAACCCATATCAGCCTGAGGCTAACAGCTTCAATCTGTGCCCTGCCATACACAGGTTATACTATAGAAAATAAGAATATAGCCCAAAGGCTTTACTTGAAGGCTAGGCCAGATAGCGTGAAGCCTAGCGGCGCCAAGCCACTCTGGCGTTACCCTTTAACTATTCTTATTCTAAACGTATGTCACCCTCTGGTGAACAAGATAAGGGTTAAGATGACTTCCACCATACCCATTGATCCAACCAAGGATTAACCGCCCCCAAACGGCTTAACTTCAGTGAACAGACCAACCGGGGAATTCACATGCAATGGTGATTGGCTACGCAAGGAGTCCGTTCCTCGAAGGAGCCCATCCATGGCCCAAGCTTGTGGATCCGGTCTGGAGGCGACAGAGGAAGCAGCTTCCTGTTCCACTACAGGAGGACCGGCCTATCATCGGAGTCTCCTCACACGCGTAGAGTAGTTGGAAGGCAGCCGGGTGTAGTAACACTCTTTTCGCTGCCGCTGACCCTGCCACAAGGGGAATCCGCGCGTACGTTGAGCTGACCTCCGAAGTGCCGTGTCCGACGAGTGCTGTCCCGATCTCTGCACCACCAGTAGAAGGGCTACACGAAGAAACCCCGGACCTTCTAGTAGCTGGAGCGCACCCATACCTTCCGTAGCGTAAGCCATCGTTTCCATCTGACGAGCACCAGCTGCACTGCCATCAACTCCAGCCAGCAGATGTATCTGCCTGCGTGTTCCCCCATTGTTATCCCGCTGTTATCGGTCAGGCACTCCCTGCCTAGGCGGCAAACCTGGGTGCTGGTCCCACGTAGTTGCAAGCGCAGGGCCTAAGTTACTAGTAAGCGCAAAGCCGACACTAGACATCCCCTGGTCTCCGGGTCAGGGATCCGTAAGAACCTACCGTAGCCTGTCGGGCATCAGGATCTCAGTCCAGCTCCATGGTCTCCTTCTAGGCAGGGCTCCCGCATCACCAAGTAGCACTTTAGCCAAAGCTTCCATCTCTCCCCCGCTGACTGAAGCGAGTGGAGACAATCCTGCCGAGGTGGCAAGGGATCCTGCGCTGTCGCCTTATCGTCTGCCAAGTCGGTCCCACAGATGAGTGTCCTCGCGCGGAGCCTTCCATCTCTATGTTATCCCAAAAGACAGGCGAGCATGGAACCTGTCACAACAGCGTGTCCCTTCATATCCATTCGCCTCCGGCGATCTCCGCCAAGTAGTAGGCTGAGGAGTAGTACGCCATCCTAAAGGCTGTCACAAGCTCCGTGCGTGTCCCGCTCTGATGAACCGAGGCTGAAAGGTCCTAGGTGTCCTGCAGACACTTGCTCACGGAAGGCGTCACCCTCTCAAGGAAATCCCGCGCCAGCTAGGGGAAAGCGAACCCAGGGAGCAGTCCTGTCCAAGCCTCGCTTCCGTTTCCTCCCGTCCAAGTCTGTATTCTGTGGGAAGCCGCCGCCTGCATCCATGCCTCCTTATCCACCACTAGCACGGCACTGCCCGGAAGAGACTCCACATCACTGCCGGCGGAAGTAGATGTTCATCCTCTCTGGTCATCGGGAGTCTTCAGAAGAACCTTGTTATCCGCCGGCGTCTTGCCGAGTGGTCGCCCAATGCCTCCACTAGATCCCAAAGTCTGCGAGGGAGCGACGTGACGCACTGGGCCACCCGATGTGTCAGTCATCGTCGCAGCCTTCCTCTCAGGGCAAAGACAGCCGGCGGAATGACGCGATGAACCGGGACACTTCGTCCAAAGAGCGGCGAATCTGCAATGTGTTGGAGCGCACCGACCGTCTGCTAGGCGAGTCCATTGTCTACCCCTACTCCGAACCATGTCCTCCGGGTGTAACTTGGCGCCTCCTCGACCTCCGATTCTGGATGTATGCCACCACTGTCGAGCTGTTGGAGAGTACGCGTAATCCTGACCCATGACACGCTGCTCCCACCCAGAAAGAGCTCAAGCCACACTGCTTTCACTCCAGCCTGTTTAAGTGTTAGACGGCTTGATCCCTCGTCCACGTACGAGGATATCCCGACTTGTGAGCTGCTGCGTCCACTCGGAGAGAATGCAAGGCACGCTGCTTTCATCTCTAGCCTGTTGATGTGTTTTGTCCGCTTGATCCTTCGTCCATTATGAGGATCCCGACTCGTGAGACGCTGCTTCCCACGGCGAGAGCGCGAGCCGCCCTGCTTTCATCCGCAACCTGTTGATGTGTTTGATGGCTTGATCCCTCGTCCAACGGCGAGGATATCTTGACCTGTGCGTTGCTGCTTCCACTCGGAGAGAACGCGAAGCACACTGCTTCCATCTCCAGCCTGTTGTGGTCGTCTGCTTGATCCCTCGTCCAGTACGAGGATCCTGGCCGGTGAGACGCTGCTTCCACTCGTCCACACTGTGTTGATGCGTTAACGCTCGTTCCATAGTCCAACAGGCCAAGGTCGAGTGTCGAAAGTGAGGGCGATTCCGTCTTGCCGCTGCCATCTCCGTGATCCCGGCGCCGGTGTCGAGGCTGTTGTTTCCCGGAGGAAATCGGCCCTTGAAGCTCTGGTCGGAAGAACGGCCGCTCTTGCCAGGTGCCTCTGATGCTCGGTGTCACCGAGAGATCCCATGCTGCGCCGTACCTGAGCTTGTCCGCTGGTCGGAGAGGCAAAGAGGGAAGAAGACGTTCCCAGGCAATAGGTATCTGTAGCGCCCTTTCTCCAGCTGCTGCGGTCGCCCGACCGAACATGTAGACTTCATCCCCGCCTGAAGCAGGTCCATGGCCACTGTGAGTTCCTCTCTACCTCCTAGGGCGGAGTGTGGGTAGGCGGTTGGCACCACCTCTCGTCAGCTGCTGATCGAGTTAGTTCCTTCCAATAGGGCTTCAGACAAGGGGGATCTGCCATGCGAGTTAGTACTCATCTGTGGTTCCACTCTTCGACTCAGGAATCCGAAGCCTGTGTCATTCTCCATGCTCCTACGGCGTGGGGGAGGTGTCCTGGTGGTTCAATCACGACGGGGAAGCACCTCCTGTCGGCTGGCTCTAATGACCGAATGTCCGTCCTCCTATGGACAGCTTCGGTCTCCAAAACATTTCTCAGTCCAACACAATGGGGAAGTACGTCCCGACAGTTGGTTCGGTTGACTGCACAACCGTCCTCGAGGGAGAGCTCCGGTCCCAAAGCTTGCTTGTTTGAGACTCATATCTCGTCTTCCACCTGTACTGCGGGGGAACCGCGTTCCATATGCCGACACAGCCTAGGGGTGAACCCCATCACTGGCGTTCGAGCATGTCCCGGGCCTCTATGAGGCGGGGTGGAGTTCTTCCGTGCGTTCTGTGTCTCACATGACTGAATTTCTCGCCCTCTGTTTACTGGAGATGCCCGAGCTCCATGCAGACCCATACCTGGGGGACGAATCCCATAGTGAGCGTCCTTGCATATCCGGGGCCTCTACGAGGCGGGGTGGAGCTCTTGTGTGCGTTCTGTGGCTATCTTTTCCTGTCCCTCCCTGAGAGGTGCGTTGTAGACATGGCCCGGTGACGGCGCTGGTCCGGCCTAAGGCTGGCGGGCACTTGCCTCTCAGGGGGGAGGGGGTCCCCCGCTTGGGCTCTCTCTCTCCGTCTCTCACCTGGGGGGTGATAATCTGGCCCAAAATCTTTATTGCGGGGGGACCGAGCTTCCATATGCCAACACGTGCCTAGGGGCGAACCCCATCACTGGCGGTCGAGCATGTCCCAAGGCCTCTACGAGGAGGGGTGGAGCTCTTGGTGCCGGGTCCGAATGGGGGGGCAAGCACCGATCCTTTGCTGCTGCTAGGCTCATTCATCCGCTCAATGCGGGGCAGTGCTGCCTGGGGCACCGACCAGTATGATTCTGCCTTTCCCTTCATTGTCGTCAATGCTGCTTTGTTCGTCAGCTGTGTGCAAGGCGCCGGTTTATCCCTCCGGTAAAACGCCCCCAGCTGCGACCATCTCTCTTCCTCCCACGTCACGCACTTTCGCCTGTCTGATCGGAGGAGCAGCACGAGCATGGTAGGCAGACATCATGGCCGTCCTAGGCCACTGGAAGGTGCCACACTTGGTGCAGGTCCGTACCTAAGCACTGTAATAAAGGACAGAAGAAGACCGGCGAGAAGCGGGGAGCCTCCGCAGAGGGACCGCGCTCCTGGTCGGCTTGCATACATCACCACCCGATTGCTGCCGCCGACCGGTCGAAACCGGTTAGAGGCAGTAACCGCTACTTTACCTTATCAGGACTCAAACCGATAATCCCACAGAAAAACCCAACACCACATAATCCACAGAACATGTAGGTAATCCAAGCACAATACAATGCACATAAATCCAAATGTCCACGGTACACAACGGTAATCCACCTAACCACAACCGGAGCACGATATGCTCAAACCTGTCCTGGTTGAGCTAAGCGAAGAGACTGCCGGGAAACGGTGAGCGCGCCACCGGACAGGGAGGCAGGGGAGGCCACTCGGGGTATCCGGGTAATGACACCCACTTGGTGGTTGCCTCCCCTGTCGTCGGGTACACAACGAGTTTTTTGGGCTAAAATTGTTAAGCTAAGGGAAGCATTCCTAGTAGTAATGCCGTCGGTAATGATTTTGAGAAAATAAGTACCTTTCCAGCCCAAATGTACACTGCTGTCTTGGTGAAGATGACGAACACATCATTGGAGTTTAGGGAGGAAGCTCGCAGATCAACCTACACAGCAAAAAGGACTGTCATCAGTTCATATTAACCCATTTAGCCCCATGACCACATGTCCCTATATACCAGTTGCAGGAGATCAGCTGAATGATAATTCAAGGGTAGTGCCAGACTGGCTTGGTGCCTAAAGGTGCCAAGCCAATCTGGCACTACCCTCGAATTATCATGGTCAAGCTATCTCCTGCTGTAGAGTGTTTGGGCTAAATGGGTTAATACAACACACACACAATCTCCATGCACGTACACACTGATAAATGAAAGACGAAAATGTTTGCAACATTCACAAACAATGGTTCACTTGAACGAGAGTCTTGGGTTTAGTTCATGATGCATTTGTTCAGCATAAAATGTCATTAACCCTTATCATTCGGAATACACCAGTGTGTGAAATAAGTTTGACTAAAATAGTTCAATGGTAGTGCCAGAATAGCTTGGCACCTCTAGGTGCCAAGCTATTCTGGCACTACCATTGAACTAAAGCCATTGGTCTATATCCTTATCTGTAAGTACTATAATGTAGCTTGCGTATGGCAGTGTACACATTTGAAGCTTTGATATGGGTTAATACCCTTGCACGTGCAGTCAACAGTACTTTCAGTAGCTGCAAGCACAAGGTGGTTCATAATCATACCAATGTTATTAACTCTTTGACAACAGCTGTCTGTCTGTCAAGGGGAGTCCTGCAGGAATGGCCTCAACAAAAAGAGCTATCAACAGCCAAAGGGTTGATGTCATTCTCAGCTCACCTGCACAGCCTTGCAGTCTAGAGGTGAGTTGCCGCGTACTTGTAGCATGTATCTGTCCCCTGGACCATCCACGCTCTTCTCACCTGGCGACCACCCTGCCTTGCCACCCTATGACATAGATGTGCTTTTGAAGTCATTGTAACTTCAACATCAAAAATTAATATCAGCCATTAAATAAATGAACATAAATACAAAGTGGTTTTAGCAAAAGGCATAGATCCTTTAATCCCCTCCAGCATTGAATCTACAAAGGTTCCAGAGATAATATATTTTAGACAATATCAGTGAAGGGGTTAACCTCACTGTACAGAACTCGGCAGGTCATAAAAAAAAATGTTTAAAACCTTACCTCTCCTTTCATAAAATATTTTTTGCCACCGAGACGCAGAAAGCTGAGCAAGCTTACCTGGAAGATGATCATCTTGCCGCCAAATATAGCCATGAAGTGAGGAGGCTCCTTGTATTGCACAACTCGCACCTAAACGAAACAAATCCGTTTGTCAGCTAAGTCATATGCGTTTGTTTCACGATACTATTGTGAAATCACGTTCTGATGAATTTGCTATTTACCTCTTTACTGCCAGGCCAGCTGCAAGAGGCATATAGATCCTCATCAGCCCTCCCCCCCCCCCCCCCCAGATGCGGGAGTTCATGAGGAGCTATATCTCTTGCTATCGCTATACATATTGTATTCCTCACACAGAGTGGTTATCAGACTTAGTCTGTTGTGGTTTTAAAGATGCCAGAGAAGAACAAACTGAATTCAAGTACCTACCCACCCCCTCCTCCCCCCCCCCCCCACCATCTCCCCTTTCCAGGTGCAGGGTGTAAAAATCACAAGATCACAAAAAGGATCTTGGACGAACACCCACACCCACAACCAAGTATACACCCACCTGCACAGGTGCACCCCCCATTTTTTCATCCATCTCCACCGTCTTGAGGGCAGCTGTGCCTTTCTCATCAACTGTTGCTTTTGCACCCTGTAGCAAACAGAAATGCAATCATCACCATCATACTATACTGACGAGCAAAAGGAATGCAACCCTGGCCTAGGGGATGGTAACTCAGCTTAACTCATTTGAGACGTGCCACACACGGATACACGTATCCGTGTGCGTCACGTCTCAAATGTGTTAAGGCTCCCTGCTCAGCAGGCTGTTGCCACTGTTACTGCCAATGTTACAGGAAACAAAACCAAGAAAGAAAGAAAGAAACATGCTTTGAAAGCATGAGCATAAAACAGTAAACCGTTTTGCACAAATCCTTTCAAAGCATGTTCTTTTTTAAATTATTATTTCTTTAGGTCTTGTTTTCAATGTTATCAACACATGGATGTATAGCGTGGGATCGATTTCTACTTGCACCTACTGTGATAATTAAATTATGCTGAAATAATCATTCCTGGCATTCAGGTCACTCATTGTGCGGTTCTCTGCAGGAACTCCGACTTTCCTATTCTAGCAAAACTGTGTGAACAAAATAATTTTAAAATGCTTGAAAGGTGCTGCTCTTTTGGTGATAAACTCTCCCTGGGGAAGGCAGCCCAAATTTCCCCTTGAGGGCTAATAAAGGTTTGCAGGTTTGTGATGACAAAGCACTACCTACCAGCCAATAGTAGATGATGAAGTTGTTGTTGCCATGCAGCTTGTAGGTGTAGAGAATGACGTAACAATCGCCGCCAAAGAACTCTCCATACCTGCTCTTGTCCAAAGGTTTCAGGTCAAAATCTTCTACCCTCCAAACCTGAAACAGTTATTTAATCATACTGAGGTTAAAAGCTTTAAAATTATACACTGCCATATGCAAGCTACATTATAGTACTTACAGATAAGGATATAGACCAATGGCTTTAGTTCAAGGGTGGTGACAAAATAGCTTGGTGCCTGGAGGTGCCAAGCTATTCTCACACTATCCTTGAACTATTTTAGTCAAACTTATTTCACACACTGCTGTATTCCGAATGATAAGGGTTAAATCATCCACACAGTGTAAAACCATATTTATGAATACTGGTATTAACCCTCTTAACCCCACGAAACCTTTGGAGGCATTGTCCAACGACTATGTACCAGTTGTAGGAGATGGATTGATCATGATAATTCAAGGATAGTGCCAGATTATCATGGCGCCTTCAGGCGCCAGCTCATGGGGCACTCCCCTTGAATTATCCTGATCAATCCATCTCCTGCTGCAGGGTCCCGAGGCTAAATGGGTTAAAGCAAACTGACAGACACACTATGTAGTAAAACTGTTGCCGCTAGGGTTTCATGTGAAAGAAAAACAGAAGATAGTGGTGGAAAACCCTTTAAAATAGAAACAAGGAATGACGCTTCGGATCAAAGGTCCTTCTTTAGGTGACATGGAAACAAACGTAGAACAGAAAAGAACACGAGAGAAGAAAAGACGTCATCCTGTATAGAGAGAATTTAGAATGACGTACAAAAAAATTTAAATAAATAAATAAATAAATAAATAAATAAAAATGACGCAAATACACAAGCACAAAACACGTAGCACAAAACTTACGTCAACATACATACACGTCACTGCATACATTCGCATTCACTCGTGCCTGCTGCCGCTCACGTACATGCACACACTCAACGGTAGCATTCAGTATCAACAGTGAGGTCAAGTCTGGCACCAACTACCCATCAGGCCGAGCATACATCCCTAGGGGCGAATGTTCAACCGCGCGGATGGTAAGTGCCAAGCCTGTCCGCGAAAAAGGATTCCGTCATTTTGTGGCAGATGAAGTGGAATGTAATATGCTAAAGGACCATCCACGCGGCTTGAACATTCGCCCCTAGGGATGTATGCTCGGCCTGATGGGTAGTTGGTGCCAGACTTGACCTCACTGTTGATACTGGATGCTACCGTTGTGTGTGTGTGTGTGTGTGTGTGTGTGTGTGTGTGTGTGTGTGTGTGTGTGTGTGTACGTGTGTGTGTGTGGGCAAAGGCGTTTTGTGTCAGGGTGGTTGGGTTTGTCAAAGTGGAAGTTAAAGTCGCCAAGAAGGATGTGTTTTCCGGGTCGTGTGCTGTAGTGGTCGAGGAGGAGGTCAAACTCGGTGAGGAACATGGAGTTAGTTTGTTTTGAGAGCTTGGAGGGGGATGGTAGATACATGAGAAGATGAGGGACTGGCCAGGGAGTGTTGCTACGGCCTCGACAGATTCAAAGGAGGGATGAGCAAAAGGGAGAGACTGAGAGAAGGAGAGGTGAGCGGAAAGACAGTCCCTGTAGATGATGGCAATGCCACCCCCTCTGGAGGCTTGCGGGAAGGAGGCAAGGCGGTAGCCACTCAGAGTGACGCTGGCGATGATGGGTTCGCCAGTTGAGCGGAGCCACGTTTCGGTGATCATGACAACGTTTGGTCATTGTAGAATGAAATCTGAAATCACGTCGGCTTTGCCATCTTTGCAGACAGACTGTGCATTGAACAGACACAGTTTTAGGTTGGGTGAGACAGAAGAGGAAGAGGAAGAAGAAACGGGTGAAGAAGAGGATAGAGGAGGAGGAGGGTGGGGAGGGGGGAAAGAGGATGGAGGGGGGAACGATGAGGGAGGGGGGAGGGGGGAGGAAGAAAAGACGGGGAAGGAGAACCGGACAAGAAAGAGGATGCGAGAGGAGGGTGAGGGGGGGAGGGGAAGGGGGGAGGAAGTAGAGTAGGAAAAGATGAGGGAGAGGGAGAGGGAGGGGGAGGGTGAAGGGGAGGAGAAAGGGTGGGGAGGGGACGAGGAGGAAAAAGCAGGCGAAGGAGGAGGGGTTGAGGGGAGGGAGGGGAGGGTGGGGGAGGAGGCGGCCGAGGAGAGCAGGGAGCGGTAGATGAGGGGAAGAGAGGAGAAGAAATGGGAGAAGAAGGAAGAGATGGGGAGAAGACAGAGAGGCGAGGGAACGAGGAAGGGGTGGAAGAACATAGGAAAAGGGGAAGAAGTTTGTGGTTGTGGGTGTAGTGATGAGTCGTGCCTTCTGCTAATTCCACCCCTGCGGCCTTTCTTTCGCAATCGGATGCCATGTAAGGCATTTGGAACACTGTCGGCGGCACCGGCCGCGCAGTAGGTGGCGCGGCGGTGTAGAGATAGCAGTTGTTGACATATCTGATGAGCATGATTGTTTGTGAGGAGAGGAAAGAGAAAGACGGGACTAGGGTGCAGTAAGGTGTGTGTGCGAGTGTGTGTGTGAGTGTGTGTCGGTGTGTGTGTGAGCTTGTGGTAGGGGAGCGACCTGATAATACGCAGGGGAGAAAAAGTACAGTAGGAGTGTGTGTTGTGTTGTGTTGTGGTGTGTGTGTGTGTGTGTGTGTGTGTGTGTGTGTGTGTGTGTGCGTGTGTGTGCCGGTGTGTGCGTGTGTGTGTGTGGTAGGTGAGCGACGCTGATAATACGCAAAAACCAACACTGAAGGGTACAGGGGAAAACAAATCACAAACGGACAATCCCTGTCGGTCAGCGGCGAGATCATAAGTGGGGAGGGCGAGATGTCAACAGGAAATAACAAATTACAAACGGACAATCCCGGTCGGTCAGCGGCGAGATCACAAGTGGGGAGGTCGAGATGTCGACGGGAAATAACAAATTTGGGGCGGCACACGTGAAAACCTATAGGACGGTAGGAACACGAACAACAATCAGCACTAACAGATGCGGGTAGCAAACAGACCCAGTCACACAGTAAACACTTAGAACACTAGCGCGTAGCATGTAAAACAGGACAGCGGAAACAGCCCGGCGAACCGGCCACGCTGCGAGGGTGGCAAAGTGGCGACGTAAACAAAGTTCAAACGACAGACACTATTCAATATGATACCAAATCAGCAGCAAGCAGATCCGACGAAAAACAAGCATACAATCCTCATTAGCGCACTCTTATGCGATACTCAGCAGACTTTCAGCATACATAAACACAGTACATCCAACGAAAAGCACTGTGTATTTATTTATTTTTTTTAACGTCATTCTAAATTCTCACTATACAGGATGACGTCTTTTCTTTGTCTCATGTTCTTTTCTTTTCTATGTTTGTTTTCATGTCATCCGAAACGTCATTCCTTGTTTCTATTTTAAAGGGTTTTCCACCACTATCTTCTGTTTTTCTTTTTTTTGACAGACACACTGGCAGAAAGTGATACCGAAAAAGGCAAAATACACATTCCAAACATCCCTCCTAACTTTACACCCTGCGGGCAAAATGATAACATTCTAAAGAGATCCTCTGTGGTCTACGTCACAGTTATGAAGACAGATCAACCATGAAAGTTCAAGGGTGGTGTTGGAATAGCTTGGCGTCTACAGGCGCCAAGCTATTCAGACATCATCATTGAAATATCATGGTCAATCCACATCCTGTTGTACTGCGACATGGCTTTTTGGCTTAACTCCTCTACCGCTAATGAACAGTCCTAACTCTAGTCCAAGGCAATGGCAGCTGTCATCTGATGACTTTAGTCAGAACACTACACTGTGGGGATTATCTTCAGCCATGCCAAGCTTCTAGCAGTACAACTTCCATTCTCTGAAAAAAGGTATAAATTCCTCTGAAGCTAGAACAGGGTTTCTTACCCACCTCCTACTTCCTACTTTGCTGCCCTTAACTCATTCTACCCCAGACACACCACAGCAAGATAAGGATCGACCATGATAGTTCAAGGGTGATGCCAGAATAGCTTGGCGCCTATGGGCGCCAAGCTATTCTGGCATCACCCTTGAACTATCATGGTCAATCTGTGTCCTGCACTAGAGTGCAGTCTTCAGAGGACAACGGCAAAATTTGGGGATTTCGGTGTTGGGGTAGAATGAGATAAGCAGAAAAGCTGTGTCACACATGTGTGATACAGCTTGGCTTCTATAGGCAAGTTTCAATATCGCGTGTGCCTATACATTTTTGTTGACCAGAGTTTCTACAGGACAATGTTGTGCACACTTAGCCGTTCACGCAGCTGTATCACACACACGTGATACAGCCATGTTGCGTGAACGGCTAAGTGTGCACAACATTGTCCTGTAGAAAGTCTGGTCAACAAAAATTTATGGGCACACGCGATATTGAAACTTGACCTACTTTCAGCTCACGCGCAATGACATCATTTCACAGTGACGACCGGTACTCTGGCGTCATGTACTGCGAGAACATTTATCTGACATCCAAAATATTGAGGTCACATTACAAAGTAAATTATGTCAAGACCTTTGCCAAGACACAATGGCGGCTGTGTTGTGACTAGGTGTGTGCCGAAGACCAGCTGACATCGGATTTATGCCAAGAAAAAGGAGAGTAAAAAACAGAATCTTTCATTGGTGTTTAGTACTGACATCTCACTCTCATGGTCTTAAAACCTTATCCTACTCGCTTTCGCTCATAGGATAAGGTTTTAAAGGCCCACTACCGCCGTAATTGTTCATAGATACACTTCTGTAACTGATGGTTACAAAAAGCTACACACAGGCCACACAGGGCAATTGCTTCCGGTGCATGTAGTAACTTTTCCGCCAGAAATAGTTCAAAAAGTTTCCTCCCTTTTTGCCATTTTTTTAGGGTGTATTTTATAGTTCAAAAAGTTTCCTCCCTTTTTGCCATTTTTTTAGGGTGTAAAACTTCAATTGTGTGCTATTTTTGGCGTTTTGAGCAACAAAAGGCATGACAGGTGGTGTGAAAAAGAGCAAACTCTGGGTAATTTTAGTCGACCCAGTGTGTTCACGGGAGCCTAATTGGGGCATGTGCACGGTTGTATGCAGGCTTGCAGACAGTTTTGTCATTGGGTACTTAGTGCATTTGAGTGTTGTGAAAAACGCTAACTCTTAATTTTTTTAAGAATTGCTGAAAATGTTTCTCCTGTGATGTGCTCCGCGTGGATTTTTTGTTTAGGCAGAAAAGTTCTTCGTTCATAGTTTTATGCTGCAAGAGGCTAACACATAACAGTGTGTGAAAAGGGAGCATAACCTAATTGCCCTGTGTGGCCTGTAAAGGCAGAGTGAATTTTTCTACAAATGGCATTTGGAAGGAGATTGTGCCAAAAAATCGACATTTTTTGCTTTTTATGCTGATATCAGGTGTGTTTAGGCCATGTTGGCACTTTTGATGCCATACAGATAGCTTTATTTAGCTGTATAAGGATTATAGTGGCAAAATGGTGCATATTTGTGTGAAGGGGTAAGAAAGAGCTAAAAAACACCCAGGAACAATCCCAGGTCACATTTTCTGTCATAGTAGTCACCCAAAAACCCTTCTGACACGGTAACAGTCATTACGGTGTGATCTAGATGAAATTTAGTTAAATTTGATTTTTGTCGGGTGGACGATTTTTTGCTTTTGTTTTGACTGCATTCAAACATACCCGTTTATCCTGCACAGTGTATTTGGGGCTTTGCGAGAGTCATCTTAGTGAAAACATGCTGTAAACTGCAAACCTCAGTGCGGTGACACCAAAACATGTTGTTTTGACTGGTTTCTGAAGTCGGTTTAGATGGTGTTTTGCGGTGAAAAGGCACGGTTGTCATAATACTATCGAGAAGTTAGTGTGTAAGAAATCTCTTCACCTTTTTCAAACACAAATCATCCTGCTGTATCCTGAGCATATCTATTATGCCTAAAAATCCATTCCACACATTTCCACCCCCCCACCCCCAACACCACCTTCTTGCCCCCTCCCCCCCCCCCCCCAAATATCCCTCACCCCCAACCCTCAGTCATGGTAAGCCGAACCTTACTATGCTAACCCAGATCCTAACACTATGTTAACCCCTAATCTCTACTATGCTTACCCTAATAATACTAACCCAAAGCATTAACCCCCCTCCCACCTACCACCACCCTTCCCCCCCCCCCTCCGTACCCCCCCCCCCCCCTCCGTCCCCCCCCCCCCCCCCCCCCAATGCGCGCACGTGTTCACGTCCAATTTTTGCTACTTTTTCAAGCATTTTACACTATTTAACGCATTCTGCTGCTTTGCCATGCAAGGTAGTCAAAGTCAGAGAAGCACCTTGGTCCCTTGAGTTGGCTGGTACAAGGATTTGTAGCTGTTTGCAAGAAAAAGCATGTTGGCTGGTGGTTCATTTTCAGAAAAAAGTGCGGAACATGGCTTCAGTTGCCTTCAGTATCTTAAGGCTTGTTTAAAGCTGGAAGGAGGGAATAAAAGAAATGACACCTCATGCAGACTAGTTGTGGCTAGGCACTTTGCTGAATTTTTTGTAAACAGTGCAAGGGCTTTTCTATGTTGTCCAGTTGGGTTCAAAGTTGAAAAAACTGTCAAAATGGTTCCTGCTTGGGGGGGTAGTATAGCAAATAAATTGCCCAAAACTAACCAACTGTTGAAAATTGTAGTGGCTGGTTGTTTTGAATGCGTAACATGTGTGTCTGCTTGTCTGCAAAATATAGGGTTGCTAGCTTGAACATAAGTGTTTCTTTTTGGATCTTTACATGTGTGGTGTTGATAGTCAGCCGCAGGAGCGAATGGTACTCCGGGCACCAAGGGGTGCAGGTAGTAATTTTGGTGCAGCTTTAAAACCATCAGCCATTCATGTTTGAAACTTGGCAGTGTATCTTCTTATAGGGTACTGTTATCAGTGATAAAGTTTTGATTGCAGCTGACAACTTTTTGGTCGCATTACAGGCCACACAGGGCAATTGCTTCCGGTGCATGTAGTAACTTTTCCGCCAGAAATAGTTAAAAAAATTTCCTCCCTTTTTGCCATTTTTTTAGGGTGTAAAACTTCAATTGTGTGCTATTTTTGGCGTTTTGAGCAACAAAAGGCATGACAGATGGTGTGAAAAAGAGCAAATCTGGGTAATTTTAGTCGACCCAGTGTGTTCATGGGAGCCTAATTGGGGCATGTGCACGGTTGTATGCAGGCTTGCAGACGACAGTTTTGTCATGGGGTACTTAGTGCATTTGAGTGTTGTGAAAAACGCCAAGTCTTCATTTTTTTAAGAATTGCTGAAAATGTTTCTCCTGTGATGTGCTCCGCGTGGATTTTTTGTTTAGGCAGAAAAGTTCTTCGTTCATAGTTTTATGCTGCAAGAGGCTAACACATAACAGTGTGTGAAAAGGGAGCATAACCTAATTGCCCTGTGTGGCCACAGGTCTAGTTATGGTTCATTTAGTCACAGGAGAATCCAGTTCAGCACACATCATCTTTATATCAAGTAATCTGACAATGACTCCACTCCGTTTTATAAATACAACGCTATCAGTGAGAGTAAGAGTAATAGCTAAAAATAGATTAGAACCCTGACGATGGCGCAGAATAAATAAGTGCGATTATGCGTATGCTTTTGCTGCGTGTCTCAACTGCTCTAAAAGTTCATTAGGTGTGTCGACCATGCATAACAAATACAAATGGTGCTAAAATGTGTCTTCAAATTTACGCATAGTGATACTTTAAAACCACTCGAGTAAAATTCTCAGTATCACCTAAACACCGATGTAAGATTCTATATATTTATCTGCTTACTTCCACAGTTCCTGTTCCATCATCCACCATCTGTGTTTCTGCTGCTAGGGCTCTGTTATTGTGGAGGGTGTTGGCATCAAATTTGGTCTGCACTGTCTTTGCTGGAGAGACAGAGAGGGAGAGGAAATGTAAGTCAACAGCAATAAATAGGAAAACAATTACGAGGTAATGTACATGTATCTATTAACCCATATCATACTGAGGCAAAAAGCTTCAAATTTATGCACTGCTATATTATAGTACTTACAGATAAGGATATAGACCAATGGCTTTAGTTCAAGGGTGGTGCCAGAATAGCTTGGCGCCTAGAGGCACCAAGCTATTCTGGCACTACCTTTGAACTATTTTAGGGGGGAGCTGGGTGGCTCGGTGGTAGAGCGTTCGACTCTTGTCCAAAAGGTCGTGGGTTCAAACCCAGCTGGGGTCAAAATTTGTAAAGGCCTCTTTTCGGTACCCATCTCTAAAATCACCTTCATGGTAGACAAAAGATTTTAAGCCCTAAACATTTAACGTTTTTTTAACTCTATCCCATTGTAAAATTTTCAGCAAGTAAGTTCCCTGCAGACGTAGTAGGAAAAAGGATGTGTGTTCCCTGGTGACGTACATTTTTGGGGTAGATTAAATTAATTTTCACAGCCTCCCAAACTAACAACCATAGATTAATTGGGTATCAATGGAAAGAGCATTAAAAGTACTTTTCAAAACTGCGCGTGTTTGTGCATCAGTCTAGTGGGAAGTCGAACCAATTTAATTATTATGCAACAGAACAAACATGGCGGAGCAAAAAAAATGAGAAACATGGTTTTGGTACACAAACCAAGGGGAATCACTCAGCGCTGGACAGACAAACAGTTAGATCCAGTTTGTGGGTGGTTTTGGTAGCAACAGTGTAAGCATATGCAACGAAAAACCCAGATTTACTCACCAACATGGCAGAAAAATGTATTCCACAAGCAAAGAAATCACACAAGAGATCTGTCCCTTCTTGCATCACAATTTTATGAGCTAAAAATCACTGTTGAAACCGCGTTCATGAGGATCAAACAAGCTCATCGTCGGAGACGATCCAAGGCACGTTGTCGGCTACTTTGGCCTTGTTCCAACACCGTCCGACAAGGGCATTCACTTTCAGATATTTTAGAAATGGTTGGTGAAACATATTATAGTGGTTGCTTCCCTTAGACCAATAGCTGTGCTTCATGCGATTTACCTCACTCGATCCGCCATGCGTCAGCATAGTGGATCGATGGCGGTAACCTGTGTAAATGTTAGGTTTGCTTAATTAACTCATTCTACCCCAGAGCCACCACAGCAAGATAGTCTTCAGAGGACAACGGCAAAATTTGGGGATTTCGGTCTTGGGGTAGAATGAGTTAACCAGTGTGCGCAGTATCCTTACCTATCCTGCTGCGGGAGTAGACTTTGCCAGTGGGAACAGGTTGTGGCCAGTCCCTAAAGAGACACATGAAATCTGTCGGCTCTGACCCCTCCACCACGCGCGTGACTTTGGTGTCGGATGGGTACTCTTTCTTCTTCAGGAAACCCACGGCGTTTCTCATAGCCTCCTTCTTCTCCTTAACTGACGCCTTTTTGCCAATCCACACCCAGGCTCCAGCAAGCCCATTGTCTATGATGAAGGAGTCCTGTGAACAAACACAGAAATCGGGCATCAGAGTTGCTGAGAAAAATCTTTGGAATTTGGCCACGGTCTTTGCAATAAAACCTCGAGGCAACTGCCTGACAACACTGTAACCATTTGATACCTACATGCACTGGAAAACAAAGCAAACCATTTGAGAATACACTAAGAACAGTCATTCAACTTTTTTTCTCCTTGGGTGAAATGTAATGATCTTTCCTTAGACAATAATGGATCTTAGAACATGAAAGGAAAGTTGAAATAATTATGTTGATAAAACCCTGCAGGTTTATCAACATTATTCAACGTTCCTTTCATTTAAATGGAACCCTGGTGGTATTTAGTTTTTCATTCAATTCAGATCTCAGAATAATTCTGATTTTTGAGAAATGCAGATATGTGGTAACATTCCACTCCTAACACAACGCTCACAACTGCATTCTCAAATTAAGACACATTGGCACTCGTAACAAAAATGCAAGTCAAGATGGTGAAACTGATTTTGTGTTACTCTGTGACTGACTTTACGGCCTGGAGCCGTAAAGTCCAAAATCATGAACCAGCACACAATATCATCTTGTTGGACCATAAAAAAATCATAATGGAGATAAAAACATGCTGGTCCCTTACGTCAGAAACTAGATCCTTTTTGGACAATGGACCAGCCTTCACCTCTTGAATCTTCAGTGTTCCGTCCTCCTCACGACACCTAAAGAAAAAAACAACAACAAATTGACAAATTGATCAATGCTGCAGGCAGAAATAGAGATAATCCAGACCAAATACATGGCTGTCATGCATGTAAAATGTAAACAAATTCCAAAAAAATAAGCAAGAGGGTCTTTTCTATCTCTGGAAATGCCTTTGTCCGACTTCAAAGATATTTCAAGAAACAAAGAAACATGCACAGAAAGGAAAAGTACAACGCAATTTATTAAAATAAATTGTTTTGTTCTTGTCTTTTCTAAGCATGTTTCTTTTATCTTTGGGAATTTCTTTAAAGGCAGACAAATGCACTAAAAATAACTAAATGACTTTGATTCTCTGGAATGGAAATCATTCCATAGTGGGAGCCAAAGGGCGAATAATGCAACAAAGCTTTCTACAAAGAAAACTGGTCTATCATACACAACAAATTCTGCATTTGAACCGAGGATTTTCACATAAGAGAGGACAAAGTAAATAAGAAGAGGATGCAAACTGTACAAAAGATGATCTGAAAGCAGCACAACAGCTTTCCTTTACATAAATTATCAATTAATGACATGAGCACTTTAAATCATTTAACCCCACGACCGCATTTCCCCGCAAATTCTGGAGGCATCATCTAATGCCATGTACCAGTTGCAGGAGATGGCTCAAACATGATAGTTCAAGGATAGTGCTAGATAGTGCCTGATGGCGGCAAGCTAATCTGGCACTACCCATGAATTCACTTGGTCGAGCCATCTCCTGCTATAGTGCGTCATGGCTAAATGAACTAACCAATAGATATAAAAAGAGGCAAATACATACGAGAAGAGTTTGATAATGGAAGTGGCTTGGCGTTCTGCTGCTTCATCTCTGCCCCCCTCGTCCTCTGGTTTCACATTATGTTTCTCACGCAGAGGAAGGTACTTTTCAAAAATCTGAAAAATGAATTTTTCTCTAAAATGCATTTTTTCGAAAAATACTTTCCGATGACATTACTTTATGGAAGTGTCTACTAGCTTACGCAATTTTAGCCTAAGAACCTGTTGTGTTCCCACACAACCAGGGAGGCACTCAGGGAACCCTAGGGCCGAAAGTAGCCTCCCGTCCCTGCCCATCCGGTCACGTGCCACGCGGTGTCACACCAGTTGGAATACTTAGCTTACCCGCGGCAAGCGGGGCAGGTGGGAGGGTCCTCCGAGTAATGTCATCGGTAAGTATTTTTCAAAAAAATACATTTTAGAGAAAAATTCATTTGTTTCCTCAAAAACATTACCGATGACATTACTTTATGGAAGAATTGCGAAAAGGAGGAGGGTGCAACTTAAAACTTTGCCAGAACACCCCGAAGGGACTTAGACCCGTGCTCCTGATCGCAAACTCCCGCCGATTTTAGCTTAGTATACCTATGGTGCCCCCAGCGCCGGGAGGGAGTGTTGCGCCGCGGCGATGTCCTCCACCAGTGCGAGGTTGTCTCGCTGGCCTGCCAGATCCCGGAGGTAGATGAGGGCGAAGGTTGATTCTGCCCGTAAGCCCACTGGTGCCACAATGTCTCGGCCGGCACAGTTGTGGTCAAAGGCGATGCTCGTGGCCATGGCACTAACCTCGTGTGCACGGATCTTTAGCCGCTTCGCTCCCTCTGGGGAGAGGTCCTTGTAGGTGGACTGTATGACCCAGTGTAGCCAGGAAGATATCGTCTGGGCTGTTAAGTCAGTTCTGCCTGGGGCACAAGGCAGAAGAGGCATAACCATCCCCTCGGGACGGGCTTGGAACTGCGTAGGTAGACTCGCAGGGCGCGCACTGGATCTTGTAGCCTGGTCTCCCGGGGAAGAGTACTTTCTTCCGCGGCCGAATGGTGATCACCTTGGGGCGCAGTCAAGGGAGACCTAGTCTTGGCGAGGAAGGAAGGGTCAGTGAGTCACCGCATGGAGCCATCTGTCCTGAAATGTAGGCAGGCAGGGCGCGCTGAGAGCGCGTGTAGCTCACTCACTCGAGCCGTCATGGCTAGGGCCAACAGGAAGCAGGTCTTCCGAGTCACATCCGCAAACAAAGCCCAGGGGAGCGGTTCGAATACAGCCTCGTCAGTACCTAGGGTAGGTCCCAGCGTGGGATCAGCAACGTCGGACCGGGCGCTGGAGGCTAAGTGTGTCATCAGGTCGGCGAGGTCTTCGCATTCGCCGGGGTCCGAGCGACCGAGGTGTCAGTAAGTGTCCGCAGTCAAGGACAGGTATCCTCTGATCGTGATGGGGGCTAATCCCTGGTCGCCCAAGAGCCTGAGGAAGAACTCAGCGAGCTGGGGAGGTAGTCAGTTCGGTGGGGGAGAGTTGCTGGACAGCACACCAGGACCGTAGTACTCGCCACTGTCCCTCGTAGACGTTTCTGGTCAAGGGTCCACAGGCTGTAGCGATTGCGTTCTCTGCTGCACTTGAGAAGCCTCTTGTGGCGAGGGTTTGCCGCACAATCTCTAGGCGTGAAGAAGCCGCTCTGGGCACGGGTGGCACAGCGGCTGGGGGAGATCACTGAGCATCGTGGTCGGTGTGGGCAGCAGAAGGGGGGGCCCGTGGTGAGGCTGAGCAGGTCGGTGGTCCAAGATCTGTTACAGGAGAACGGTGCCACCAGTAACATCACCGCATTGCATCCCCTGAGCTTGAGCAGGGCTTGGGGACTAGAACCGTCGGGGGATAAGCGTAGGCGATGAGACCGTCCCATGGAATGGAGAGTGTGTCAACTGCCCAGGCTAGGGGGGGCTGGAATCAGGGAGACGAAGAGGGGAAGCTGGTGACTCCACCTCGTGTCGAAGAGGTCGATCATGGGCGTCTCCCAGTGAGCGCAGATCATCTGAAAGATGTTCGGTTGTAGAGTCCATTCCGTGGGGAGTAATTGGCCGCGCTGTGAGAGGGAGTCGGCTAGAACGTTCAGGAGTCCTGGGATGTGTCGTGCTCGAAGGGAGATGCCGCGGTCTTTGCACCAGCGCATTAGGCAGTAGAGGAGTACAAACAGGTCGGAGGAGCGCATCCCGCCCTGTTTCTGAATGTAGGAAAGCACTGTGGCGTAATCTGAAAGGACGCGTAGCTCATGGTGACAGAGGCGCGAATCCCACGCGATGAGCGCCTGCTAAACCGCGTTCAGTTACAACCAGTGGATGTACCTGTCCACCCGGTCCGGGGGCCAGTCCCCGGACGACGTGAGGAACCTCGGCAGCAGGTGAGCACCCCACCAGGTGAGACTAGCGTCCACGCAGAGTGAAAGCCTAGGTGGAGGTGAGGTGAGGCGAGAGGAACTCCCGACGTGAGCCACGAAGGGTCCGTCCAGCGCCGCAGTTGGGGACGAAGTATCAGAGCAACTGGCATCGGGGCTGTGATGTCGCGGGAGGACAGATGCCAATGGAGAAGGAGGTGCAGCTGGAGCGACCGGGAGTAAAGACAACCGAGTGATAGTAGGTCCACCGCTGTATCCATCAGGCCGAGAAGCTGAAGCCAACTCAGGTGGGAACTGCATCCTCCTGGGCCACCTGGCTGGCTAGGGCGGCCAGCTCTGGATCCGGGGCCCTGGCAGTCTCACCCAGTTGAGGTCGGTCGCTAATTCCATCCCGAGGTGTACGAAGCGGTGGGAAGGCGTGAGGTCCGACTTGCCCGCGTTGATCAGGAAGCCAAGCCATGCCAACAACTGGATCAGCGCATCCCCGTCTGTCACTAGCGTGGTCTCCGACTGGTTCCGTAGAAGGAGGCCCTCTAAACAGTTCGAGGTTGGGCTGGAGGACAACTGTCTGGCCTTGGCAACGACGGCATCCATGCTGCGGGTGAAGCCCATGGGCTGAGGATGAGATCAACGGAAGGGACATTGGTAGACCACGCCGGCGAAGGCGAAGCGGCAATATCATCTGGAGGCGGAGAGCAAGGGGACTTGGAGATACACGTGAGACAGGTCCAGACAGACAGCAAACTCCATAGGTTGCACAGCGGAACAGGGGGCCCTGGGGGTCTCCAAGCGAACGGGTCAGGGCCAAGATATACCTGTCAGTGCCGAGAGATCGACGACGGGTCGCCACTTGCCGCCCGGCTTGGGTACCACACGGAGACGGCTGAAGAAGGCTGGGGAGTTGAAACGCGACACCACCTGTGTGGCGGCCGTCTGCAGAAGGGAGTGGCTCTCGCCGCGAAGGTCGACGGTCCAGAGCTGGTCAATCAGGATCTCGGTCCACAGAGGAGAGCATCTTGGTGGCGGAGGCAAAAGAAGGTGATCAGGAGGGCCTGGCGATCTGCAGGGTGCGATCCACGGCGTAGCTGGCTGAAGGCGGAAGGGGGGGGGGGGGGGGGGGGCCGAGCCGCTAGGCCAGCGGTCCGAGGTCGCGTCCGTCACCATCTGCCAGGAAGCGCCGAAGAGAAGGGGGCCACCACAGGGAGCTCGACGGAGGGGGGGGGGGGGGGGGCAGTCCACGGCAGGCTTGTAGCATGGCATCCCGACGCACCCAGTCACAGTCGGAGGCGGCAGCCATGGCGTTGACCGAGAAGTGGTACACTGCCCGGTTGGCCGCCACTGCGAGGGCGAGGGGGTCTCCTAATAGGGGCGTAATACGGGCGCCAGGCGTCCTCGATGTGACGGATGAAGCTTGGGTCAGGAGCTCCAGAAAACCCGATCCAGCCAAGGTGTTATGGACCAGGGACGCTGACTCGTCCAGGCCACCAGTGGATCCACTGAGGGTAGGGGACAGGAGAAAACTGGAAATGGCTCGCGAACCAGTCCTGGCGGAAGACGATGTCGAGTCCAGCTGGCCACCTACGGTCAGGGAAGAAGTCGAACTCATGGGAAGCGGCCTGTTGGAGCTGCGCAGAGAAGGCGTCCCTGAGGTCCCTAAGCCAGGGGGCTGGGGAGGCAACTTGAACCTCTTCACCTGATGGCCAGCATCGACAAAGGCGGAGGCTTTCCTCTTGAGCGGGGGCGACAGCAGTCCGGCCTCCGCGGGAAGGGTGGCCGCAATCTGACGAGTTGCTTCGTCCAATGAAAGAAGAGTCTCTGCCTGTGGCGCCGAAGGAGTCCTAGGTGATGCAGGGTAGTCCGGCGAGTGTGAGCGGGGCGCGGGAAGAGCTGTCGTCTACGCTGAGCAGGGCCAAGACGGAGTCCTCGGGCTTCTAAACGCAAACAGCACTTGGTGTTCCCCAGGTGGTCACCCATCCAAGTACTAACCGAGCCCGATGTTGCTTAACTTTGGTGATGAGACGAGAACTAGTGTTTTCAGCGTGGTATAGCCGTTGGCGAGCAGGTTCCGAGTCTCTTCATCATCAGGGGGCGAGAAGTCCGGCAGGGGGCCGGGGGTCTCGCTAGCAACGTCCCATTGACTGGAGTGGGGCGCAGGAAAGGGTCGGCTCACCTGGAGGCTCCTCCACCGATGGCGGGGCGATGACAGGGCGAGGCACGCCGGGCAATGGGGGAGCCGGCGCATGCTGTGTGCCTGTCCCGGGAGGAGAGACTGCGAAGACGGGGGCGCAGCCGCAGATTCCGCTCGGGTGCACTCCTACTAAGGCGTCTAGGGGGCGAAGGCGACGGGCGTCGTGGCCGGCGCGGCGAGGCGTGCCGGGACATACGGGCAGGTGGCCGTGGATACGAGGCACGAGACGTGGTCGAGCGTGACGAGGACGAGAAGAGTCGAGGGCTGCGGCCGCTGAAGCGTTGCGCATCACGGTCCGTCCTAGGAGCGTTGCCGGAAGCGCGGGGGCGTCTGGGACCTCTGGTGTAATGCAAGGTAATAGGTCTGCCAACAGTCCTCGGACGAGGGGATAAAGGTGTCCGCAGGCCGGCCTCAGGGGGGGCGGGCGCACTGCCAGCTGTTTGACTCCCCGTAAGAGTCAGCAGGCTTCTCCGTGTAGGACACGTCAGGAAAGTCAGTGGACGACAGGCGATGCGACGATCATCGCTGCAGGCAATTTTAGCTAGGCGTTACCCATGGCACCTGGAGGGAGTGCTGTGCTGCCGAGATGTCCCCCAATAGGACCAGGTAGTCGCGCTTGCCGGATAGGTCTCGGAGGTAGAGGCAGGCGAAGGTAGACACGGCCCGCCACCTCACGGCTGTCCCAAGGTCCTTCACTGTGCCGTTGCGGCCAAGGCGATGCTCGCAGCCACTGCTATGACCTCGTGTGCTCAGGTGCACATCATACTGGCCTGCTCTGGGGAGAGCTCTGTGTACGCTGACCGGATGACCCAGCGTACAGAGAGCTCTCCCCCGCAGAGGATCGTCTGTGCTGCCCTGTCTCGTCTGCCCGGAGCCAAGGGCAGGAATAGGTGTGAGCGCCCTAGTCCTAGTGGCTTAGTTCTGTGCAGGTACACTTCAAGCGCCCTGACAGGGTCCCGTAGATGGGACTCCTGGGACTGGTCCATAGCCCTGTGCGGACAGACGGTCAATACTTTGGCGCGGACGCTGGGAGGCGGTACTTGGCCAGCACGTAGGGTCGGTGATGCGTAGCACCGAGCGATCGGGCCCGAGTTGGAGAAAGGAGAGACGCCCGGAGAAGGCGTGTATCTCGCTTACCCAAGAGGTTGAGGCACGGGCGAGCAGGAAGCAGGTCTTCCTGGTTAGGTCTCCAAGACGATTGAAGTGCGCCCTCCGATCCAAGAGGTCTTGCATGTGCCCGGTTCCGGTCCTGTCAGACGTCGGTAAGCGCGTGCCACCATTGCCAGGAAACCTCAGCTGGTGACGGGGCCCGGGTCTGCTTGGGGCATAACCACCGAAGAATTCGGCCCTTTGAGGGTTAGTCAGGTCTGAGAGGGCGAGTCGTTCTGCTGCGCACCAGGCCACCTCCATGTATTCGTTACGGGTAGAGCCCCTCCGCACCACAGTGATCGTCTCCACTGCTGCACCCAAGAAGCCTCTGGGTGCGCGGGCCTGCCTGACCATCTCCAAGTGCACAGCCGCGGTCGTTCTAGGTGCGCTTCATTCCCTTATTTGCGGAAACCATTGCTGCCAGGGCTGCTTGAGCATCGAGCGCGGTGCGGGGAGCTTCAGCAGGGGGGTCCATAGTGCGCTCAGGAGGTCTATGGTCCAGCTCCTGGTCCACCCCAATTAGACCCCGAGGAACAATATCATGTAGTTGCCCCTGAGCATCTGGAGCACCCTGGTACCCGCAATACGGGGGAGGGAACACGTAAGCAAGGAATCCGTCCCACGGAATGGAGCTTGGTCCAGGCTTGTGGATCCGGTATGGGGGAGACGTAGGAAGCAACTTTTGGTTCCACCTAGTGGAGGACAGTCAAACATCGGCGTCTCCCCTTGCGCAAAGAGTAGCAGAAAGGTATCTGGGTGCAGTTATCACTCTGTGCGAAGCCGCTGCCCCTGGCGCGAGGGGGAGTCTGTGCGTACACTGAAATGGCCTGGGAAGTGCCGTGCCCGCTGAGTTATGCCCTGATCCCTGCACCACCGGAGGACCTGGTCCACGAGGATGCAAGGGGAGGATGAGCGCGTTCCCCCTGGTCCTGACGTAGGCCACGACCGTCTAGTTGTCTGAGAGCACCCACGGCTGTACATAAAGGCCGATTTCTCACTCTTTAGTTTGGCCCGCAGCCTGCTGCTGTGGTGTGCGGTAGCCCCTCCCCGCTGCGAGCAGGCTATCTAGGTCACTGGCTGGCAGCAAAAATTCCTTCTCTAATCTCTGTAACGGACTACTCACGTGTGGTGTGTAATGCCTGTGTTCAATGTTCTCTATTTCCTCTTCATCAGTTTTCTACATAAAGCCGTTTAACACACTTGTGCACCATTGCCTGCTGGTTCCTGTGTTGGTGGTATTATTCAAGGGACGTTTTTTTTTTAAGGGTGCAATCCGAGGATAAAGACAGGTACCGTGTTTGTGTGTGACTGAATAATAAGTTATCTGTGCCTCGCACAGTACTGAGTAGGTCTGAACATTCATTCTCTATGGAATACTGTTGTGTATAGTGTAATCCCGGTGCTTTATGCTTTGCTTATAGCCTCCAGTATTCTCTGTGATACTGTTTAATAGTATCAGGTACTAACTGTTGTCTGCTCATTCATATTATCCAGGTTCCTTTATTCCAAATGGTGGTAAGGGAAAGACAGTACAGTTATGGCGGGAATAAAATTTACACAAGAAACATTTGCACACACAGAATCCTTTCACTTTAAAAGGTTAAATTCTCTATGTAGAGTATGTGGAGGAAGGTCAAAACGAAGACCTGATGAAAATCCAATGAAACTGTGTGAAATGTACAAAAGCTGTATTCATTCCTGAAAGGGAAATTCTAAAAATTGTTAATATTAAGGAACCACCAGTGTGATATGCTTCGGACCCATTACTTGTGTTCGTGTTCATATAAAGGCCCAGTGCGATGTGCTTCAGAGCCATTATTTGTGTTAGTGTTAATGTAAAGGAACCAGTGTGGTGCGCTTAAGACCTGTTACTTGTGTTAGTGGTTATGATTTATTGTGTAAACCCAAGTGTACGGCATAAATACAGTGCACAAATGCTGGGATCAGCATGTTCGTGTTGATCGTCTTGATGTACCTAACGGATTACCAGCTTACCAGCTTCTCAGCAGTGGAGTGCTTTCTGACGCTAGTGTTGCTCTAGCAGGAATGGCCCAGGAAATCTAGTAAGTGATAACAGTAGAGGCTAGAATGCTGCGTAGATACATCAACTTTTCATCCCACAGAAAACTGACATGCACAACAGATTGAGCTTCAAAGTTAACGCTTTACTTTGTCAGTGAATGTTTATTGTATTGCAAATATTGAAATGTAACTGCTCTTGAAGGTGTGCTGGTAGTAAGCAGCATGGGCATGTTTAGTATGAAAAGAAAGCAAATGTTATCAGCTACAAATTTACACTCATAGGTATAATGACATTCTTGAGACAAAAACGCATTCTGTGATGAATGTTCAGTTACTAACACATTTCAGCGTTTCCGCTGCAGTGCGCCGGTATGCGGCTGTTGGAATGTAGACATAGTGTAGGGTAATGGAAGATCACCCCTTTCTAGGACCATGAATGGCTCTTCCACTCTGCCTGAAGCGGCGCGCGCTAATGATTAATTGCCCCCATGTCCGGCCTTGCCACAGATGGCTTATCTTACACTCAGTGGCCCCTGGTCCTCTCCTAACTAAAAGTGTGGTTCTGCACAGCCGTGCACCAGTACCCCTTGTTGCGCGAGTAGTTCCTCCTATCCTTCACCTCCAGCCAGCTGATAGGTCTGCCTGCGTGTTCCCCCGTCTAGCTGCCTGAGGCTGTGACTCTCCGGTCACAGGTGTGCTCTCCTGCTCGAGAGACTTGCGTCCGTGCAGATGGGGATCTGTGGCAACTGGGAGAAGAGTGGCGCCCCCAATGCTATCCAGGTACTGCCCATCCACCGCTGGAGATGAGACTTGACCGAGGAGAGGCGCCAGAGCAGGAGCGGCTGTAGTTGTATCAGCCAAGAGTAGAATCTGCCCAGGGGTATGCGATCCGCTGCAGCGTTACGTTGGCCCGACAGCTGGGGTTAGGTCCTGGCTGGAGAGTTCCGCACTCGACACTCAGAGAGCCACCTCCGCTATCGTCTGAATCCGCCCTTCCGGGGGTCGTACCCAGTTGCTGTCAGTCAGCCTGTCTATGCCTAGGTGGAAACCTGCGCGCCGGTATCCCGTCGGACTTGCCTCCATGACCAGTAATCCGCGCTGCGGGGCTGTCAGCCAGGAAGCCGTGTCCTCCAACGCTTCCGCCATCTGGCTGTTACCTTTCCTCTTCAAAACCTCTCTTCCTCTCTATCCTTTCTCCTCTTCTACACCGGAGGAGCAGGTCGACCAGGCGGTTGGAAGTGGGCTGGAGGCCGCTTGTCGGAACCTTGAGACAACTCCGTCGACTGTCCCGGAGGGAACACCCGGGCTGAGGTTAAGTCCAAGGGTAGAGTCCAAACCGCCACAGCAACCCGTGGAAGGCAAAGAGTAAGTCACGCCACGCCGTCGGAAGGGTACGTGAAGATATGCGTCCGCTAGGTCCAGGCTCACGGCGAATCATGGGGTCACCCCGCCCCCTCAGTGCTCTGGCCGTATCCATCCTGACGTGCGGGGCCGAAGTACTTGTAAAGAGCCGACGGGTCGATACTGGACACCACTTGCCTCTTGAGTTTGGGGACCAGGAAGCGCCGACTGTAGCCTGCCAGTGGATCAGGATTCGAGACCACCTCCGTGGCCACCTCCTGGAGTAGGGCTCTCACCACGCCGCGCAGCGCTGTCTTGTGCCGATCCCCCGGTACTCGCGCCCATAGGGAGGAGAGTCGCAAGGGAGAGGGCCACTGGAAGGAGATCTTCCGGTCCTCCGTAACCATCAACGAACCATGGTTCGACCTGCAATAGCTGTGGCTCCGCTCTGTGGAGCCCACCGACCGGTGCTTCCGGGAGCCTCTGGAACAGACAGTGGTGGGTGCGGGGAAGCACGTGAGCGCACAGGCGGGAGGGGGGGGGGGGGGGCTTCGCTGACTCCTTGCCGTCTGCCAAGTTGGTCCCAAGGTAGGGTGCCCCCTTGCGGAGCCTGGCACCGCTGTGCCTTCACCAAAACTGGGAGAGCGTAGCATCGTCCCAGCAGATCATCCCGTCGCATCAGGTTGCCGTTGGTGGACGCCGCCCCAAGGGGTCCAAGGAGGTCTCCCGCCATGCGATCACAGGATGCATCGTCATCTCGAGGAATCCCGCGCCCGTTATGGGAAGCGTGCCAAGGTAGCTGTCCTGTCCAAGCCTCGCGTCAGCGTCCATGGCTGTGGGGTACCTCCGCCTGCATCAGCGCCTCCTAGCCCACCGCTAAAAGGAAGCCGGAAACGCCTGGGAATGAGCTCCAACCACCGCTGGCGCAAGATGACACCATCCTCTCTGGTCAACGGGGAGACTGCGAAGAAGCTGTGGTCTCCGAAGCCGTCTTGTCGCTGGCGAGCCAAGACTGCCTCTGCTAGATCCCGGGAGCTTGCCGGATGAGGGAGTGACTTGGAAGTGCTTGGAGCCACTGCGGTGCGTCGACCATCGCCAAGGCCTTCCTCTCAGGGGCGGAGACGGAGGGCAGTAGTCCAGAGTGAGGCATGACGCGATGAGCCGGAACGTCTCGTCCATGGAGCGGCGAGTCTGCGATGCCGGGGCCGTGACGACTGCGGGGGTGGAGAGCGCCAACCATCCGCCAGGTGTCTGTTGTCTACGCCCGACGCTGCCACCCAGTCCTCCGAATGTAGACTGTGCGCCTCCTCGCCATCCGCCGCTGCCCGTGAAGAGGGAGATGCTGCCAGTCTGTGCACCGACCGAAGCGTAGCCACCAGGGGAAGTCTGTTCTTGTGAATCATCGCGGACCGCTGGCGAGAGGCTGGGCCGGTGCTAAAGGGAGGCTGCTTCCGTCCTGCGGCTGCTATCCCAGTGGTCCCGGCGCCCACGTCGAGGCCGTCAAGTCTTCAAGGAAGATCGGTCCCCGCAGGTTTGTCCGGAAAATCAGCTGCTCCTGGAGGGTGCCTCGGAGGTCCGGGTGCTGCGAAGAGCTCCGCCGCTGCATCGCGCCCAACTTGTCTGCCTGTCTGGCGAGGAGGAACGGGAAATGTAGACGTTACTGGCGTGGGGTATCTGTAGTGCCCTGTCCCCGTCTGCTGCGGTCGCTCTCATGAATGTGTAAACTTCGTCCCCGTGTGGCATGTGGATCGAGGCCGCTGGGTGTCCCTCTCACCACTCCTAGCATGATGGGGGTGTTTGCTCCGGGGTCTGCCCTCGACGAGGAACCACATATCGGCTGTAATACTGACCGAGCTTGCTCCCTGTCTGTGGTGGGCTTCAGTCTTGATGGATCTGCCCTGACTGGGGACCTCGTCCCGTCTGTGGCTCCACACTCTCTCTTTTCTCTCTCCTTTTTATTCTTTCCATTGTCTCGGGATGCCGGAGTCTGTGTTTGTGGCCTGCCCCATCAGGGGGTGGTGCTTCGGGGGCGCGACCTCAACGAGGAAACACGTCTTGTCAGCTGTAATGGCAGACTAAGATTCCTTCCCACCCATGGTGGGTTTCGGACTCGGTAGTTTGCACTGATTGAGAACCATCTCCGGCCTGTGGCTCCGTTCTCAGTCTCTGGCCCTCAAAGTCTTTGTTCATGGCCTATCCGTCAGCGGCTTAATTTCCTATCCTGCTCTGAGAGGTGCACCGTTGGTGCGGCCCTGTCCAGGCGCTGGTCCGGCCTACGGCAAGAGGGCGCTGTCGTCTCTGAGGGGTGGTCGCCCGCTTCTGCTGCCTGGGCTTTGTTTTCCTGGTGGCGTGTGAGCGGCCCAACATTTCCCTGCGGGGGGACTGAGCTCTCAATGCCTGTATCTCCGAGGGGGATGAACCCGGTCATGGCATATCCCTGGCCGAAAAGGCGGGTTAGAGCTCTTGGTGCTAGATGGGATGGCAAGTCTCGTCGGCTGCTTTAAGGCTCTTATACCGCTTTAGGCGTAGCAGCTCTGTCTGAGGCACCAGTGGGGGCAGCAGGTCCCTTTTGCGCTGATAAGCTCACGATGTCTAAGGTGGCCCTCCTCTGCGAAACTTCACGGCTGCGGTCACTGCGGGATTGCATGCCGGTCTCTCAATCCGGTAAACGCCCAAAGCTGCGACAATCCTTTCTCTCACATCGTGCATTAGATGCCAGTCCGATTGGAGGTGCAGCCTGAGCAGGGTAGGCCGACATCGTGCGCACCACTAGGCAACTGGAGCGCCACACCTGGTGCGGGTCCTCATTGAGTACTGTAACATAAGACAGACAAAGGCTGGCGCGAGTGCAATGAGCCTCCTTATGAGGGTCTAAGCTCCTGGTCAGTCGCATACATAGTCTCTGGTCAATGCCATCGCCTGGTAAATCGCTGGCTGAGGCAGTAACCGAAGCTTTACATTGTCATTTCCCGAGACCCAGTAATCCACAGAGGCCAACCACCAAGTAAATCCTCAGAAACCGAAGGTAATCCAAGCACCCAACACCACACAGATAGTAGCAAACGTCCAACATAATCCCAACGTAAGTCGAGTTCACAAAAGGTAATCCCACCATACACAGTTGGAGCACGCGAGGTGCACACGACCGGTTAGGTGTAGCTAAGCGAAGAGACTGGCGGAAAAGGGCAAGTGCGCCACCGGATAGGGAGGCACGGGAGGCTACTCAGGGTATCCTGGTAACGACACCCCAGAGTTGCCTCCACTGTTGTGAGGGACACGAGGAGTTTTGAGGGCTAAAATTGGTATGCTAAGCGAAGCTTCCTAGTAGTAATGTCATCAGTAATGATTTTGAGAAAATAATAACATTTCAATAAATTGTATCAAGCGGGACTAGTCCTGACCATAATATTTTTTTTGTTTTAATACAGTTACTAAATGAATACAGGTAAGCCTGGCATGTAGTCTTGTAAGGACAAAATGTTACACTTATGAAAAATAATTATAACAAATAAAGTGAAAACTCACTGGTTTGCAGTCTGCATCTATTTTGTCTTCGAGTCCATCCTCAATGAGAATGATGTTAGCCTTTCCTCCTCGCTCATCTCTCAGTCTTCTGCAGTGCTCCATGGTCTATGCACGCACAAGCGCGCGCGCACACACACACACACCACAAGAAAATTCATATTTTTTTCAGCTCCCATCACATAACTATGCATCAAGGAAAGTAACTCCATGGTCTACATTGTAATTTTCATCTCTGGAGCATTATTTGAAATAAACTGACTTTACAACAACAAAAAACTATTGCAGTGTAGCTTCCTGTGCTTAACTCATTCAGCCCTGACTCACTACTGCAGAAGATGGATCGACCATGATAATTCAAGGTAGTGCCAGATTAGCTTGGCGCCTGTCAGCGCAAAGCTTATCTGGCACTACCCTTGAATTATCATGGTCGAACCATCTCCTGCAACTGGTACATAGTCGTTAGATGACACCTCCAAAATTTGGGAAATATGGGGCTGCGAGTTAAAATAATCAATAATGGAGACTAACTGGTAGCATGTACACCAGGGGCTGGTTGCATGAGTGAGCTTAGTCCTGCACCAGCCACTAAGCAAGGTGCTCTGCTATAGCGGAGCACCTTGCTTAGTGGCTGGTGAAGGACTAAGCTCATCAAGCAGCTGGCCCCAGCTTCTTACAAGAAAAACATAGGCCGTGCAGCACATAACATTCGACACCCTTCAACGTGTCTAGCATGACTGCTACCAACACTTTCTATACCTTCAGTCTGTGATTGCAGCAGAACCCAAGATAGAGACAGAGATTCTCATGAGCCCCTGCAGCTGCAGGGGCTCATGAGAATCTATGCCTCTTGCAGATGAAGACTGAAGGAGCTGACAAAGGGGAGACTGAGGATGCGCAAAACTGACATCAGTCCAAACTAACCTTCATCTTCTCTCTGCGATTGCAGCTGTTTCCGAGCCACGGGAAGACAATGGTGCCCAGGTCTAGGATGAAGCAGTCACCGTGGTTCATCAGGGTCCAGTCAATATCAGGCAACTGTCCACATAAAGATCAAGCTATTTCACTCAAAAGTACAGATGTATCGAAGACTGTCAAACCGAACATGAATACTGGCACGCATCCAGAGAAAACGTTGACTTCATTTAGAAATTAGCTTGTCGCATCATGTGCATTAAGAAAACTGCTGAAACATGTTGAGCAGAACTCAAATGCAAGAGACATAGATCCTCATGAGCCCCCGCAATTGCGGGGGCTCATGACGATCTATGCCTCTTGTTGGCTCCACTTTGTATCCATGTTCTGCAGAGGGGTGAGGTTCTTCGTCGCCGAGTTAAGAAAGATTTCAGAAACACACTCTGTCACCAGTGGCATGGAAGGAGTTTAATACAAATTAACAGCAAAACAGAAAACAAAACTGCCAACCTCTGAGAAGCGTGGGTTTCTCTTGCCCTTAACTTGAATGAGGCGAGGCTGGAAGACACCGCGATCAACATGATTGAAACCTGATTTCACACCACCACACTTGATTCTGCACATTGAAAACAGCAGTTATGCATTCACAAATTTACAATGACACGTATTGTTGAAAAGAAACTAGTGCAAATCTGTCGTTCGGAGGGGGAGGGGGGGAGGGGTGGCAAAGGGGAGGGGGAGGGGGGGTAGGGTCTGGCGGAGTGAAAATGATGAAAAAAATAAAGATGAGTGATGTACAAGATTTGGGGGGGGGGGGGGGGGGGGGGGGGGGGGGGAGAGAATTAAAAATGATGAAAAAAGTGAAGTACAGAAAACAAACTATAATGTAAGATGGGGAAATGTTATTTTAAAGACCCTAGAAATGATGGTTCCATATTAACACTAACTTGATGCCGGTGGGGAAGTATGCAAGGAAGCGCTGCGACTCGTGATTCTCCACCTCCCTGTGTTGGACAGGTGCCCCACCCAAGTAATCGTCAAGCTCTACCGTCTTGTATGCTGCCACACCTGCCTCATCCTGCCACAGGTAAATACAGGTGAGAAGTTCTAAAAGTACTATACACTGGCATCAAACACACTGCGCATTAAAGTCCAAATTCCTAAATCGGCAGGCAATTATCTAAAAGACTATGAAAGATCACCTGTCATTTAAGACCATCATTCTGGTCTCTGAAGCCACCAAAATGATGGTCTTTAATGACAGGTGACACCCCTTTTTGTCCTTTAAGACTTCTCCAGAGAAAGCAGGTCTTTTAAGACCACTTTTTCTTGCAAAAACGTTGGCTGCTCAAAAAAGGTTCTACTGTACCGTACCAGTTGGATATCGGTCAACGTTATGGATACAAAATATATTTACATCTGCAAAAGACTTACCTGTGATGTTTCAGCTCCTAACCAGAAGTGCACATGAATTTCCATAGGACCACCCTTATTTTCCTTGATCTGTTGAAAGGAAGTAAAGAAGAAAAATACACAATCACTCACTGTAAATCTTTTTATGTCTATTAGTATTACACATGAAGTACATTAGTCCGGCCCTGTGATGTACAAATCAAGCTCATGATACTCTATTTTGTGGCATTAGTTAGACCTCATGATGGATCCACTATATCATCATCAAAGGGTTGAGTATTTGATTTTTGTTGTTGTTGTCATGCACATGCTTTTTCAGACAGCAACGGTGCAAGCAGTAAATATTTGACACATGCAATGCTGAAGAAAAATATGCTGATGCACACACTGTAAAATAACACTGTCAACAGGGTTCATATTGAACATGCAACTTGGTGTCATCTGCTGCTTTGCGCATGCAAACACACAAGTTCTGCAATCCTAGGAGGTGGCTTTTCATAAATAAATCATTTCAGTACATGTACTCTTTACCACAATTTACCAGTACTCCAAATTCTAAATTAATATCTGAAAACAAAAATGACTAAAAAAAACTAAACAAGCAGAATTATCAAAGCTAATGCGAGTGCCGAATCTGAAAGAATACACACAACAACAAAAAAAAAACCCATCCATTGCAACTCTCATTTTCACCTGTGCTAGCAAACACACACACGCACACACACACAAACATACACTCTTACACCAAATTGGATTTTTATATCTGGTAAGTGCTCTGCTATTCCAACAGACCAATACCAATACCCAGCAATATAGATAGAGAAGATACGGACAAATCATTAGAGGCAATTACAACAGACTAAAACTAAATATACTGAAGAGCAAAAGATCAAAATGCGACATAATTTGAATCATCAGAATCACCTGAGTGTTTCCGATGATTCAAATGATGTCACATTTCTTAATCCATTCAGCCCTGACGCACTACAGCAGGAGATGGGTCGACCATGATAATTCAAGGGTAGTGCCAGATTAGCTTGGCGCCTGTTGGTGCCAAGCTAATCTGGCACTACCCTTGAATTATCATGGTCGACCCATCTCCTGCAACAGGTGCATAGTCGTTAGATGACGCCTCCAAAATTTGGGAAATACGTGCGTTGGACTGAATGAGTTATGCTTATCAGCATATGAAGATGGAGTTGCCAGCACACCAGTGCATCCCACACCGCCCGTCACAGTTTGACTGCTTCCTTCAAACTTGTTCCCAAAGCATCCAACCACAATAGCAAAACTTCTTCGGGCCCACGATGGCCACAGTAGGCTCGCGCACTGCCGTGCGTGGGCCCACTTTGGCCGTAGCGGGCCCGAGGACCTTTGCATACTAGGAATATCATAACTAACCTACTCCCCAATTAATACTCCACTTAACATCAAACTACCATAGTCCCAAACAAACATTACTATCATAAAGAATCAAATGTGATTAAAAATATTAAAAAAGCAGTGAGTCAGCAAACACCTTGCAGATTAATGTAACAAAAACTGTACCTATGCAGCATGTCCTACACCGCCAAAAAAAGCAAACAACTTGTGAGAAGATACTAGGTAGCCTTGGTCAGCTCTGTACATTTCCCATTTTATATACATGTCTAATGTCAGTGTGCTAGCATTTGTGATCTGTTGGTGTGTATAAGTTTGGTGTGGTGTGGCATGGCGTGGTGTGTGTGTGTGTGTGTGTGCGCGCGCGCGCACGCATGTGTGTGAGCGCGTGCACACTGCTTAACCCATTTAGCCCCAGGACCCTGCAGCAGGAGATGGATTGATCATGATAATTCAAGGGTAATGCCAGATAAGCTTGGCGCCTATAGGTGCCAAGCTCATCTGGCGCTACTCTTGAATTACCATGGTCAATCCATCTCCGTCAGCTGGCACACAGCCTTTAGGTGACATCTCCAAAGTTTTGGAAATGTGCCTGTGGGGTTAAATGGGTTAAATACAGCAAACTGTAAGTGTGAAAAAAAAAGAAGGAAATGTTAGCAAAACTTCAACAGCATTTATCATACACAATATTTAACATATGTTTTTAAAAAAGCATCTAAGGTAAGTGAAAGGGGGGATTGGCCAATCTGTGCATAAACCAACACAATTTAACAATCAAAACAAAACAGAAAAAAACAAAGAAAAGAAAAGAAATATTAAGCACTATAAAATAAGTACATGTAGTCTATCACCTACTCCTAGCTGAAAACCTGGACTGTGATTTCAAATCTACCTGAACTTCTGTTCCTTTGTGACTTTGACCTGGTAATGACAGCTAATCACACAAAGAGGAAACAACAGTTGTGAGTCCAACTAGACAGACAACACAGCAAAGTGCACACACAAGAAAGATCATTAACATTACAAAACACTGCACAGTAATGTCAAAATAACCAAATCTGAGAGCTGTCCTCTGAAGGCTACCTTTGCCTTAGCCCATATCATACTGAGGCTAAAAGCTTCAAATTTGTACACTGCCATATGCAAGCTACATTATAGTACTTACAGATGGCTTTAGTTCAAGGGAAGTGCCAGAATAGCTTGGCACCTAGAGGCGCCAAGCTATTCTGGCACTACCCTTGAAACTATTTTAGTCAAACTTATTTCACACACTGGTGTATTCCGAATTTTAAGGGTTACGGAGATACCAGTAGACCGACCATGACAGTTTAAGAGTGACGAAAGAATAACATGTGCCAAGCTATTCTGACATCAACCTTGAGCTGGAATAGTTTCATGCCTCCAGACACCAAGCTATTCTAGTTCAAGTGCAAGGCCAGAATAGCTTGGCGCAGGGACACACCAAGCTATTCTGGCATCACCCTTGAACCATCATGGTCGTTATATCTCTTGTTGCAGTGTGTCAGAGCTGAATGGCTCAATGTACAACAACAATAAAATAGATGATGTTACTGCATCCAATAAAAAGACAAACAGCAATTAAACTATCAGTGTCAGTGGAAAATAGACCTGATTTACAACACTATTGTTCCTTTGATATTGGTTGTGTTGTCAAGAGACGAATCACTGTACCAGTAAAACTCAAACCATATTAGACTACTAAATCAATACAACACCTTGCAAAAGAAAACACACTGTCCTGTGAAGGCAAAAGACAGCAAGTCCATTTTCACACTGGTTGTCTCCCTCGATTTGCTGCCACTGACCAGTGGCAGCGAATCGAGGGAGACAACCAGTGTGTCAATTTTTATGAATAAAGCAATTTTCATTGTATTACAAATAAAGTGAGATAACCACTGTGTCTGTTTTTACAAAAAGCACAATTTTTCTTGCATTACAAGGAAACTCTTGCTTGTCACAAGCATTCATAACTGTCTATTGCCCTCACAGGGTAGACCAATCATGCATGTTTTCTTAATTTACATTTCTTTAGTCATGTTACAACTCTGATCATAAGAAACAAATGTCACAACCAATTTTTTCACTTTTTAAAGGTTTATAATGGAATCCACTAAAAAGCTCTGACATCAAATAGGTCCGTTACTTTATCTTTAAAATGCCCCAGTGAAAATGCACTGTAACTGTAGCCCAGTTAGTTTATTTGAGTATAAAAACAGTGGTTATCCTTAATCAATGTATGACAAAATCTGCATGTTTGATAAATAAGTGGATTAAAACCCCAGACCAATATGCAATCTCATGTTCATGTTGGCTATAATTCACTGTTTACGTCAAACATAGGCAGATTTAGACCTACTCCTGGTTTCCAAACAACCTCAATTACACTGAATAACACACCCATGCAATCGTTCACTCAAGAACACTGGCTTAACTCATTTGCGGCCAGCCGCATCCGGATAAGGCTGGCCACAAATGTGTTAACATTAAACTCCTGTGAAAAGGTAAATCCAAAGCTACAGTGGATTGATGTTTTATTCATGCTCTGCATTTCCACCGGAAAAGAACATTCATATGCTATTGTAGACACATAATTTTTTTGCTTTACAATACAGTGGAACCTTTTTCAAGCAACCAACTTTTGGGAAAGAAAAATATGGTCTTAAAAGAAAGGTGCTCTCATAAGAGAAGTTTTGAAGACATAACAGTGCCACCTATCATCAAAGACCATCATTTAGGAGTCTGCAGCAACCTAAAGGATAGTAATTAACGACAGGCGATCTCCCATTAGGGCAGTTGCTCAAAACAGGATCTATTGTACAATACTTTAACCCATTTAGCCCCGACGCCCTACAGCAGGAGATGGATCGACCATGATAATTCATGGGTCGTGCCAGATTAGCTTGGCACCCGGAGGCACCAAAGCTAATCTGGCACTACCCTTGAATTATCATGGCCGATCCATCTCCTGCAACTGGTACATTAGGTAGTACCTCCAAAAGTTAGGAAATGTGGCCGTGGGGTTAAATGGGTTAAACTACTAGGGACTGGTACAATATTCATCAGACAGCTAAGAGGGTAAGGACTATGACAACTGTTCATAAAACAGTAGTTACATACTTTGATCTTCCTATCAATGCACCTTATTAGCTTTCAGTTCGCAAGGGAAAGGCAGGTGTCGGGTAAAAAATCTATGAGAAACAAAATCCACTGACTGGTTCACCGAGGTGTCAAACGCAAGATCCACCCAGTCATTAACACAGATATCAGACTTTGCTAGTTGAATTATCATCACATCACACCAAGTTTATTTATGAGGAAAGACAGGAAGGACTGGGGGTTATCAATCAGTTACACTGACATGACACAAGTTTCAAATTTACGAGCATTTTACTTTCACCCTTGAAGCAGATTCAGTTCTCTTGTCCTCCACAACTTGGGACAACTACATAGCAAAGTCAAGCACACAATTACTCAAAATAGAAAGAATGTTAAATCTTTACTGCTGACAAAAAGTGAACACAATCCCACTGCATGAGACACAGATCCTCATGAGCCCATGCAGTTGTAGGGGCTCATGAGGATCTATGTCTCTTGCAGACACCACTTTGTATCCATGGTCCTTGTGGCTGGGGCCCTTTGGCATTGAATCAACTGAGATTTCAGAAACATAATCTGCATCCACTGGCAGGGAAGGGATTAAACCTGTTACGCATGCAGCCACTGGTACTGTGCTGCTCACGCAACGATTTTAACAAATTGAAATTCTGGTATTCTCAAGTCGAAAACCTTTGTACCACAACCCCAACCCGCAGATACCCTAGACCCTGTAGTATCATATAGTAAATAAGTCAGACATCAGGAAGTCCTGATTAAACATAGAGATCCTTACTAAGAAAAGACCATTAAAAATGTAATGAAGTTTCATTTCCCTGAATTTAAACCATACATGGTTGCATTTCTAATGAACATTCTTTTGTAAACTACTTACGGATAAAATGATGTAGGAGTCACCTCTGTAGAATTCCCCATAGTATTCCTTTGGAACAGTGGCAACTGCTAAGTTCTGCACACAAAAGACACATTCATCAACACACAAAACAGCAAACAGACCTTAGCTGAAAAACTTTCACTACACACATGTAAAGAAGTACCCAACGGAGAAAGAAACACGCTTAGAAAAGACGGGTACAACACAATTTATTAATATTTTGGGTAAATACCCTTTGTCAAAATAGACAAACAAACAGAGATTAGCCGCTACTTATCTTCATTGGCAAGGAATGTGGCAACCCACATTCCTTGCCAATGAAGATAAGTAGCGGCTAATCTCTCTGTTTGTTTGTCTATTTGACAAAGGGTATTTACCCGAAATATTAATAAATTGTGTTGCACCCGTCTTTTCTAAGCGTGTTTCTTTCTCCGTTGGGTACTTCTTTGCATATTACACGCTTGGCAGTCACCTTTTTGGTCTGGATTGACTACACACATGTGCCAGAATGCATAAGCAGGAAATATTGTTAATGGGAAAGTATTAAAAACTCTATATATACGAAAGTACTTTGTTCAAGCTCCAAATCTACGCATTTCAACATTACCTCAATTCTCCAAATGTAAAATCCTGATTTGTTGCGGTCTATCCCCTTAAATGCTGGGTCTGATATGGTTGCCATCTTTTGGCCTGAAACATAAGTAGAACAATGAACATAAGTACAGGCTGTAATGCAACAAGAATGTTGTATGCAACACCAAACAGCAGCACACACAAAAGTGTATCTCTGGTCTGTGATTCTGAACCTTACATGCGAATGATATGCATCTGCAAGAGACATAAATCCTCATGAGCCCACGCAGTCGTGGAGGCTGATGAGGGTTTATGTCTGTTGTTAGTCCTATGTTCCTCGCGCTGGGACCATATGGCGTTTAGGCGCGTCCCCTGGGTGGTGGATAGGGGGTCCCTCGTGAGAGGGGTGCACCGAATGAAATAAGGTGCCGTGAACCAACATGGTCTAAGGGAAGGTGACCCTGACAGAAAACCCCTGGTCGTCCTAGTAAGGGGGTTGGGCGTGGGGGTAGCTTCACCACCCTGCAAAAAAGGAAATAGCTACAAAAACGCCGACAAAAAGACTAACAGTATTACCAGAAGATTGTCGGGTAAGTATGGCCATACAGAAAGACCAGTAAAAGACAAAGAAGGCAAGCCAATTGCAGACAGAGCAGACCAACTCAACAGATGGGCCGAGTATTTTGAAGAGTTACTGAACAGACCTAGCCCACCCGACATCCAGCCGACAGAGACCAACCTACCCATCAGCTGCGACAGACCCAGCCGGGAAGAGATCAGAAAAGCAGTGGCATTTTTGAAGAATGGCAAAGCAGCAGGGCCAGATGGCATCCCAGCGGAGTCTCTGAAAGCAGACCTAGAGACAACAGTGGAGATGCTGTACCCACTGTTTGGAAAGATCTGGGAAGAGGAGGTGATGCCAGCTGACTGGAAGGAGGGGTACCTAATCAAGCTTCCCAAGAAAGGCGACCTCAGCAAGTGTTCCAACTACAGAGGAATCACCTTGCTGTCAGTACCAGGAAAGGTCTTCAACAGGATCATCCTAGAGAGAATGAAGAGCTCCGTTGACCCCCAGCTGAGAGACCAGCAAGCAGGATTCAGGAAGAACCGATCATGTACAGACCAGATCGCCACTCTCCGCATCATCGTGGAACAGTCTCTGGAGTGGAGCTCCCCGCTGTACGTCAACTTTGTGGATTATGAGAAAGCATTTGACAGCGTGGACCGAGAGACTCTGTGGAAACTCCTACGACACTACGGTGTACCCACAAAGCTCGTCCGCCTGATCAAGAGCAGCTATGATGGCATGACATGTCGCGTGATCCACGAAGGGCAGTTCACCAGAGAGCTCCAGGTCAGAACTGGTGTCAGGCAGGGGTGTCTGCTGTCTCCGTTCCTCTTCCTACTGGCCATAGACTGGGTCATGAAGATGACCACAGAGCACAGACGAAGTGGAATACAGTGGACACAGCTTGACGACCTCGATTTTGCAGACGACTTGGCATTACTGTCCCACACTCATCAACAAATGCAGGACAAGACCACAAGGCTTGCTGACATCTCGTCCCAAGTGGGCCTCACCATTCACAAACAGAAAACAAAGACAATGAGGCTGAACACAACCAGGGAAGAACCAATCTTGCTTGCTGGCACCCCGTTGGAGGAGGTGGAGTCCTTCACCTATCTCGGGAGCATCATAGACAAAAAAGGCGGCACTGATGCAGATGTCAGAGCACGAATGGGTAAAGCCAGAGCAGCCTTTCTCCAGTTGAAAAAAGTGTGGAGTTCCAGAGAGCTGTCACAACACACCAAAGTCCGGATTTTCAACTCCAATGTAAAAGCAGTTCTCCTATATTGAGCAGAGACTTGGAGATTGACAAAAACCACAGTCAACAGAGTACAGACCTTCATGAACAGTTGCCTTAGAAGAATTTTGAAAATCCACTGGCCAGAGAAGATCAGCAACGTCAGACTCTGGGACAGAACAGAGCAGATAACAGCAGAGAATGAAATTGGGCGAAGAAGATGGGGATGGATCAGTCACAGCCTGAGAAAGCCAGCTTCCAGTATCCTGGCGTCGAGACCTCCAAGCTGACATCAAGAGACTGGGAACCACCTGGAGTAGAATCGAAGGAGAAGCACAGGACAGGAGTTGCTGGAGATCTCTCGTCGACGGCCTATACCCGGGTAGGGGTGACAGGCGTAAGTAAGTAAGTAAGTTAGTCCTATGTTCCTTACGCCTAATTTTGTGTTCATTTACATTTGTCCTTCCTGCCCTGATTACTGGCAGGGCCCAGCACACATGTAATTACATGTATATTTTGATTACAGGAAGTGTGTAAACTCAAAGTATATAATTATATACCACTACCAGTTATCTCCTTTACCTTTATCTAGTAGTAGTAAACTTTCGGCCCTAAAAGTCTTTCTCAGTGTTAGAAAAAAGAGCCCACACCCAGTGGACATTTGAGGAAGCAACTCATGAACCATGTCCAACTTTAAAACAGTCTACAGCAGAATCTGTTTTGAGTGACCTGTTGCGAGGTCATCTGTCATGAACCCATTTTGTTCCGATACAACCGCTGCTTGAAATAAATTTGATAGTTCAAGTGTGGTCCCAGAATAGCTTGGCGCCTGAGGCGCCAAGCTATTCTGGCACCACCCTAGAACTAAAACAGTTCATCTATCTCCTAATCTGTAATGTAGCCTTCATAGGTCAGTAGTAAGCAATATTTTTTTCAAAATCAGTCTCGGGATGTAATGGGTTAAACACCATCACTCGGGCCACAGCTAGCTAAATGGTGTTTTTTTATAAGCGATGCTTTCTGCTCTTTGGGACTTCTTGAGAACGCATCCGTCTTTTCATACCAACTTTTCCCTCCCAAAACAAGTTCTCCCCTACAGTATCAAACACCTCTGGCCTGCTGTAACTTACTGATGGAATCTTACACAACGCCAAAAGGCATACTCTGTACCCTTCTGTGTGATCAAGTTTCATGTCGCTTTCAACTCTTTTCAACCCTTTTAGGTTGTCGGTAGCGCTTTTTGTCAAGGTGATTCCTTCAGGAATCACCTTGACAAAAGGCGCTACCAACAACCATTATGTTCATAGTGCATAACAGGATATGGCTCGGGCTGGGGCAAATCAGTTACCTGGAGGGGAAGGGGGTGGGGGGGGGGGGTCCAACTTTTTGTTTGGGACCTTCAACCTTTATATGTATGTATACAGAGATCACATCACGAACGTGGAAGTGGGATGCAGAATCAGGCATGCCATCGGGCCCTATGAAGACCTATTAGCCATTGTGAAAAAACGCAAACTGAAGTGGTATGGGCATGTCACTCGTTCAGCAGGGCTTGCCAAAACAATCCTGCAAGGCACTGTGCAAGGATTGATTGATTGTACATTGCTTAACGTCCCGACAGCAACAAGGCTTTCTCAGGACGTGCCTGCACTGCTTGTGAAAAAAAAAATAAACAGAACATTGAATGTATGTCGCCAGCCGGTCAAATACATTAAATAAACCAAACACATGGGGCCTAAATAAAGCTAAGACCATTTAGCAACACACATCCAATATCAAGAGCTACAGGCAGTGCAGACAGTAGGGAGAGTTTGAAAAAGGCAAATACAGGTGAATGGACAAAGGGTAGACAGAAATACATGCCCCAGAATAGAGAGAAAAACCCACCCTGTGGGGCTGACCAGGGTGACCCTGGGAACTAAAAAATACCTAACCCCACCCAAGTCCCCCAGGGCAGACCCAGGTGGGGGAACTGTGCAAGGAGGACGAAGGAGAGGAAGACAGAGGAAAAGATGGGAGGACAATATCTCAAGAGTGGACAGGACTGAAGCTGGGTGATACGCTAAGAATGGCAGAGAACAGAGAGGAATGGAGGGAGCTGGTTGCCAAGTCATCAGTGGTGCCCCAACGGTCGGCAATACTACGGGATATAGATAGATAGATTCAACCTTTGACAAAAGGCCTCCCCGACGCTAGACCTTGCTTCCAGGGGCCGAAAAAATCAAAAAGCGGGGAGGGAGGGGGGTAAGCAGCGTGCATGTGTTAAGACTCTCACCATTTGCCAAAATGTCAACAACAACAAAAAAGGGGGGTCCCAAACATCCCAAAAGGGACTTTGTTATAGCATTTTAAAGAAATTTGGGTCTGGAGGGGGGGTTCCGGAACCCTTAGTATACAACCCCCCTCCCCTCAGATCCGCCCCTGTCGACAATGGCAATACAAGGAGGCGCAAGATATTTGGCACCATCCGTGAACTATCATGGTCGATATGTTTCCTGAAATGTGTGTAGCAACTCCAAAATCAGGGACTGATGTTTACCGTTTCTTCCCCACCCCTTTTCACACGTCCTAGGTCACAAAACATCGTGTCAACACGCGCGTTTTGAAAGCATTTGAGCACAGCCTGTGTAAACTTTGATAGCCTATTACTACAAATCTTTTTCGGCGAGTACCGCTCCAGTGACTCGGAGTATTTCATGTCTGCAGGTGGATGGCCTTTTTAACTCATTCAGTCCCGACACACCCACAGCAAGCACCACCCTTGAACTATCATGCTCGATCTGTCTCTATAATTGTAAAAAGTCCTTCAGAGGGCAACTTTAAAATTTGAGGATTTCGGTCCTGGGTCAGCCCGGAATGTGTTATAACCAAGCTTTACAACAAAGTTTGCCAGGCAGCGCATATAATGACTGTTCACCTGCTTTGAGAGATAGACTGTACGTGAAAGGTCAAAGATTGTCCATGAAAGTTCCAGGGTAGTGCCAGCCAGTTATATGCGCTGCCTGGCAAACTTTGTTGTAAACCTTGCATTACCCTTAACCCCTTAACTGTCACTGTACGTACATTTTTGTTTTGGCTGAAAACTTTGTTCATTCAACGACCAAACGCCAAACCCGTCGAGGACACATGGATACAAATCGGTCTCAGCAAAAGGCATAGATCTTCATGAGGCCCTGCAGTCGCGGGGGCTCATGAGGATCCGTATGTCTCTTGCAGTTGGATCGTGTTCACTCTTTCTCGGTGAGTTCGCCCCAAATAGCTATCTGCATCGTTTGGATGATACGCGGCACTAGTGAAAGTCTCACCCGGACGTGCTGAAGAAAAAAAAAAACCAACAACTCGGTAGACAAAACAAAGGGCAGACAGTACATTAGTAGTGTGTGTTTAACTTTTGGTCCAGCCTACAGACCCGTCATACAGACAATTTAACAGCCATCGCCATCAGCAAAACCGATTTATACATGTTCATCGACCAAGGACGTAGGCCGGCCTCAATAACCAAACTCCAAGACATTACTCTTGAAATATTAAGGTTGATACATCACCAGCGATCTGTACATATCTGAACAACAATCTAAAAAATGTGAACCTATTGTCCATAAAGTGACTGACATACAAGACGTGGAGAAGTGATGAAACAACACTTCGCATAACTCTTTGCTCCACACTGACGAACTGCGCTGTAAGAGACTGTTGAAAAATGTATTTATAAAATAATGTCCAGTCTTTCCACAATGTCCATCCTTCTGCAAGAGACATATATTCTCATGAGCCCCTGCATCCGCAGGGGCTCATAAGAATCTATGCCTCTTGAACAAGGTACCGAATGCCGGCATTCATATTTCTTATCTCCTCTGTAAAATGTATTATAAATTTAAAATATCCAAACCTAAGTAAGACACCCTCCCTCCATCTGCAAGAGGCACAGAATCTCATAAGCCCCTGCGGCTGCAGGGGCTAATGAGAATATAATTATGCTTCTTGCCAGCAGCAATTTTCACGTCTCTGCTCCCCAAATGCACTACACGTATTAACATATAAATTTATAATGTCCATACCCTCCACAAGCTTATCAATTCCATTTGTAAGGCGCAAAGATTCTCATGAGCCCCTGCGGCCGAAGGAGCTCATGAGAATCTCTGCCTCTTGCCGGCATACTTTCATCTATAGATTTTTGTTCTTCAAAGAGGGGTGTAACTTATGAATTCATGTTTTTGTGGCTGACCCAGTTTATACGCAATACAGATGCCCGCTTTGTGTCCGCGTTAACTTGTGCAAGACATGCATAACTCTTCGCTCCAACGTACCTTGCTGTTTACATGGAAAGAAGACGTGCTTGGGTTCGAAAGACGGAGTTGAAACCTGAAAAGGAATGCAAGTGCAGAGGGTGGGAGGAGAAGGCGGCAAATAGTATATTGTGAATCATTCACGCCGAATGACAACGATACTCGGGATTGTATCTGTGCCCCCGCGACACCGCGTCTTTCACACCGCGTAAAATTTCTTGCATGCCTCCGCTTCTGCGGTCCTCTCGCTTTCTCAAGTTTCTCAGTCTCGGTCCCACACAGACAGACAGCGAGAGAGTAATAGTAACTAATAGGGGAGCCATCCACGAAATTGATACCAAAGTCTTCAGCTTTAATATCAATTTCGTGTGAAATTACGATTGTCTTTTTTTGTGAATAGCCGTGTGGGGGGGGGGGACCCCCTCACCCCCCCCCCCCTCGTCTACACACAAAAAACAATTGTAATAATAATATTTTTAAGCTTTAGTATTAATTTCGTGAGAGCATTCTATTCCTCCAAACACCGTCCCTTGAATGTTGTTGTCTATGTCAGTCTTGCTCACAACTTGCTGTATTGCCCTTTCAACACGGATGTTTTGATCTTAGTGGTTCGTTGTGTTTCGATAACGTCAGGCCGGAAGCTGCTGTGAATCACAGATCCTCTACCAAGATGTAAAAGTATCATCAAAGGGCGACAGCTATGTCTAATGCAGTGTCGTCCGTTTCATTGACACCTTTTAGCCGCCACGACTGATTCCGTCCAGCCAGTGAGGCAGCAGTAAAACAAACAAAATCGGGGCTCCCAGGTCTTGTCCAAGTAAAATCAGCCACTGCTTAAACCCAAGCCCTTCCAAAGACTAAAGAGCACACAGTAACTAGTACCGATTTCTACTAGCGGCGTAGATTTCACGAGTCCCTGCAAGCTGCAGGGTCTCACGAGAATCTATACCTCTTGCAGAGCGTTCTTGTGACAAAACTCATCTCCAGCTGCCTAGGAGCGAGAAGGGATGCAAGTAGCTTAGAAGCAAGCAAGAGACGTAGATTGTCATCAGCTCCTATATATGAAGGGGCTAATGAGAACCTATATACTGACGATCAAAAGTTAAGGACGAAGACGATCGCCGTCCACAAACTGCCGCGGAGCGAAGATCAGAAGCGTGTGGTCCGCCACGGCCCGATCCTTACCAACAAGAGGCGCCTCACCAGATTCTCATGAACCCATGCAACAGCAGGGGCTTATGAGAATCTATGCCTCTTACAGATCTTACGGAAAGTTGTGGTAGATGGACAGAGTTGAGGTTGTACAGCAATTACCGGTACGTGTCGGCCAGGTAAAGACCGAATACCTTACAATCACTGACATTCCTTCCGTCATTCCGTTTCCACGGACTTGTCCCTGTGAGCAAAAGGTCCTCGGGCCGACGTCGGCCGCAGTCCGGCCCAAAGACCTTCAGCTGATTGAACATAGTGTAGTTGAAGCAGCAGCTGTATGAAATACAATTCTGCAAAGTACTCTTGAGAATGACAGAATGCCATGGGGTGTGCGACCACACTGTGAAACTCTAAGCTAGCAAGATCACGCACAGCCCTTTGATGTTATCCGGCATTAATCAAGGAGTAGTTTGTGTGTGTGTGTGTGTGTGTGTGTGTGTGTGTGTGTGTGTGTGTGTGTGTGTGTGTGTGTGTGTGTGTGTGTGTGTGTGGTGTGTGTGTGTGTGTGTGTGCGTGTGTGTGTGTATGTGTGTGTGTGTGTTTGATCTTGCCTGCCCTATTCGAGGTTAGCTTATTGATGTGAGAACATCAAATAACGTTCACTAGGTAAACTCACTCAATACTATTTCCGTCCGACTCATGAAAGATGCCTAGAAATGACCTCATAGGGTCCCTCTGTGGCCAATTAGTGGGGTGGGGTGGGGTGGTGGGGGGGGTGAGTTTTACTTCGGCAAACTACTGGACCGTCTTTCTTGCCCATTCAGTTGCCGCTATGGTCTTGCTACCGTGGTCAAGAGAGATGCCTAAATATATGTACCTCCTCTGAGGGCGTGAGCGACGCCACAACAGATCCTAGTCCCCCGCCCCCCCAACCCCCCTACACACACACCGCCACATCACTGGTACCTTCTCTCGGTCAGCTTCGTACGTATCAGATCGAGTACAACCAGCACAAGATCATCGCGCCGACATCACGGCTGATTTTGGCCCAAGAACCCTTTTTCTTACTGGTGTATTGAGGTTACAACCGTTGTGCCCCCCCCCCCCCCCCCTCCGGCCATTTGACAAATCGACGCAAAGGGTTTGCTAAAAACTTTGCTAGTCGACTAGCCAAAATAAGTGAGTTTAGCGTCACTCTGACGCAAACTGAAAAATCTGTCTGTTATCGATGCCTACATTATTATGTACACCTCTTGCAAATCCAGAGGCTCACGCCCGCGAAACTGATGATCCACGCCTGTTGCAAATCTCTGCATAACCCTCGACATCAGGCTCGGGCAAACTTCACCCAGCTTACATCTGTGTCCCTAGTTAGAGACACCAGGGATCAGCTGCACGAGTGTTCTTAGTGAAGTCCTGCACCAGCCCGAAGCAAGGTTCTCAGCTACAGTGGAGTACCTTGTTTAGTGGTTGGTTCAGGACTCGGCTCATTCATGCAACTGACCCCTGAATCTAGCTGACTGTGTGTCACCGGGATGCCGGGGATTCCAGCGTAGTCAGATGGGGAGGTTGAGTTTGCGAATCTAGGTGTGCCATTAAACTATTACTGTTAAGACCAAACGGATTCCCGCAGACCTACCACAGGTACAAACTTGCCCTACATGCGTGATGCACTTACAGTCTAAACAAACGTGGGGCACCCACCAACTACCTTGCTACTGAGGCAAGACACATGTACACAAGTCCGTACATCATTGCGGAACTGTGGGTAGACGCCAGAGCATAACTTGATCTATTTGTAATCATACCCTCAATCCTCACCACGCCCCCCCCCCCCACCCACCACCCCTCCAAAAAAAAAACAAAAAAAAAAACCCAAACCAAACCAATCAACCAAACCAAATAAACAATCAAGTGCTTAAAAAGTCACCCCTGCACCTTTCTATGAAAAAGAGGTCTGCATCATTGTCTACTAATACTTTCATTTGTTTTCACTTTTATTTGTTTCCTTTTAACATTGTCTATGGCCTGTACGTTAAAACGATCTGCTTCCTGGCGGGCTTTGATTGCTGAAATTCGCTGGCAGATCGGGTTATCAATGCTCTCTTGCCTCAGCTAAGATTTTTCTACACTTCTTTCACTATTAATGTGAGTAGGCACACACATACAAGAGGTTTTCCACTACTTTTTGAGTATAACGGAAGGAACTGTCCAGCCTGCACGCGAAGGAGAAGAAAAGCAGAAAAGTCATTTAATTTTACTACATTCAAACGTTGGCCATTTTGTCCAAACTTATTGTAAGGCATACTAGGAACATTTATAAAGGAGATATTGCGAACTATGAACCCGTTACTACCTGAAGTAGTTGGTTTTAATTGTTGTTTTTGCTGCGGTGCGCATCACTGAATTCGCATCTTCTCATGCATATTGTCAATAAATTCCTGATATACACAGCACATCTCATACGCATTAAACACAATCAATACGCTTCCTCCAGGCTACTCTATTCAGCTCACTGCATCAATATCCATTAGACATTGAAAAGTCTTTCACATGGGGCATTAAAAAAGGGTTTGCCCCGCAAAAACGCTGAAGGGGACAACTGACTAAGCTGTTTACATGTTAGGCAAGCAAACTGGTCTTGAAACTCATGTGCGTCAACAGGCCTTTCTGAAAGCAAGCAATGATTAGAGGTGGATAACCCAAGGGAGCCAGGACTGTCCGTCATGCCCAAGTATTTGAGTTTGCGTCTCTGGTGGATCCGTCTTTCCCGTGAAATGACCCTGGAGACTGCGAGAGGCATAGATTTTCATAAGCCCCTGCGCCTATAGGCGCAGGGGCTTATGAAAATCTTTGCCTCTTGCTGGACCAAAGATCTGTGCATTACCTGTGTTCCTTCATCTCTGCTTCTCAGGCGGAGGGAGGTTACGGTTTAAGTCTGTGAGTGAAGTGTTAACTCGATTATTGTAGGCCGTCAGAAAAGCGCAAATGAGGCAGGCGCCCTCCGTCACGGCGACGGGCACGAGAAGTTGAAAGCTTTCGAACAAGGCATGTTTAAATGGCTGGAAATATTTGCACCGAGATGTGAACGGCACGGAAGGACTTCTCAGTCTCCTCTTTTTACGTGAAGTGACGGCCTGCACACGTAACTGAAAGAAGTAACGGGTCTCCCAAGTTGGCTCTCATCGTTAGCCTGGCCCAACTCCCAGCCGGCCGGGGCCTCCAAAGGCCCCCGAACCCCTTCACACACAAGCACCCACACACACACACACACACACACACACACACACACACACACACACTCTGACACAAGCACCCACACCCGCACCGTCCACACCCAAACAACGGTCAAGACGGTGGGAAGCCTAAAATGTAAGTCCCCAAATTTGCCTGTTGTCATCTAAAAACTACAGGTAAAAACTGAGACAGATCGACCACGCCGTAGTGGGTTCAAGGATTGCGGTGCCAGACTAAATAGCTTAGACCCTAAAGGCGTCGAGCCGCAATAGGTAAGTTCTGGCACCACCTAGTTTGAATCCTCGTGGTCAGTCCATCCATAGCTTCTTGTAGCAAATCCCGGCAGGGCTCGGTAGTGATCGTGGCGGGTGGATATGCCCTAAAATCGTGATTTGTGATTGGCGGTTTATCGGCTCAGGTCCTCGTGACTATTTTTTCACCCTCGTGAAAGAAGGGTTTGTCGTGAAACGTGTCTCCTTCCATCGCGACACGTTAATGCCATATTTTGGGATTCGTGAATCGAGAAATACGTCGTCGTGAATACGCGATGGTACCCCCCTTCCATCCTCCCCCGCCCCATCGTGGCTTCTCATAATTGTACGATGCCATACTTTGGTAGGAATAACACTTTCTGACGTCAAACGTTCGCCCGAAATCCGGACCAAAAAGGTGACTCACTGCCGAGACTTGAACGTAAAATGCAGAGAAACCCCCAAGGAAGACAGAAACATGTTTATAAATGTCAGTTCAAACACAATTAAAAAAAAAATATGCATACGAACAAGTACACAATTTACTACTTATCTTTTAGGGAAGCGAATAAGCAACTATTAACTCTTAAACTCCCAGAACTAAATGACCTCCATTACATAGAATGGAAGTCATTTAGTTATGGGAGTTAAAGCGTTAATAAACTGTGTTGTAAACTGTCTTTTCAAACGTTCGTCCGGCATACAGGTGAAAGCTATAGGGTGACTAACACAATTATTGCGTAACCAATCACCTCTATAACACGAGTAGTTTTTCCACTACCAGCCGTGTTACACTTGAGAGGTGATGAGTAAGCTGCAACGCGTGTCAAGTGCCTGTGGTCTGGCCATAAAAATCACGCTGACAGCGGAACAATCTCGACTGAATAGCCCCACGGCCAGACAGAATACGTCAAAGCTGACAGCGTACACTCGACTCGGAAACAGAACACGAGTAGTATACACTCGAAACAGAACAAGAGTTTTTTTAATTCTGTTACTGATCAAGATTTCTACGTGGGGGAAACTGACCCACACGTGGTGATCAGTCCGAAAGGACTCACTGACACTGGTTGTCGAATACAGTACAGGAGTAGCAAATCAGTCGAGAGAGGCAACCAGTGTGATAAAGACCAAGGTGATGGATTAATTGATGGTGAAAACACTTACGGTGTCAAAACATCCGCCGCCCTGTACAATGTATCACAATTCACCGGCGGTGACGGGCTGACCCTTACAAGAACAATGTCATGGTGGGAGGGGCGTACCTCCTTCACATCCAATGCCAACAGGAGTGGTAGCTGGATCGACGGTGAGAGCTCAAGGGTAGGGTATGAATAGCATGGCGCCTGTGGCGCAAAGCTATTCATGCACTACCCTTGAGCTCTCACCGTCGATCCATTTCCCGTGACTGATACCTAATTTTCAGATGCTCATACAGAACGTAAGAGATCTGGCGTTGGAATATGAAGGGGAAAAGTTGCCATGTGAAGGGAAAAAGTTGCCATTGCATAATATTACTCTGTAATGTTTTATGCTTGCTTGGCATTCCTAGCCAGGTGTGGTTGATAAGTAGGGCAAGATGCCACCTTTCCAGGTGAACAAAAAGAATCCAAGCGTCTCAGTTGTTCACCGTCAGTGACTCGCCCAGGCTTGTTTATTTAGTTGTTTGTTTCTCTGCGAGTTTTGTTTGTTGCTTTTAACCCCCTTTGGCTTCCAGCCACTGGTCCTGTGATCAGAACCCTTGGCTGCATGCACAACAGGATTCAGTCAGTAGGTTTAACCCCTTCACTTCCAGTGGTCACACCAATTTTGCTTCTTCGCCCATTTAACCCCAACACCCTACAGCAGGAGATGGATTAACCATGATAATTCAAGGGTAGTGCCAGATGAGCTTGGCGCCTGAAGGCGCCAAGCTCATCTGGCACTATCCTTAAATTACCATGGTCTATCCATCTCCTGCAGCTGGCATATTGTCGTTAGGTAATGTGAGGAATCAGGCCATGAGGTTAAATCTGTGATAATTCAGTGCGAACGAGTTGATTCGACCAAGGAACATGGTTACAAAATAGTGTCATCAAGAGGTATAAGCCCTGCGGGGGCTAATGAGGCTGTATTTTTCTTGCAGATGGATCCTGTTCTTTTCTTGGTATTCAAAACGTTAAAGCGCACAATCTGACCAGCTCACAAAGCTGTTGACACACTGATATGATTTACATAAAGCCAGGTTACTTGTGACATAACAGTCTGTCAATGCATCCAATTAAAATTCTTGTCCAAGCTGAATGGATCTGTGGGCCGGAGTGATAGAAGTCAAGCTGCTCTCATGAAAGTCAAGCCATGCAGTTCCTGTGTGCTGGATGTTTTGTTTTCTGTTTCATGTGTCATGTTCTTTATTTATGAACATGACTCATTCTTTTGACAAATACTTATGACAAAACATCTGCTTCAGTTGTCATCTCCCGAGAGTTGGCGGACTAAACATCAGGCGGAGTACTTGTAAAAAATCTGCTGTGTTAGACTTTTGACAAGTTCACCTTGAACACCTGCCTAGTCAACAATTTATATGCAGCAATTTGACGAATTTGTCGATCCCAATGACAAATGCACCGATTTATACTGCATGATACCTCTATGGCAGAGCCAAATTAGTTGTGCACCTGGAGACTGAGCTCTAGCCTTATAGCTGCCTATTCAGTCCATGTCCATCAGTATATGAAAAATATTCTATGTCCTGAGCCCTTTGAGAAGTTATAAGATTGTACAGTATAAATTAATATGAATCTCTCTCTCTCTCTCTCACACACACACATAGTGTGTGTGTGTGTGTGTGTGTGTGTGTGTGTGTGTGTGTGTGTGTGTGTGTGTGTGTGTGTGTGTGTGTGTGTGTGTGTGTGTGTGTGACAGCACTCGCCAAGTTCAAAACAAAGGGTATTTGTTTGGATTTAAAAGCAAAGTCACCTACACAGGCCGTTATCCAGACCCTTCCATCTGCCACAGACATAGATTAACATGAGCTAATGCAGTTGTGCAAAGGCTAACATGAAATGATGAATGCGTGCCTCTCGTTGAGCAAGTTCAGTCAAGCTGTCTCCTACATTGCTGGCATGTTTGAGGTTAAGCCTATACGACTGTACAACAAAAAGAATTGTGTTTATTTCACCGTTCTTTATACGAAGACCGCTTGGAATGTTTGGCTTTGCATTAGGCACTGCCAAATATCAAGACACAGATCAAACCCTGCACTGTACTGCAACATGACTGCTAGATAAGTTCCCTCACCTTCAACCCCTCGACTGCTGAAGATGATACTGTTCTGCAGAAAAGACGCGAATTCATGCGCCTTTAACCCCTTTACTGCACTGACAATAGCATCTGATAAAAAGACAGTAATAAACTATGCGTCTTTTCTGTCGATCAGTATCGCCAGCAGCAGCAACAGGGTGATAAACTGAACTGAAATCCCAAGATTTTATAATTTTCTAAAATCTAAAAACAAACCTCAAGAGATAGATTGATAATGACAGGTTTTCTGGTATTTTGCAAAAACTACACTTCAATTTTCTGACAAAGAATGCATGCATCACATGAACTGTTGTGTGTGTTTGTCGGGAGTATGTGATGTATTGTGACTTGAACTAACAAATAAATCAATAAAGAAAGAATTGTGTTAATTTTATAATTTTAAATCGTGTTTTTACAATCCCGCTGGGAAAGAATGTAGACCGACAGACTCTCCCGCAGCTTAAGCGTGTGATTAATTTTACCACGGCATACTCCTGAACGCTCATGTTTCTGTTTCACTTCAATTCATTTCAACGTCAACCTCCTCGACAAAGGTTTTGCGGGCTTCAGCACACTGATATAACATGATTGTTAACCTACTAGACCTATTTTCAGCACCCACATGTTCGAAACGTGTGTCAGTCTTGAAAGCGATCGATCGAGATCGCCTGTAAACAAAAGAAGTACCCAACGGAGAAAGAAACACGCTTAGAAAAGACGGGTACAACACAATTTATTAATATTTCGGGTAAATACCCTTTGTCAAAATAGACAAACAAACAAACATAAGATAAGTAGCGGCTAATCTCTATGTTTGTTTGTTTGTCTATTTTGACAAAGGGTATTTACCCGAAATATTAATAAATTGTGTTGTACCCGTCTTTTCTAAGCGTGTTTCTTTCTCCGTTGGGTACTTCTTTGCATATTACACGCTTGGCAGTCACCTTTTTGGTCTGGATTGTAAACAAAAGGACTGAGAGTTTCTAGCTTTCCGGTTGTTGCTTTCAGGTATAATTTAATTGTAAAACTAAAAGATTCAAGTAGAATTATTGCCTTAAACCCCGTTTTGGTTTCCTTTTTGATTAGTATTGTTCACTCACCTCGTCATCAGACTACAAATTCTACGATCGACATCTAGTTTTGACTAACGTTTTTCGGTCATGTTTTCCGGATATGACGTCATTGCCGATGTTTTAAGAGAGCGCGTCCCATGTGTAAACAGCGTTGTCGAGTGATTTGAGAAAAGCTTTGCAAATCTTTTAGGTATTTTGGAGTTTTTTAGTGTCAGTCTCTATCGATCGAATGCTTCTGTTTTTCTCCAAAACCGTAGGCGCCCTCTTCCCATTATGATAGGTTTATAAACATTTCTCACTGTGATACTTCACGATCGCGAGCTCTTTCTCGTTCGTGAGCGTATATAAAACTGCCGACAAGGTTTGAAGACGAAATATCACTTCAAAATTATGAAATTTGACCAAAAGGCGAGTTATTGTCGCTCAGTGAATGTAGACCGACGGAAGTGGACGAATCGCCAGTAAAGTGGGACATGCCAAAACAAATACCAGAAAACCTGCCTAATGATAGTTCAAGGGCAGTGCCAGCATAGCTTGTTGCCTCTAGGCACCAAGCTATTCTGGCACTGCCCTTGAACTATCATAGGTCAATCCATCTTCATGTAGTGCATCAGGGTTGAATGGGTTAACAAAATCAGATGAGTCAAGACAAAAGCACAAAAGAATTACTTCAGGAGTTCAGTAGACAGATGTCACAGTACTCAATTAGATTTGTCTTCTGCAACACCACGTAAGAAGAATCACCAAGGATGCTACTCAATAAATCAAGCTAGGTATTACTGGAAATCAATACAGCACAGCTTTAGATAGATCTGCTTATTACCTGTTAACCCTTTGGCTGTTGGTAGCAGTTTTTGTCACAATGATTCCTGCAGGAATCATCGTGACAAAAACTGCTGCCAACAGCTAAAGGGTTAATAAACACTATTTTAATGAACACCTTCCATCTGCATGACAGATCATCATGAGCCCATACTCGATACTGGTGTCATGACAATCCCTGCTTCTTACCAACAATGAGCAGCAACATTAATGTAAGTTGTGACCAGTCACACCTGTACAGAACCAATATAAAAAATTATGGAAATCATATCACCTTAGACAGGTGTATGCATTCCGAAGACACCTAATATGATCAGACCTAGTCAGATTTTACGCAGCGGACATTAAATATAGATAGATGTGGCCACGCAAGCGCGCGTTAATGTAATGTATGCCTGCAGAACCAGTGGCCTGATTACTCATGCAGTCACCAGGAGGCAACAATTCAAATAAGCAACGCAATATGGCAACACATTTACTACGCCTACACCATTCCAAGTCATTTGTAATCTCTGACTGTGCAGACTACCAAATCTTTATTTAACCCTTTTCATCCTCAAACAATACTGCTTGACTAAGATAGTTCAAGGATGGTGCCAAAATAGCCTGGCACCTAAGGTGCCAAAATAGCTTGGCACCTAATGTGCCAAGCTATTCTGGCACCACCCTTGAAACAAGATGTTTGATATATCTCCTAATCTGTAATGTGGCCTTCATAGGACATTTTTTTTAAAAATCAGCCTCGGGATGTAGTAATGGGTTAAAGGTAATGCCTTACTGAAGTACACTGTACATGAGAGCCGCTACGCAAATATGTATCAGAGGCAAACCACTTCATGTATGTTTGGTTTATACTTAGTGTCAAAACAAAGGTGATAAATAACATAGCCCTGGTACATGGCAGCATAATTCACTAATGGCAACAAATATGTAAAAAAAAAATCTGTCTCAGTAGTGTAATCAGGTTAGCAAAAAGTTCTTGCCTTTGGCCATAGCTGGCCTGCGCACAGCTGTGCACAGGCCAGCTATGGCCAAAGTCGGCTCAAGGACCTTTTATTCACTGGGAAGTTGTTCAAATATTGTTCTCTTCAGGAGAACAACCAGTGCCTTCATTGCACTCAACAATTAAACCGTGCTGTTTGGGTGACCTTGCCTGTTTGACATGACTTTTATTACCGGGGCGAAAGAATAGCAGGAATTGGCGAACTACAGTGAAGAAAATATTTCAGTCCGACTTTTCTAGGCTTGACTTGGAGTCAATGAATCATCGCCTAAAAAAGTGCAGTACTATTTTAGCATGTGAGTCGCTTGTCTCTGCCATGCTTGTCCCACACACGACGCCCAAATCTGGAATGTGGCACAAGTGAGTGTGTGAAAGAGAGATCTTGACACCGAGGTCGAGTTCCCATACCGCCCGACACGCTACACGCTTCACTGTTCTTTCACAGAGAGTGCGCGATCCGGTTGGCCGCAACGACAGTAGAACAAGCAATTAAAATTTTCGGCTGTCTCCACCGGCCACTGAGCGGAAAACAAACTACGTATAACTGCTGTGATTCAGTAAGCCCGCTCAAACGAAACGGGTAAATTCATGGTCATTTCAGTGAGTAAAAGTTCAATGTCAGTAGTGACATCCGGTGAAGACATTGCCTGCAAAAGAACATTCCCACATCTATGATTCAGAGATCGCACCGCCGCCATGTCACAGAAAGCGTCCGTAACAGCGAGCTTAGCGCGCACAAACGACAGCAGACGGCAGTCAAATTTCGGTGAACTACAGGCGAAACATGGCACTTTACACGCGGGAAGTTTCAGCTTGCAGAGCAATATAGTTTAGAAGTTCAAAACAAAACAAGCTCACCTGTGCACTGTGCGATTAAGTCCGTCAACGGAGGTGTGTGGCAGGTTGTCGCGCTTGGCAGTTGTAAGGTAGCTTACTATAATTAGACCGGCCGCCTTCGGACTGATGTCCCTGACCACTGACACAGAATTCCTACGCGGAATGTAGTCCCTGGCAGGTTGCAGTCAGTTTACAGGGTTCGGTCTAATTTCTTTTACAAATCAGTGTAGAGAACGCTAAGAAATACTTATCTGATAGCAGTTACACATGAATAAATGAGTTTTGTATGCTCGGCCATTGCAAAGCTCGTCCCACAAGGGATTTGTGATGTGTTCAGTTGCTTCCGTCCCGCGACGACAAACTGCGCAAGGGACGCATTCTCATCAGAATGTTTCTATGTGGTGTCGCAACACTGACTAACCAAACGTAGTCAGTCGTACCAGTGCAGTCAGTTATGGACACATGCATGATGACAAGCTCATTACCACGACTTAAGCCTGTACAACAATGGTACCAAAAGTAAGCAAAGGTCCTCGGGCCGATGTCCACTCAGTGTGCGCGGACCGGCCGCCGGCAACCCGGCCGGGCCGGCCGCAGCCGGCCCGACGTCGCCGGCCCCGCGCGGCGGTCAGGCCTTTTCAGTGCTTACTAGGTACTCAGTCTATAACTGAACGGACAGAAAAAAAAGGTCCCTAAATTCCGGCAAGTGTGGGTGCGAGTCAGTTATCATCAAGCTGTCGTGAGAGATATCTGGCACATATCAAACCCGCTGCGACCGTATTTCCTCCCCTCCTTTTGGCTCCTGCGGCTCCATGCCTGACCAAAAGCTTTTCACGGGTCATTTTCAGTTCACGGATAGTACGACTGTGTCTTCACTTATACCGTGTATACACTATTTAGTTATAACCATTTTTTACACTTTATTATCACTAGGCTGTTGTTTTTTGTTTTGTTTTTTTCTCTCTTAATAAAGTTTCATTTCATCTGTACTGACAAAATAATTTGTTTGTGTGCTTATCACACACAGTGTTTTGCCCGACACTACTGATTTGCTGCAAATGAACGTCTTAGTCATTTCAAGCCTAGACATTTTATTTTATTTTATTTTATTTTTTATGGATCTAGTAAGCAGAGATTTTATTTTATTTTATTTTCGATGAGTCTAGTAACCATTGTGATCACTTTGTAACATATATCGTGAATCAACCACGGCCGAGTGACGAGAGGCCGAACGTACATATTTTTCTAACCTTTGACTGTTTCCCAGCTGCTGCTGCAGTAATTGCATGCTGCTTTTGATCCACCTCCTCCAGTTCGAACTTACATTGAATGTTTGAAATGAGTTACGACGGCAGTGGTGGATCAGTTACCTCCCGGGGGGAAGGGGTGGGGCCCGGGGTGGGGGGAGGGGGAGGACTGAGGGGCGGTTGAGACAGAGGGCGCCCAGGGACAGTCGGACATGACTTGCGTCCGTGGGCCAAAAAATATCAGGTCAAACTGACGACAGGTAAAGCGGCTCGGGCGGATTGCGACGGAGCCTGGATTACGCGCAAAACTTTAACCATTTTCATCTTTATACTACTGCTTGTCATAACTTTGGCTCGTTAGTTCAACTTGAGGCGGGTGGTGCCAGGATAGCTTGGCGCCTGAGGCGCCAAGCTATTCTGGAACCACGTGACCTTTGAACTAAAATGTTTGAGGCTAATAAGCAAATTTTACGGCCAAAAAAAAAATTAGCCTTAGCAGTAATGGGTTAAACGGATGACGCGTCCGGTATGCCGTCGAGTGGCACCGTTTCGTCACTAGCCGAGTCAAGGGGATACAATTATACCGCGGCCGTACTGCGGCGCACACACTGGTGAGTGGTGAACGACAGTTGCATTGTTGCTGCCTCACGTTTCCTTCCAGTACGACTACTCAGTATGAAACTGATTAACAAGTACATGTATAGGTCTATTGTACGTATTGTCCCCGGTCTCTCAGTCAGTGTCTGATCATGTGCATTATTTACTCAGTACGTTTTTCAGTGTTAATGTATAATTGCATGTGTTGTGTTGGTGTTGTGTGTTGTGTTGTGTTGTGTTGTGTTGGTTTATGTTTATTGTGTTGTGTTATGTTGTGTTGTCGGTTGTAGTGTAGTTGCGTTGTATTGTGTTGTGTTGTATTGTACTCAGTGTATTGTACTGCATTATTTATGGTGTATTGATTTCGGTATCGGTCACAGTCTGAGAAAGCCAGCTTCCAGTATCACTAGGCAGAGTTGTCATGGAACCCCCAGGGAAAGAGGAAAAGAGGTAGGCCGAGAAACTCCTGGCGTCGAGACCTCCAAGCAGACATCAAGAGACTGGGAACCACCTGGAGTAGAATCGAAGGAGAAGCACAGGACAGGAGTTGCTGGAGGTCTCTCGTCGACGGCCTATACCCGGGTAGGGGTGACAGGCGTAAGTAAGTAAGTAATTGATTTCGGTTTCATGTTTTTCATTTATTTTATTTTCTTTATTTGGCATTGTTTGTTAAAGTGTAGGGCTAAGAGGAGAAGATGGTTGGGGGTTGTAAGTAGTGCAGATCATGCATTGTGTTAAAATGAGTAGTCGAATGCAAAGTTGGTCATACATGCCCGCGTACTAAAACACGTCCTGCTTCCTGCCATTACGGTCTTATTATTTTATACATTGTCATCCGGTGATACCTCTAAAAAAGTAGTTTCCGGCGAAATTACTGGGCGACACCCCAGTCCCCGATTTACTGGGCGATGCTGTATGGCGAAATGGGCTATGTGAACTCATTGTGCCCGAGGTACGCCGAAATGGCCCACATGGAGTTATCCTCTGAGGACTGCATTACAACCTCAGATTCAGGCCGAGGCAGATCGACCATGATAGTTTAAGGGTGGCGCCAAGCTATTCTGCCAGCACCCTTGAACTATCATAGTCGAGCCATATCTTGCCGCTGTGGGTGTTTCGCGGGCCACAGAATCGGTGTGAGTTGCCGAGTGTGTGTAGTCGCGTGTCGTGCGGCTTGTACTAAAACGTCCACTGTAAAATCCCGTTAACCCCTTCACTGCCGAGAAAAAGTGAGCACGATCCAAATGCAAGAGGTATAGATCCTCATGAGCTCCCACGACTGCGTCGTGGGGCTCATGAGACCGGATCTATGCCTCTCGCTGACACCAATTTGTATGGGCCATGTTTCTTGGACGGTTTTTGGCCGCCTTTTGGTCGTTGAATGAACAAAGATTTCAGAAGAAAAAAAAAGTACGTACAGTGGTAGGAAATGGGTTGAACAGGAATGTGCATCTTCCACAGAAACGTTGACGACGCAACGTCAGACTGCACTGAGGGGCCGGCACACTGCTTGTCTCGCCCGATTCACTACCGTCGCGACGGTAGCGAATCGAGAGAGACAACTGACAAGTATGTGACAGACACAGTGGTCAGCAAAGTCATTATAGACCACCGGCGGCCGAGCCGCAAAACTGCCATATTTGTGCGAAGTACTTTTATAATAATCTTCATCATCTGTGGTCTGACTGACCAGAAGCCTGTTTAATGTCAGTTGTCACACACTGGTTGTCACCATAGATTCTTCGCTACAGAACCCCTGGGTCACCCAGCGTGACTCATGTCACCGACTTTATGCAGACTGTCCATCACCAAGCCTCTGCCACATATCACATCTGTTAATAATCGTTGTGTGTCGCTAGCGGTATGCAATAAAGTGCGAGAACTGAATGAAAACTGTACTTACTGGCAGCAGCTAGGTGTTTGCTGAGCACTTTGTACTCCATGACTTCAGTTTAGACAGCCGCTGTGTCCCGTCGAGTCACCTGATGGGACAGTTTGGTCTCAGTAGACAGGTAAGCGATCGAACCGTCCGTTACGCCAATATTGAGTCCATGCAGCAGCTGTTGCATTCGTACTGCGCTGGCTTTGCTGTGTGTGTGTAGTGCGTGTTGTGTGTGCGTGCGTTCGTCAGTGCGTGCGTGTATTGAGTCCATGCAGCAGCTGTTGCATTCGTACTGCGCTGGCTTTGCTGTGTGTGTGTGTGTGTATGTGCGTGTGTGTGTGCGTGCGTGTATTATAAGTTATTGGTAGCAGGGGTCTGCTACACGGACCATTGTATGCCTGTGAGAGGTCACAGGAACCATTGTTCCCCGAAGCATAAGGCCTGCTACCAATAACGTATTTGCTTTCATTTCTCCGCTATTTTCAAAATAACTTGAATCAAGAAGAAATCTTCCAACCTGGATCACGCCAGACATGACTGGCGTCAAAGGAATATGCATCTACACGTAATAGACTTTATGACGTCGCCGTCTCCAGTAGTGTGCTTGTTGTTTCAAACAACACTAAGAAACTTTGTACTTTAGAACTTTTGGGGGATCTTTTGTGTAACAAAACTGGCATCCAAGACGCGTCGCAAAGAGGGCGACAGAAAGTCCGCCATTAGTCGCTAAGAGGGTTTTTGTAGCGAGGTCACATCAGTACGGTGATTGGTCGTAGGACGTAGGCCGGGATGAAAACTATATATATATATATATATATATATATATATATATATATATATATATATATATATATATATATATATATATATATATATATATATATATATATATATATATATATATATATATAATTTCAATTCTGAGAACTGATGCTCTTGCTGTGCTAATGCTATGGAATTCCAGGGCTCAGTGGTAAGCTTGCATTGGTGTCATCAGGACTGACATCAGCTGCCCTTTTTGTGACTGCATCGCTCACTAGATCTAGAAAGAGAGGGTAGTAGGAGAGAAGGAGCCTTCCACTGAACACCTACTGCATATATCAATACCGGGGACTACCCCCAGGCGCCCCGCAAACCGCTGGAAAATATGCCGGCATATGTTTTGTTTCGGTGTGCATTATGGTCTCGGTATGCAAACCTAAAATAGTTGCACAGCCTAGCACGAAGCGAAGGTAAAGTTTTGTTTTGGACTGGGTACATAAATTATATTGAGCAGCAATTTGCTCGATATAGTGCCGAAAACGGACAGATGTGATTACTTGACCCGATCAAAATGTCCTCGTCGTACCGGCGACTCAGGAGTGACTCGGACATTTTGATTCGGGTCTCGTAATCATCATATCACGGAGTCTGCCCGCTGATCGGCGCACTATGCCAAGCAAAATGCTGCTCAAAATATATATATATATATATATATATATATATATATATATATATATATATATATATATATATATATATATATATATATATATATATATATATATATATATATATATATATAATTATTAAACCCGATCAATCGAGGGAACACGGATAGGAATAACTATAAGGTCAGCAAGAGGCAACTAAAAGAACCTCATGAGCTCCCGCAGATGCGGGGGCCCCCATGAGGTTCTTTGCCTCTTGCCGCATTTGGTCGATGTTCGTCTTTCACCTTTTTACCGAAGGGGTTACTACAATGCCAGAAGAAAGAGCAACACTCAAATGATGCAAAAAACTCAAGTGATGCAAGAGACATAGATTCTCATGAGCTCCCGCAGACGCGGGGGCACATGAGAATCATCGTCTCTTGCTGACATAATTCATAGATCATTGTACTTCAGACAAGACATGGTTGTCGGCAGTGCGTAGTTCAGACGGGTTCACTACGTCGTGTCCCGCAGCTGATGGAAGGGAAGGGGTTAAAATTCATTGAGATACTTTTTTAGAATGAAACTGTTAACCCTTTCATTGCCAGTACTCGCAGATTCCGTTTATAAAATGTGTATTACTTCAGTCTAACATTAACGAGCATAGCCGTCAAAGTAACATGGGATACAAAGTGACTACATCAAGAGGTATAAATCTGCATTAAGCCCCCGCTAATGCGGGGGCTCATGATGATCTTCGTCTCTTGCTGTTGGATCGTGTTCACTTGATCTCGGCAGTGAAATGGTTACTAAAATACGCACTGATGACCGATAGTGTAAAGATGCATAAGCGTGTGCACTTAAAGGTGCCTGGACACGTTTCCATCATTTATTTTGAAAATAATCGCTCAACTCTTTTTAACTATCAAACGATAATTGAGCCTTTCACTGGGGCAATTCACAACCCACAAACTTAACTCGCCGACAGCCGGGTGAGAAACAGCTGGTTCATAATTGTTGAATGACTCGGTGAAGCAAGCACCTTGGAACTCATCTGACCAAAAAAATCATTTTGCTTTTGTTTGCTCACGTGTTTGCATGGGTCACAGGCATGGGATTTCCGTGGCGTAATCGATCACCTCGCTAACACGGGTAGGAGGAAACAGCACAAATTGTGTTGCTTCCCGCTACCGTCTTACAGAGGCGATCGATTTCGCAGCGGTCAATAGTGCATTTGTGCGGCTTCCTGCTACTCGTGTTATACAGGCAGTCAATTACCCTACGGCCATCCCACGCCTGTGGAGTGGATCCCGAATCAGTCGAAAGCGAGTAGCACCACAAACAATTGAAAACGTGTATTAAAAATGTACGAGTTCAGTTCGGTTCAATCGAGATGGGACTTCTGCGCTCAGAAAGGCCCATACGCGCTCCACCCACGCAATAGAGTTCCTTCTCATATCGCGCCAATATTGGTCTGGCACACACACGAAAATTAAGTATAATTTAAAAAAAAAAATAAAGTCACTCAGTGCGTAGCACAGGCATGGAATATGCGTCGTGAAAGCGACCACCTCTGAAACACAGCTAGTTGGAAATAATTATGCGTCATTAGGGAGGTTTCGTTTGCAACGAACGACTCCCGACTAAAAACGAATGAGAGCGGTCACGGCGGATAATCATTTTAGATCATAAGCATAGACAACATTCCAAACGTCTCCAAGAGGCATAGAGCCTTATGAGCCCAGTGGGCTAATGAGGATATATGCCTCTTGGACAGGAGATATCTGGAGTATCATTTATGCTAATGGTTAAAGCTGGTTATCTGCTGTGACTTCGCTCTCGTTCGTTGTTGGGAGTCGTTCGTTGCAAACAAACCTATTTCCTACTACCTGTGGTGCAGAGGTGGTCGATTTCGAAAACAAAACCATCCATTGCCTGTGATGTGAAAGCCGACTACCCACCACCCCCTTCTACCTCCCCCCAAAAGGTATTTTCTTTCGAGGAAGGCGTGTCTGTGCATAGACTAGGGATAACTCGAATAGACCCAACACTGTTGTACATCATTTGTCATTTTTTTGTTGTTTAAAAAAAAAAAATTGGGTGCGTGTTTTTTTTAAAATCCGCAGTCAAGTACATAACGTAGGTCTGATGAATTCTCCGCCGTAAACACGGTTTAGATCGTAAGCATTCTACAGCAAAACCTGTTTCGAGCGACCACTCTTATCAAAGATCACCTGTCATTAAAGACCATCATTCAGATGGCTTTAGCCACCTGAATGATGGTCTTTAATGACAGATGACACATTTTGCCGTTCAAGTCTTCTCTTGAGTGTGCACCTAAGATCTTTAATACTAGCAAAAATTCGGCTGCTCAAAACAAACCGTACAAACCAGCCACACTGCTAGTTCATCAAACAAGAGGAGTATGTCTGTTCTGAGATTTCACAACGTGCATGCGTCAGTAACTTTTTCAAGCTGAACCAAATCAGAGGAGGAAACAAGTGTTAGTAAAAATGCATTCATCATTTATTACTCATGATAAATAATTTATCAAAGAAAAGATTCAGTACAGTATATAAACCCAACACCTCGCTCCAAAGTGTCTGATGGTGCCGTGGTGACTCTTCTACAATCATATAAACTTTCTGAACGAACAAACAGGCCTAGCGGCAAATCTCGCGAGCAATCGTGTCGTTGTGGGAACTCCAAAGCATTGATTGTACATTGCTTAACGTCCCGACAGCAACAAGGCTTTCTCAGGACGTGCCTGCACTGCTTGTGAAAAAAAAAAAAAAAAAAAAAAAAAAAAAAAAAAAAAAAAAAACCCAACTAAACAGAACATTGAATGTATGTCGCCAGCCGGTCAAACACATTAAATAAACCTAACACATGGGGCCTAAATAAAGCTAAGACCATTTAGCAACACGCATCCAATATCAAGAGCTACAGGCAGTGCAGACAGTAGGGAGAGTTTAAAAAAGGCAAATACAGGTGAATGGACCTCGGGTAGACAGAAACACATGCCCCAGAATAGAGAGAAAAACCCACCCTGTGGGGCTGACCAGGGTGACCCTGGGAACTAAAAAATACCTAACCCCACCCAAGTCCCCCAGGGCAGACCCGGGTGGGGTGAACTCCAAAGCAGCAAACAGCATGGGACGAAAACCAGTTGAAAAAGCTACCCAAACCTATTCAATGTTCTGTATCACATTGGTTGCCTTCTTCGATTCGCGGTCTTTTATCTGCGGTTGTGAATCGTGCGAATCACTACACCACACTACGCCAATCGTACCGCGAATCGAGGGAGACCGCCAGTGTGATTACACTGGATGTCTCGATTTACTAACGCTTATCACCGGCAGCAAATAGAGGGAGACAGTGTGGTTGTTCTTTGTCAGCACGAAAACACACCTATTTATAACTTCTTTTTTTTTACACTTTTAGTGTCCAAGTGGCTGTCCATGGGAGATAGATCAGCCTGTTAGTTCAAGGGTAGTGCGAGATTAGCTTCGCGCCTCAGATGCTAAGCTAATCTGGCACTACCCTTGAACTGGAATGGCAGGTGCATCTTCCTCTGTCATATCTTAAATATTAATGTGTCAAAGAACACCGACATGGGATTCTGACACTACTGCTGTAGCGTACGAAGGGAGACAAATATAATGAGGGACACTTTGTCTCTTTTCCGTTTTGAATGCTTTTTGAAGTACAGAACACACACAAAAGAATATAAAATGTGTTTAATATTTCAAGTGGTTTTCGACCTGAAGCTTGCGGAAAACAGCAAACAAGCCAAGCGTTCTAATCTATTATTGTGTGCAAGTGATAAAAACACTAAAATGTCAATGCTCACATGCGAAACAATTGAAAAATGGATCAATGAAAAGGTCTATTTTAGCTGTTTAGTTCGCTTTTTAAAAAGCCCTGCTCAATGATCAATGTAGATGAAATCTGCTAACAATGCTGGTGGTAGCATCTTAACAAAATACCGGGTCTACTTATTTTAAACGAGTTAAAAAGCATGTCATCAGTGCGATCAATGATCCTATATATCTATGCAAGAACTTTGGCGCAACTGAAAATATCAGTAAATTAAGTTGTTTAAAAATTATAGGTGAACTCCCAAAGCCGGTTTATTCGACAATATGTCCCTTTGAACTTTGAATCAATGTAAAAAATACAAACAAACCCAGAGAATAAACATATGAAGGGTGGGTTAAGGGGATCGACTACAAGATCTTGTACAGAACTGTTGGTTGCTTAAGATTTTTTTTTTTGTTCTGCATTTTCCTATTTTTCATTATTAACTTTTGTTAATTTTGTTTAGAGGTGAAGTGGTGCTTGCAATAAGGTGAAAAAAGTACTGCAGTCTGAAACCAAACATTACTCCCTTTTTGTTTAGGAGGTGGGGGTATGGGGGAAGAGTCGAAGAAAGTGTCAGTAGCGGTTTTAGTTGTGATAATTCCTATAGGAATCATTGTGTGACTAAAACTGCTACTGACACACCAAGGGTTACACACTTGTGTATGCAGCCACCGGTACTGTAAACAGTACCGGTGGCTGCATGCACATGGGGATTAACTAGAGTAATGACTGGCTGAAGGTCAACCAGCACACATCCAGACACTTTGCTGAATACTGTACAAAGTTTTGGTATCAAACTGTGTAAACGTGCTCTGTGAACTCTATATACAGCACTGAACTCGGTGACCAAGAGATAAACAGAAAAGCATTCTGTACAATGTTTAATAATCACATGAGCATCTGTACACTCTGAATACTCACGCATATATATGAATGTATGTAGAATAATTCAACTAGAAGTGAATAGGGTACATTATACAGTCACATACAGTACAGAAGCTTATGATTGAAACAAGGTGACATGTCAAAATGTAAATCAGCATGGAGCCAAATGCCCGTGCTGCATCTGTTGCCGAACCCTTACCTAACACAATGGCAACATATTCAAGTCAAAATAAAAAGTGTGATGAAGCATTTATGGTGCCAAATGCCTGAGATGTATCTTTTGCCGAACCCTTACCCAACACAATGGCAACATACTCAAGTCAAAGTAACAGGCATGAGAGGCATGCAGCCCCTTCACTGTCGATGCAGATTGTGCTTTGAAAATCTTTGTTAACCCATTCAGCCCTGACGCACTACAGCAGGAGATGGGTCAAGCTAATTTGGCACTGCCCTTGGATTATCATGGTCGATCCATCTCCTGCAACTGGTGCATAGTCATTAGATGATGCCTCCAAAATTTGGGAAATACGGCCGTCAGGCTGAATGAGTTAATAAATAATGATTTCTATGGCGACTAACCTCAGGTAGAGTTCTAGGCACCTTACAAATTTCAAAAATACAATTACAAAAACTCCAAGGAACATGGATGCAAAATGGGGTTCACAGCAAGAGGCATAGACCCACACAATCCCCTGCAGCTGCAGAGGTTTATGAGGATCTACTCCTCTTGCAGTTGGGTGGTGCTCAATTTTACTAGGCGATAAAGTGGTTGATGTTTTATAAAGTACGTCACATGCAAACATGTATTTTCCAAGTGTCAGTTGCACGAGTGAGATCAGTCCTGCACAGTCACCAAGTAAGGTGCTCCACTATAGTGGAGCACCTTTCTTAGCGACTGGTGCAGGACTGATCTCACTCATGCAACTGGCACCTGATGCTCTGCATATGGTTTCATAGAGAATAAAAGTTAGCAGTTTGAGACATGCTGCGTATCTGCCAAGTCGCACCGCTCATGTCCGAACAAGTTTAAAGTAAGACCCATTAGAGTAGTTTCCCCTGGGCTGCTTATCCGAGTAGTTTCCCTTGGGCAGCTTCTCTTCCCAATGCCTGAGGGCTAAGGCGGTTAACCCTTTCAGCCCCAAGGTCCCATTTCTCAAATTTTGGAGGTGTTGCCTAACGACTATGTACCAGTTGTAGGAGATGGATTGATCATGATAATTCAAGGGTAGTGCCAGATGAGCTTGGCACCTTTACGTGCCAAGCACATCTGGCAGTACCCTTGAATTATCATGTTCAATCCATCTCCTGTTGCAGGGTCCCAGGGCTAAAAGGGTTAAAGGGTTGCTATACTGCAGAAGACTTGATGGGCCAATGATTTTACTGCAAGCAGACACACATTTACGTCCTTGAAAGCCGGGCCAGTATAACACTGACGATAACAGGATCCGCGGGGGTTCATGAGGTTCTTTGCCTCTTGCAGCTGGGTTGTGATCACAATATTTCTGTCAGTGAGGGGTTAAAAAATTTCATTGCCACTGAAATGCAACCAATCTTCTTCCTCTTCACCTAATATGAACTAACAAATGGTGGGCACGGTGGACTGCCAGCTGCAAGTTTGGCTGTCGTGTTTTTCGTCACAATGATTCCTGCAGGAATCATCACGACAAAAACTGCTACCGACAGCCTAAGGATTAATATTTGTACCACCATATAAACCAGCCTTCCAGCTCAACAGACAATAATAATAATAATGGTTATTATATAGGCGCGTTTTCCCGATTCGGCGAATCGGCTCAAAGCGCCGCGAACTGCACCCAACACGCACGCTCACGTGACACACGCATTCACTCTGAAGACAAACATAGTACAAGACAGACACAGGACATTCACGTGGTGCGAAGGGTCAGCTCAGCTACTGAGTTTTCGGAAATTTTGATCGCTTGTATTTGAAATTTATTAGATGGCCTGAAACCGGTACCAAAGTGGAGGGGGTGGAAGAACCGGAGTACCCGGAGAAAGAACCCCCGACAATGATGTACTCAATATGCTCATGAGCAATTCCTCTAAAAAAGAAAATGTCACAGACAAGGGTTCAGCAACATAGGCAATATGAGAAAGGATGCTGTGAACATCCTGTAAGTCTGATGAGCGAATACAGATAAAAATGCATAAACCAAGAACATATCACGGTCGAAGAATGATCGTTCCATTCCTAGCTTTTTTTTTAGTTATCTGTGAATTATTCAGATGAATTATACCTTCATAGCAAACATGTATTTAAAAAAAGTCCTTTCTTCTGTGAGATACAGAAACTAACTACAGCATGAACATGAAAACACACTCTCACCCTCTCTCCTCATTCACCGTAAAAACCACAGAGCACAGCCATCAGGATCAAACAATGAAGGAGAACCAACTGAAGCAAACCAGTTACTTAACCCCTTTTAGCATGTTGCCACCGCTATCGTTCACATTAAGGGAGGCTGCATGCACAAGGGGGTTTAAAGTAACTTACTCTCTATTTCCATTAAACACCAAAAACCTACCAAGAGATTGTACATGAAATTTGTATGAGAAATGAAATACAACAGAACCTGTTTTGAGTGACCTCCTTTACGAGAGATCATTTGTCCTTAACCCTTATCCTGATACACCCATTGCTTGAAATGAATTGGGTTGATAGTTCAAGGGTGGTGCCAGAATATCTTGGCGCAACAAAAACAGATGATCTATTTCCTAATCTGTAATGTAGCCTTCATAGGACACTAAGCAAATTTTAAAAATCTCCCTCAGGATGTAATGGGTTAAAGACCACCATTTAGATGGTTGTAGCCACCTAAATGGTGGTCTTTAACCCTTTCACTGCCAGTTGAAGCAGACTGTGGTTCTCCAATCTTAGTTTAAAAAAAAAAAAACCAGTCGTCCCAGAAACCTGGTTTCAAAACGATGTCAGCAAAAGACATAGATCCTCATGAGCCCCTGCAACTGCTTGGGCTCATGAGGATCAGATCTGTCTCTTGCAGCTGAATCATGTTTAGTTTCCCCTGACGTCAAGCGGTTAATGCCTGGTGAAGCATTTTGCCCTTGCGTTTTTCTTGCGAAAAAAGGTTACTCAAAACAGGTTCAACTGTAACTGATGCTCTGCACAGTTGTACGCTTTACTTCAAATAATACACGAACATGTAGGTCAGTCTGAGGCACAGCTGCCGCTGATCTCAGCAAGAGGCATAGATCTACATAAGCCCTTGCAACAGCATCTGATAATGCGAATCTATGTCTCTTGTAGACAGGGTGGGTCAAATAAGGGAGTGTGCACCAAAAATTCTCAAAAACAGATACATTTAACTTCACACATAATGAATATAATCTCCTCTTGAAGGTGGGGTTTGGTTAGAGACATGGGTTACAAAAAAAAAAAAAAAAAAAAAAAAAAAGTAAACCAAATTAACCATACAAAAAGCAAGTGCTAATGAAGAAAGGTTAATTCTAGTTTGCATGCACTTTAACCTTGATTAAAAAATGTATGAAATATGTTCTGCCTTTGGGATCAGAAAAATGCAATCCACAGAAAACATCTGTTCACACAATCAAACTCCTATCCAAAAGGCGAAACAATTGAAGTTTACATCAATAACTTTTGTAATCAATGAAACACTGCATTTACTTGCAGTCTGAAATGCACACATTATTTCTGAACGAGATGAAATTTGTTATGATTCAAACACCAAATTTCCATAGATGTAATGCTTTGGAGTTGTTCAAGCCCACACTGGTTGTCTCCCTCAATCTGCTACACATATGCATGTATGTGAACACGTTAAAAATGGTTATCTGTCTATGGACGGTTTACAGTTAGAGCAGGGAGGTGCTGAGCGAGCTCAGCATCTCCCTGCTCTAACTGTAAACCATCCTCTGACGGATATCCTGTCAACTCAGTCACATTCAATCTCACTGTAAATCATCCATGGATGGATAACCAATCAACTTGGTCACAAAAGCTGCTGGCTCATCACCTCCATGCTCTAATTACAAACCGTCCATTGACGGATAACCAGTTAACTCATTCACATGTGCATAGCAGATCCAGTGAGGTATCCAGCGTGGTTCACACATAGAGTGTCCAGTCTCCATAGCATGCACACAGACATACCGAGTACTCTTAGAAACAATTCCATGAACAAGGATGAGACAAGGAGACAAAATGCAAGGTACATGTATCACAACTGTTCTGTAGCTGGAAGACATGGTGACGACAACTTTTCGGGCATTACAAGTTAACATCTCTGGCCATTTATTTTTCCTGTCAAGTAAATTTAATCACACCTGGGCCCAATGCGCCGACATGGAGTGGTATGCATGACAATAGATTGAAACCATCAGCCTTGCCTAAGCAAGAAGTGATAACAGTAGGCGAAGAATTCTGGCTAGGACCTGGCCAATGGTTCACACACTTTCATGCATACTACACCAGAACTGCTGAATTTTGCTGAACGTCCAAATAGCAGCAAGGATGTATGCTGATCAGAACTAAAATCTGCAGGAGGAAACAGTGACTGTATGTGCTAACATCTAAACGTAAAGTTGCCCGTCTTTTTAACCTGTTGCATGTCAGTAGCAGTTTTTGTCACAATGATTCCTACAGGAATAATTCGCAACAAAAACCGCTACTGACACACAAAGGGTTCAAGCCAAACCCAAACAAAACTTTTTATCCCTGAATTCCAAGAGATGCAGTACATTGTGCATCACGCCGTTTCTTGTGGCACATAAACATGTATTGCATTTTGATTTGCAGTCCAATCTTCACCCCCTTACACAGGCGGTCGTTGGTGCTGTTTGCAGTACTGCGGGCTGCAGGCATAAGGGATACTCAGTAAATCATTTAACTATAAACTGAGATCTTTTCAAATTTATTTTGCAAAATTTATTTTAAAGAAAAATTCCACTGACTTTACAAAATTACAAAGACAATTACAAAATACAACAGAGACAAGACGTGTGGCATGGCTAAGAGCTGTAACACTACATGTATCAAAAACAGTGACCAGTGTCTTGTCTGTTGGCCGAAGTGCCACAATGAGCAACTACATGTTTGATATACAAGGCGAAGAAGCATTCTAAATTTAACTCGGCGGCACACTACATGGTGGCAGGCAAGTTAACATATAATTTAATGATGAGAACAGTGTCTAAAAGAATGAGCAAGGAAATGAACTTCCTCTAAACTGGCACACATGCTCCCCATTAACATTAAAAAATAAATAAAAAATGCTGCATTCTAACGTGATACATCTTGAATTAGCCCTTTGGCTGTCCATAGCGGTTTTTTTTTCATCAAGATGATTCCAACAGAAATCATCATGACAAAAAGCGTTAACCCAAATAACCCCAAGGTTGCATTTCCCACATTGTGGAAGTGTCCCCTAACACCGATGTACCAGCTGCAGGAGATGGATTGAGCATGACAATACAAGGGTAGTGCCAGATTAGATCGGTGCCACCAGGTGCCAAACTTATCTAGCTCATCCCTAGAATTACCACAGATGATCTGTCTCCTGCTGTAGGCATTGTGGCCGACACAACAGAACTGATGAGGGTAGGCCATCATAGTTCAAGAGTGGTGTGAAAATGGCTTGACTAATATACTGATCAACAAAAGAAACGCAAAAATTTCAAACATTTTCCCTACTAAAACATCTTAACTGCAAAGAGTTAACTTGCACACCATGCAGACCGATTTTAACTGGTTGGCAGTACTCAGATATCTATCACACAAGTTAACTCTTTACAGTTAAGATGTTTTAGTAGGGGAAACGTTTGAAATTTTCGCGTTTCTTTTGTTGATCAGTATAGATTAGAGGTGCAAAGATCTTCTAGCACCACCCTACAACTATTATGGTCGATCTGTCTCTAACTAAAATGTAGCTTCTAGACGACAACACACACAGGGGGGACTTTTGACCTTAGCGCTCGATGCGTTGAGTGATCTCTCTCTTGTTCTCCCTAGGTTTTATCATGATCGCTAAACGAATGTCCCTTCTTTCTTCCCATCACTTCACAACCATACCAAATACAATGTACATGGAACTCAAAGTGCGTGAAAAAAACTAAAACTACCAAAAGTCCAAAGAAAGACAGGAATTGCAATATGCATAACAAAGAGTACTGAAATTTCATGCTCAATACATATACATATATGATTGAACTATTCTTCCTCCAAAATACGAGACCACTGAAAATTGAAAAACAACAATGGCCCCTGAAATCTGTGCATGAAAACACGCACCTCTAAGTGAAAATAGCTGACAAGTATTGACAGAAATGATCACAGAATATCACAAAAATATCCCTTCATGGACAAAGCCTACCTACAGAAAGAATCAGGGAAACAAAGGTATAAACACAGTAGTGTAAAACAGGGAACAGAAGCTGTATAACGTAACATCAACTACAGCACAGATCTGCCCGAGAGGCAAAATATACGAATTCCGATTTTGCGAAAAGCAAGATTTTCGTTCTTTAGACCAGAAATCTTGCCTTTATCAAAAACGGACTTATTGACTTTTGCCTTCACGTCAGAAATATCATGACATGTCTCTTAACTCCTTCGAGACATGCTGCCTATGGATACACGGCGAACCGCCATGTATCTGGAGGCGGCAGATCTCGAATGAGTTACCTCCCTGTGCATGCAGCCATCGTTACTGTTCACAAGGGAGTTAAGTTTTACACATCATGTTCCTGCATGAATAAGCTAACTTGTGTGGTCAATAAGCTTTCTCATTTGTGCATAAGAAAATAATCTGTACCACCAGTACATGAATTCTGTACATTATCGCATTAACTTTCATTTTATGACCAAATTTAGTTTTTGTCTCATAGTTAAAACAACAGTGTCCTGAACAAAATAAGGAGGATGTGAATACCCAAAAAATGTAGACAAGCATGAACACTTCATGCAACTGGTTTAGTGTCAAACCAACATTCACCTCACTCGTGCATGCAGTCTTCTGTACTGTTTACAGCACTGGTGTCTGCATGCACAATTAGGGTGAAGTAATCTGTACACTAACAAGCTCGTACAAAATGTCTCATTGGACTGGTAGAAGATAAAAGCAAACAGTGCTGACCTATGGACAAAATGACCCACCAGCTATCATTCTTTACCTGCTGGTTTCTGCGTGATGATCATTTGATAGTGCATTTTTCCAGGTATATAACAATTTTAATAACAGAAACATGTTCTGAAACTTATCATAATATATCTTTTATTAACTCTGCCCCTCCAGTCACTGCAAGACATCTTATGGATGGCGAGATCTGTCCAGCCGAGGTTTGCCTGCAGTGTGTGCGCCTGGCTATTTTTTGTGTGCTGAATGTGTCGTTACAAGCTGTGACTTGGCATGGACACCAGATCCAGAAATGAACTCATTAACAGAATTACTTAGCGGCAGAGTAAAATATACAAATATACTTACTAGGCAAAGAGTTAATTAATCCACTGTGCATGCAGCCACTGGCACTGTTTAACCCATATACTGCGGATAAAAGCTTCAAATTTGTACACTGCCATGTGCATGCTACATTATAGTACTTACAGATAAGGATATAGACCAATGGCTCTAGTTCAAAAGTAGTGCCAGAATAGCTTGGCGCCTAGAGGCACCAAGCTATTCTGGCACTACCCTTGAACTATTTTAGTCAAACTTATTTCACACACTGGTGTATTCCGAATGATAAGGGTTAAGCCATCAGCACTGTAAACAGTACCGGTGCCTGCATGCACAAGGGGGTTAAAGGTTCGTTCTTAACCCTTTGACTGTCAGCAGCAGTTTTTGTCGTTATGATTCCTTTAGGAACAATCGTGACAAAAACCACTACCAACAAAGGGTTAATTATATTCTATGAACAACAAAAGAGCGATCACTACCTCAAGAAAAAGAACACCCAGCCAAGAAGGGCAAAAATGAATCACAGCCCTATCAAAAGTACTCTGTCTTTAGCCAACCAACAAGAGTCGATAACCTAATGCTCAAAAGGCAATCAGGCCTATGTTGGCCCACGCACTGCCGAGCGCAGACCAACGCCTGCCTGATGGCCTTATGCACATTGGGAAGCTAGTTTGATGTGTGTAAGTATTTGGTCTGAAAGTGTAATGGGGGTATACAGATGTTCATGTCACCTTTTCCTGAAACCTTACTAATAAAAATAATTACTTGCCTGGCCAATATTCATTAAACATAAAACAAGAAAAGGTGGCTGACTAAGCAGCAGCTTGTATAATGCATGACAACATTTCATGACACATAAAAAGGATAAAAAGAACAAAATCACCAATATCACTTAAACTGCAAATCAAGTTCACAAAGACAACAGGTCTTTAAACTTCAAATAATCTCCATCTACATGAAAACACGAGAAACGAGTTTCAACTTATCCCTAATACATTTAAAAGTTTATAAGAAAATTTATGAAATGAGTTTTGAGTAATTATGTATCATAAAACACATAAAACTCAAGATCAAATCACAACTGTCACACAAAAATAGTTGCATCTAGTTTCAGAAGTCTTCCAAACATTTCTAAAATCCTGCCAAATTGTTCCATCAGAACAAATCATCTGAAAGACATTTAGCGATTGTGCATGCAGCCATAAGTACTGTTACTGTCCCAGTGGCTGCATGCACAAGACGGTGAAGGTACCTGGTGGGTGCTTTAACCCTTTGGCTGTTGGTAAATGATTTGGTGACAAAAACTGCTACCGAGAGCCAAAGGGGTAGATCCTAAACTACAAAGATATTCACCATTTATCAATTACTCAAGTTTCTTTTAATTCCTTAATCATCCCCTTACTCTCTGCACGTAAAATTCTCTATTTTCTTGTTGCCTGTGGTAGGCAGTTAAAGTTTCTGAACAAACCTCAGCCACAGTCACAAGAAAATAAATAAATGCCATTATGAACTCAAAACTGACTGATGCATGAAACATGAAACAAGTACAGCTGTATAAGAAAAAAATGCACAAATGATAACCTTGAGCTGACTGCACAGACGATATCCTTGATATAAAATTAGAAATTAATTTGCTGAAAGGTAAAAACCTTTCTGAGCATGTCTAGCTGATCCTATATAAATTACTACTTCTGCCTTTTCATTTTACTGAAGTAACATGTAAAGCAAGATGATGAATGAATAAATATTTAAAACAAAAACAAATAAAAAGCCCTTGAAACAATAAAAGCCAGTGCCGCTACATGTAACACTATCCACACTGGAGGTAGCGGGAAATACAAATGTGTTGACCGATCATGAAAGGAACAAAAATACAAGAAGAAATAAATCAATGAAGACATTTCTCCAGGACAATCAGAAACACCTGATACAGCAGAACCTGTTTTGAGAGGCCACCCTTATGACAGATCATCTGTCATTAAAGACCATCATTCAGGTGGTTGTAGCCACCTGAATGATGGTCTTTAATGACAGGTGACATTTTTGCCCTTAAGACTTCTCTTGAGAGAACACCTGCCATTTATGACAAACTTGTTTTCTTGCAAAAATAGATGGCTGCTCAAGCCAGGTTCTTCTGTACAAACATGTCCTGTCAAGCCATGCCTCAAGAATTATGACACAGAATCAATTCAATCCATACACGTTATCGATGCCATGGTGACTGAAATTCACAAACCACATTCACACACTCGGTAAAATCAAAGAATACTTTCATGCTTTAAATTTCTAAATAAAAGGCACACAGTATAATCCAGAATAGCTGATTCTCTTCACATTATTTGTTTCTTGTCCAAACAACTCTACCTACAATTTTATCCACAAGATGCAAAGCGATCCTCCCCTGACCCTAACTCTTTTGTGCATGCTGCCACTGATACTGTTTTCAGTGCTGGCCGCTGCACACACGATGGGGTTAGGTATGCCAGCAATTGTCTTCAGGTCAGAGAGAGTAGGTCTACAGTCATGGTAGCTGCCTTGTGGTTCACAAAGACGATAAGTATCGTGGCCAACACAAATCAATCAATCATCCATCCAGGACCAGTCCCTCAGCCACCCCCCTCCATTTGGAAGAGGCTTGAATTTTCCTGAGCCCTGCAATTCTGATCTCTAATAGAAAGAGGCATAGATTTTTATGCGCCCTGCACCTATGAAAGCAATAAACACAGATTCTCATGACACACTGCAGCTGCAGGGTCCCATGAGAATCTATGTCTCTTGATGGTTGGGATTGGCCTCACTGACATAGATCTATTCTCCTTTTTTTTAAAGGGCGTCTGCGGACTTCGGCTGTTAGTAGCGCTTTGGTCAAGCGATTCCTACAGGAATCACCTTGACAAAAAGCCCTTCAGACAACCAAAGGGTTAACATCACAAATTAGCAGAGCTAAAACATCTCATGAACACCTATGCCTCTTACTGTTAGAAGATCAGTCTCATTTACATATCTTCTCCGTAGGAGGAAGTCTGTGAGGTTTAAACTTATGACTGGGGCAGCGTCCTGCACGTCCATTAGTATCTGGAGTGTCCCCAAATCACCCATGTCACCTCTGTACAGTCGGTCCTCGATTCTCAGAACTCAATCTGACAATTTCAAACTGTCCGCTCAAAAACACAAATATTTTTTATATGCAAGGCTGTCCCCTCATTCTACTACAGGAAGCCAACAGAATGTGGCAGTTTCCTTCCTTTGCCTTCCTTTATAGTGGAAGCCTTTTCCGTAGAGAATGATCCCATATGAGCCCAGACTGAGTGAAACTCCCAAAAGTGGTTCAGCATATTTGAACCCTCAGCACCAAACAAGTCCATTAGTAGACTATGCACGCCAATTAAAAGGGTTTCATAGCTGGATTTTGTGCTGGTCTGTGATATTGGTCCTTACAGCTGCCAGCCGTAAGGTCCAAAATAATAGACCAGCACACGTACAAAGACAGAACAAAGTGCAATGTCTTATGTGCTGTGCTACTGCATCTCTCACACCTGAACATCCATCCAAATGAACTGTGGCGGAAGCCAAACATTATAAGCATGGGGGGGTCCTAGACGTCTAGACGTGTGCATTCTCCGTGAACCCTTTAGGTCACGCAAAGGGAGATCAACCCTTTACGTGTCGGTAGCAATTTTTGTCATGACGATTCCTGTAGAGATCATTGCGACAAAAATCGCTACCAACACGCAAAGGATTAAAACGTCCAGGTAGGCACTTGTAACAGTGAGTGAGTCAAGTTAGAAAGCTGAAGCCGACGGCAACCTCCATGCACATCTTCTTCCAGCAACTGCTGCTGTTGTTCAAGGTAACCCATCTTGTGCTGTGATGCCAGTTCCATACAGAAAAGGGAAAAATCTTGGCACATGCTGATGTCCTTGACAGCCAATTTCCAAGACAGAGCTCTAGTTAGCTCCGATAACACATTTAGGACATTACTAGGCCATTTTGGGATAAAAGGAAGGTGGGGGGGGGGGGGGGGGCAGGGGGAAAGGGGATGAAAACGGGAAATCTAGGGCCAGAGAAAACCCCTGAGAGGGCTGCCAAGGAGTAATGCGACACCAAGCATCAAACCCCAACTACGAGGTATCGTCACAACCAAAGCGCCGTGATTGGTGAAAGGCCATTGGGTCACAGCCAGTGGTTCAGAAGCTTGAAATTTTCCAGGCACAGAGAACACAGTGTGAATGAACATGATGGTGGGAAAAGGAATGAACAAAGACACAACTTTAACCCCCTTATGCTTGCAGCCATCAGTGATGTATACAACACCAGTGGCTGCATGTGCAATGGGGTTAAAAGATTTAGCAATTAGTAGGGTGTGAAATCTGGAGATAAAAAAAATTAAGGGGAAAAGTCAAGTATAGTTACAATATGCCAATCTGAGGGACGAGAGGTCAAAGTATTACTTAACACTCGTGTGAATACAGCCCCTGGTACTGTGTACAGTAGCTGTGACTGCATGCACAAGAGGGTTAAAACTCTCACAGTAACTGAAATCAATCTGATCAGTTCCATCTGGGTCACGTCTCGCCGAGACCAAAAAGCCCATGCTTTCCATTGCATAATTCTGAACACCGTTGCCACAGGTGCTGTCGAACAGTGTGGAAGAATCAGAGGATGCCTGACCACAAGGTGATGGTCAAGTGCTAAGACGGTGGGGTGGTGGAGGGCGACTCAGCCGGGTTGGTTCTGAGCACCGAGTACACATTGTCCACACGAGTCAGGTTTTCAAAGAACGGCATCAGGTCCATCAGTTCCGTGTCTGACATGTCGTCAAACCACGATGACACTGGAACCTACAGGACAAAGAAAAACATAGCATTCACTATATGACAAGACAGTTGAGCCCTGATAGTAACTTAAGAACTCACGGAGATGCTAAAAATCACTTCTTAGTCACAGGAGTTTGTATCGAGCAGACTGGGAAGTGAAGGATATGTTTCCAGGGGAAAAGAGCACTGTTTGTTAACCCTTTGGCTGTCGGTAGTGGTTTCAGTCACAATGAACGACTAAAACCACTACCGACAGCAAAAGGGTTTACCAAAATTTTGTGTTATCAAAGTTCATCTTAACTAGATTTGGCTGTACAAACTAACAAAATAATAAGCAATTCCACCGAGGAGATACAGTCTCTGGACTGATTCATGACATCTGCCCGTCATGTGAATGCAGCTGCTGGCTAACACAAGTAACAGTACTAGTGTCTGAATGCACACTGGTGTTAACCCTTTGGGTGTCAGTGAGTAAGGGTTTAGTCACAATGATTTCTGCAGGAATCATGAATAAAACCACTACTGACACCCAAAAGGGTTAATCCCTTCACTTCTAGTAAAAGTAAACAAATATTGCTAGTCATATATAACTCATTCAGCCCCACGGCCGCATTTCCCAAATTTTGGAGGCGTCATCTAACGACTATGCACCGGTTGCAGGAGATGGATCGACCATGATCATTCAAGGGTAGTGTCAGATTAGCATGGCTCCAACAGGCGCCAAGCTAATCTGGCACTGCTTTTGAATTATCATGGTCGAATCATCTCCTGCTATAGGGCATCGGGGCTGAATGGGTTAATAGTATCCAACAGTAATACTCACAGCATTGTCCGGATGGAAGATGTATGAGGCTGGAGAGTTGTCTATAATCACCACTTTGTTCAAGTCCCGCCCTAACCGACTTAAGTCCTGAAAAGATTAATAGGATATTAACCCGTATCATTCGGAATACACCAGTGTGTGAAATAAATCTGACTAAATAGTTCAAGGGTAGTGCCAGAATAGCTTGGCACCTCTAGGCGCCAAGCTATTTTGGCACCACCCTTGAACTAAAGCCATTGGTCTATATCCTGATCTGTAAGTACTATAATGTAGCTTGCATATATATGGCAGTGTACAAATTTGAAACTGTCAGCCTCAGTATGATATGGGTTAAATACTGAGGCTGATTTTTTAAAAATATTGTTTTTTGTCTTATGAAGGCTACATTACAGATCACAAGCTAGATCAACCATCTTAGTTCAAGGGTGGTGCCAGAATAGCTTGGCGCCTCAGGCGCCCAGCTATTCTGACACCATCCTAGAACCATCATAGTCAAATTTATTTCAAGCAATAGTGTATCAGAATAAAAAGGGTTAAAAGCAGTGCCATCACGTTGTCAGCGTCAAACAATATTGCACAGTGAGGTTTTTTTAAGTGAAAACCGACAGTGCCAACAAAGTAAAGAGTGAGTAGTATTGACTGACTTTGACATAGTTGCCCCTGTGAAAGACGCAGGATTCCCTGAACAACCTGGCTCTGAACACACCCCACTTGTCCAGCAGGTCTGCCACGGGGTCAGCATACTGCACACAAGATAAACATGCTCTTATTAATATGCACTTTAACCCCTTAGCTGTGTCGGTAAGGGTTTTTGCCATAAAAATGTATTTTTCATTAAAATGTATTTTTTTAAAAAATACTTACCGATGGTATTACTTTAAGGAAATGGTTTCTTAGCTAGTCTAATTTTAGCCCAAAATTGTTGTGTACGAGTATGGTCACGATGGCAGGTGAGGGGCGCCATAGCCTAGTCGGAAACCCGGTAGTGGTAAGAAAGCAAGACCGGTCCCACCCAGGTATGCATCTTGTCACTCTGGTCCCGACGCCTGTTTATTCTCCGAGTTGTTGGTGGTCGCTGCTGTCGCATGCGTTGTGTTATGTGAAGCACTCGGGAGGCGTTTCGATCGGTATTCGTAGTCTGTGACTACAGGCTCCGATATACTCGTCAGGGAACCGGCCTATTGTTGTAGAGGGCTGTCGTTTAAGTGGGTGGGTGCGTTGTTAATGTCGTAGAGGGTTGTCGTTTAAGTTGGTGGGTGCGTTGTTAGTGTCGTGATGTTGGAGTTAACCTGCGTGTTTCTCCTTATCCGTTCGTGGGATTCCGTCTCTTGAAGTCTGGAAGAGGAATCGCGGATTGGGCAGTGTAGTGGGCTGTGCTTAAGGGTTACGTAGTTTTCCTGGTCCGATGAGTTTAGGGTGACGGGCAGTTGTTGGTTGTGAAATGTGGCCGTTTTTTCTTTGACGCGGTAGTAGATCCTTGTTAATCCGGCTTGATCGTCCCGTTGGAGTATGGTCGTGGGTTAAACCGCTTTCTTTTCCTCCGTCTCGTTGTCTTTAGGGCTGACGCGGGGAGAGGAGATAAGCTTGTATCGTTGCTCCGGGCTGTCTGTGGGGAATTAGGCGTAACGTTGCTTGCTTTCTTCGTGGCAGCGGGTCTGATTCTCGTTGGGTCCATGGGGCAAACTGGATTACGTGGAGTACTGTATGCTTCTTAAATCCTTTTCTTACCCTATTTGGGGTGGGTGGCTGAGAGTCCCCTACGGGGTTTGAGCTTCATGCTGTGTGTGTGGTTGGTTTCCCTGTCGTTGAGAGCGAGAGTGTGAAGGGGGATTAAACGTGATGAGCCTTGTCGTTGGTTGGTGGATGGGGTGCCCTGTTTAGGGTCGATGGTTTCTAATCCTTGCTTGGAGGGCCGTTGTTGCCGTGGTGGTTAGTTGTTGTTTGCGGCGTCGTCTTCTAGTGTTTTCTTTATGTCCGTGGCTGACACGGCTGTGTCTCTCTTTGTGTTGAGTTTCGCTGATATAATCAAGTCCTTTATGTTTTTATGTCGTTTATAGGCGATCAGCGGTGGGTTGGGGAAGAGTGTTTTACACTCTGGGTCTCTCGTCATGTGGTGCCAGTGTGTTTAGATTTTCCTTTGTAGGTGCTTGATACTGGGGTAGTATGGGGTGACCATGACCAGAGGTGTTTTTCCTGCTTTCTTCGGTCTTTCCGCTAGGAGTTGTTTTTTGTCTTTCGCGAGTACTGTGTCCGTTTCTTGCGTGAGTTCCGTCTGTTTGTATCCCCGGTCCGTCATTTTGTCGTGGAACAGATGGATCTGTTCGTGTAGGTCTGTTCTGTTGCTGTTAGTCCTCATATATCTTGTTGTTTCCCCCCGGATCAGAGCTTTAAAGACGTGTTGAGGGTGAGCTGAATCCCTTTGTAGGTATTGATAAGTTTCTGTCGGTTTTCTGTATGTTTTGATGTCCAGTATTCCTTCACGCTCAAAACGCTCTCCCTTGTAAACTTGAGTGTCCAGGAAGGTAGCTGTATGGTCTTCGATTGTGTATGTGAATTTCAGGAGTGGGTGATAGGAGTTGGCGAGGTTAAAAAACCTGTTGATGGTGTCATTGTCCGCATTCCACATTTGGAAGCCGTCATCTCTGTATCTTCCGTTCCAAATGATTTTCTCTCTCTCCTCAAAAAGGTTGATGATATTGTTCAGTATTATGCCCATATTGATGTCGTAGGCTTCCGGTGAAACTTTAGAGCCCATCGGGGCGCCGATAATTTGTCGGTAGAGCTGTCCATTGAAGGTGAAGACGTTGTTCGTGAGGATAGTCTCCAGGAATCTGAGGAGGTGGTGTTTTTCAATCGGTGGCATAGGTGGTGTTTCAACTATGTCCGGGACTGTTTGGTTCACTGCCTCCAGCAATTCGTGGAATTCCATGTTACTGTACATCGATGTGACGTCATAGCATACTAGCTTAGTTTCTCTGGGGATCCTTGTTTGTTCCATTTTATTAATGAACGCCGGTGTGTCTTTGATGTATGTAGGTTGTTTTTGTACGAACGGTAGTAGGTGGAGATCCACAAATTTCGCTATAGCTATAGTCGGGCTTGCTGACTGCGCCACGATTGGGCGACCCGCTATAATTCTCCCTTGCATTCCATTTTTCTCCATGTCATCCAACACCTCTGTTGGGTGTTTGTGGATTTTGGGAAGTAGGTAGAAGGAGGCTGTGTTTTTGTAGGTTTCCGTTTGTCGTAGGAACTTGTAGGTTTGTTTGTCTATCTTCTTGGTTCTGTATAGTGTCTCAGATGTGTTGAGGATTTCGGCTATGATGGCCTCTGTGTTTGCCGCATCTGTTTTCTCGTAGTGTATTCCGTCCTCCAGTTGTCTCAAACCCTCCCTGATGTAATCGTCTCTGTTGAGGAGTACGATTGTGCTGTTTTTGTCGGCTTTTTTTAAAACGATGTCCGTATTATTTTTGAGTGCCTTGAGTGCTTCACGTTCCTCTCTCGTGAAATTGCTTCGTGTGCTTGACATGCTGACGTGCGTTAATTCTTCCTTTGTGTTGCTGATGTATTGTTCAATTGGACCGTTTGCCCTTTGTGGGGTGTACCCTGAGCTAAACTGTAGTGGGTGTGGAATCCGCTCAGATTTGTCCTGATTCTGAAAATGGTATTTGCAGCGCATTTTACGGGTGAGTTCGTCAAATGCTGATATGATTTCGTTCTTGGCTCGTTTGTTGTTTGGGACTGGAATAAATTCCAGTCCTTTTCCCAGCGCTCGAATTTCCGGGTCCGTGAGTTTGTGTTTGGAGAAGTTCCGAATAAATTTTCTTGCTTCCTTTGTCTTCTCCTTGAGAGTTGCTGTGTTGGTGTGACCACCGTTTTGTCTGCATTTGTGTCGTTGCGCCTTCGCTTTCTTGTGCCTCCTGTTAAAGTGCCTCGCCATGAGTGCTCAATCCAATGGTCCTTAACCGGGTAGTGAAAGTTGGTTAGCTTTTAACCCTTTACTTCCCAAGCTGAAAAATGTGTTTGGGGAAAAATTTCTCAATTCGGTGTGGTGAGAGATGGGGGTTCCGACTGCCCTTAAATGCGTGTGGGGAGTGGGTCTCACCCACCCTCTTATAGGTGTGGGAGTCGGTCTCAACCACCCTATTATAGGTGTGGGAGTGGGTCTCAACCACCCTATTATAGGTGTGGGAGGGCGGGTCTCAACCACCCTATTATAGGTGTGGGAGAATAGTCGAAGAGTTCCTTCTTGCTTGTGGTTTTCCTGTTGATTTGGAGTCTTGGGCCTTGCTTGCTTGGTCGTTTCTTGTTTCATCCACCCTTTATCAGGTGTGGGTCTCAACCACCCTATTATAGGTGTGGGAGGGTGAGTCTCAACCACCCTATTATAGGTGTGGGAGAAAAGTTGACAAGTTCCTTCTTGCTTGTGGTCTTCCGTTGATTTCATGTGTGGTAAGAAAGGGACCAGAGTGACCGGATGCATACCTGGGTGGGACCGGTCTTGCTCTTTTACCACTCCCTTCCGGTTGAACCACGCATGCGCCACACCGCTCATACGCCAGTCAGTTTTCTTTGCGGACCAGCGGCAAGCGGGGCAGGTGGGAGGGACCTTCGAGTAATACCATCGGTAAGTATTTTTAAAAAAAATACATTTTAATGAAAAATACATTTGTTTTCTCAAAACACATTACCGATGGTATTACTTTAAGGAAGAATCCCGAGGAGGAGGCAGGTGCCGCTATAACGCCCCAATCCCCTCCATCCTGGCCGCTCGAGTCGGCCATCCCTCCCGCAACCTCCCTCTAATTTTAGCAAAGATACTTACGGCGCCTAGGGCGCCGGGAGGGAGTGTCGCGCCGCCACGATGTCCCCCACCAGCGAAAGGTTCTGGCGCTGGCTGGAGAGGTCCCTCAGGTAGAAGCGTGCGAAGGTGGTCTCCGCTCGCCAGCCCACGGCCGCCACAATGTCTTTGACCGCACAGTTTCGGTCGAATGCTAGGCTTGTGGCCATGGCTCTGATCTCGTGCGCCCTGATGCTCATGCGTTTGGCTGTATCAGGGGCAAGCTCCTGGTAGGCAGATCGAATCACCCACCGGAGCCAGGAGGATATCGTTTAGGCCGAGATGTCATTTCTACCTGGGGACAGAGGAAGGAAAAGGCAGGTGCGTTCCCTGCGTATCGGCTTGGTCGGGCGCAGGTACGGGTGTAAGGCTCACACCGGGTCCTGTTGTCTGGACTCCGGGGTGGAGCTTGGGTCTCGTAATGGTTGAATGGTGACCAGTCAACGGCGATCTGGTCTTGGCTAGGAAGGCCGGGTCAGGAAGCAGCGGGGCGTGCTGAAAGGGCGTGCAGCTCGCTGACTCTGGAGGCTGACGCGAGGGCCAAAAGGAAGCAGGTCTTCCGAGTCACGTCCGGCAACCGCGCCAACTGGATCGGCTCGAAACGGGGCGAGTTGAGCCAAGTGAGCACCCAGGACAGGTCCCATCGTGGCACCAGGGATCGGAGGGCAGGACGTTGTAGACCGAAGTGGGCCATCAAGTCGGCAAGTTCTTTGCAGGAACCCGGATCGGGCAGTCCCAGGTGTCTGTACGTGTCGGCAATCATGGCCAGGTAGCCCCGGATGGTGATCGGTGCTAACTGCTGGTCGCTGAACAGCCAGATGAAGAAATCTGCCAACTGGGGAGTTGTCAAGCCGATGGGGTGAAGGTGTCTGTCGTCACACCAGGCGCAGAGGACTCTCCACTTGCCTTCGTAGACTCGTCTGGTTGAGGCTCGACGAGCTGTAGCGATCGCGTCCACTGCCGCACCTGAGAAGCCTCTAGCTGCGAGGGCTTGCCGGACAACCTCCAGGAGTGGAGGAGGAGACGCTCGGGGCACGGGTGGAACAGCTGCTGTCGTGGTTGCTTGAACATCGTCCGCGGTGTGGGGAGCGGCAGCGGGGGGGCCATGGCAAGGTTCAGGAGGTCGGTTGTCCACGACTTGGTCCAGCAAAATGGCGCCACCAGGAACAGGATCGTGTTGCACCCTCTGAGCTTGAGTAGGACCTTGGGGATGAGCACGGTGGGCGGGTAGGCGTAGGCGACCAGACCGTCCCAAGAGATGGATAGAGCGTCGACTGCCCAGGCCAGAGGTTCTGGAATGGGTGAGACGAAGAGGGGAAGCTGTCGATTCCACCTCGTGGCGAAGAGGTCGATCATGGGTGCCTCCCAGGTCGCAGCGATCAGTCGAAAGATGTCGGGTCGCAGCGCCCACTCTGTATGGAGCAGCTGACCGCGTCGGGAGAGGGAGTCGGCCAGTACATTCAGATGACCCGGAATGTGACGTGCGCGAAGAGAGATGTCCCGATCCTCGCACCAGCGGAGCACCTGGTAGAGTAGTATGCATAGTGATGGAGAGCGGGTTCCGCCTTGCTTCTGGATGTACGAGACGACCGTGGAGTTGTCCGAGAGAACCAACAGTTCCTGATGTCGGATGCGGGGCTCCCAGGCCAGGAGGGCTTGGGATACTGCCTTCAGTTCTAACCAGTTGATGTGTCGGGACAGCGATTCCAGGGGCCACAGGCCGGAGGCAGTCTCGAACGATGGAAGGAGGTGAGCTCCCCAACCGGCGAGGCTTGCGCCGACGCAGAGAGAGAGAGCGTGGGCGGCGGTGATGACAGCGGCACTCCCGTCGCGAGCCAGGAAGGATCCGCCCAGCGCAGCAGGTGGGGACGGAGCACGGTAGGGACTGGAATCGGGGCCTCGAGGTCGGCCGATGACGGTCGCCAGTGAAGGAGGAGATGCAGTTGCAGAGGACGGGAGTAGAGACGTCCTAGCGGTAGCAGGTCCGCAGCAGCACTGATCAGACCCAAAAGCTGAAGCCACTGGCTGGCTGGGAGCGTCGTCAACTGGGACACCTGCCGAGCTAGAGTCGCCAACTTCTGTATGCGCTTCTCCGGCAGTCTGACGATATTGTGGTCGGTGAAGAACTCCATACCGAGGTGAATGAAATGGCGTGCGGGAAGGAGGTCGGACTTGCCATGGTTGACCAGGAAGCCCAGGTTGTCGAGAAGTTGAAGCAGAGCATCTCGGTCTTCCTTCAGGGAGCGCTCGTCCTGGTTCCTCAAAAACAGGTCGTCCAGGTAGTTCGACGTCGGGCTCGTGGAACTGGTGACACGTCACTTTAGCGCCAGCACTACAGCGCCATACCTTTCAGCGCCACCATTTCAGCGCGGCGTCTTTTCAGCACCGTACTTTTTAGCGCCGTACATTTCAGCACGGGGGGATGTCAGCGCCGTACACTTTAGCGCCGGGAGATTTCAGCGCCGTACATCTCAGCGCCATGAGGGAGGGGGTAAAACTATTGGCGTCAGAGAGAGAGAGAGAGAGAGAGTTACAGATCAGGTCGGGGGAGGGGGTAAAACTATTGGCGTCAGAGAGAGAGAGAGTTACAGATCAGGTCGGGGGAGGGGGTAAAACTATTGGCGTCAGAGAGAGAGAGAGAGAGAGTTACAGATCAGGTCGGGGGAGGGGGTAAAACTATTGGCGTCAGAGAGAGAGAGAGAGAGAGAGAGAGAGAGAGAGAGAGCGAGAGAGAGAGAGAGCGTCAGAGAGAGAGAGAGAGAGAGAGAGAAGCAAGCAAGTCGCGTGCCACATACAACCGTCTTCTCCAAGCTTTGGAGACACTCCGACCAGGACTTGCACCCACAACATTGATGACAGATTTTGAAAGTGCTGCCATCTCGGCATTCAGGGAAGCTTATCAGGGTTTAGAAGTCACCGGCTGTCATTTTCATTTGGCTCAAAACGTGTGGCGCCACATCCAGGACAGTGGTCTCTCACGTGACTACATACATGACGAAAACTTCGCAAAACTGATGCGCATGCTGCCAGGCTTGGCATACCTTCCTTCCTTGCACGTTGAACAGGCCTTCGAAACTGTGTTCGATCCTGAATCTCCGGTGTATGATGCACGTGGGCAACCAATCTTCGACTATTTTGAGGACACGTATATTGGCAGACCTCGCCGTCGTGGTCCTCGTCATCCGCCGATGTTCTCCATTGACATGTGGAACGTGCACGACCGCGTCCTCACTGATGCTGCCAAGTCCAACAACAGCTGTGAAGGGTGGCATCACGCCTTTCAGAACGTGGTCGGGGCGTGCTACCCCAATCTTTGGAGGCTGATAGAGGCCCTCAAGAAAGAACAGGCACTAGTCCAGGCGGATGTCACACGTCTACTGGGAGGCCAGGCTCCAGCGCCCAAAAGGCGCAAGTACAAAGACTAAACGGATAAAGACGATCGTTACACAATACAATGACGGAGGTCGGGGGCTGCTTGAAACAATGGAAGGACTCGCCTTTGCTTTCATGTTCTAGTGTTGACGTCTTCAGAGACAAGCTATTCAGTTCCTTAGCAACTGCGCTTCACGTCCTGCGTGACCAGTACGTCAGGAGACGTGGCGTGATCTTGAACTGGCACCTCCAGCTATTCATTATGGGCACATTGCAATCGAATTCATTTAATGACATTTTACTGATTTTAGTGATTTAAATGGACATTACGGGTTTTGTGGAAGAACGTGGGATGATGCATTCAGGTTTTAATTCATACAACGGATGTTATATGACATATCAATAAAAATCGAATTGTTAGAAAAATGAACTTAACTCTGTGTGTGTAAAGAATAGATTTTTGTGGGATAAACTCAATCAAGCCTATTAGTCACTCAGTTTTGCAGTTTCGCAGACACTTTTACACACACACACACACACACACACACACACACACACACACACTCTCTCTCTCTCTCACTCTCTCTGTCTTCCTCTAGCGCTATAATGTACGGCGCTACAATGTACGGCGCTAAAATTTCGCCACGCTGAAATGTACGGTGCTGAAAAGTCCCAGCGCTGAAGTGTACGGCGCTGAAGTATTATCGCGCTGAAGTGTATGGCGCTGAAGTTCTGGTGCTGAAGTGCTGGCGCTGAAGTGACATGGAACCGTGGAACTTCAACGGGCTCTGGCTACCACTGCGTCCATGAGGCGAGTGAAGACCCAGGGGCTGAGGTTGAGGCCGAAGGGGAGCGCGCGGAACTGATAGACGACACCCTCGAAGGCGAAGCGTAGGTAACGTCTGGAAGCAGGATGCATGGGCACGTGCAGGTAAGCATCTGAGAGGTCCAGGCTGACCGCAAAGTCCATCGGCTGTACCGCTGAGCGAAGGGCCCGGGCAGTCTCCATGCGGAAGGCCGGATCGACGATGAACTTGTTCAGCGCCGAGAGGTCTATGACGGGGCGCCACTTGCCGCCCAGCTTGGGCACCACAAAGAGCCGACTGTAGAAGGCTGGGGAGTCGTGCCGGACCACCACCTCCGTGGCAGACTTCTGAAGCAGGGAGGAAACTTCGCCGCGGAGAGCTTCGGATCTGAGATGGTCTGAAGGTACGGTAGTCCACATCAGGCTCTGGCGCAAGGGAGGCGGGGACCGGAAGGAGATCAGGAGTCCCTGGGTAACGGTAAAGAGAATCCACGGGTCATCCGGAAACAGCGAGCGCCAGGCTTCGCTGTGAAGCGCCAGCCTCCCGCCGACAGGAGCTCCGGACGAGGTCGGCGGGGGCCGGAGGGGGAGAAAGTCAGGGCGCCCGGCCCCGCCCGGGGCGCCGGGCTGGTCTGGGCCAGGTGAGGGCGGGGGGGGGGGGGGGGGGGGGGGGGGCTCGGAACTGGGTCTAGCAGTCCGCAGGGGGCGACCCGGGGCCTTGCGGATAGGTCGAAAGGAAGCTGGAGCTGGGCGGTTAGGCCAGGCGTCCTTATTAGCTTCGTTCACAGCGAGCCAGGTGGGGCCGAACAGAAAGTCACCGCCGAGAGGCGCCTGCCGAAGCTGAGTCTTCACATCCAGCGGGATGGGACAGGAACGGAGAATCGCATCTCGACGCAGTAAGTCACAGTTTGAGGCGGCTGCCATGGAGTTGACAGCGACATGATAAACAGCGTGGTTCCCCGAAACCACTAGGGCGAGCAGGTCTCCCAGCAGAGGTGAAATTGACGGATGCCAGGCGTCCTCTACACGTCGAACGATGGCTTGCGTGACCAAATCTAGGAATCCCGCTGCTGCCAGGGTGTTCCTAATGAGTGTCGCGGTCTGTTCTACCCCGGGGAGGAGAGACTGATGTAAGGAAGTCCCAGAGAACGCCACTGCCGCGGGGTCCGCCGTCGGTAGAGGGCAGGAGAAGTGCTGTGTATGGCCCGCATACCATGACTGCCGGAAGGCGATGTCTATACCAGTCGGCCACTTGGAGTCTGAGAAGAATCCTGCACCACATGCCCCTTGCGCGAGATGAGCGGAAAACGCATCACGTAACTCCAGGAAACCCGGCGGCTGGGGGAGAGACTTGAATCGCTTGGCCTGTCGTTCTGCGTCCACAAAGGCGGAAGCTTTCCTTTTTAAGGACTGGAGAGGGAGGACAGTCTTCTGCAGGCAGGCAAGCCGCGATAAGCCGCGCCGCTTCGTCAAGGGCCGGCAGTGTCTTTAACCTATGTCCAATGGCAGCCGGCGGGAATTCCTCGTTGCCACCCGAGGGATTGGACGGGGCGGGGCTGACCACCTGTAGCAGTGCTGACATCGATTCCTCAGGGTTCAGGCTAAGGGTGTCCTCTTCTGCCGGGACTGAGTGGGGAATCGGGTCCACTCCCAGACAAGGTGGACGACTCCCCTCGCCGGGGCGGGGAAAGGTCGTAGCCGGTGGAGGCGATCTTCTCACTGGTGAGTGGTGCCGCCAGTGTCTGCTAGATGAATGGTCCCGTGAATCACTCGATGCTGAGCGGGAAGCCCGAAGTCCTGACCTGCGATGGTGTCGAGGGCGACGAGCGGCACCACGCCGAGCGGAGCGTGAACGGGAGCGGGGGTGGCGCCGCGGGGACTGGGAACGTCTGACGTGGCGCGAAGCTGAACGAGAAGCAGAGTCGTGCCTGTACTGTGTCCGCGGATGTCGGCTGGAATCCGAATGGTAGGAGGTGACCCTCGGGCGAGTCGACCTGTCGCTAGAGCGTGAACGATGTCTAACAGCTGAGGTTCGCTCGGACTGAAGACGGGGAGTAACTCGCACCACAGCAGAGCGGAGTCGACTGCTTCGTACCCGAGAGCGAGCGAAAGCGTGTCCGGCGAGAAGACTTGTCGGAACTTGACGCCCGGACGGAAAGAGCTGGGCGGGGCGCTGGCGTTCCGCGCTGGTCCCTAGCGGAGAACGAGGAAGCGGAAGCAACAGGACGAATCTGTGGTGAGAGCTTGTCATCTACCTGGAGATCCGTATTAGTCAGGCCCGCAACCAGAGCGGGTGTAGGAGCCTGTATCGGTTCCTTATCAGGTGCCTGCAAAACCGTTGCTACCGGGTAGAGACCACTCGACTGGACTGTGGTGGCTACCGGAGTCTTGTTTAGAGGCCTAGCCCAAGGCGCTCTAGGATCTTTGACCGCACAGAGACCACTCGACTGGACTGTGGTGGCTACCGGTACTAGAGCACGTGCACGCGGCCGAAGCCGCTGATTCGACTGCTCAGACACTCGGTCAGGGCCACGCGACTGGACTGTGGCGCGTACCGGTGTGGGATCGTTCTTCCGTGCTGGTGTAGGTTTCTTGCGGCCGTAGAAACTCCACAGCTGGGTCCACTGTTCCTCCAGCCATGGGGCGCAGACCGAGCACGGACGCGTGGAGGCACAACCGGAACAGGGCAGGCAAACCACATGTTCGTCACTCGGCCACTGGAATTGCCCACAACGAGTGCATGTGCGGACTTGCCAACTGCAAAACATAATGTACAATGAAATGCAAGCGAGCGTGCCCCCGTGGGCCCGCACCGAATCCGCGTGAACGAAGTGTAACGTGTAAGCCTACGCCCGGCGCTCCACCCCTACCCTTGAGCGCCTGACGTAGGCAAGCAGAGATATTACCTGGCCATCCGAAGAAGTGAGGCACGAACCCGGTCGAAGACCCACCAGAATGGCTAGAACGCAGACACGGCCAGCGTCGGAAGGAGACCAACGTGAAGCTGATGCCGAGAGAAGCCACTGGCGCCAGGAAAAGCGCCGAAACGAAGTCTCCGCAACAGCAGGCACTCAGAGCAGGCTGAAGAGCGAAGCAGAAGTTCTCGGCACACACGGTGTAACAAGCACTAGGCCCGAACGGTCACAAGTGCGTGAGCACAGTTCAATGGCGCCGCTGCGCCCGGTAAACAAGATGGCGACGATGGGGAAGAATTCCACAAGTAAAGTTCACTAGGAACAAGAGTTCCTAAGTCCGTAGACCGACGGAAACCCCAAGCCAGGTTTCCCACCTTGTACAAACAGCTTCCTTCTTTAGTCTTTCTTATCGAAGTTAGAGTCCTATCGAACAGAGAGAGTCCACGTACACAACCTTCTGTGACTAGCAAAGAAAATTGACTGGCGTATGAGCGGTGTGGCGCATGCATGGTTCAACCGGAAGGGAGGCTACCGGGTTTCCGACTAGGCTATGGCGCCCCTCACCTGCCATCGTGACCATACTCGTACACAACAATTTTGGGCTAAAATTAGACTAGCTAAGAAACCATTTCCTTAAAGTAACACCATCGGTAATGTGTTTTGAGAAAACAAATCATTACTGACATCCAAAGGGTTAACCCTGTGTCGGTAGCAATTTTTGCCATGATTCCTGCAGGAATCATCGTGGCAAAAACTGCTACCAACAGCCAAAGGGTTAACTCACTTAGTGCAGCCAGTGGTACCATGAACAGTACCAGTGGCTGCAGGCACAAGGGGTTGAATACATAATTTTGAAAATGCGTGTCAAGGGTCAGCATACTGCACACAACTCATACGCTCCTTTCAGTTTCAACCATCCACGTAACATCATTTTATTTCATTTTCAGCTCTACATGAATGTTTACATTCCCCTTTGGGCAATAAAACTTCAAATGATTTGAAACGATGAATTTTGTTTTTTTTAACGTTTGGAAATGTGAACAAAAACAAAAAAAATCACCAGTTATGACCAAAAGATATAGAGAAATGTGCAGCATAAATATTCTAAAACAGGGGGGGGGGAAAAAAAGACAGCGAAAATTAAAAATAAAAAAAAAATCCTCATACATCAATATCAGGCATGGGAATTAGAAAAGTGAAAAAAGTCTGAAATTTCCACTTCCAGCATGGTCCTTCATTTCAGCGGGGGGTGGGGGGGGGGGGGGGGGGGGGGGTTTGCTTACAGGATCATGATCAGGTGCACACTAAACAGCACTCTGTCTTGTTGTATTGCCCGCTTGCATGGTAAAGTAACGACTGCGTTAAAGCCACAATAAGTGACGCGTAACTCTAGCGGGCGGCATATCACTTGAACCAATGCGGCCTCGCAGTGTATAATGACTGGTGCTCAGTTACGTTTTGCACCCCAATTTTTTTTTTCAGCGGACAATTTTTCTTTTGGGGCGGCTGAGCAAATCATTTCGGCGGAAATTTGCCTTTAGGCGGACAATTCCCATGCCTGAATATACATTTGGATGCTCCTCATCCAAAGGAGTAGGGTCTTCAAATGATGTCTTAGTAAATATCACTATTACATTTAAAAAAAAAAAAAACATGCACAAAATTTCAAATGCCATGAAATGAAGCTAAACATCACCAGTGAAGAGCATCCAGAACCGTATCCAGTCCCCCACGTATCGTACAAACTATCAAGCGCAAAACACTAATCTCTGGTACTAACAGTCTCAGTTAACTTTGCTGCCAGTCTGACCTAGTGCTCATTTTAGCACATGATTAGGAAGTAGTCAACAACTGCAGAACAACTAAAATGAATCACAAATTATACCTTTGCAAGGCTGGCAGTGAAGAGGACACATTCAAACATATCACCCATCCGTTGCAAAAACTCATCCACGTGAGGACGCTTAAGGACGTACACCTGAAACAGCATTTCAATAATGATAATTAACACCTTCATTGCAAGCAGATGCAGATCATATTTTGGGAATCTTTGTCAATTTAATGCCAAGGTTGAAGTGATCTAAGCAGCGTGGATACTAAGCAACATCATTAAGAGGCATAGATCCAGATGAGCCCCCGCAACAGTGGGGGCTCATGAGGATCTATACCTCTTGCAGTTGGAACATGTTCACTTATTCTTGGCAGTTAAGGGGTAAAATCAATAGCTGTCTGATGTTTTACGCACACGCACACAATAGGAAGGGTGAATGATTGCATCAATAAATGTATAAGCCACAAATAATGAGCTACGCCACTTATTAATAATAATAATACTGGTTATTATATAGGTGCTTTACCCAATTCTGCGAATTGGCTCAAAACATCGCGAACTGAACCCAACACACACGCTCACGTGACACATGCATTCACTCTGAACACAAACACAGTACAAGACAAACGTAGGACATTCACATGGTGCGAAAAGTCAGTTCAGCTATTGACTAATTGAGGTTTCGGAAATTTTGATCGCTTTGATTTGAAATTTCTAAAGTGGCCTGAAACCAGTACCGAAGTGGAGGGGGAGGAAGAGCCGGAGTAACCGGAGAAAGAATCCCTGACGGTCTGCCCAAATTAACGGTGACAATAGAGGAGAAAAGTCTGACGCCAGAACCCGGTATCGAACCTCGCACCCTTAGCATTGATGGCAGGCGCCATTACCACTGCGCCACGGACCGCCCAGCATCTAAAACACATGACTTCTAACAAGCACAGCCGAGTCCACATCCATTAACCCATTCAGTGCCAGCTGACATGGAGTGTGTTTCTGCAATCTTGGCATGCGCACAGGATCCAGAAATGAACTATTACAAGATTACTTAGTGGCAGAAAAATTACTTCGCAGGCAAAGAGTTAATGGCTAAATATTCAGTCGTGAATATTGACTCTTTCAGTCTGAATCAAATGATTAGTAAGAAATCATATGATTCATATTTATTATCAGATTCACATTCTGAAACTGAAGTATAGGGTACTGACCTGGTGAACAGTGCCATCAATTTCAACTGGCACTATAAAATCTGCATTGCTGATGGGCTGAAAGAGAAAACAAGATGGGATGAACCATAACCCACAAAGTCCCTTCTATATGAGAGCTGTCCTCGCTGTAAAGGGTCTCTACCTTTTGTCTTCGACTGATTCTGATGTTGAATTATCTCCTATTGAAAAAGTCTCGCAGATCTGCCAATGCGTCAGTGAGTTCTATAAGGGGTGCAGGACATACACGTCATTGATTTGTCAAACATCATTTGTCATGATGTAAGTTTTAGTTTTTATGTAATTTTATCTTTTACGTGATATGAGTTTCACTTTCGCTTCTTAGGCGTTAGAAAATTGTGACAAAACTAGAACTTCACAGTACAATTTCAGTCTTGCTATAATTTGTGTAAAAGCAGGTTGACATTACCTAGCTACATGATATACTAGGTACACGGGTCACCTGCATGCTTTTCTGAAAGTGTGTGTGTGTGTGCGTGCTCCAAACATCTCCAAGAGACATAAATCCTCATGCACCTAGAGGGCGCATGAGGATCTATTCCTCCTGGAGATGTGCGCATGTTTGTGTATGAGAGAGAGAGAGAGAGAGAGAGAGAGCATGCGCGTGAGAGAATTACGTCATATTTAGAGTACTATGTCAATGTCTGCGTGGTGACGGAGTGGGCTCTTTTAAGTCACCGCCACTGTCTGACTTTCTCTAGAACTAGAAGTCAAGGTTTTTTACCGTTTTAATTCTTTTCTGAAAAGAATTAATTTTTACTAAAGAAGTTGAAAGGATACAAAGCTGACTAACAAACTCATCCAATGTCTTTCTCCAAACTAGCTATATCCAAAAGTTCAAGTAAATACGACAAAAATTACATACTCTAATCTGGGTCAACCAACTTCCTATAAACAGTTATTTTTGTCTTCAATGAGACATTCAATTACAATACATGTTTGGAGGCTCTCTTCTTAGCCACCCCTTTAACCCTTATTCGGAATACACCAGTGTGTAAAATAAGTTTGACTAAAATATTTCGAAGGTAGTGCCAGAATAGCTTGGCGCCAAACTATTTTGGCACCTATCTATCTATCTATATCCCGTAGTCTTGCCGACCGTTGGGGCACCACTGATGACATGGCAACCAGCTCCCTCCATTCCTCTCTATTCTCTGCCATTCTCAGCGTATCACCCAGCTTCAGTCCTGTCCACTCTGAGATATTGTCCTCCCATCTTTTCCTGTCTTCCTCTCCTTCGTCCTCCTTGCACAGTGCCTTGCAGGATTGTTTTGGCAAGCCCTGCTGAACGCACGACATGCCCATACCACTTCAGTTTGCGTTTTCTTACAATAGCTAATAAGTCTTCATAGGGCCCGATGGCTTGCCCGATTCTGCTTCCCACTTCCTCGTTTGTGATGTGATCTCTGTAGGAGATGCCAAGCAGCCTTCGAAAACATCTCATATCAGTGGCTTGTATCCTCCTTTCAAGGTCTGCTGTGAGGGTCACCACCCTTGAACTAAAGCCATTGGTTTATATCCTCCACCCTTGAACTAAAGCCATTGGTTTATATCCTCATCTGTAAGTACTATAATGTAGCTTGCATATGGCAGTGTACAAATTTGATGCTTCAAGCCTCAGTATGATATGGGTTAAGAAAGTATTTCGCCAAGTTTCAAGCTTGTGTGTTCAGAAATATTGGAGATTTTCTTGTTTACATACATACGCACACACATACGGTGCTTCGCACCAAATGTACGTTCAGCAGCGAGGTTAGAGTAACTATAAATGACGCAATTTTTATCTTGTTACTTCAATTGTTAGAGGTTTAGGCCTGCCCGCCTTTGACATCATGGACATGATATTAAATTCGCCCCGCCGTGACTCGTCCTAAAAAGTCCCTTCTATAAACAGAAGTCCCTTCTATAAATAGAAGAGACTTAAAAAGAGATTGATGGACACAGGAACACAAAATCTGTACTAGATACGTGTGCAACAGTGTGAAAAATTGACTATGAGTATGTCCCATAATCCATGGTCAGCAAGAGACATAAACTCTCATGAGATCCTGTGGATGCAGGAGCTCATGAGAACTTATGCTCTAGCAGATGGAATAATCTGGATGAACCAAAAGTTGAATTTCAGCTTTCTGGGATTTTGAAAAAGCGGAACCAGTTTCCAGGACTGAAGACCGTCACCCATGTGAATAACTTCAACTAGAAAATGTATACACAACAAAAAATGTGGCCCAGTAGAGTTTTGTTTTTCCCCACTCCTTTTTGATGGCTGGGTTTCTTTGATGTTAAATCTGAAATGATTTCAAAACCAGTCTGCATCTCCTGGCAGTGAAGGCCTTAATGTAGCTCTTGAAACTGTATTAACCCTTTGCGTGTCTGTAGCAGTTTTTGTCGCGATGATTCCTACAGGGTTAACCCATTCAGCCCTGAGGCACTACAGCAGAAGATGGGTCGACCATGATAATTCAAGGGTATTGCACAGATTAGCTTGGCGCTGCCGCTTGTTGGCGCCAAGCTAATCTGGCACTGCCCTTGAATTATCATGGTCGATGCATCTCCTGCAACTGGTGCATAGTCATTAGATGACGCCTCCAAAATTTGGGAAATATGGCCGTCGGGCTGAATGAGTTAATAGTACAATTAGTAGTCTGAAAAATGTTTCATCCTGTGTGAAGCGGTGATTATTATTAACAAGGGCTTCTGAACAGCATTTCTTCAACATTACTGGCTAAAACCTACCTTAAAAGAGCTATGTACAAGGGTTTCATCCAAATCGATGACGACACACTTCCTGTCAGCATCCTGGTTGCGGACAGCGGGCAACAGGTACCGTTCTGATGGCTGCAAAATACAAAAACGGTTATTACACTTGTGTTACTGTGCTGCTAAATTACGTACCTGTATGAAATGAGAAGTATAAACCTCAGAGTACTGGATATGTCACATTTCAAAAGTGCAACAGAATACTGTGGGATTGTTTATAATATTGTTTACAGTGTCAGCAATTCCAGCCTTCTGCTGCACATTAGAAATCTAGGCACAATTATGTTAACCCTTTTAATTTTAGCCCCAAGGTCCTATTTCTCAAATTTTGGAGGTGTTGCCCAACAACTATGTACCAGTTGCAGGAGATGGCTTGACCATGATAATTCAAGGTTAGTGCCAGATCTGGCACTACCCTTGAATTATCATGGTCAAGCCATCTCCTGCCATAGGGATCCGGGGCTAAAAGGGTTAACCTGCACAAAAATGGCGTAATGGATGGAGGGGTGGTAGAAAGCTACAAAGTGCATGATACTTCTAACAACACACAAAAAGTGCACAAAGAGCCATGCACCTACTTCAATGTAAATAGGTTATCACCAAAACTTTGTCCTGCGACACTGATAGCACACAGCATACATCACTGACACACAAATAAAATTAACAGGCGTCCAAGCACACATTTTTTTAGCCGATATAACTTTTTTTGTTGTTGTTGACGTTGTTGCTAGCAATACTGAAATCATGTGTTTTTTTTTCTATTCTACAGATAGTGACAGAAATATCTGGTGTCGACCCTTTGCGCGTTTGTAGCGGTTTTAGTCACAATGATTGCTATAGGAATTATCGCGACTAAATATCCACTGGCACGCAAAGGGTTAACGTTCACTATGCACCTCTTTATCATTTTGTGAAAGGGACCACTTTCAGCACATTATACAAGTTTATAGAAACTCTGTGTCCTAATTTTTCTTTGATGATGTTAACTCTTTCGAGAAGTGCCACATCCGGATTCACGGCGTAAAGCCGTGAATCCGGATGTGGCACGTCTCGAAGGAGTTAAAATGTTTCACAATTTAACCCCTTCACTACCAGTAGATGCAGATTGTGTTTCTGCAGTCTATGTTAATTCAAGGCCAAAGAGCCCCGCTGTCCCACGGACACGCTGTCCGAAGGCTTAGATCCTGATAGGACCCTAAAGAGGGCTAAAGAGGATCTATGTCTCTAGCAGTTGGATCATGTTCACTATTTTTCAGCAGTGAAGGGGTTAACCCATTCATCCTTACAAGCACCAGGCTTTTCTGGTGCAACTCTTCAACTGTCAGGGTCAATCTGTTCCTGGATCATTATGTAGCCTCCACAGCCAGAGGCAACTCCCAAATTTGGGAATTGTCACCCCAGGGATCAAATGTGCAAAGCTGGTGTTTTCAGTTTTGCGTGTGTACCTAATGTGTTGGTAAAAAATATGTATGGCACGAAAACGGACCAGTGAACTTTGTCTCAGAAAAGGGTTATGTGAAACACATCCTCACACAGGGTAAACAGGAGGAAAAGTTTTAAAAGACTCACTTTTTAACCCTTTCAGCGCCATGGGCGCATTTCCCGAATTTCTGAAGTGTTACTTAACCTTTTGACGACGGAACACACATATGTGTGCCCCAAGCAAAGCTCCGTTGCCGACGGGACGCACACATGTGCGCTGGCCTAGTTTCCCCATTGCCAATACCGGCAGTATGGTCTAAGGGAAGCAATCTACTATAATATGTCAAGCACTCATTTCTTTACTTGTAGAGTGACTTTTCTTGTTTGTATGGGCTGAAACCAAAGAATCAGAAGCTCTAATACAAAACGTCCCCATGTGCAAAAAAAAATGGCGGATTTTGGTGTAAAAACTTTTATGTGTGAAAAAAATTTTCTGTTGTGCCTTTCTTTCTGGATTATTTACTGGTGACACACTAGAATATGTCTCTGGAATGCTAGGTGAGTGTAATTTTCACACTCTGGCTAACTAATACACTAACAGCATGTTCAGTTTCAGTGGAACCCAGTGTGAAACTGTTTTTGATTTTTGGCTTCTTACCCCATCTTCTTTATACACCTGTAAAATCTTAACATTACAAAATATTTTCTTCAGCATAGTGTCTACGAGTTCACCTTGAATTGCTTTTTCCACTGATACCAAATATGTTGGTGTATGATAAGATTTTTACAACAGACAAGGCCAATGAAATTTGTCAAAATTACTACGGTAGCAGGGAAAAATCAAGTTGGCAGACTACGGTGGCAAAAGGTTAACGACTATGTACCACCTGCTGGAGGTGTATTTACCATGAAAATTCAAAGTAGTGCCAGATTAGTGTGGCACCTAAAGGCACCAAGCTAATCTGGCACTACCCTTGAATTATCATGGTCAATCAAGCTGTAGGGTGTTGGCACTAAAAGGGTTAAAAAAAAAAAAAATCAGCATAAAAATGTTTCATTGTCACCACCACTTTTAATCACTTCTATAACAATCACACTCACAGGGGGCTTGAGTTACCTGTGGCCCGCTATTTTTAACGAACCATGCAAATAAAGTTCATGATTTACACAACAACAACAAAATATAATTGTGTGTGTTTTTAAACGATAATATAAAAAATTAATACAGAGTAAACCATAAAGACTGCCTAATTCATTCAGCCCCAAAGCTGTATTTCCCAAATTTTAAGGCGTCATCAAACGACTATGCACCAGTTGCTGGAGATGGATCAACCATGATAATTTAGGTAGTGTCAGATTAGCTTGGCGCGGATAGGTGCCAAGCTAATCTGACACTACCCTTGAATTATCATGGTCGACACATCTCCTGCTGTAGGGCGTCGGGGTTGAGTGGGTTAATTCTTGTGAGTGTGAGAGAAGAAGATAATTACAAATGCAAAATTCATCACCACCTAATTGTTGTGAGCAAGAGAAAAACATAATATTGCACAAACAATATCTCACCCGAGGGTTGCCATTTTCCTCCACCTGAGGTACCGGGCAATTGACAGGTGGGTTGTTGTTGTTGTTATTGTTGTTGTTTCCAAAACAACAGAAGAATGAACTCAACAGGCTGCGACTTCGAGGTTTCTTCAAGGACGACGTCGACGAACCTGCAACAGATTATGCCGATTAAACAAAAAAGTCAAAACAACTAGAAAATATGGAGTTCGACTTATTTCTCACCTGTGGTGGCCAGTTGCAGGCTAAATAACATTATCATTGTATTCTGTGTGGTTTTTGTTTTGCCCTTTCTTTAAAAAAAAAAAAAAAATACTGCCAACATCGCTATTTTTAACAGCCTACTCTTTCTTCAAAACTGGACAAACAAGACAACCCAATGTGCAAAAGGCCATTGGGCCCACGTTGGGCGCCATTGGCCAGCACACTGCCATGCGTGAGACAACGGCGGACCGATGGCCTTTGCGCACTGGAAAAGTGTATGACTCCTGGGAATTACTTCTGCAGTATAACTGTCAGCAGAAACGCAACTTTGGGTTGAACTTGAAAGTAGAATGTGTGTGTGTGTGTGTGTGTCTGTGTGTGTGCATGCACGCACCCATGTGCATGCATGCGTGTGTGTTTTGCTAGTTGAAAGTTACAAGTAAAAGCTAAACAGCAGACAGAATGTGGTCTCCACAAATGCAAATTATGAAATGTTTATTTTAGTGTTAGAAAACCTGGACAAACTAGAAACAGTATCCATGATGGCTCCTGAGAAATTACTTTGCAGTGTACTGTCAGCAGAAACATGGCTGTTGTGCTGAAAGTAGAACATACGTGTGTGTGTGTGTGTGTGTGTGTGTGTGTGTGTGTGTGTGTGTGTGTGTGTGTGTGCGTGTCTTAATGCTAATATTGTAACCTTCACAGCTAAACAGCAGAGAGAATGTGGTCTCCATATGGCATAAGTGCAAATGAAATATTTAGTGTTACAAAAATACAAAAATGTTGCTAGTAATTTTCATGGGATTTGTACATAATTAAAAGAGAGTACACATCACACGTTAATTAACAATGCAATACACTGTTATGTCAACAAAATAACCAGTGTGAACTAGTCGCACACTGTACTTATTCCGGTTATTGGATTCCCCTGACCAACTTGATCAATGGCACAAGACTCGTCAGGTAGAGATCTACGCTTTGTGCTCAATAAATCAGGCCATGCAACAAATGTTGGACCCACACCTTTAAACTTAACCCCCTTACGCTTAACTCTTTCGAGACGTTCCACATCCGGATTTACAGCTTTATGCCACGAATCCAGATGTGGCACGTCTCAAAAGAGTTAACCCTTATCATTTGGAATACACCATGTGTGAAATAAGTTTGACTAAAATAGTTCAAGGGTAGTGCCAGAATAGCTTGAAGCCTCTAGGCGCCAAGCTATTCTGGCAACACCCTTGAACTAAAGCCATTGGTCTATATCCTTATCTGTAAGTACATAATGTAGCTTGCATATGGCAGTGTACAAATTTGAAGCTTTTACTTTTGGCCTCAGTATTATATGGGACAAAGCTGAACCCCTTTCATCCTGATACACTACTGCTTAAAATAAAATTGACTGATAGTTCAAGGGTTGAGCCAGGATAGCTTGGCCCTTGAGGCACCAAGCTATTCTGGCACGACCCTTGAACAAAAATGGTTGACCCATCTCCTAATTTGTAATATGTAGCCTTCAGAGGACAATAAGCAAACTTTTTTAAAAAATCATCCTCAGGATGTAGTAGTTTTAACTTTCCTGTGCAAGCTTCAGCTGGTACTTTTGCTGTAAGTAGCACATTTTGGAGTTGATTTCTGCAGGAATCCCCTTGACAAAAAGCACTACTGAGAGCCAATGGCTGCAAGTATGTACTGAAAAAAAATGAACTGTGACAAAAAAATGAAAATTTCCATGGGCTTGGGTGAATATTCCCTGACAATTTATTAAATAAAAAAATATTTTACCTTTTAGTTTTAACTGTTAATAATTTATTTTAAAATGTATGCCACTTAAAGGGTCAGGCCCCAAAGGTACATCTCCACTACAGATGCAGACCTGACAGTATTATATACTTTCGCACTGATGGCTACGATTAAAAAAGCTCACTGGGACTGTGCGCGTGATTATATACCTTGGCTGAAAGTTTAATACTTGTAAAATCATAAATTACTGCTCACCAACAGAAAAAAATTATTTGAGGTGTGTACAGTTTCAGCTCCCAATCCATAAAGTTTATGTATGCTTGAGTAAACGTTATCCATAAAGGTTATCCATAAATGTGCACCAACTACATTTTTACCTGCAGACACTGAAACATAAAATGTACACTATGCCCACTACATGCCAACAATTAAACACTGGGTGCTGGCTGCAGTTCCTGTCAGCCAGAATCATACCCACAAAAAAAAAAAGACTACTGGCACCCAAAGGGTTAACCCTAATCATTCAGAATACACCAGTGTGAAATAGGTTAGACTAAAATAGTTCAAGGGTAGCGCCAGAATAGCTTGAAGCCTCTAGGCGCCAAGCTATTCTGGCACAACCCTTGAACTAAAGCCATTGGTCTATATCCTTATCTGTAAGTACTATAATGTAGCTTGTATCTAATATGGCAGTGTACAAATTTGAAGCTGTTACTAGTGTTAGCCTCAGTATGATATGGGTCAACACATTAATGTGTGTGCTGGTCTATGATTGATGGTGCACCCAAAAGCCGTAAGATCCAAATCACAGAATAACACACACAATCTCTCTGTCACTTGCATGCACAATTAAACGCCTCATCTCCGATGCCATTACCAAGTCACTAATGTCTGGCATCTAATTCTGTTTCATATGGGATCGCAAGTCCCCAGTGAGTACATGCTGTTGTACATAGAGCTGCAATAGGCACAGATCCACAATCCTGTTGATAATCTAAATTCTATCATGCTTGTTGCATACACAACTGCTGATGACTGCTGCAAAAGAAAAGCCACAATTACATCTATACTGATGATCAAAAGAAATGTGACATTTTGGGAATCATTGGAAACACTTTTTGTGGTGTCTGGAGTATTCAAAGAGGGGGTTTCACCTATAAGGGGGGACAAGTCGTCTCTCGAAGGTTAGAGAGTAGTCCACCAGTATAGGTCCCCACTTTGACACTCAACTCTCACTTGTGGCTCCACGTTGCTGCAGCATGCGCAGCGGCCACACCAGGGCAACACTTGGACTGGCTGGCTAAACCAAGTGAGGGGAAACCGGGGGATCTCAAACCCTTGGTGAGGCAGGACTTGCTCGTCCTAGCATGTAAAGTCTGTCACCAGCCGACTGGGCGCAGAAAACTCAATCAAGGGTTCAACGGCCAAGAGGGCGGGTCAGCAGTGCACTGTGGAGTGCATAGGGCATGTCTGTGCACAGAAGAAGACATGGCCATCCACTGCAGCCAAGGAAGTTACCAGTTGTAACGTCATCGTGCCACTGGACTCTGATTTCTGCGGCCGAGAGGGTAGGGTTGCTCCAGTGCAACAGCTTCTCCACCAAAATCTCCCTCACGCGCAGGTTTTGTGCATGGATCTTTATCTTCACCAAATCTGCTTCTTCATCCTCTTTTTTCTTCTGCCGCCTCCAGAAGCCCTGCAGCGATGGGGAACAGGCGAACCGACAGGTAGAGGTTACTACTGGGAGTCGTAGCTCCGAACCTGCACGTAGGCGGCCTGTGGACCAGTGGTCGCTCTTCCCTGTACCAGGGGCAGCAGGGAAGTTCGGCAGCATCCCCGGCGACTGAGCAGCCCTCTTCAGGACAGCACTGCTCACCCTAGTAAGGGAGGGAACTAGAAAAGGTGTTCCAAACATTGCCTGCCCTACACCAATCCGGTCAGCTTACCGCGGCTGGCGGTTTAACCCTTTTATGCGGTCAAAAAGAAAAACAAAGAAATAAACTTGTTCTCGGTACGTGGAATGTATGAACCCTGTTGGACAGAGATCAGATGCAGAGACCGCACAGAAGAACAGCCCCCATAGCCAGGGAGCTGGCGAGATATAAGATCGACATTGCAGCTCTTAGTGAAACCAGATTTGCTGACGAAGGCTCGATCTGTGAACCCGAGGGTGGGTACACCTTCTTCTGGAAGGGCAAAGCTGAGAACGAGGACAGGATACACGGAGTTGGCTTCGCCATCCACACCACGCTCCTCCGACAGCTGCCTTCTCTTCCCACTGGCATCAGCGAACGAGTGATGAAGCTCCATTTCCCCATCTCCCACACCCGACGTGTCACTATCATCAGCGCCTATGCTCCGACACTCACCAACGCCGATGACGACAAGGAGGTGTTCTATGAGAGCCTCGACTCCCTCCTGAAGTCCACCCCTGCAAGTGACAAACTCATCGTGCTTGGTGACTTCAATGCTCGAGTTGGGGGCGAATGTGATTGCTGGGAAGGAGTGATGTGCTCACACGGGCTGGGCAAGATGAACAGCAATGGCCTGCTGCTGCTGACATTGTGCGCTGAGAATGGACTCGCCATCACCAACACCCTCTTCAGGCTGGCTAGTAAGTACGAGACAACATGGATGCATCCCAGGTCCAAGCAGTGGCATCTCATAGACTATGTCATTGTCCGCCAGCGGGATACTCGTGATGTCAGAATCACCAGAGCCATGAGAGGAGCCGAGTGCTGGACAACACTCTGGTGCGGTCTGTCCTCAACCTGCACATTGCACCAGCACACAGTAAGAGGCCGAAGCTCACCCTACCTTCATTCGACCTGGCCAAGCTGAAGCGCCCGGACGTCAAGGAAAACTTCCAGTCCCACCTTGATGACCTGCTAACTGCCCATGGACCGTTGACTGTCAACCCAACTGAAATGTGGAACCAGTTCAAGGGGATAGTGACGGAGTCTGCCATAGACGTGCTTGGACCCAAGCAGAGGGTACACCAGGATTGGTTCGATGAGAACAATGAAGAGATCAACAAACTACTGGAGTATAAGCGCAGTGCCTTCATCGAGTGGCAGAACGACATCAACTCCTTGTCCAAGAAAGACCGCTTCAAACACCTCCAGAGAAAAGCCCAGAGAGAGCTCCGCAAAAACATGCAGGACACCTGGTGGGACAGCAAGGCAAAAGAACTTGAACACTTTGCTGAATCCAACAACTCCAAGGAGTTTTTCAGCGCAATGAAAGCTGTCTACGGCCCTGCCAGACCCAGCACAACCCCTCTCTTTTCTTCCGACGGCTTCACCTTGGTGAAGGACAAAGGCAGCATCACCGAGCGCTGGAGAAAACACTTCTCAAATCTGCTGAACCCGCCTTCCACTGTCGACATGATTCCCCAAAAGCCGACACTGGATGACTTTGACCTTCCGCCTACCCTGGACGAGGTCAAGAAAGCGATCAACCAGACTAGCTCCGGCAACGCTGCAGGCATGGACGGCATCCCCGCAGAGCTCTTCAAAGCAGCTGGACCTGAGACCCTCGATGCCTTCCTCAACATTCTGACATGCATCTGGTCAGAGGAGAACATGCCACAGGAATTTAGAGATGCTACAATCGTCTCCCTGTTCAAGAACAAGTGCAGCAAAGCAGACTGTGCTGGCAAGATCCTCGCGAGAGTCATCCTCAACCGTCTGATCAGCTCTATATCTGAGGAAGCACTCCCAGAGGCTGAGTATGGCTTCAGACCCGGCCGCAGCACAGTCGACATGGTCTTCTCTGTGAGACAGGTCCAGGAGAAATGCATTGAGCAGCACATGGACCTCTACGCTGTCTTCATAGATCTGACCAAAGCATTCGACAACGTGAACAGAGAAGAGCTTTGGGTCATCCTTGCAAAGCTCGGCTGCCCCAGGATGTTCACCAACATCATCCGCCTCTTCCATGATGGAATGGTAGGAGTTGTCCAGTCAAACGGCGACACATCCGCACCCTTCGACATTTCCAACGGTGTCAAACAAGGTTGTGTTCTTGCCCCCGTGATGTTCAACCTGTTCTTCACGTGTGTCCTGACCCATGCAGTATGTGACCTTGAGAAGGGAGTGTACCTGAAATACAGACTAAAAAAACTCGGAAGCCTCTCGACTGTTTGGCCTCACCATCAGTCTCAACAAGACCGAGGTCCTGCACCAACCAGCCCCAGGCACAAGAGCCCTCCCACCCAAAGTGTATATCGAAGGCACCGAGCTGAAGACTGTCGACCACTTCAGGTACCTGGGGAGCATCATCTCTTCCGACGGTACTATCGACAAGGAAATCGCAGCTCGCATCAGCAAAGGCAGCCAAGACCTGGGTCGTCGGCGCACTCGTGTGTTGAATAACAACAACGTCAAGCTCTCCACCTAGATCAAAGTCTACAAGGCAGTAGTCCTCCCCGGCCTCCTCTATGGCTGCGAGTCATGGACGCTGTACAGAAAGCACCTCAAACAGCTTGAACGTTTCCACATGAGATCCCTGCGCTCACTCATGGGCATCAAATGGCAAGACAAGGTGACAAACCTAGAAGTCCTGGATAATGCTGGCTTAGCGAGTGTTGAAGCCTTGATCTTAAAGACACAACTTCGCTGGACAGGTCATGTCATACGCATGGATGATTCTGGCATGCCACGCCAACTCCTGTATTGTGCACTCTCAAAAGGCCACAGGAAGCAAGGACGGCCAAAGAAACGCTTCAAAGACTGCATAAAAGACAGCCTCAAGTACTGCGTCTTCCGGGTAAAGGAACTTGAAGCACAAGCACAAGACAGATCTGGCTGGTGTGCTGCCACCAGGAAAGCCTGTATGCTCTTTGAACACAATCAGCGCGAACGGATCACCAGTGCCAGAGCTCACAGAAAGACAGCGTTGACTCTCCCCACAGCTAAGTTCCAGCGCCCCCATTGCCCTCGCAGGTGTGGCTCCAGGATTGGCTTGGCCAGCCACACCCGCACCCACAAATAGAAGTCATGCACAATGACGACATCGTCGGTTTTCGATGGTCTACCCATTAGTGTTTCCGATGAATCCAAAATGTCACATTTCTTTTGCTCCTCAGCATAATTTCCTAACTGGACAGTCAGATTCCGTTTTTGTGGGGGGTTTTCCCCCAGAGATACTCCGCGCATCATTTGTAGGAGCTCACAGCTCTATGCCTATATTGCAGACCATCACATAGATCTGCCCTAGTGTTTGTTGATGACTTTGGAACATGACTGTTGTCATTTACGTCTGCTTTACTAATGGGAGAAGAGACTGCTACTGATTTTGGTACATGACTTTAGACCTGTCCTTGACTGCCGAGAAAATGTGAACCTGATCCTATAGATGGATCCTCATGGGCACCGGTGGAGACTCATGAAGATACATGCCTCATGCTTAGACCAATTTGTATCCGTGTTCCTTGGGCGGTTGTGGTTTTGGTTGTTGAATTAACCCATATCACACTGTGGCTAAAAGCTTCAAATTTGTACACTGCCACATGCAAGCTAAGGCTAAAGACCAATGGCTTTAGTTCAAGGGTGGTGCCAGAATAGCTTGGCGCCTAGAGGCTACAAGCTATTTTAGCATTACCCTTGAACTATTTTAGTCAAACTTATTTCACACACTGGTGTATTCTGAATGATAAGGGTTAACCAAAGAGTACAGAGACAAAATATGCGTGCACTCGCAGCAAAGGGGTTAATCCTTTGGCAGTCCATAGTGATAACGACTGCCAGAGGTCTAAGTCCATGCACTCTCCTCAAACTGAAGAGTGACTGGTATTTCTAATCCAGATCTAGGACCTAACTGTCTATGGAAGTGTGAGGTGTTGGTCAGAAACCCCTGGGGACCACTCCTGGTCCTTACCCCATCCAAAATCAATACACAACCAATCAACTCCTGACCGATCCCCTCTGTTACTAGTGGCCACAACCCATTCACACCTGACACAACAGGAGACAGAGCTTAACCACGGTATAGTTCAAGGGTGGTGCCAGAACAGCTTGGCACCAAGGAAACAAAATATTAGATCAACCACAATAATTCAACAATGGTGCCAGAAAGAAAATGGTGCCTAAAGGCGCCAAGCTGTTCAGGCACTGTCCTTGAACTATCATGTTGATCTGATAACAGTTTCTACCTAGGAACGCCTTAGGACAAAGGTAGACATTGTAGGGAAGGGCAGATGTTCATGACAAGTCGTTTATGGAAGGTAAATACTTTTACTGATTTCCAGACAAAACTACCAGACACCTGCTCAAAACACACTCGCATCAGCAAAAACAGTTTTTGGTCCGCAAATGTTTAAAAATACACAATTTCGCCATTTAGCCCCAACACACTACAGCAGAAGATGGGTCGACCATGACAATTCAAGGGTAGTACCAGATTAGTTTGGCGCTGATGTGCCAAGCCAATCTCGCACTACCCTTGAATTATCATGGTTGGTCCTTCACAACAGGTACGTTTATGGAAATGTGCCCGTGGAGTGAAATAGGTTAAGCCATTGCATCCTCAGGCTAAATTTTTGGTAAATCTGCTGATTGTCCTATGAAGGGTACAGTACAGATTAGGACACAGATCAACTATTTTAGATCAAGGGTGGTGCCAGAATAGCCTGGCGCCTCAGACGCCAGGCTATTTCTGGCACCACCCTTGAAATATAGTCAAAATGTATTTCAAGCAACAGTGGATCAGGATGAAAAGAAATCAAATAAATATAAAGTGATCAAGGTATACCACACAATAGAGGATATTACATGTACAGGGGAAAGGAGAAAAGGAAGGTAACAGAACCAAGAGAATGGAAGGACATTACTATAATTATGATACTGTCAGCGGTAGTGATCAATACAAGTGAAAACTGGTTATTATGTAAATAATAAAATGCATATTGACAGATTTCCTGAAAAGTGACTGGACCCATGACCATCACACTACAGTTAACTCTGATTGATAACACTTGATATGGCTGATTAGCAAAACCCAAATATCACATGAGCCACATGGATCGAAATTGTTTAACCCCTTGTGCACATAGCCACTAGAATTGCTTGCATTGCTGTCTGCACAAGGGAGTTAACCCTCAATTGCTGCTGAAGATATTGTTCAGCAAAAGAGGCTTAGTTATGTGTCTTTTCCGCCAAATGGTAACGTCACTGTTAGCAGCAGTCAATTTTTTTTTTTAAAAATCAAACAACCATACTATTAGCTGATCAATAACCAATGAATTTATCTGATAATTTACTAATTTTATGAAACTAGTCAGATAAGATTACTGCGAAAGCTGACTTAAAAATAATTAAAACAAGATGATTACATCCAGTACTTTTAATCACATGTGACACGTGAATGAACGATCCACGTGACTTATATTTGATAACAACCATCTGTGTGTATGCTAATCTACCTAGATCAAACATCATGCGCACCGACATCTTTTAATGATTTCTTTACTCTTATGACTCATACTAACCATAATGGCCAGAAATAGAACAAGAATGTGTCATTTGTTCTAATCATGCAGTAAATGAGAGGTCAACCATTACATTAATTCTACGAATTAGAACTGTTAGGATTTTTTGGGGTATTTGTATCAATAACCCCCCCCCCCCCCCCCTTCTTTCCCCCAAGGGAATGTACTATTTTCAGCGAATAAAACAAATACACAATAAATTCCTAACTGTATATTCCTAATTATTTTCAGGGATTATACCAATCCATACATTGCACATTTCTTCATTCTCTGTACAGAAATGTGTACAACCTCTTTAACCATTTATTTTTTATTTTACTTGGATTGCAGCCAGACAGAAAAGAAAACCACCATATTGCCTTTTCTCATAATAGAGACGAGGTGCAAAATGCCTGCCAAATTGCCATTGAGAAGTTATCTCAGTGGGTCACATTGCTTCTAGTTCTATCTTCCATTCCAAGTCTGCCATAATCGAACTGAAATCGGGGCACTAAAATAATACCATAGGTCTCTAAGAAAACATCTCCGTCTATGTCACAATTTATTTTAATCATTATGCAGTATTTTGTTTTGGATAGAAGTTTCGTTCTATGTGTTGTGTTGAGATGATGGTATGTTCTTTTTTTAGATGACATCAAGAACATGTGATGTAATATGTTTGTTTTGAACGAACGGTATGCGTACGAGTCGGTGTGAATTGGAAGATGCACCAGTCAAGTCATGAGAGTTTGCACTCAAGCTAGAGTCTGGTTTTTGTGAGATTGATTGATTGATTGATTGTACATTGCTTAACGTCCCGACAGCAACAAGGCTTTCTCAGGACGTGCCTGCACTGCTTGTGAAAAAAACAAATAAACAGAACATTGAATGTATGTCGCCAGCGGGTCAAATACGTTAAATAAACCTAACACATGGGGCCTAAATAAAGCTAAGACCTTTAAGCAACACACATCCAATATCAAGAGCTACAGGCAGTGCAGACAGTAGGGAGAGTTTTAAAAAGGCAAATACAGGTAAATGGACCTCGGGTAGACAGAATCACATGCCCCAGAATAGAGAGAAAAACTCACCCTGTGGGGCTGAAAAGGGTGACCCTGGGAACTAAAAAGGTTTTTGTGAGAGATGGAGGTAGGAGCTAGAGTTAGTTATTTGGGTTTAACGCCGAGCAGGCAACTAGGTAGGAGCTAGAGGTGCCTTGGATAATCTATTGTAGTATAGATAGTAAGAGAGCAGAATGCTCTGTACAGAAGTCTGTAAAAATATGTAGTTGAAGAACTACGACGTAACCGGATCGACTCATTAGTATAACGTGTACAGTGACCTTGTCAAAGGCCATGGTGGGCAGACAGGCCTGAAATAGTCGACAAAGTAAACTTTCACGCATCTTTGGGTAGGTATTTGTTTGTTAAATAGTAGATTCGAGAAATGTGTTAGTTGACTGGCTCTAGATCGGAAACTGTATGACATTCGGGCGCGTATCGGCGAGTTTGCGGTATCGTCGCGCAGGCATGAGGTCGGATGGTCTGAAGCATTTCGTTGAGCCTGTTTGATTTTGAAATGATTCGGGTCGAGTTGAGAGGTTATGTGTTGAGCGGAAATGTCGTATTCGTGTGTGTGCATGGAATTTCGAATTGTTATGATTTTTATTCGATGTCGAAAACGATCGGGAATCGTCAACAACATCCGGAAACCGTTGGCGGTCGTCATCGCTACCAAGTGTCGTCATTCGGGCGGAAGTAACGATTAAGCAATGGCGGATTTCTAATAGGGAGATACAATTTTATGTGTGTTCAATAGATGCTCTCCAGCTGGGACGCTAGATGTATGTACTTCAGGTGGGAATGTAGTCAACGTGGTGTACGAGATAGTCAAGTTGATCCAGGCGGTGTGCAGCGGAGCTTAGATGGGCCACCGCGAGATTGTCTGATTATTCGACCATTGGCGAGACTGAATCAACGAGTAGCGACGCTATATTCATCTTCATTCAGTCGGAGTAATTAAACTGTTTAATCGTTCGAGGATCTAAGCATCAACTTAATTAGTGTCAGTTACTTTCAACAGACAATGAGAAGTGACATCGTAGTGGAACAACGAGTGTGTGCGATGTGATTAGTACTCTGAACATTGTGCGAATGGTTAAGTGTGTGCATGTATTACAGGTGCATGTATGAATTGAGTGAATAGTGCGTAGGTTTGTATACGTCTTGTCTATTGTTTGTCGTGCGAATGAGAAAAATCGAATCATTAAAATCGAACTAAAAATCCAACAATTCCGTGTGGTATATAATATATTCTTCCTCCCTGGTGTGACAGTCTACCCAAATAAACAAAGGACCTCAGGTCCACGATGGCTGCCATAGACCAGCGCACTGTCGTGCGCGGACCCACAGTGGCCGTCGTGGGCCTGAAAACGTTTTGCCACTGAGGTAATAACTTGCACTTGCCGTCTTTTTCACCTTCAACTCGTACCAGCTAAATTCTAATGCCTAGGGCTAAAAGTCCAATAATTAAACAGGATTAATTTAATTTTTGGAGTGAACAGCCAACTGCGCACCTGTTGTGCTGCAGACACGCCCTTCTAGGGTTGTCTGGGTGCATGCTCCTCTGAAAACTTTGTTCATGTCATGTAGTTACATGTCTGTGTAATTTAGTGCATTCTGAGCGCACTTAGCACAACTGAGGGGAGGAAAGCACAGTTTTACGGGGAGGAAAATCCAACTCAAGGGAAGAAAAGAATGAAGGAGGAAGAGTTTTAAGCTCTAAATGATGTAAAAAAATTAATTAAACACACACACATACACAATCCGTGCCTAGTGACACTACATTTTTTTACATAAAACTAACAACTAAAACGGCATCATTTTTATATTTTTAAGGGGAGGAAAATCCAGCTCAAATTGAGAAAAGAAGAAGCTCTAAATACTGTACAAAAATTAATTACACACACTCTCTATTCCTGCAAGTGGGGCATTCCTAATAACACTGCATTTGTGACATAATTACACAAATAACGCCCACAGAGAGAAATTACCACAGCAGTATTACTTCTAGTTTCCCCTATAGATGTCTTTCTACAATACTCTGCTCCATTCCAAAACACTATCAGTATCACTGTATGATGTGCACAATTACATGTGCCCCAGATGATGTGCATGTATGAACAAACTAATCCCTTAGATCAAAACTCAATAAATTGGATGCTGAACTCTGAAAACAAGGAGACAGATCTACCATGATGCATGTAGTTCAAAGGTGGTGCCAGCACACCTTTGTGTCTTCATCTCTGTCAGCCTTATGTGTGTTAAATCTATCTTTACCTTAATCCATGAACACGTTACTTGTAGGCAAGTCATTTTTAACCCCTTCACTGCCTGAGAAAACAATTACCACTAGTCCGCCTAACTGAAAAGGTACACATCCTCATGAGTCCCTGCAGTTGTGGCAGTTTTAGCAAGCGGCATACATCCTCGCCAGCCCTGCCTTTGCGAGGGCTCATGGGGATTTATGCCTCTTGCTAAAACTACTTTGTGACCATGTTCCTTTGACGGCCGGCGATATTTGATGTTGCTGTTACAACTATTTAAAAAACAATCTGCATCTGCTAGCACTGAAGGGGCCAAAACATAGTGACAGCTCTCAAAATGCAGAGAATAACCCAATGGACAAAGAAACACGCTTAAAAATAAGTTACAACACATATATTCACCTTTTTGGTCTGGATTTCAGCTCTCAAAATAGTTACTTCTTTATATTAAAGTTTATCTCGCATCTTTTTGCAGGTACAGTAGGCAATTGTGCTCTTTTACTGTACTCTGCTTGAGGGAGCAGATGACCCTATCTGAAACGATCATTGGTTAAGTAATTTACCATTACTCGAAAGTATCCTCTTCAGCCATCTGCAGATGTGCAGGAGCAGAACATTCCAGCATCCAGGGGGCTTTGACTGAAAGACCTCAGGCTCATCTCGATACAAATCCATCTCTTCACACTCACTCCCACTGTCATCCGGGCCCACTTTGAACACCACTGCACGAGCGCCTTCTGTTTTAGTTACATCTGACGGGGCTTTCCCCTGACTTCTGTAAATGTACTTCGGGCCCATGTTTTGTACCCTTATCCAAGACTGTCCTTCAGCCAGCACTTTTCGCCTGCCAGAAGCATAGATTCTCATATGCCGTCGCAGTCGCTTAAGCTCATGAGAAATTATCTCTGGCTTTCTGAGACTGGTCCTATTTACATCTTTGAGATTGCGACGTTTAACATAACTCCACCGATATGCTCACGCCTAGCTGACCGTATAACCGTCAGTCACTGTGCCACTAATCTGGAGACTAATCTGGAGAAATGTTACCACGTGAGTCAACCTTGGAATGACCTCAGATGCAGTACTTTTACAAGTCGACATCTACTAATAAGCCCTCGGTCAACCCTCGATCGGTCTGTCAGTCGTGACTGCTTGTCTAAAATGGCTGTCATCCTCTGTGGTTCAAAGTACAACAGCTGTGTCAGCCGTACTAAAAAACAACGAAAACTGTGTACTTATAGAGAAATGAAAATCGCAGTCTCTCGAAAATTTCGGCAGGTCCTATTGGCGACAAATGAATCCATGCTAATTAAAAGTACTACCATTCCTGACACAACAAGCTGGGACTGTGAACCGCATCAGACCATAGCCTAGTAGATGACTGAGCCACATGCATGCAACCAATGGGAGCGAGCATCTACCATAACTCGACATCCACTTCGTCACCCCATGCATCTGTTGCACTTACGGAAAAATCGATACATCGTCCATATGGCTGCTTCCGTTTACGTGCGTCTAAAAGTGAAAAAACATCTGTTAACCCCTCTGCGACGCGGACACGCACTGTTTGCTGTAGCCACAAGGGTTAACCACTTCACTGCCGAGAAAAAGTGAACACAATCCACCTGCAGAGACACAGATCCTCATGAGCCCCCGCAGTTGTGGGGGCTCATGAGGATATGTGCCTCTTGCCGAACACCACTTTAAATCCGCCTTCCTTCAACCGCTGTGGCTTTTTGGCAATGAATTATTTAATGAACACGGATTTCAAAAAGACATTCCCTGTACAATGGCACTGATGGGGTTAGGGTCGAAAAATCGATGCACCAGCTATATGCTGCCTAAGCCTTCCGCTGTTGTTTCCCTCTATAAAGGTGAAAACCATCTGCTTAAGGATGTGAAGTGACAGGCAGACTGTAATTGCCCAAGGCCACCAGTTTCACAGACACTTGGCGACTAATTTACAAGTGAGGAAAACTGTAATGCATGCAAATGGGTCAAATCCTTGACAGGATAATGAAAGGGCAGTACCGTCAATTTGGGAATTCACAAATGACTGCCACATACCATCACCTAACTACTGGTGCTGACAATACTACTAGTAGTGCTACAGCTGATAAACCATCCCAAGTGATTTATGCTATGCATAATCATAGCTTGCTTCTAATACAACTTTTACAGGGCAGGTAGAAAGGAAATCAACCCTTTTAGAATAAGGATGCTTTTCGCAAATTTTGGAAGTATTACTGAACGCCTATGTACCAGTTGCAGAGGGTGGATTGACCATCATAATTCAAGGGTAAAGCCAGATTAGCTTGGCGCCTTCAGGAGCCAAGCTAATCTGGCACTACTTACTTACTTACGCCTGTCACCCCTCCCTGGGTATAGGCCGTTGACGAGAGACCTCCAGCGACTCCTGTCCTGTGCTTCTCCTTCGATTTTACTCCAGGTGGTTCCCAGTCTCTTTATGTCTGCTTAGAGGTCTCGACTCCTCGGCCTGCCTCTTTTCCTCTTTCCCTGGGGGTTCCATGACAATGCCTGCCTAGTGATACTGGAAGCTGGCTTTCTCAGACTGTGACCAATCCATCCCCATCTTCTTCGCCCGATTTCATTCTCTGCTGTTATCCGCTTATTCTCTCCCAGATTCTGACGTTGCTGATCTTCTCTGGCCAGTGGATTTTCAAAATTCTTTTAAGGCAACAGTTTATGAAGATCTGTACTCTGTTGACTGTCGTTTTTGTCAATCTCCAAGTCTCTGCTCCATATAGGAGAACTGCTTTTACGTTGGAGTTGAAAATCCGGACTTTGGTGTGTTGTGACAGCTCTCTGGAACTCCACACTTTTTTCAACTGGAGAAAGGCTGCTCTGGCTTTACCGATTCGTGCTCTGACATCTGCATCTGCCTTTTTTGTCTATGATGCTCCCGAGGTAGGTGAAGGACTCCACCTCCTCCAACGGGGTGCCAGCAAGCAAGACTGGTTCTTCCCTGGTTGCGTTCAGCCTCATTGTCTTTGTTTCCTGTTTGTGGATGGTGAAGTCCACTTGGGACGAGATGTCAACAAGCCTCGTGATCTTGTCCTGCATTTGTTGATGAGTGTGGGACAGTAAAGCCAAGTCGTCTGCAAAATCGAGGTCGTTAAGCTGTGTCCACAGTGTCCACTGTATTCCATTTCGTCTGTGCTCTGTGGTCCTCTTCATGACCCAGTCTATGGCCAGTAGGAAGAGGAACGGAGATAGCAAACACCCCTGCCTGACACCGGTTCTGACCTGGAGCTCCCTGGTGACCTGCCCTTCGTGGATCACGCGACATGTCATGCCATCGTAGCTGCTCTTGATCAGGCGGACGAGCTTTGTGGGTACACCGTAGTGTTGTAGGAGTTTCCACAGAGTCTCACTCCAGAGACTGTTCCACGATGATGTGGAGAGTGGCGATCTGGTCTGTATATGATCGGTTTTTCCTGAATCCTGCTTGCTGGTCTCTCAGCTGGGGGTCAACGGAGCTCTTCATTCTTTCCAGGATGATCCTGTTGACCTGTTGAAGACCTTTCCTGGTACTGACAGCAACGTGATTGTAGTTGGAACACTTGCTGAGGTCGCCTTTCTTGGGAAGCTTGATTAGGTACCCCTCCTTCCTGTCAGCCGGCATCACCTCCTCTTCCCAGATCTTTCCAAACAGTGGGTACAGCATCTCTACTGTTGTCTCTAGGTATGCTTTTAGAGACTCTGCTGGGATGCCATCTGGCCCTGCTGCTTTGCCGTTCTTCAAAAATGCCACTGCTCTTCTGATCTCTTCCCGGCTGGGTCTGTCACAGCTGATGGGTAGGTCGGTCTCTGCTGGCTGGGTGTCTGGGGGGTCAGGTGGGCTGGGTCTGTTCAGTAACTCTTCAAAATACTCAGCCCATCTGTCGAGTTGGTCTGCTCTGTCTGCAATAGGCTTGCCTTTTACTGGTCCTTCTGTATGGCCATACTTGCCCGACAATCTTCTGGTGATGTCGTAGAGCTGTTTCATGTTGCTGCTGCCTGCTGCTTTTTCTGCCTCTGCTGCCAGGTTGTCTGTGTAGGCCCTCTTGTCTGCCCTGATACTCCTCTTCACCTCGCGGTTGGCTTCGGAATATTCCTCCTGTGCCCTTGCTTTGGCTGCTCTCGTGCAACTGTTGTTGACAACTGCTTTCTTCTGCTTCCTCACTTCTATCTTCTTCAAGGTCTGTGCCGACAGCCAGTTCTTGTGATGGTGTTTCCTGAACCCTACAGTGTCTTTGCATGTTGAGTTCAGCGCCTCTCTAACTGCCTTCCACTGCTGCTCTGTGGTGACCACCTCCTCTTCATTTACTAGCTCCTGTAGCGCTTGAAACCGGTTGGACAGCACCAGTTTGAACTCTTCTCTCACTCCAGTTTCTCTAAGGAGGCTTATATTATAGCGCTGTCTTCATGTTGTCTCTGTGCAGCTTTTCTTTAACTCGAGTTTTATTAAGATAAGCAGATGGTGGTTTGAGGCGACATCTGCTCACCTCCTCACTCGAACATCTTGAAGGGATCTTCTAAATTTCTTGCTAATGCAGATATGGTCTATTTGGTTCTCTGTAGTATGGTCAGGTGAGACCCAAGTTGCTTTGTGTATTCTTCTGTGTGGGAAGATGCTGCCTCCAATGACAAATCTGTTTAGAGCACAAAAGTCTACGAACCTCTCCCCGTTCTCACTCATCTCCCCTAGTCCCTATCTCCCCATCACCTCTTCATATCCAGTGCTGTCCTCCCCTATTTTGGCATTAAAATCGCCCATGACGATGGTGATGTCTCGCTCCACACATTTGTCCACAGCACTCTGGAGTCGGTCATAGAACTCTTGTTTCTCTTCCTTGTCTCTGTCATTAGTGGGCGCATAACACTAGATGATGTTCAGCTTGATCTTTTTTTGGGCCCAAGAGGTTCCCAGCCCATCAGCGCTCTCTGTGCCACTGGTGACAGCATGAATGCTACACCTTCTGTATGGGGGGCATTCTCCTCTTCATGACCTGAATACAGAATCATCTCCCCACTTAACAGCCTTTTCTGGCCAGACTGCGTCCATCTGGCTTCACTGATACCTAGCAGGGAAAGGTTGTACTTTTGCATTTCCGCTGCTATCTGGGCGGCCTTGCCGCTCTGGTACATGGTCTTGACATTCCATGTGCCCATGGTTGTGTCCCTGGATAGAGAGAGGCGGATCGGTCCTGTGGCTTCCGAAGACTTCCGGCTTTCACCACAGGATGTCATAAATCTTCTGGTAGAAGAACCTTCCTCCTCCAGGAAAGAAACTGCTGTTTGTCTTTTTGTCGGCGTTTTTGTAGCTATTTCCTTATTTGCAGGGTGGAGAAGCTTACTAAGAGGACCAGGGGTTTTCTGTCGGAGTCACCTTCCCTTAGACCATGTTGGTTCACGGCACCTTATTTCATTCGGTGCACCCCTCTCGCGAGGGACCCCCTGTCCACCACCAGGGGACGCGCCTCAACGCCATATGGTCCCAGCGTGAGGAATCTGGCACTACCCTTTGGATTATCATGGTCAATCACTCTCCTGCTGTAGGGTGTTGGGGCAAAATGGGTTAAACAAGGTTCAGGTGCACCAAGTTTTAAAAAAAATTCCTTTAAAGAATATTTATGCCAAAGCACACAAAAAACTGACACTACATGCTTTCCAATCTTGATTCTCAATCTTTCAGCTAGCCCATCCCATCTGCAAAAGGTACAGGTTCTATTGCAGCCCTGCAGCCACAGAAGCTCGTGAGAATTACTCTGTCTCTCACCTCTGTTTTACAAACCATGAGAGACAAATGTTCCTGAGCTTTGAAGCCCTTTCCTACCAGTGGAGGCAGAGTGTGCTTCTTAAAAGTTTGTTAACTGAACGCCAAAAGAGCCCATGCCACACAGACACAAAGTTATGTCAGCAAGAGGCATAGCTCCTCATGACCCCCTGCAACTGCGGGGGCTCATGAGGATCTATGTCTCTTGCATTAGGACTGTGTTCATTTTTTCCTCTGCAGTGAATGAGCTTAGGGCACAATTTTTCCCTCCGCTAATTGTTCTTGGCACGTGTTGTTTTTATCACTCACACACATGCCAAATGGATACAAAGTTAACAAAAATTCATCTCCTCTCCCTGCCAATACCGCTAAAGTGTTTACAATATCAGGCTAACAGTAACACTAGTAATGTGTTCTGTTATCAACTGACTGAGCTTCCAATAAATACATCCTGCTCCACTTGGTCAATCCGGCCAACGCCTGAACCCTTTGCCATTTGGCAGCGGTTTTTGTCGCGACAAAAACCGCTGACATAAAAAGGTTAACTGCTGCTGAGGTTGATGATACTACTAGGTGGAACTACACATTTTTGCTGAATGGTATCAAAATTAAGAGTCATGAGGTTAAATGAACCCAGTCTGAACTGAGTATCCCCCCCCCTGATTTTCTGTGGTGGGTGTGCAATACTCCCCCCCCCCCCCCCCCCTCCATCTTGAACTATGCCCCTGCCTATGCTGGGTGCTTCAGATAATGGGAATCTGTGGAGATAGGATGTTGGTAGTATCACTGAGTTGTTTTAATACTTTTACCTTGCCCTATCCTGGGTGTAGATGTAAGGTAAATGGGTCTTCGCATCCTATGCATCTGTGCTGAGGTGTAAGACTAAGATGCACCCAGAGCTACAGGAAGCATGTAGAAAAGAATTATCACTCTGACACTCTACCTCAAAACAACATTCTTGTATTTTAATTAAGGCTTTGAATTTTACAACCAGTCATACAAAACACTACTACTTTATTAATCCCTCACCAGTAAATTCACTGTCTGCCTATACAACACATGGCATCATCATTCACTCGATTAAATAAACTGCAACTCTCAGAGAATAACATGAGAATTTCTCAGAGACTGTATTCTTGGATACATTCCTACACCTTTCCCTTTGCTGTGGGTACATTATACATCTCAGCACAAATGGATAGGGTGCAAAAACCCTGAGTACATTTGCCCTATGTGCATTTACACCCAGGCTAAGTTGAGGTATACCAACTCGGCGGTAGTATCATGCAAAGACAGCAGCAGGTGGGCGGATTTAGAAGGCTGAATAGGAGGAGGGTGGAGTGAGGGGGGGGGGGGGGAGGGAGACGAGGGTGCTACACCACACTACCGTGCAGTCTAGCTATGAATCCACAATCATTGTGCGCCCACATTCAACCCGGGCAGCATCCACCATCTATCACACCCACTTCAAACAGATGAGGCGAGTGAGCACCGTTGGCAAATCTTCTCCCCGCCTCTTGAACCATCTGCATCTGCAAGGGGCATAGATTCTCACAAGCGCCTGCATCTGCAGGGGCTCATGAGAATCTATGCCTTTTGCTCACCGGAATCGCTTTATATGTTACATCACTGCTGTTACATCACTGCTCGTGAAACGTCGTACCTAACCTAGTCTGTATCTTGCAAGCAAACAACTCTCAACATCTGCGAGAGGTATAGATTCCCATGAGCCCCTGCTAGTGCAGGGGCTCATGAGAATCTACGCCTCTTGCCCAATGTGATCGACTTTTGCATAAGTTCCAAATTATATCATAGTTCCCAAGACGGAGACGAAATAAATACAGCCTAGTTTACACGTCAACACCTTCCTGCAGCAAGAAGAAGCTCCTGAATTTTCTTTCTCAACAGCTACTACCAACCACGAGTCAGTTCCCATTTATAGGGTGTTGCTCAGTGAGATACAGCAATCGGGACCACAGCCTACGACTGCCCCAACCTGGGAATGCGCCATAGACTCGACTGCAACAAACAGCAACGTCACACACCGCAACAACCTGCTCCCCTCCTCACATTCTGTGTCGGGAAGCAAACCGTTCCTCTCATGTGAGGGATGGGGTGGGGGGTGCGGAAGTCGCACACTTCCTTCCAACTCCTTAAACTTCAGTTCCTGAGCCAAGTCACTCGGTGGCCCAAACTAAAAGTCACTTTTTACTATTGCAATCATTCAATATGAACGCGCACTCAATATGAACGCGCACACACACAGTGCAATGGCAGTGCCTAATTTACTATGTATTTACCATTTTCATCCTGAAACACCCATTGCTTAAAAATAAAAATGAATATGATAGTTCAAGGGTGGTGCCAGAATAGCTTGGCGCCTGAGGTAAAAAGCTATTCTGGCACCACCCTTGAAATCAAACGGTTGAGCTAGCTCCTAATCTATAATGTAGCCTTCATAGGACAATAACTTGAATAAGTAAGCAATGTTTAAAAAAAAAAAAATCAGCCTCATTTAGTTTTACTTGATCACACCTAGTAATGCCTACCGCAGCTTTCGGATGAAGCTGTGGTCAGTGGTGGATGGATTGTCCACGACATAAATGGTAGTGCCAGATTTGTGACCCTGTGATATCTAAAGCTGACGGTAAATGTGTTAATGAACCAAACCAAAATGAGATGTAACAATAAGATCATAAACACCAAAATAATATCTTACATTTTTGTGTGCGATTTGGCAGTTGCCCTTTGAAGACTGCATTTCGGTTTAAGAGACTGATCGACCATGGCATTTCATAAGTAGTGCCTGGAGAGCTGGGCGCCAGAAGGCGCCAAAGCTCTGCTGGTACAACCCTGAAACTATCATGGTTGATCCATATCTCCTTGTAGTGTGTCATGGTTGAATGGGTTATTCGAAATATACAAGGTCAAGGAACAGTCAATACTGATTTCATTTGATCTACTAGTTGGTGTAACTTGCACTGAAAGCAGGAAGCATGCAAGACCGAGAGAGAGAGAGAGAGAGAGAGAGAGAGAGAGAGAGAGAGAGAGAGAGAGAGAGAGAGAGAGATGCCAGGAAAAGGAAGAGAGAGCATAGAGCACAGACATATATAAGCCACACATGTGTCAGCTCTGAGTGAGGAACACAGACTTGTGGAAGTCAAAAGTGGAACTAGTCTTGTAAAAGACGCATCAGTACAACCGCACATCAAGATCTATGCCTAGGGTAGTTGGAAAGCTTTGCAGCAGGATTTAGGAGCGCTCTGGAAGTGAATGTGGCGGAAAGAACATAATCTGAGGTCAGTAGCACGAGTGAGCTTAAACCCTGTGCAAACCACGTCACAAGGTGCTCCACTATAGCGAGGCACCTTGCGTAGTGGCATGTGCAGTGTGTGAGCTCTCTAATGCAGCTCGCCCCTGATGCTGACACACTTGTTTCATACCTGTTCTGTTCTAAGGAGGCATAAAACGGGGTGAAAAAGGTAGCCTGCTGACAGCCTACCTGTAATACATCTTGCACCAGTTCTGCCCCGTGCAGCCGGCAAGATGGGATTAAGAAAAAAACCCACCTGTACTCCTAGTACAGTCCTAGTTCTACTTAGTGTAGTACATGTACAAGCAGTACATCAGTACACAGACTGAAAGAAAAACTATATAACTGATTATACTATTCATACTGTGTCACTTCTACTGCATAAATATTACAACTACAGGTTAGCCCCGGTAATACCCACATTGGAATATTGTGAAATCAGATACAACACAACCAGGTTTGTGTCTCCCAAGCAGATACCCAATGAGCAGAAATTCCTCTGACTGAATCCAGCCTTAGTTGGCTGCGCAGGCCAACTAAAGCTGGAGTCAGCCAGAGGAATTTCTGCTTATTGTACAGTACAAATATTTCTTCACAAGCCTATGTAAGTTTCGCACAATATTAACGCAAATGCCAAACAGTCTGACTTTTTGGCTCCCAGGTATGGCGATATATTGAAGCCGAGCTGTACCAAAAATTGCATTGTTGGTGCTTGTAATCTGCATGGCTGCCTATTATGTCTACTACTACAAACAATGAAACTGACAGCTTACAGTACAATAAGTACTACTCTGTAATAGCCAATTGACAGCCAGCCTGGCTATTTATAAACTATTAGAACTACCAAAGTACCATCAGCTAAGCCACTAAGCCTACTATTACAAGAGGCATTTATACTTCAAAGACAGACCAAGAGCAACAGATCACATAATGAGTGTTAACTGCCCCTACAAATCCCTTCTGTTAACACCTTTGATGTTGGTAGAAACTTTAATTGATGATTCCTGCAGGATTCATCACAATTAAAGTCAAACCGACAGCAAAAGGGTTAGAAAGATGGTCTCAGCAGATTAACCTATTCATTGCCAATTGAAAGAGACATCTATAGCTCCTCATGAGCCCCTGCATCTGCTGGGGCTAATGACGTCCTTTGTCTCTTGCTGACACAAGTAATACTTGAACGGTTTGGGTTCTTTGGAGATAAATTAACACAGAAACATAATCTGCCTTCACTGGCAGTAAAGGTTATACAAATCCAGGGCTGCATTTACACCATACCACATTAGGTCAGATCATGTGTCAGGCTGACAAGATGAAAATTCATCGTCCTCCTTTGCAGACATGTTAATAAATTTTTACTTTCAGTTAAAAATAGCCATGGGTACTGTAAATCTCAACCCATTTAGCCCAGACATACTACAGCAGAAGGACTGACCATGATAATTCAAAGGGTAGTAGCTTGGCGACATCAGGCACCAAGCTAATCTGGCACTACATTTTAAGTATTAACTAGTATTATGGTCGATCAGCAGAAAACGCTATGGCCAAAACAAAATAAAAATTACCAGTACTCTGAAAAAAATAGAGAAAACAAAAACATCAGCCTGTACCGCGTGCACTTGCACAAGCTTATGTAAGCAGTTCTTACAAAATGACATGAACTGCAGTGATGCCCTCAGATACTGAAGTGAGATAGTGTATGTGCATGTATTCAAATTATCAGAAGTGAAACATGATCATATCCTTGCTCTATTATTACTGACATTATAGGCTTAACCCATTTAGACCAAATGCACTACAGCAGGAGATAGATCGAACATGATAATTCAACAGTAGTGTCAGATTAGTTTGGTGCCATCAGGCCCCAAGCTATTCTGGCACTACCCTTGAATTATTATGGCCAATCCATCTTCTGCAACTGTGCAAGTGGTACATAGTTGTTAGTGACAACTAAAAAATGTGGCCACAGGGTTAAATGGGTTAAAACAAAAACCTCACTGACCGAGCAAATGCTAACAATGAGACTTTATTTGGCAAGTGGATAAATGATTATGACCCAGTCCTGTTTCATGTTCTTGAAATAATTATTTATCGTCAGTTACACTTACACTACTTACAGCAAATGCGCCATCAGTCTAGACAGTGTTTAAATTGCTTCTTTCCCACTGCCTTTCTATTCACAATAAACTATGTGGCCTGCATTAGCTCCTGCACTGACAAAGTGACACTGGATGCTGCTTATATTTTTAAATCATAAATTCAACATCAAAGATTTCACACCACATGAAACAAAGAGGTTTCAGCAAGAGGCATAGACCCTCATAAGCCCCCGCTTATGAAGATTTATGTCTCTTGCAGTTAGATTGTGTTCACTTTTTGCTCGGCAGTCAAGCAGTTAACCCCCTTGCGCATGTAGCCATAGGTATTGTTTACAATCTACCAGTGGCTCAATGCACAAGGGGGTTTGGGAGTTCAAGTACAGAATCCACACAGTACACACGTTAGCAAATATGGCAAAGATCCTAAGTGCCTACGAGCCATTAACCCATATCATACTGAGGCTAAAAGCTTCAAATTTGTACACTGCCATACATGGCACAAGCTACATTATATATAGTACTTACTGATAAGGACACAGACCAACGGCTTTAGTTCAAGGGTGGTGCCAGAATAGCTTGGCACCTAGAGGCACCAAGCTATTCTGGCACTACCATTGAACTATTTTAGTCACACCTTTTTCACTCACTGGTATATATTCCGAATGATAAGGGTTAAAATATATACCACCAAATTCTGTATGAAGTCTCTTCACGTTTTTGTGTTCACTCAGAGTTGACGACAATCTACAAAGTTAGGTACCTTGCTAGACCACCAAGATTCAAAAGTTATAGCCGGAGACAAAATTCAGTGGTTCGTCCAATGAAAAGTGTTTTTTATTTTTTATTTGAGCTCCACATTTTTAGGTCAACAGTTGTACTACCGTACATATGGTGTTACAAGTCACCCTCAGCGTTTTTGACTTGCCTTAGGTGACCCTTTTTGTCTACCATATCAAAAAAATACGGTAGACTTTGAAATGGGGCTGGTCGGAGCGCATTCCGTAGAATGCACAGGATCTGCTGGGTGGGCAGACCCCAAATTCTGGCAAAGAAGTAACAAGATAAAAATGACATCTCGTCTAGCTATGCAAACCTTGCTAGAGAAAGTAAATTTGGCGACGAACGCTGTATGTGTGTATGTATGTGAGAGCAACTGGAGCCTACATTCGTGGGCAGACAAGTGTGAAACTTTAGGATATTTTCCCTATGTGAATTCTCCCGAAGCAGTTTTTAAAAAAAAATTTTAATTACTTTATACATTGACAAGAAAATGTCTGTTTCACAAAAGCTGCTTGATCCGCATATGAGACCGTATTTTTTAAAATTCTTAGATACTTTGCATACAACTAGATTAAAAGAGATATTGAATGAGTTCGTAATCCAGCGTTGCATCTCTTCAAATTCAACTTTTTGAATGATAATTCATTTTTGCAAGTTTTGGATCCACTATATATTATACTCCCATCAGTCAGCCCTGGGTACCTTTCAGGTAAGTGACATGAAACATCAAATTATTTTGTCACTGTGTATACAGTGTCGTTAGACTAGCGATGCCATGACATGAAGCTTATAGTGACGTCATTTTGCTGTTCATGCTATTCTTCTTTGAAATTCCTGTTGCTACACGAGCCCATAAAGCATACTTATGGCTGGAAGCACCATGTGTCCATCTTTATTTGTGTGCACCGGTGTGTTGATCAGAGGCTGGGTTAGAGAGGAGGGAAATGGATGAGAAAAATAAGCTTACAAATATTAATAATAATAAGCGCATTAAATAGGCACTTTATCCCAATTGAAAATCGGCTCAAAGCGCCGCCGCGAACTGAACCCAACAAGCACGCTCACGTGAATCACGCGCATTCACTCACACACTGTACATAAACACAGAACATTCACGTGGTGCTAAGGGCAAGTTCAAGCGAGCTACTGTAGTTTTTGGAAATTCACAATCGTTTGTATTTGAAATTTAATTAAGTGGGCTGAAACTGATACCAATATTAAACTCTGTTCCTAAAAGAAAAACGCATTTGAGCTCCAAACAATATGGTAGACTTTGGGATGAAAGCCTCATCTGGTTATTATTCTGTTCACATTAGGAGAACTCACTCAACGAAGGTTTAGGCCGTTTGACATCGGAGTGCATGTTTTTCCCCCAAATATCTCCGCAAAGATACACTTTTTTGGTACCACTTTGAGAACAAATCTCACTTAGTACTGACTGACCTAATACAGGCTATATGAATTGTTGATATTGCTGTACAAACTTAAACATTTGGTAAAAAGACAAGAACAAGCCATTTTCAGTACCCTAATAGAGCCCCGGCCAGATTTCAATATCGAGGTCAAGAATGCAGACTTCATGTATGCCTGCGCTGTTTCAGGTTTAAAAAATTGATCGACTTGCTCATTTATGTGAAAATGGATCTTTCTTATACTGGGCTGAATATATCTGGACCACTTTTAGGGATGTAAAATCAGACATTACATGAAAAAAAAATTCTAATTTTTAAGACTATACTTCAAAACTGGGACTTTTTTTTAATTTTCTTAAAAGTAAATCATATTAGGTCAACTGCCACTGAATAATACTTGTTCCAAGATTGGTATAGAAAAGTGGGTCTTTGTGAAGATATTTGTGAATTTATTGTGTGTTCCGCTACCAAACTAGCTAAACAATAAGAATGAATAATTAGATTTTTTAAAAACTACAATATAAACAGGAATGGATCAGGTAAGATTGATTGATTGATTGTACATTGCTTAACGTCCCGACAGCAACAAGGCTTTCTCAGGACGTGCCTGCACTGCTTGTGAAAAAAAACAAAAAAACAGAATATTGAATGTATGTCGCCAGCCGGTCCTCTACGTTAAATAAACCTACAACATGGGGCCTAAATAAAGCTAAAACCATTTGGCAACACACATCCAATATCAAGAGCTACAGGCAGTGCAGACAGTAGGAAGAGTTTTAAAAAGGCAAATACAGATGAATGGACCTAGGGTAGACAGAAACACATGCCCCAGAATAGAAAGGAAAACCCACCCTGTGGGGCTGACCAGGGTGACCCTGGGAACTAAAAAGTACCTAACCCCACCCAAGTCCCCCAGGGCAGACCCGGGTGGGATGGATCAGGTAAGAAGGGCGATGGGTGGGTGTGTTTAAATGAATTGCATAGCCTAGACTTGCGTGCACATCTCATAAAAATGAACAATTGGGGAAATTGATCTATGTCTGGAAGTCAAAACGGAGATTGCTAGTGGATAAAGTTATTAAGACTTAATTCATTTAGCCCCCAGACCATATTTCCTACATTTTGGAAGTGTCACATGATTATGTACCAGTTGCAGGAGATGGATGGACCATGATAATTCAAGGGTAGTGCCAGATTAGCTTGGCGCCTGAAGGCGCGCCAAGCTAATCTGGCACTACCCTTTAATTATCATGGCCCATCCATCTCCTGCTGTAGGGCGTTGGGGTGCTAAATGGGTTAAACAAATATGCTCAGTACAGGCTTAGTTTTTTTCTGCTTCTGTTTTTTCCCTATTATATACATGAGTGGGACCGAAAAAAAAAGTTGATAAAGTTTTAAGTGAAATTTTTTTTTTTTTTTTTTTTTTTTTGGGGGGGGGGGGGGGGGGGGGGGGGGGGTGGGGAATCTGGAAATCCGGCTGTAGCCAGGAAAAGTCCCACCCATGTATATATACATATTATAACCATCCTAACAATACTCGCTAACACACTGGGTCTGATTATGTTACTCTAGATAGATCAGACTGAGCAGTCCCCTGAAAGTAGCCAACAGTGGAGAATTCCTAAACTGTGCAATACAGCTTTGAATGTGTTTGAAACGAGCTAGTCTGTGAATAATCTTTCCTCTTCCCCCTAGACAGCAACTCTAGTCCCCTGAATAGAATATCATTTGTAAAATTAACTATAAAAACTAACCTTTTCATTTGGCTCACACTGCAAGCCAAATCAACTCATTTAGCCCCAAAGCACTACAGTGAGTCCTCGCGCTGGGACCATATGGCGTTGAGGCGCGTCCCCTGGGTGGTGGATAGAGGGTCCCTCGTGAAAGGGGTGCACCGAATGAAATAAGGTGCCGTGAACCAACATGGTCTAAGGGAAGGTGACCCCGACAGAAAACCCCTGGTCCTCCTAGTAAGGGGGTTGGGCGTGGGGGTAGCTTCCCCACCCTGCTAAAAAGGAAATAGCTACAAAAACGCCGACGAAAAGACTAACTAACAGTAATTCCTTTCCTGGAGGAGGAAGGTTCTTCTACCAGAAGACTTATGACGACCTGTGGTGAAAGCCGGAAGTCTTCGGAAGCCACAGGACCGAGCCGCCTCTCTCTATCCAGGGACACAACCATGGGCACATGGAACGTCAAGACCATGTACCAGAGCGGCAAGGCCGCCCAGATAGCAGCGGAAATGCAAAAGTACAACCTTTCCCTGCTAGGTATCAGTGAAGCCAGATGGACGCAGTCTGGCCAGAAAAGGCTGTTAAGTGGGGAGATGATTCTGTATTCAGGTCATGAAGAGGAGAATGCCCCCCATACAGAAGGAGTAGCATTCATGCTGTCACCAGTGGCACAGAGAGCGCTGATGGGCTGGGAACCTCTTGGGCCAAGAATTATCACAGCAGCCTTTAGAACCAAGAAAAAGCTCAAGCTGAACGTCATCCAGTGTTATGCGCCCACTAATGACAGTGACGAGGAAGAGAAACAAGAGTTCTACGACCGACTCCAGAGTGCCTTGGACAAATGTGCAGAGCGAGACATCACAATCGTCATGGGCGATTTTAATGCCAAAATAGGGGAGGACAATACCGGATACGAAGAGGTGATGGGAAGACAGGGACTAGGCTCGGAGATGAGTGAGAACGGGGAGAGGTTTGTGGACTTTTGTGCTCTAAACCGACTTGTCATTGGAGGCAGCATCTTCCCACACAGAAGAATACACAAAGCAACTTGGGTCTCACCTGACCATACAACAGAGAACCAAATAGACCATATCTGCATTAGCAAGAAATTTAGAAGATCCCTTCAAGATGTTCGAGTGAGGAGGGGAGCAGATGTCGCCTCAGACCACCATCTGCTTACCTTAAGAATGAAGCTCAAGCTAAAGAAAAGCCGCACAGAGACAACAAGAAGACAGCGCTATAATGTAGGCCTCCTGAGAGAAACTGGAGTTAGAGAAGAGTTCAAACTGGTGCTGTCCAACCGGTTTCAAGCGCTACAGGAGCTAGTAAATGAAGAGGAGGCGGTCACCACAGAGCAGCAGTGGAAGGCAGTTAGGCGCTGAACTCAACCTGCAAAGACACTGTAGGGTTCAGGAAACACCATCACAAGAACTGGCTGTCGGCACAGACCTTGAAGAAGATAGAAGTGAGGAAGCAGAAGAAAGCAGTTGTCAACAACAGTCGCACGAGAGCAGCCAAAGTAAGGGCACAGGAGGAATACTCGAAGCCAACCGCGAGGTGAAGAGGAGTATCAGGGCAGACAAGAGGGCCTACACAGACAGCCTGGCAGCAGAGGCAGAAAAGGCAGCAGGCAGCGGCAACATGAAACAGCTCTACGACATTACCAGAAGATTGTCGGGCAAGTATGGCCATACAGAAAGACCAGTAAAAGACAAAGAAGGCAAGCCTATTGCAGACAGAGCAGACCAACTCGACAGATGGGCCGAGTATTTTAAAGAGTTACTGAACAGACCTAGCCCACCCGACCCCCCAGACATCCAGCCGGCAGAGACCAACCTACCCATCAGCTGTGACAGACCCAGCCGTGAAGAGATCAGAAGAGCAGTGGCATTTTTGAAGAACGGCAAAGCAGCAGGGCCAGATGGCATCCCAGCGGAGTCTCTGAAAGCAGACCTAGAGACAACAGTGGAGATGCTGTACCCACTGTTTGGAAAGATCTGGGAAGAGGAGGTGATGCTGGCTGACTGGAAGGAGGGGTACCTAATCAAGCTTCCCAAGAAAGGTGACCTCAGCAAGTGTTCCAACTACAGAGGAATCACCTTGCTGTCAGTACCAGGATAGGTCTTCAACAGGATCATCCTGGAGAGAATGAAGAGCTCCGTTGACCCCCAGCTGAGAGACCAGCAAGCAGGATTCAGGAAAAACCGATCATGTACAGACCAGATCACCACTCTCCGCATCATCGTGGAACAGTCTCTGGAGTGGAGCTCCCCGCTGTACGTCAACTTTGTGGATTATGAGAAAGCATTTGACAGCGTGGACCGAGAGACTCTGTGGAAACTCCTACGACACTACGGTGTACCCACAAAGCTCGTCCGCCTGATCAAGAGCAGCTACGATGGCATGACATGTCGCATGATCCACGAAGGGCAGTTCACCAGGGAGCTCCAGGTCAGAACTGGTGTCAGGCAGGGGTGTCTGCTGTCTCCGTTTCTCTTCCTACTGGCCATTGACTGGGTCATGAAGATGACCACAGAGCACAGACGAAGTGGAATACAGTGGACATTGTGGACACAGCTTGACACCTCGATTTTACAGACGACTTGGCATTACTGTCCCACACTCATCAACAAATGCAGGACAAGACCACGAGGCTTGCTGACATCTCGTCCCAAGTGGGCCTCACCATTCACAAACAGAAAACAAAGACAATGAGGCTGAACGCAACCAGGGAAGAACCAGTCTTGCTTGCTGGCACCCCGTTGGAGGAGGTGGAGTCCTTCACCTATCTCGGGAGCATCATAGACAAAAAAGGCGGCACTGATGCAGATGTCAGAGCACGAATCGGTAAAGCCAGAGCAGCCTTTCTCCAGTTGAAAAAAGTGTGGAGTTCCAGAGAGCTGTCACAACACACCAAAGTCTGGATTTTCAACTCCAATGTAAAAGCAGTTCTCCTAATCCTATATGGAGCAGAGACTTGGAGATTGACAAAAACCACAATCAACAGAGTACAGACCTTCATGAACAGTTGCCTTAGAAGAATTTTGAAAATCCACTGGCCAGAGAAGATCAGCAACGTCAGACTCTGGGAGAGAACAGAGCAGATAACAGCAGACAATGAAATTGGGCGAAGAAGATGGGGATGGATCGGTCACAGTCTGAGAAAGCCAGCTTCCAGTATCACTAGGCAGGCATTGTCATGGAACCCCCAGGGAAAGAGGAAAAGAGGTAGGCCGAGAAACTCCTGGCGTCGAGACCTCCAAGCAGACACCAAGAGACTGGGAACCACCTGGAGTAAAATCGAAGGAGAAGCACAGGACAGGAGTTGCTGGAGGTCTCTCGTCGACTGCCTATACCCGGGTAGGGGTGACAGGCGTAAGTAAGTACTACAGTGAGAGATAGACTGACCATGATACTTCAAGCATAGTGCCAGATTTGCTTGATGGTGCCAATTTAATCTGGCTCTAACCTTTAATTACCATGATCGATCCATCACCTGTAACTGGTACACATATAGTTGGTAGGTGAGACACTTCCAAAATTTGGGCAATTCGGCCACTAAATAGAAGGTTAGGTTTTTTTTTTACTGTCAAGATGAAAAGTGTATGTTAATAATTTCAATAAAACACATCATGACTAAGAAAATGGCATCGATCAGTGCAAGAGACTGGCAGCATGATTTGATACCAACATAATAATGCCTACACTATCAGCAGCTGCTCGATGTTTCTTCCCCCTTTTTTTTTTAATATAAAAAACAAGTTGTTTTTTCTCACCAGCATGAGAAGAATTTGACCTTTCTGAATAATTATCTGACTTTTAGTTTTATGAACGATCAGAGTGGACCAGTTAATTGTTAGATTGGATCTATTTTGACGTTCAATGTGCTGTAGGACTGGAAGCTGAAATTTTTAAAGCCTGCTGCTAAGCACTTCTATAGGGCTTGGGAAGCTGATGTCATCACAACAGTTGTGGAGGCCATCTTGTGAGGATACGGGACTAAGCGCTCATAGGGAAATCGCTGTTTTTGTAATGTCAGGAAAGTCCTGACGTACTATAAGCAATAACAGCAAGTCTTGCCATCACTGTAGGAAACCGCTCACCAGAATTTGTTTTTTGTTTCCAAAGAAGAAGAAAAATGAAGAAAAACGTGTTGAAACACTATTTCACTACTATCTCATGACTATGGTAGCCTCTTAAGATGGTGGCTGATGCGCCGACGCTGCTAGGCAACGCGAGAACTTCCCGAGCCCTATAGATTTAATGTGCGAACACCAACCCTGTTATAACTTTTTTGCATTCGATATTTCCTGATTTCTATTCCACCAGCCTTTTAAAGGTCTCATCTTTTTTTTTTTTTTTTTTAATGAAGGCGATGGGGATATGTATAAATGTGCAAGTGCACCCAAAATTACAACACACACGCTCAGATTTCCTGAGTGCCAGTTCTGGAATAACTTATACTATAGTTCTGTGCAACAAGTAAACATCCCCCCCCCCCCCCCCCCCTCCGTGCACGCACACTGTCTTTATGTTTACGGTACATGTATTGGTGTAACTCTCTAAACTAGAAAAGCCGGCCTTGAGCAAAGTGGGCGTGACGAACCCTCGGTGCTGACCCTCGGTGATGTCAACAAGATCACTGATCAACAGAGGCGTACCTGCTGATGGCAAAATACTTTTGAAAAGCGCGAACATGGTTAATGCAAAGCTCATACGCGCAGCTTACAGAAGACATACAGCTGTCTAATACTGCATTAAAGTAAACGAACCTATTTTTGTTGACGTAGCAATGGAACTATGGCATGCAGACATGTGCCTTCAGACCCGATAACTCTGTTCCCTTTCCGACAAGGTCTTTACGACTGCAACTACGACCTCATTTAGTTCTGCCAAAATATGCTGGTCTAAAATTGTACAATAACCTCGTGCGTCTACACAACAGACATACAACAAATACGGAAGCAATGATCACAGCACAAAATAATCACGCTTTGAGCCTGTAATTTACAGAAAAACATGCAGGTGCCTCTGCATACCAACACTTCAGCGCCATTTTTAAGACCACTTGCAAGCTAACTTGCTTACCTTTTTCCGATGCGGGAAATGTATTGAGAAGTTCATCTTCTCTGCTAACCTGGGTGATAATGGACGTATTGTCCATTTAGAAGACACCTAATACATTCGGATGGCAGCGTCTTTGCTTGTTTGGCGTCAAAACACTACTAAAATGAACTAAGGCTACATGGACTATGGCTTCCAAAGTAAATATCGGTGCCGAGATATTGTATACTCATGAATATTAATGAAGGAGCTGAACCGCAGCAACATAGTGCTTAAAATCGTGCAGTATCAGTGGATGGGAATTTTAGACAGGAAATTCACATTTCGACTGCAGTTTAAATCATTGAAAATATCTGAACGTAAGGAACATTTTTCTTGCGCATTATTTTGTTCGGGGAAAGGGTCAAGTCGTCACGGCGAAACTTGGCATCTCTCTCTAGCCAATGAGATTTAACTATCTGCTACCATATTCCAACCTCTACGACAAATGACATGTGTTGCATGTTCTTCGCAAATGCATCGTGTGAAGTGAAAGCACTATACTTAAAATAACTGTTAAATGTTTCATTAAGAGTGCACCCCAAGAGTGGCTATTATGCTCACACTTAATGCTCAATGAAGAGCATTAACCTCCTGCACAAAGTAACGTTGTGTTTCTAGGGTAGGTTAAGTATGTTTACTTCGGACACATTTTTCCAGGTCAAACCCGCGCATTTTAGTGAGTTGTTGTTTCCTGATGAAAATATTAGCTGGACAAGATAAATTGGTTTGCATAATGAGAAGTGAAACAATTTGACAACTCTACATTTCAGATCATCGTTAAAGCTCGGTCCGCTAACATGCATGAGATCATAAACACGCGCGGATCCGAGAAAAAGGAAGGGGGCGGGTAATTGAGCATTATCAAAACCGCAGCTTCATGGAGGCGTGCATTCCACGATGCACTTGCCTCGTCTTATTGGTTCAGATTAATATGAAAACAGCCAGTACTGCTGAAGGATCAATTACCCAACAATGATTAGTAGTGAGGCAGAAATCTTCCGAACACAAATTTCCCCAGCCAAACTCTACTCAGTGCGAATCCACACAGTTGTGTATTTACTAAGTGTAGATTTGTGAAGTTGCTAGTCCACTTATATTTATTCGTTGAGTAAATTAATGATGCCGGGATAGATACATGTATTTTTGGTTGCCGGTCAACTCGCCCATATGCCATCTCGCCCATATCTTATCTCGCCCGAGATACGAGTCGACTCGGCAAAGTAAGCGGTCAAGTCGCCCAACGTACGAGTCAAGTAAAGGGTCAAGTCGCCCGAGGAGAGTCAACTCGCCCAAGATCGCTTGCTTGTCCGTCTGCTGCACATCTGTTTTGTGTGTTGTGCTTGTGTGTGTGTGTGCATGCATGTGAGGTCTGGGAGGAGAGAGGGGAGGACATTAGGTTAATACAAGTCCAGTCCAGTGTCAACTAAATAATAATAATAATACCGTTATTATATAGGCGCTTTTTCTCAATTTTGGGGAAATCGACTCAAAGCGCCGCGCCTGAAACCCAACACACACACACTCACGAAACAGACACGGATTTACGCCATTTAAGACAAGCACAGTACAAACACAGTACAAGACAAACGAAGGGCCAGTCAGCTACTGAAGTTACAGAGATTTTTGATCACTTGTATTTGAAATTTGTAAAGTGGCCTGAGACCGGTACCAAAGCGTGGGGGATGGGGGGGTTGGGGGGGGGTGGAAGAACCGGAGTACCCGGAGAAAGAACCCCCGACGGTCCGCCCGAATTAACGGTGACACTTACCAGAGGAGAAAAGTCCAACGCCGGAACCCGGTATCGAACCTCGCACCCTTGGCATTGGTGGCAGGCGCCTTAACCACTGCGCCACGGACCGCCCCAACTCCGCCGTTGCCGGTCCCAAGCCCGGATGAGAAAGGAGGAGGGAAAAACCTACGCCAAACTACAAACCACCATGCTACAATTGCTAATAACTATTCCAAAACTGCTAGTCTCCGATCACTTCTAGTGCCAGTGGGACAGTAAACTGGAACAAAGCAAGCAAGCAAGTTCAGTGTCCAGTATTTCCCTCATCCCTCATTCCCACCCTCCCACTGATCAGTTGGAATAGATTCACAACCCTGTGCTAAATACAGCAAATGCAACACACACAAAAATCGACCATGCAGTCTCTCAGCCAGCCATTTCTACTCGTAACTGATATGGATTTACCTCTGACCGAGACTGTCCATCTTCAGCCGTTATAGAAACCAAAGGTGCTGTGTTGGATAGGCATATTTGTTTTGACATACCTCCCAGTCACCAATCATCATGCATATGACACATGTTCAAATGATGAAAGATGTACACGACAACTGAGGGTTTGTGGCCAAGAGCCCACATGTTTACTTACTTACTTACTTACGCCTGTCACCCCTACCCGGGTATAGGCCGTCAACGAGAGACCTTCAGCAACTCCTGTCCTGTGCTTCTCCTTCGATTCTACTCCAGGTGGTTCCCAGTCTCTTGATGTCTGCTTGGAGGTCTCGACGCCAGGAGTTTCTCGGCCTACCTCTTTTCCTCTTTCCCTGGGGGTTCCATGACAATGCCTGCCTAGTGATACTGGAAGCTGGCTTTCTCAGACTGTGACCGATCCATCCCCATCTTCTTCGCCCAATTTCATTCTCTGCTGTTATCTGCTCTGTTCTCTCCCAGAGTCTGACGTTGCTGATCTTCTCTGGCCAGTGGATTTTCAAAATTCTTCTAAGGCAACTGTTCATGAAGGTCTGTACTCTGTTGACTGTGGTTTTTGTCAATCTCCAAGTTTCTGCTCCATATAGGAGAACTGCTTTTACATTGGAGTTGAAAATCCGGACTTTGGTGTGTTGTGACAGCTCTCTGGAACTCCACACTATTTTCAACTGGAGAAAGGCTGCTCTGGCTTTACCGATTCGTGCTCTGACATCTGCATCAGTGCCGCCTTTTTTGTCTATGATGCTCCCGAGATAGGTGAAGGACTCCACCTCCTCCAACGGGGTGCCAGCAAGCAAGACTGGTTCTTCCCTGGTTGCGTTCAGCCTCATTGTCTTTGTTTTCTGTTTGTGAATGGTGAGGCCCACTTGGGACGAGATGTCAACAAGCCTCGTGGTCTTGTCCTGCATTTGTTGATGAGTGTGGGACAGTAATGCCAAGTCGTCTGCAAAATCGAGGTCGTCAAGCTGTGTCCACAGTGTCCACTGTATTCCACTTCGTCTGTGCTCTGTGGTCATCTTCATGACCCAGTCTATGGCCAGTAGGAAGAGGAACGGAGACAGCAGACACCCCTGCCTGACACCAGTTCTGACCTGGAGCTCCCTGGTGAACTGCCCTTCGTGGATCACGCGACATGTCATGCCATCGTAGCTGCTCTTGATCAGGCGGACGAGCTTTGTGGGTACACCGTAGTGTCGTAGGAGTTTCCACAGAGTCTCTCGGTCCACACTGTCAAATGCTTTCTCATAATCCACAAAGTTGACGTACAGCGGGGAGCTCCACTCCAGAGACTGCTCCACGATGATGCGGAGAGTGGCGATCTGGTTTGTACATTATCGGTTTTTCCTGAATCCTGCTTGCTGGTCTCTCAGCTGGGGGTCAACGGAGCTCTTCATTCTCTCCAGGATGATCCTGTTGAAGACCTTTCCTGGTACTGACAGCAAGGTGACTCCTCTGTAGTTGGAACACTTGCTGAGGTCGCCTTTCTTGGGAAGCTTGATTAGGTACCCCTCCTTCCAGTCAGCCGGCATCACCTCCTCTTCCCAGATCTTTCCAAACAGTGGGTACAGCATCTCCACCGTTGTCTCTAGGTCTGCTTTCAGAGACTCCGCTGGGATGCCATCTGGGCCTGCTGCTTTGCCGTTCTTCAAAAATGCCACTGCTCTTCTGATCTCTTCCCGGCTGGGTCTGTCACAGCTGATGGGTAGGTCGGTCTCTGCCGGCTGGATGTCTGGGGGGTCGGGTGGGCTAGGTCTGTTCAGTAACTCTTCAAAATACCCGGCCCATCTGTCGAGTTGGTCTGCTCTGTCTGCAATAGGCTTGCCTTCTTTGTCTTTTACTGGTCTTTCTGTATGGCCATACTTGCCTGACCATCTTCTGGTAATGTCGTAGAGCTGTTTCATGTTGCCGCTGCCTGCTGCCTTTTCTGCCTCTGCTGCCAGGCTGTCTGTGTAGGCCCTCTTGTCTGCCCTGATACTCCTCTTCACCTCGCGGTTGGCTTCCGAGTATTCCCCCTGTGCCCTTACTTTGGCTGCTCTCGTGCGACTGTTGTTGACAACTGCTTTCTTCTGCTTCCTCACTTCTATCTTCTTCAAGGTCTGTGCCGACAGCCAGTCCTTGTGATGGTGTTTCCTGAACCCTACAGTGTCTTTGCAGGTTGAGTTCAGCGCCTCTCTAACTGCCTTCCACTGCTGCTCTGTGGTGACCGCCTCCTCTTCATTTACTAGCTCCTGTAGCGCTTGAAACCGGTTGGACAGCACCAGTTTGAACTCTTCTCTAACTCCAGGCTCAGTTTCTCTCAGGAGGCCTACATTATAGCGCTGTCTTCTTGTTGTCTCTGTGCGGCTTTTCTTTAGCTTGAGCTTCATTCTTAAGGTAAGCAGATGGTGGTCAGAGGCGACATCTGCTCCCCTCCTCACTCGAACATCTTGAAGGGATCTTCTAAATTTCTTGCTAATGCAGATATGGTCTATTTGGTTCTCTGTTGTATGTTCAGGTGAGACCCAAGTTGCTTTGTGTATTCTTCTGTGTGGGAAGATGCTGCCTCCAATGACAAGTCGGTTTAGAGCACAAAAGTCTACAAACCTCTCCCCGTTCTCACTCATCTCCGAGCCTAGTCCCTGTCTCCCCATCACCTCTTCGTATCCGGTGTTGTCCTCCCCTATTTTGGCATTAAAATCGCCCATGACGATGGTGATGTCTCGCTCCGCACATTTGTCCACGGCACTCTGGAGTCGGTCGTAGAACTCTTGTTTCTCTTCCAAGTCACTGTCATTAGTGGGCGCATAACACTGGATGACGTTCAGCTTGAGCTTTTTCTTGGTTCTAAAGGCTGCTGTGATAACTCTTGGCCCAAGAGGTTCCCAGCCCATCAGCGCTCTCTGTGCCACTGGTGACAGCATGAATGCTACACCTTCTGTATGTGGGCCGCATTCTCCTCTTCATGACCTGAATACAGAATCATCTCCCCACTTAACAGCCTTTTCTGGCCAGACTGCGTCCATCTGGCTTCACTGATACCTAGCAGGGAAAGGTTGTACTTTTGCATTTCCGCTGCTATCTGGGCGGCCTTGCTGCTCTGGTACATGGTCTTGACGTTCCATGTGCCCATGGTTGTATCCCTGGATAGAGAGAGGCGGCTCGGTCCTGTGGCTTCCGAAGACTTCCGGCTTTCACCACAGGACGTCATAAGTCTTCTGGTAGAAGAACCTTCCTCCTCCAGGAAAGGAATTACTGTTGGTCTTTTCGTCGGCGTTTTTGTAGCTATTTCCTTTTTTGCAGGGTGGGGAAGCTACCCCCACGCCGAACCCCCTTACTAGGAGGACCAGGGGTTTTCTGTCAGGGTCACCTTCCCTTAGACCATGTTGGTTCACGGCACCTTATTTCATTCGGTGCACCCCTCTCACGAGGGACCCACTATCCACCACCCAGGGGACGCGCCTCAACGCCATATGGTCCCAGCGCGAGGCCTACATGTTTATTTACCGCAAATTGTAATATTTTGAAACAAATAGACCAAAAGTCTACTCACCACAACCCCAAGATAAGGGATGTCCTTACCACAAAAATCTAATATAAGTGGTTTGTGGTAAATATGTAAAATGTCTACTTACTACAAATCCCAATATAAGGGTATTTGCGATACATAGAACACGTGGCATCTTGATCCTTGCCACAGCAGCTTGTCAAAAATTGACGGTTACATGGTGGTCATAGTCATAGTATGATATCACACCAGACGCACGCATGTAGGGTTCTTGTAAAGAAACCTCACTCAGCTGCAACTCGTCACACATGGCACAAGGTTGTAGACCACTCAGGAGTAACAGTTCCAACAATATTTTATTGCAGCAATGCAATCGCCATACAATGCATTCACAAATGCACCAACACTGATACACTGTCTCCTCTACAATGCATCAACACTTTTGACACACTGCGTCTCTCATACAATGTACACACATACTTCCTAACACGTTCTTTTATACTATTACAGATTTCCAGAACAATCTGGCAAATTCTCCCAACACAACCAATCAGAAAATAAAACGTAACCAAACTCATTAATATTCATGAAAAAGAATACACTAGAATGACCTACAAAATTCCACTACTATTTAGGCATCTTTGATACAATGCTACGAACTGTAGCCGACACTTTAACGTCATATTATCTGAGGTCACTAGAAAGATCGCGACCCTGCTCAAACCTTCCAGTCTAATGTAGGTTAAATTATGCGTCGCAACAAAAATTGATCGCAATTCTTTGTGGAAAAGAGAATGAATCCAACTGAAAAGGTACGTAATTCTTATCCCAAATAACTCAAATGAATATCGGATCTTTCCTATGATTAATTCACACATGCTCTCAAAATTACACAACCACAAACGTAATATACTTACCCCCCATTTTTAGAACGAAATTTCACAAAATTTCTTCTCAGATCTCATCTCAAAACACGGTTGTGGCTGTGTCAAACTTCACAGAACAATAACACTAACAATCTCACATCAAAACTTAAAACACATAAACTGCTCGAAATAATTGTCTCACAGTTCCTTTAACTATCCTGAACAAAGAGATGTTCCTTTAAACTGCTATGCTCAGGTAATCTGCTCCAAAGTTCTGCGAACCCTTGATTGACTGTAACTTAATGTCAAAGTTCTGCAAGAACATCGCCCATCTCATAATACGTGAGTTTGTGAACTTGGCAGAATTAAGATAGTTCAAGGGTTGATGGTCTGTCTGCAGCACAAATGGTGCTCCCTGAAGGTACAGTACAAACCTCCTCACTCCCCAGATGATAACTAGGCACTCCTTTTCGATGGTAGAATAGTTCCGCTCGGCTCGGGTCAACATCTTGCTTGCGTAGCTCACTGGGTGGAGTTTCCCGTCATTCTATTGCATTAGGATGGCACCCACTCCGTCGTTGGAGGGGTCGGTCCTCAAGATGAAGGTCTTCGATGGGTCGGGAAGGTGTAGAACGGGCTTCTCGGACAAGATGTCACGTACCGCCTGGAATGCTCGCTCTTGGGTCTCCTCCCATTTCACGTTGTTGGGTTGTCCTTTCTTCAGAAAGTCAGTCAGGGGTGCTGTGACAGCTGCGAAGTTCGGGGTGTACTCCCGGTAGTAGTTCGCCAGGTCCATGAATGAACAAACTTGCGTCTTGGTAGTAGGTCGTGGGGCATCCCTGATCTTTCTCACGTTGTCGTTATGTAGCCCTTTCAAGCCTTCGTTTAGCTGGTTCCCGATGAAGTCTACGTTGTCGGGCCCCAAGAATACACTTGCTTGGTCGGATGGTGAAATTCGCATCTGACAGACGCTGGAACAGCTCTCGGAGGGCCTTGAGGTGATCTCCCCAGGTCTTGGTATGGATCAAGATGTCGTCCCAGTAAAAGACCACATTCTGTATATCTTCTAAGATCTTTTTCAGTCCTCTCTTCAAAGTGGCACCACTGTTCACCATTCCAAAAGGCATCTTCAGGAACTCCCAATGACCGTCGGGTGTGACAAACGCTGTCTTGTAGATGTCTTTCTCTGCAACCTTGATTTGCCAGTACCCTTTGCTTAGGTCAATTTTAGAGAAGAATCGGTCTCCACCGACCTTCTGAAACAGTTCTTATGCTGTGGGCATGGGCTCTGGGTCAAATACTGTCAGTTTATTGAGTTTACGGTAGTCCACACACACTCGGTTGGATCCACCTGGTTTCTTCACGATAACTACTGGGGACGCATATGGCAACTTTCTTCAGTTCTTCCCTCGTGTTGTAAGGTAGACGATATGGCTTGCTGCGAACCGGCTCGTTTGACGTCAGATAAACCTCATGCTGGATGGTGTATGTTGTCCCCGAGTCAGGTGTAAACCGATGCTTGAACTCCGTAGTTAGGACTATCAGCTCTTCTTGTTGTGCCTGGGTCAAGTTCTGAACTGGATGTCTTCTACACCCTCCTGGTGACGGAGTTCATTAAGGTCGAACAGGTTCTCGTCGTCTAGTCTCTCGTCAGCAGCCAGACGCACCGATGCCGCTTGTTGTGGTTTGTCCTGACGACCTCTCTCGATGTACTTCTTTAGCAGATTCACGTGGTAAGTCTTCATCTTGTTGTTGACCTTGACTCTGTAGTCGTTGATGCCAACCACTGTGTCAACCATGTACGGTCCCTTCCACTGCATCAGGAGCTTGTTGTTGTCGGTGGGGAGAAGAACCAACACCTGGTCACCTGGCTGGAACAGTCGAGGTTTGGCTTTACGGTCATAGCAATGCTCGTTCTGCTCCTTCTCCAATTCTTCTCGCGCCATCCTGGGGGTATCCTCCAACTTCTGTCTTGGGTCGAAGACATACTGGTAGCTGATCTTCACCTCAGGCGCGTCGATATTCTTGGTCCACAGCTCCTTCAGGATGTGCATGGGCCCCCTTACAGTCCTGCCGTACAGTAATTCAAAAGGGAAGAACCTTGTCGAATCTTGAGGAACTTCACGGTAAGCGAAGAGCAAGGCCTGTATCTATGCCACAACCTTGGCTGCTCATCACACAGTTTCTTCAGCATAGCCTTCAATGTTCCGTTAAACTTTTCCACAAACCCGTTACACATGGGGTGGTACGGGGTCGTAGTGAGGTGTCGGATGCTCAACAGGCGACTGACTTCCTCCATGCAGTCGGAGACGAACTGGGTCCCTAGACTATGATTACTCAGTATTTCATCAGGAATCCCCAGACGGCCTCTGCTACTGTTGGAGTGTCGATCTTCTTTAGTGGTATGGCCTCAGGGTATCTTGTAGCGTAATCTACCAGTGTCAGAATGTAGCAATGACCATCTTCACTTGGAGGAGATATTGGCCCCGCCAGATCCACAGCTACCCGCTTGAAAGGCATATCGATCAGTGGCATCTTCTCGAGAGGAACCTTGAGCACCTTTCCCTTGGAGATTGTCTTCTGGCATATGTCGCACGATCTGCAGAATCGGGTGACGTCGCCCCCAATATCAGGCCAGTAGAAGACTGCTCGGATCTTGTCGAGAGTCTTACTGATTCCCAGGTGTCCTCCCAAGATGGAATTGTGGGCCAGTTTCATCACCTGCATCCTCAGGGGTTCAGGAACCACCACTGGACGGACAGGGTTCTCTCCATGGCTGTTGAATACATGATGTCCTTTCTGCTCTCGAAGGTTATCTCCCTCTCTCTTCGTGTCACGGGCTCGGTCTGACCTCGGAACTTGTCAAGCGTAGGGTCGGATCTCCGTAGTTCCACCAGCTTGTCCCTATTCATCACGGCTGATTCTGTGGTGTCAAATACATTTAGAGGGATGGTCTGGTGACTATTCTTTGCTTGACCTCTCGTGGTAACGGCACATGTTTCAGGTCTGCACTACGGATCTTGCTGTACCCACTGTTTGGAAAGATCTGGGAAGAGGAGGTGATGCCAGCTGACTGGAAGGAGGGGTACCTAATCAAGCTTCCCAAGAAAGGCGACCTAAGCAAGTGTACCAACTACAGAGGAATCACCTTGCTGTCAGTACCAGGAAAGGTCTTCAACAGGATCATCCTAGAGAGAATGAAGAGCTCCGTTGACCCCCAGCTGAGAGACCAGCAAGCAGGATTCAGGAAGAACCGATCATGTACAGACCAGATCGCCACTCTCCGCATCATCGTGGAACAGTCTCTGGAGTGGAGCTCCCCGCTGTACGTCAACTTTGTGGATTATGAGAAAGCATTTGACAGCGTGGACCGAGAGACTCTGTGGAAACTCCTACGACACTACGGTGTACCCACAAAGCTCGTCCGCCTGATCAAGAGCAGCTACGATGGCATGACATGTCGCGTGATCCACGAAGGGCAGTTCACCAGGGAGCTCCAGGTCAGAACTGGTGTCAGGCAGGGGTGTCTGCTGTCTCCGTTCCTCTTCCTAATGGCCATAGACTGGGTCACGAAGATGACCACGGAGCACAGACGAAGTGGAATACAGTGGACACTGTGGACACAGCTTAACGACCTCGATTTTGCAGACGACTTGGCATTACTGTCCCACACTCATCAACAAATGCAGGACAAGACCACGAGGCTTGCTGACATCTCGTCCCAAGTGGGCCTCACCATTCACAAACAGAAAACAAAGACAATGAGGCTGAACACAACCAGGGAAGAACCAGTCTTGCTTGCTGGCACCCCGTTGGAGGAGGTGGAGTCCTTCACCTATCTCGGGAGCATCATAGACATTAAAGGCGGCACTGATGCAGATGTCAGAGCACGAATCGATAAAGCCAGAGCAGCCTTTCTCCAGTTAAAAAAAAAGTGTGGAGTTCCAGAGAGCTGTCACAACACACCAAAGTCCGGATTTTCAACTCCAATGTAAAAGCAGTTCTCCTATATGGAGCAGAGACTTGGAGATTGACAAAAACCACAGTCAACAGAGTACAGACCTTCATGAACAGTTGCCTTAGAAGAATTTTGAAAATCCACTGGCCAGAGAAGATCAGCAACGTCAGACTCTGGGAGAGAACAGAGCAGATAACAGCAGAGAATGAAATTGGGCGAAGAAGATGGGGATGGATCGGTCACAGCCTGAGAAAGCCAGCTTCCAGTATCACTAGGCAGGCATTGTCATGGAACCCCCAGGGAAAGAGGAAAAGAGGTAGGCCGAGAAACTCCTGGCGTCGAGACCTCCAAGCAGACATCAAGAGACTGGGAACCACCTGGAGTAGAATCGAAGGAGAAGCACAGGACAGGAGTTGCTGGAGGTCTCTCGTCGACGGCCTATACCCGGGTAGGGGTGACAGGCGTAAGTAAGTACTACGGATCTGGATCCTGTGCCCTTCTGGCACCGTCAACGTTTCCGATGATAAGGTCGCAGACTGTTTTTTAAAAAAATATTATTATACATTTTTTTTTACACATAACACTTTCACCTCTCCTGTCAGGTACGGGGTGTTGACACTGTCCTTGGCAAGGTGGATAATTCTCACAGTTCCGTCGGCCAAGATGAGGGTTGTCTACTCCTGTAGCTTCTGGTCTTCAGCTACTAGGTCTTCTCTTACGATGACGCCGCTACAACCCGTGTCCCTCAGCACTCTCACTGATGTGTTGCCGACGAATCCTGACACCACCGGCATGTTGGTTCACTCTCAGGAAGCGCGATGTTGGAAACTGGTAAGAATGTAGTTCCATCGCCAACTGGAATGCGTTCACTCCTTCTGAAAGACTCGATCTGCTCCGGTGTTGCCCGCCCTTCTCCAGACGTCACACCATTGGCTAGTACAGCGGCGGCTCCGGCTGTTTGGAGACGTGGTTCTACTTCTGCCTGCTATCCCGCGGTCTTGGTTGGGCCTTCTGGTGTTATCGCCTTGGGGAACATCCTTGGAAGGACACCATATCGCTTTGTGCCCCTTCTTTCCACAAAGGAAACATGTCAGGCTCTCAATCGGCATGTGTTTCGGGGTGTCTCTGACGTCGTGGTTTCCTCTGCTGGTGTAGATACACGCTGCGACTTACCGGAACCGAACTTCATGTTGTGGGCGTCCAGGCATCTTTGAGCGAAGTCTGCAAGGGCCTTCAGGGGCTGGTCCTTTTGCTCCCTGAGGTGGGCGGTCAGGTCCTTAGAACATGCGCTGACGTTTTGTTCTTTGATGATGATGTCACACAGGTCCTGGTACTCCTTGTTTAACGAGCCAGCTCTACCCATTTCTCCAGGTAGGTACTGATTCTCTCAATGAATAAGCCGGATGTTTCTCTTTCCTCAGGCTTGCAATTCCGGAATCGTCGTCTGTAACCCTCTTCAGCGAAGTCGTACTGTCTCAGCAGAGCGGTTCTCAACTGCACATAATCCTCGGTTTCTTCTCTTGGCAGGCGGGTGTAGAATTCAAGTGCTTTGCCAGTAAGAACTGCGCTGTTTGATGGTCCAAGTCTCTTGATTCCACTTGTTGCTGCTTGCGAAGTGCTCGTGTCGCTCCAGGTAAGCGTCAATTTTATCTGAATTTTCTACAAAAGGCGGTAGTTTTGGTGCACGGGATGTTTGCTCTCAGCTGGCTAAGGCTGCTGCTTCAGCTGACTTCTGGCCCTGTGCTTCTAACTCCATCCTCTTGAGATGAATTTCGTGTTGTCGCTGCCTCTCTGCCTCTTCTCGCTGTTTCTCTGCCTCTTCTCACTGTCTCTTAATCTCACGCTCTTTGGCTCTTTCTTCTCTCTCCAACCTCTTTTTTTCTTCGAGTCTCTTTTCTTTTACTCTCTCCAGTCTCTCCTTTTCTTCTCTCTCCCGTTTTTTTTTGTTTTTTTTTTGTGTGTGTGTCTCCTTTATAAACTCCAGGAGTTGAGTTCCCTCCAGTCCACATCCCTTCCCAATCCTCATGAATGTCTTCATTTCCGATGTCGCCTTCTCTGCGTTTCATTGCTGGCTGTTGTCTCTGGCTACCCTTTCCACTGAGCCAACTGAAGAAGTCACGTCGGAGGTGCCAAATGTTACGCGTAGGGTTCTTAAAATGAAACTTCACTCAGCTGCAACTCGTCCCACATGGCACAAGGTTGTAGAAAACTCAGGAGTAACAGTTCCAACAATATTTTATTGCAGCGATGTGATCTCCATACAATGCATTCACAAATGCACCAACACTGATACACTGTCTCCTCTACAATGCATCAACACTTTTGACACAGTGCGTCTCTCATACAATGTATACACATACTTCCTAACACGTTCTTTTATACTATTACAGATTTCCAGAACAATCCAACAAATTCTCCCAACACAACCAATCAAAAAATAAAACGTAATCAAAACTGATTAATATTCCTGAAAAAGAATACACTAGAATGACCAACAAAATTCCACTACTATTTAGGCATCTTTGATACAATGTTACAAAATGTAGCCGACACTTTAACGTCATATCTGAGGTCATTAGAAAGATCGCGACCCTGCTCAAACCTTCCAGTCTAATGTAGGCGAAACTATGCATCACAACAAAATTTGATCGCAATTCTCCGTGCAAAAGAAAATGAATCCTACTAAAAAGGTACGTAATTCTTATCCAAAATAACTCAAATGAATATCGGATCTTTCCTATGATTAATACATACATGCTCACAAAGAATAACACAACCACAAACACAACAGAATGTAAACACACGCATGTGCAAAAGTAGGATCGACCCGAATCAAATGTCCTCTACTCAAAGAATAACACAACCACAAACGTAACAGAATGTAAACACACGCATGTGCAAAAGTAGGATTGACCCCAATCAAACGTCCTCTACGGGCTTCAGAAGTCACTACTATAGAGCAGATTTCACTCAGGCTGTGCATTACAAGCAACCTGCTGATAAACTTTTGAAGTAATGACTATCAAAGGAGGCATTTACTTTCAAAGCCATGGACTACATCGCTGTACATGTGGCCCCTGATAGATTTTCATGCTCAAACGTCAAATCTCAGACAAGTTTCAGACATCACACTCTGTCAGATTGACAGTGCATCAGTGTCTGTGCTGTACATTATGCGAAACACTGGGTGGTCAGCAACCCATCTCAAGTAAACTTAAACTGCTGCAATGAAACTAGGACCAGGAACTGATCAACAGATCGAAAACATGACACAATGCAATGCAACGCAACACAACGCAATGCAACGCTATGAAACACAGCACAACACACACACACACACACACATGCACGCACGCACGCACGCACACACACACACACATGAGACTCAGCTAAAACTGCTTAGGCGAGTTGACGAGTCTTGGGTGAGTTGACTCGAACCTTGGGCAAGTTGACTGCTACTTTGGGCGAGATGACCGTGGGCGCGTTGACCCGTAGCTTGGCGAGTTGACTGCGCGAGATGGACTATGGGCGAGTTGACCGGCACTCTATTCGCCGTTAGACATGGGTGGAAATCTTCACTGGGTAAATGTTCACCAGGGAATAGCTAAGTTGACCCCTTTCTATTAAAAACACAATGCAGAGGAATCAGGGGTGGATTGGATGGGGTGGGGATCAAGGGGTTTTCTCTGTCACTGGCGGGCGGCCGCCCCCCACCCGCGGGCCGTTCCCTCACTGATCCGCCCTTGCAGATATCGGTAAGCACCTGCACGTGAACCATGAACTAAGTTAAAGATAAATTGCTATGAGCTGTCATACATGTTTGTAAGCACCACTTGTTTTTCCATGACTTAAAGTTACATTCAGAACTGTATCAATAAGGCCAACAAAATGGCGGTTGGAGTACCATGCTTTTAGTATCAGCGAGTTTGGCCAAGGACATCTCTTTAGTAAACTGTATAAATCGCTAGTCAGACCACGTTTAGAACATGCAAACAGTGTATGGTACCCAGGCTTAAAGAGGGAATCAGTTGCACTCGAAAGGGTACAGAGACGAGCAACAAAGCTGGTTAAAGAATGTCATATGACTTACTTAGACAGACTCAAATATTTTGGACTACACCCCTTACGTGGACGTAGAATACGTGGAGACTTAATCCAAGTTTTTAAAATTTATAATGGTATCGACGACCCAAATTGGAACGACTTTAGTTTGCAACACCGTTTTGTCAGTGACAGAACCCGAAACTGACTCTGAACTGAGGGAAATCTTTGTACGACACTGCAATAACCTGCCGAAGTTTTGTTTTTCTAACAGAGTTGCCATAATTTTGAATGTGTTGCCAGTTTCATTTTTAAAAAAAGCACCCAATATAAATTCTTTTAAAAACCAGCTGGACGAATTACTGACCCCAAATTTAAAGAGATAGTTTTCTATTGCTATGATGAATGATTTATAGGAAAATTTGCATGCACAACAGACACATAAATTAATTAAAGAAAGAAAGGACATTTGCAAAGGCCTCGCGGCCTATTTTGTCCTCACAATACTACTACTACTACTACTACTAGCCTCCTTGGTTATTTGCCGAATACGAAAATACTGCAAAAGTGAAACTGCTACGATGGCTCTACATGGTAAACATCCGACTCGAGCGAGATGGATTCCAGACCGCAATTATACGACTATCAACTTGGTCATGTTGATGCCTGTAGTCGAAACGTTCTCTTTTCTTGGCCACTTTTGATGCACCACAGATCAGTACGTGATGATGGTGGAAGAAGCTGTGTTTGTGAAACGGACTAATCATCAGGAAACAAATCATGGATCGTTATGCTTGCAGAGGTTTGCTTTGCGCAGTGATCGTCTTTCTCCAACAAAGACACGTTTATCTGCTGCTTGCTGTTGGTTGAACGTTGTGTTATAGCGCTTTTGTCATTCACATGAACATGTGATACTCGAACATGTGATATTCACCAGTACAAGAATATTGCCAGTTAATATTTTAACGTGCATTGCAAGCCCAGTGCTTTGCGAAACTGTGCACATCAAAATGGGCGCTGGTGGCTCCTTCATGCGCTCTCATGATGATGATGATATATTAGGGTCTGATCTTGATGGAAATGGCCATGGTGTCATTAAGCGCATTCCCATAGAAATGAAACCAAGAGGAAAACTTGGCCTTCGAAGCGTTGGATCGCTTGGTCGCAAACCAAAGGGAGGGAGCCTTAGGTCCGCTTTATCAGTGGATCTTGAAAATCCGGAGGTAGAAAGAATCAAAAAAGATTTTGAAATGTATAGGCTGAACAAGGAAAATGACATTGCAAACATGCAGAAGAAAGAACAGAAGTTGGAGACAGAGAACAAGCGTCTGAGAGCAGAATTGCTGGCCTTGCAGAAGACTTGCACCCGCATGCGAGCAGAGCGAGATGCAGCACTGGAAGCAGAGCAAGAAGCTGTCGCTCGTGCTGCTGCTTTTGAGAGTGACCGTGACAAAGTTCAGAGACAGTTTAAGGTGTGCAGATTTACCACCCATGTACATGTATACCATCCAGTTGTGCTGTTTGCAGTACTTACCCATGGCCATATGTAAATAGTACAAGTACACAAACCAAGGGGAATCACTCAGCACTGGACAGACAAACAGTTAGATCCCCTACCCCCGCCTATCAGATGATCGTCTTGTTCTATACCTGCGTGTTTCTGAAATCTTTGTTATTTCCATGCCAGAGGAACTGAACCATTACAGGAACATGGATACAGAATGGTGTCAACAAGAGCCATTGATCCTCATGAGCCCCCGCAACTGCGGGTGCTCATGAGGATCTATGTCTCTTGCAGTTGGATTGTGTTCATTCTTCTTTGGCACTTAAGGGGTTAATTATTACAATGAAACTCCATAAAACAGTATCCAGGCTGGCAACCTCAAAATGTAGAAGACTAGAACTCGGAAGAACATTTTCATATGATGTATGGCTGAATTTTATATCGGGCTGATAACGTTTAAATCACGGTGGCCCAACTGGCTTCCTGAACTTAAAATAATGTAGGAGGACCAAATTCACTTGCCCATCACCAGATGCAAGCAGATTTCTTGTTGAGGGATGCATAGTCATGTTTCAGGGAGCCCAAGACTCGAGAGCTTGCAATTTCTTAATAATTATGTACACATGCAAAATTGTTTTGGCTACCGAAAAGAATTGAGCTCCCAGATTTATCTGTTTGGCTGTAAGGAGTGGTTTTAGTCGCGATGATTTCTGCAGGAATCATGACGACTAAAACCGCTCCTGAAACCCAAAGGGTGAACTTGGATGATAGTCCAAATGGCAGCTGTGGTCCTGGAACATTTGGTCTTCCTTGTTATTATAGTGCTGAGTTTTTGTAGATTTTTTAAAGAAAAAACAAACAAATGGTCCTGAGGCAGACCTAGTTAACGCCAAAGTCAATCTGAGGACCTTTTGTTCACTAGGCATCCTGTGGGAGCTATACTTCGGCTTGCTGGAGCACATGATATTGAGGCTTACCTGTATCATTGTGATGTTCATGTTTCTGTTTCAGTTGTTCCGGGAAACAAAAGAAGGAGAAATCCAGAATCTGCTGCGAACAAAGCGTGAAGTGGAGAATCGTATGTCAAAATTTATGCATGGTCTCGCCGAGGACATTGATACTGCATCTCGATCTGGACTGGTTGACTTAGGTAAGCTGTAGTCATGATCATAAAAATACCAGTCATGTAGGTACTTTACTAGATTCTGCGATTTGGCTCGAGGCCCCTACTCAACCCAAAGCTATGCTCGCATGAAACACACTTAACACTCTGAAGAACCACTTTCTGTGTAAGAAAAAAGTGGTCTTAAAAGATAGGTGCTCTTCTTAAGAGAAGTCTTTGAAGGGGAAAAAAGTGTCGCCAGTCATTAGAGACCACAGTCTTTAATGGCAGGTGACTCCTCATAAGGATGGTCACTTAAAACAGGTTCTGCTGTATGCACAGTTACTGTATTACATCTGGTACAACTTGCTGACCATGTGAATTGGGATAAAATGCTTCCATCTTTAGTTACTTGCATGGGTGACAGTCTTCAGTCCTGGAGACAGCTTTAGCTTTTTCAAAATCCCAGAAAGCTGAATTTCATCATTTTGGTTCAGACAGAACATCATTTCAGCCAGCCAGTTTCATCAGCAAGAGATATAAATTCTCATGAACCCCTACATTTGCAGGGGCTCATGAGAATTTATGTCTCTTGCTGGTCATGGGCCAAGGACCGTTTTCAGTATTTCTTTTTTTTACTGTCGCCCAAGTATTTTGGGGACTGAAATTACATTTCCTCATCAGCAGTAGGGACCTTGCAAAGCTACTGGGGCCAGTGGAAATCTGTGCCTCTTGCTGATGACAACATCAGCTCCAGCTGTTCCATATATTAGCAATTGTCTGGAAATGAGGGTGGTGAGCTGCATCTGGCAGTTGTATGTTGCAGGGAATGCTAACCCTGGAGACTGGTGGACGGCACTGGAGAGTGAGCCATCGTTGGGCAGCACAGCACAGCTTCACCAGCCAGCCTTTTTACGTGGACCAGAGTATGTGTCTACACTCATGGAAATGGAAGGACCATTCACTAATGTCACCAAAGGTAACCTTTCACTGTACATTAGTACCTGTTTTGAGCGGCCACCCATATCACCTGTCATTACAGATCTACATTTAGGTGGCTGTAGCCACCTAAATGATGGTCTTTAATGACAGGTGACACTATTTGCTCTAGTTGAAGGTTACTCTTGAGAGAGCACCTGTATTTTACTACTGCTTTTTCTTGCAAAAAAAAGACATTCAAAACAGGTTGTACTGTACCTCTGTAGTAACATTTTCTAGGAAGGAGTAAACAGGATTCCTGTTGATCTGTGACGCACCCATGACTGGTGGTTTGTTATGGATCTATGTTATAAACTATTTTAATGATTGGGTGCACAGACATCCATGATACGCAAAGTTGTACTTCCGCTACATTAAAAAATATGGGTGAGCTAAAAGAAAACCTTGGATGTATTAGTCATGTCTATAGCAAAGTAAAATATTTATCATTTTATGTAGTGTGTTCATTGTTCCTGTGAACCACATTTTATTTGTATACCCATTTCTCTAACATATTAAGAAGAAAGATCTACTATTTAAAATATATTCCCCAGAACACATGTATATTATGTATATTTTTGGTTTCAGAGGACTGGTGCACTGCTCTAGCCAACATGGTGCATATTATACCAAGCGTACCAGAGTATGCCATCAGCAGCACTTTGCGTATCTACATCAGCGCTACCAAAGATTTAGTTGCAGAGGTAGACTTGCTCATCAAGGTAACCAGTTCACTGATTTTTCTGACAGTTAACTACTAGTGCTAGTTTTGAAATTCTTTTTATTGACATAATAATAATAATAATAATACATAGTTTAGTGCCCTTCCCAACAGACAGCAAACTCGGAGGGCTTTACAACATAGATGCTGGATTAGTGTGATACTCATGGTGATATATCATCAGTGTTAATCCTATGGCTGTTTGGTAGTGCTTTTTGTCATGGTGATTCCTGCAGGAATCACATAGACAAAAGTTTTACCAACAGCCAAAGGGTTATGTTGTGTGATTTTGCACCAGCTTCTTATTGTTGACTTGAGATGTGTCTGTTGGCTGGTAATACAAGCCAATTAACACTTGTTTCCTCAAAATTTCCGATGGCATTACTACGTGGAAGATACACTTAGCTTATCGATTTCAGCCTAAGAATCTGTTGTGTATACATACACAACCAGGGAGGCGACTCTAGGGTGCCATTACCAAGACACCCTGAGTAGCCTCCCTTCCCTCCCCATCGGGGTACATGTGCAGTAGTGCCACGCCAGTTGAACGCTTAGCTTTGTAGTGGTAGGGTGTTTTCTAAGCGTGCTGAGCCTTGCATAACCTTGGATACCCTTGGGCTCCCTTGGATACTTGTGCCCTTGTGCCTTTAGTGTTTTTGGGTTACGTGGTGTTGTGCCTTCCCCTCGGATTTACCTGTGGTTGTGGTTCCGGACTACACTGGGGGCCTGGGTTAATGTATCCTTGTGTGGTCAGCCATTCCTTGCAGCTTCCCTTGCCCTCCGTCGCTTTGGATATTCCCAGGTAAGGTCTCGGAACATGCTTCAGCCGGCCAGGTGCCTTGCAGGGCCGCCGTGCGCCTCGGATAGCGGCTGGTTCTTTCACAGCTGCTAGACTGCGGCACCGGTCGGGAGTTTTCACCCACGTGGCCCGTTGCTACTATGTGCCATTGCCTCTCCTGTGCTCCGCTTCCGGTTGCAATTACGTGCTTGTGTTTGGTGTACAGGGTGATCACGCCGTTAGGGATTCCTTTCGTACCACGTCTGGCGTGGTTCCAACCACAGCCCGGCCGTTTTGTTACTTGGGAAGGGCGGCGGAGCTCCGTGGGTCTCCCCCCCCCCCCCCCCCCCCCTCCTTTTTTTTTGGGCCGCGCCTCAGCACGGCTGTGCGAAATACGCGGCCAGGGAAGGATAATGTTGGTCGACAGGAATCCCTGGGCACAATGGTTAACGCATACCTTTAACGAGTGAATCGTTTGGTCCCGGGTTCATAATTATCCTGTCGGTGTCAGCAGGGTGTTGACGATGCAGACAGTAAAGTTGGTGGTTGCTTTGAGTTTTTTAAAAGTGAATTTCCGATTTACACGAAGGCCTCACGTTAACTTCCGCGGACGGCGGTCTCTCGCCCCCTTGGTGGGCGACCTCGGTTTTCGTGGGGCTCGCCTCCTGCCATGCACAGCTTGCCGGGCCTGCCTTGCTCCCCCCGGACTGCGGAGGCCTCCCCCAGCGCTCGGCGCTCGCTTCATCCGGCTCAAGAGATGAGAGAAGAAGAGAAGAGAGCAAGAAGGAATATTAAGGCCAACCGTCGGTTCGATCGCAGGTACACTCACCTTGACTCCTTTGCTCCCCATTGGGCTACAGCACAGGTTAACTTCTCGCATTCCCAGGCCGCCCTGCTGTCAGCACCGCGTGGCTCTCATGTCCCTTGCTTTGCGGCCTCACCTTGACGGTCGGCCAACGGCCATACCACGTTGGATACACCGGTTCTCGTCTGATCACCAAAGTTAAGCAACGTCGGGCTCAGTTCGTACTTGGATGGGGGACCGCCAGGGAACACCTAGTGCTGTTGACGAGACTGTGGCATCCCCTCCTTACGCGACCGGCGGGTCACAGCCTGTCTACGACGCGGCAGCTCCCGGGCCCATCGCACCCGGCCTGTCAGCAGTGCCGGTGGTTCCGAGTGTTGGGACTCCCGACTGGTGGCCCCCCGGCCGCCTACTGCACGAAGCGGATGCCAGCGAGTGACGAGCAGCGGGACCCTGCCTGGCTACAGCACAGGTCCACTTCCCGAGTTTACGGCACCCCGCCGCGCTACAACGCATGCGACAGATGCCAGCGAGCAGCGGGACCCTGCCTGGCTACAGCACAGGTTAACTTCTCGTGACGGCGGCACCCCGCCGCGCTACACCGCGTGCGGCGGATGCCAGCGAGCAGCAGGACCCGGACTGGCTACAACACAGGTTAACTTCTCGAGACTACGGCATCCCGCTGCGCTACAGCACTTGCGGCTGATGCCAGCGTGCAGCAGGACCCTGCCTGGTTACAGCGCTGGTTACCTTCCCGAGACCACGGCACCCCGCCATGCTACAGTGCGCGCGGCGGATGCCCGCCAGCGGCGGAACCCTGCCTGGCTTCAGCACGGGTTCACTTCTTGAGTCTACGGCAGCCCGCACGCTATAGCTCGGGCGGCAGACACGAGCGAGCAGCAGAGACCCTGCCTGGCTACACCGCAGGTTTCCTTCCCGAGACCCACGACGCCCCGCCGCGCTACAGTGCGTGCCGCGGCCGGCGTTCCAGCGGGACCTAGACTCTCTTCAGCAGTTCAGTGTCCCGGGATCAGCGCCCTTCAGTGCGCCGCCTCGATGGGCTTGAATCTTCGAGTTTCCTCCGTCCGCAGGGTGGCCCTGTGCTGCGCCTCCATAGTTGCGATCGGACGCCCCCCGGCACACACCCCCCCCCCCCTTTCCTGCATCCGGACGTCTGCCCTCCGTCTCCGCCGAGGAACAGGACGGCCTCCTCTCTCTTCGGGACTCGCCGCGCCCAAGCCCTACCGTCTTGCATCCCCCTTCGTGCTCTTCTACGCGGCAACCCAGGCTGGCATGGGGTTTCTGCTGACCCCGGCCGAGCACCATACCTGGAGGAGTCCTTGGAGTTCCCTCACGTGGATCCATGACGTGTCCCCCTCGCCTTGGCGGTCAGGACCTGCCGAGTGGCTTCCCTTGCTTACCACCCACGCCCTCACCACGGCCGCGTTCGGTGGCCCTTCTTCCTTTGGTACGCGCTCCACAGTTCTTCTCCGCTCCCCCGTAGCAGATGGAGACAGCGCCGGCCCTGGAGGCCACCTTGCGCCCACGAACCTTGCCGTCCGCCTCTTCTGGCAGACGCCTTCCTTCGCGTCTGTTGCTGCGCGCTGGGAGACCCCTATGCTCGGCCTGTTAGCATCTCATTGGTTCGGATGGATTGGTGCTCAGGTCTTACCTTGGCTCACGCGTGCGGTTAGGATCCTGCTACTCGTCGCGTCGTTCAACTGGCACCGGCGCTGGACCGTCATTTTCCTCAGCCTCGCCACGGGCCCTCACCCTTGCCCGTTCCCCGCTCGATGTGGTAGCGACTCCGGCCGAACCTCCTTCTCCCATCCCCAGAGTGGCCCTTATTCTCTCCTGGCGGTTGTGTGGCTAGCCCTCTCCTCGGGACCCTTCACACTTGCGGCGGTAGAGGTCTTCACGGTGGCCGGCGGATCTTCCTCCCGCTTCGGGTTCCAGCGGAGTGGCGACTCTTCCGGGATGGGTGCGGGGCACGCATCTGGGACGGCCTGTTTTCCTGTGGGCACTTGGCAGCGGCCAGAGTCAGCGATCCGCCAGTGATCTCCGTACACCCAGCCTCTCGGCAGCTTGGGTTCGATGGTTCTGCGTGTCTCCTAACAAGCCCTGCCTTCGCCGCCCACCTGGGCTTCACCTGGCAGATCTGCTTCCAGCTGGCTTTTGTTACGGCGCCCACAGTCAGCGAGCGGTGCGCGCTCTTGGTTGATCCGCCCTGTCTTCCGCACTGGTTTGTTGGTACCACACGCCCCCTTGAGCCCCGCCTTGGCCACTGGCGGACTTATCCTGTGGTCAGCTTCCTTCTGACACTTGTCCGGTGCCCAGACTCCGCAAGATGCACATGCTCTCCGTGGATCCAGCCTGTCTCCGGACCGGGCCGTTGGTTCCGTGTGCTTCCTACCGCACCCCGCTGGGCGGACGTAGCCAGGAGGGCCTGCCCCTGGCTGGCGCTACAGCGTCCAGAGTCAGCGCGCTTCGCGCCCTCTCCGTGGATCCGGCCTGTCTACAGACAGGGCTGTTGGCTCCGTACGTCTCCTACCGAGCCCCGCTGGGCGGACGTACCCTGGAGGTCCTGCCCCTTTCTGGCGCTACAGCGTCCAGCTCAGTGCACTGCTCCCGCTCTCGGTGGCTCCGGCCTGTCTACAGGCCAGGGCCGTTGGTCCCATGCGTCCCCTTTCGAGCCCCGCCTTGGCCGGCCGGGTGGACATGACCTGGCTGGCTGGCGCTACAGTGTCCAGAGTCACGGGCTGCGCGTGCACGGCGGACCTGGCCTGTCCTACAGGACAGGACCGATGGCTCCGTGGGTCTCCTTACGCCTCCCACCTTCGCCGGCCGAGCGGACATACCCAGGAAGACCGGCTCCTCGCTGGCTCGCAATACTGCGTCCAGAGCCAGCATGCCACATGTGCTTCCGGCGGACCCCGACCTGTCCTACAAGACAGGTCCGTTGGCTCCGTGCGCCTCCTTACCCGCCCCGCCTTTGCTGGCCAGGCGGTTGTGACCTGGTGCACCTGCCCCTGGCTGGCTGGCGCTACAGCGTCCAGAGTCACAGGCTGCTCGCATGCGTGGCAGACCCGGCCTGTCCTACAGGACAGAGCCGATGGCTCTGTGCGTCTCCTGACGTGCCCTGCCTTGACCGGTCGGGCGGACGTAACCAGGAAGACTGGCTCCTCGCTGGCTCGCGCTTCGCATCCAGAGCCAGCGCGCCGCACGTGCTCGCGGCGAACCAGGCCTGTCCCGCCCCACCTTGGCCCGGCTGGGCAGACCTGGCCAGGTAGATCTGCCTCTGGCTGGCTGGCGCTACAGCGTCCAGAGTCACGGGCTGCTCGCTCGTGCATCGGAAACGCCCTGTCCTACAGGACAGGGCCGAGGGCTCCTTGCGTCTCCTTACGCGCCCCACCTTGACGTAACAGGGAAGACCCGCTCCTCGCTGGCTTGTGCAACAGCGTCCAGAGCCAGCGTGCTGCTCGCGGCGGGCCCGGCCTGTCCTACAGGACAGGGCTGATGGCTCCGTGCGTCTCCCTTACGCGCCCCTCTTCTTGGCGTGGTTCGGCTCCCCTTGGCCAGGGCCCAGGGTGGCCCTGCGCCCCTTGGGGGCCCTGCCTGGACCCAGGACTCCAGCCGTCAGGACTCTGTGCAGGATCTGTGAGTCTCCTTGCGCTGGGCGAAGCCTCCTGGCTTGGCTGGATCCTCTTTTCCTGCCCTTGCCCTGGCAGGGGCAGATTCGGCGCAGACGCTCCCCGGTTGGCTGCCCTGGGCCCCCCGCTCTGTGTGCAGGCAGCTCGCCCGGCTGAGGCTTCAGGGCAGGATTTTTCTCAGCGCGCAAGGTCCGGGCGGTCCCCTCGGTCGGTGCGTTCTTTCATTCACACTGTGCCGTGCTGGACCTTGTAGCCACCTTCAGGGACGGGCAGTTTCTCACTCAGGTTCTACCTCAGGGGCCTCTAGGGCCAGTGCTCTCCTGGCCCTGGTGGGGACCTTCCCTGCGCTGCAACTCTCCCTCCCAGCGCCTCTGGCGCCCTTGGTCCGCTTAGCTGAAATTGTCGGGAGATTGCTCTGGTCGTGATTGCTAAGCACGAGCAGTGGCGGGACCTAATGGGCGGCACCCTCCTCCTTTTCGCTATTCTTCCACATAGTAATTTCCGTCCAGTTGCATTGACTTCTATTTTGTCAAAATGTATGGAAAAAGTGGTGAGGAGGCATCTGTTAAATGATGTTGCCGAACTACTGGATCCATTCCAATTTGCTTACAAAAACCATAGGGGTGTGGAGGATGCATGCCTTACTCTGTACAATCTTGAGAAAAAAATCTAGACCGAAAGGGTTGACTGCCAGTGCTTATAATTTAGAAAAAACTACCAAGTGAGTAGGAAAAGCACTGTCAAGGGAGAGAAGTGTGCATGATAGACCAATGATCATAGATCTACTTTGGTCCAAGCACACACAAAAAAAGATAGGAAAGAGGGCGCCGCTAAGTAAGAGACTGAAAGCAATGCATATGGAAGCCCCCCCGAAAGGGGGCGTATCACATATCCACTGTTCCAGCCCCTAGGTGCATGGAAATTTAAATCTAGGTCCCCCAAGTGGGGGTCCAGATATTGAGCCGGTGTGGACAGCTGTTTCGGTCTTGGCGACCTCGTCAGCACACCATCGGCAATACTGGAGGAAGAGAAGGAATTTCTGCTTACCTGCAAAGAAGACCACATTTTACTGTGGTTTCTGCAGGGGCATACATTCCATGCCTCCACCTAGAGCTAAATTTCCATGCACCCTAAGAGAGAACCTACTAAAAAGTGCTTGACAGTGCTTGACAGTGCTTTTCCTACTCACTTGGTAGTTTTTTTTTTTGTACAATCTTGTATTTCAACATCTTGAGAAATCAAAGGCACATGTGAGAATTCTTTTTATTGACTTTTCTAATGCTTTTAATACTGTTGAACCACTAATGCTTTTGCAGCGTATGATGGACTTTAATGTGAACACAAACATTATTCTGTGGGTGCGAGACTTTTTGAAGGACAGGCCACAACGTGTAAATGTACACGGCAGTCTGTCTGACCAAGTGGTGCTAAATTCAGGCTGCCCTCAAGGTTGTGTCCTCTCTCCGACATTGTTTTCTATATACACAGACCATATGCGTTGTCACACTGCCACTTCTCGTCTCTTAAAGTTCTCAGACGACATGGCCCTTGTACGCCTACTCCAAAAAGAAGACAGTTTGGCCGAGTACTTTGCACAGATAGCAGTATTAGAGTCATGGTGCAAAGATAGTTTTCTGGAAATGAATGTACAGAAAACCAAGGAACTCGTCATTGATGACAGGAAAGTTGATGATATTTTTGTACCTGTCTCAATTAATAATCAACCTGTAGAGGTGGTCACTGAATTTAAGTACCTTGGCACAGTCGTGGATAGTGGGCTGTCCTTCACTGGAAACACTGATCTGATTGTGAAAAAAGCAAACCAGCGTCTGTACCTTCTTAGGAAACTGAGAAGTTTTGATGTCAGTTCCAGGGTTTTAGAATCCGTTTATAGAAGCCTGATCGAAAGCATACTGACGTTTAACATCACTGCTTGGTATGGCAATCTCAGTATGAAAAACAGGGGCAGACTGTCACGTATTGTCAGAACAGCTGAGAAGATCATTGGCCTAGGACAGTACCCAGTAGATGATCTGTACCATAGAGCTGTCCGAAGGATAGCTGCTAGCATTGTCAATGATCCTAGTCACCCACTCTCTGATCAGTTTCAAATGCTACCATCAGGCAGACGTTTCAACATGCCACTTGCCAAAAGGAATGTTTTTAAGAAGTCTTTTATTCCAACTGCTGTCTCGATTTTGAACTCTCGTTTATAACGCCGCGATAAGTATGATCTACTTAACATTACCTCCCATCTTGTGACAGATTGCTTGTGATAGATTGCTGCAATGATAATTTTTCATGATATGCTTTTGCAGCGTTTGTTAATGTCTTATATTGTTGTTTCATGACGAGCCGAAAGGCAAATTTCTGTCGTGCCTGGACTCGAACAGACAATAAAGTTGTATTGTATTGTATTGTATTGTAATGCCATCGGTAATGTATTTTGAGGAAACAAATGTATTTTTCTCTAAAATGTATTTTTTCGAAAAATACTTACCGATGGCATTACTCGAATGGCCATCCCACCTACCCCGCTTGCCGCCGGAGCGCTGTAGCATTCGACTGGTGTGGCTCTACTGCACACGGACCCGGATGGGGAGGGAAGGGAGGCTACTCAGGGTGTCTTGGTAATGGCGCGCTAGAGTCACCTCCCTGGTTGTGTATGTATACACAACAGATTCTTAGGCTGAAATCGATAAGCTAAGTGTATCTTCCACATAGTAATGCCATAAGTAAGTATTTTTCAAAAAAATGCATTTTAGAGAAAAATACATATTACAGCCGGAGCCTGAATTTAAAAAAATTGCTTACTGTCTTATGATGGTTACATTACAGATCAGGAGGTAGATCCACCATTTTAGTTCATGGGTGGTGCCGGAATAGCTTGGCGATTCAGGTGCCAAGCTGTTCTGGCACCAACCTTGAACTATCAGTCAAATTTATTTTAAGCAGTTGTGTGTTGGGATGAAAAGGGTTGAGCATTGTGTGATGCAGGATGCACTGGTAATTTTTTTCATTATCCCTACTCCATAGTGTGCTATGCAGGTTGTGTGTACAAGTAGTAGTGCAGCTGATAGAGCATTAGGAAGTGCTGTGAGGAAACTGCAACCTGTTTTTTATGGTACATGTACAGTAGCTTCTCTTTCTCATCAAGGAGCATCTGGTGAAGCTGCGAACACTGTGCTGCAGTGAAGGACGAGACTTGGTTATCACCCATCTACCATGTCCTTCTGAAAAACAGGTTTGGTTTATTTTTCTTTGTAAAATCAATATAAATCATCTTTTTTGTGTGAACGTGAGATTATTCTTATACATGGATGCCTTGAGCAGTGATGGGTCTTTTTCTGTTGAACCTCTTAGTGAACAGCTGCTTACTGCTTATAGGCACATCTTTTTGCTATGCAGCAAGCGTGAACATTCATAGCAAAACGTTCTCCGTACAAATAATTTAATTTTAGTTGCCATTAAACACTGAACATGTACAACTAACAGTAATGTCTTTATTTTTTTGCAACAGTCAGACCTACTCCAGGGGGTACGGCGAAGAGAAATTGAAATGGCGTCACTATTCCTTTGTCTTCTTGGCGAGACTAGCAACAGGTAATGACTAAGGCTAGAAGTACTTGGCAAGTGAGTCTCTTTCTAATTCTGTTGATCACGTTATAACTGGTGTTTGCTATCAAGGTCCATAAAAAGGTTATATTCTGAGCCTGCTCCATCCCAAAGCAGTGTGCCATACACATATAAACTTCTTGTCTTTTCACAGGACAGTTGAAATGTGGTATGTTTATGCTTTTGCTTTTTGCTGGGTGTACTTTCAAGCCCTGAAGATAGATGTATTCTGATTGTGTTTTTAGGTGCCTGAGTTATGAAATAAAGTATGGCCACCTTGACAACCCAGGCAAGAGACCATCAGTCTTCTGTTTTATGGACAGTAGAAGGTGAGGATCTGTCTGCTGCTTTCTGCTTTTCTAAAAATCTGCATACACTCACATCTAAAAGTCATACAGATTGAAATATTACTTCAAAGACTCATAGCAGTGCTATGTATGAGCTTTTGAAGAAATATTTCAGTCTGCATGATTTTTAGACGGGTGTTCACAAACTTTTTACCCAGTTGTCAGAATTTAGTAGATAATCTCAGAGTACTACATTATGTTTATCAAGCTAGGTTGAACATGACAGGTCAAGGGTGGTACCACATTGTATACAAGACTACTAGACAGAAGAGAAAACAAACCAAAAAAAAAGAATAGAAAAGGGATGACATGATGATAGCAATCGGCTGGCTGGTTTCTGCTCAGTAGACTGTAACCATTGTGACAGGGATGCACTGTGTGGGTTCAAGCCACACTTGCACCAACCTGTGATAAGTTGCTTGTCTTAAGGCACCATTTGGCACCGTTCAAGTATTCTGTCTTTTTTCCCAGGCAGAATTAGTCAAATATGAGTGTTTCTCCAGTACTCGTAGTGAAAAAGTGGAAACAGACCAATTTTTAAAAATTATTCACAGAAACCTAAGACTAGTTCCATTTTAAAGGTAGGTGCAATACCTATCTGAATATGAAAACGATAAATCAGCAACATTGACGCTTTGGACACAAACTTCATTCCAAATAGGGGACCCCCATGCTGGTAACCTGCATGATGTGACACAAAACCATTATAATGACCAGTTGAAATAACTTTTGTTGCAAAACAACTAATACCATAATTAAGTAACTCTTATTACTACCCATATGAATAATTTTAAGAGGAAATTTGCAAGACTCGAAATAGATGCGAGGCAAGAAATTGTGTGACGCCATGCGCAGGTTACCACTCCTTTAATTTGTTTGTTTCCTCAAAAACATTACCGATGACATGACTTTGTGGAAATGTCTACTACTAGCTCAATTTTAGCCTACTTACCCGTTGTGTGCCTACACAACCCGCTAGGCACTTGGGGAACCCCAGAGGGGCCGAGAGTTAACTCCCGCTCCTTCCTTACCGGTTCCTGTCACGAGACCAACCAGTCTTGCTACTTCGCTCGTGCCGAGAAGACGTGTCGGGCTTTGCTCTGCTGTGCCTCGACCAGTCTTCGTCTTGCCTACGCTCGTTCCGACTTCTTTTCCGTGCCTGCCGCCTTCTAGTGCTGCCTGCTTCTTCCTTTGCACCATTCCGGGTTTCCTCGGCTCTCCTCTGTGCTGTGACTGCTGTATGGCTACCCTTCCCCCCGTTCCCGCTTCGGCTTGGAGGTAAGGTAACGGTAGCTACCCACAGCCGGCCCTCGGGTCGAGAGCCGGCTGCCGTGGGACTCGTCTTTCATTGTGGTTACGACATAAGGGCACCAACTATTGAACTTAATTTCCGTGCCTTGCACAGCCTTCTTGCGACTCTCCTAGCGGGACGTCACCTTCTCTCTCCTGGTTATGCCTCGTTAGCTTACGAGTAGACTTTGCCTTTCAGACGCTGGTTTTCGTAGGGCCTGGCGGCACCCACGTTCCGTTCGTCCAGCTTAAAGGCCCTTTAGCCCTTGGAGAGTGTAACCACTGTTTCACGCGCCGGCGGTCACGGCGCCTGGAGTACCTTGGTGGACAGGGGGATATAGCTTAGTGGATAAGAACACTGCGCTGGCAGTCGTAAGATCCCGGGTTCGAATCCCCTGGTGGGCAGGAATGGGATATGGACTTTTCCTCAATCCCATCTAGTCAAATTTACTACAGACTCGGCTTACGTTTGCCTGTCTCACCTTCATGTGCACAGCACGCATAATCATCAAGTGCACATGATAAAAATCCCATTCCCACTAATTGAAAAGAGAATGCCCGGTAGGGCTGGTGAGATGGAAACAGAATTATATCACAAAAATGAGGGCTCGGCGCCCTCTTGCCTGTGTTTGCGACCTTGCTATGCCCTTTGTCTGTTACAGAACCCAAATGCTTATAAAGTGCTCCCAATGGGGCGACTTCCAGTGCCAACGGATAACCAGGCGGTCTGCCTCCCTTGTGCGGGCTACTACCCGGACCACCTTTGTGATGTCTGTGCGACCTGGCCGGAGATGTTTGGTCGGACCTCTGGAGCCTGTACCAACGAGAGCGGCCCCTGCCTGCTTCCTCACTTCCGGCTCCGGTTGATTCTTCTGCAGCCCTTACGGTGCTGACCGCCCATTACCGCCCTGGCCTCACGGAAAGGATTCCCGTTGGGACTCGGTGTTGCTGGCTAACCAGAGGACCGCCACTGCTGCCACGCCCTCTGACCCTTCCGGAGGGTCTGTTTGCCGGCAGAGCGCCCGCCTCACTGAGCCCGGCCTGCAGCAGCCTGCCCTGAGCCGTCCCACGTTGACTGGCCTTCCTCACCCGTCTCTCCCCACAAGCCCGCTGATCCTCCCGGAGGATCTGAACGCCGGCATAGCGCTCTGCTCTCGGAGTCTGGCCAAGAGAGGCGTCAGCTTTAGCCTGCGCGACACAGTCGCACCCCGTCTCCCACCTTTCCACTTTCAGTTCACTTGCTGGCTGATCAGAGGACTGCCACTGCTGCCACGCCCGCTGACCCTTCCGGAGGGTCTGTTTGCCGGCAGAGCGCCCACCTCACTGAGCCCGGCCTGCAGCAGTCCGCCATGTGCCGGCCCACGTGACTGGCCTTCCTCACCCATCTCTCCCCGTTAATCCCGCTGATCCTTCCGGAGGATCTGAACGCCGGCGTAGCGCCCTACTCAGTGAGTCTGGCCAGGAGAGACGTTAGCCCTAGCTTGCGCGACTCAGTCGCACCCCCGACTCCTGCCGTTCCACTTTCAGTTCAGGACACTAGCGCTCGCCGCTCGAGCGCCTTCAGAAGGATTGTTCCTCCCTCCGGGATCGCCTCCGCGCCACCTACCCCTCCGCTTCGCGTGCGCTTTGCGCTCGCCCCCGCTCCGTTCGACGTGTCCGGCGCGCCGCCACCGTCTTCAGCCCCCCTCCCTCGGCGGCGCTCCTCTTCGGTTGTTCGCAGTCCACGGTCCTGACGTCATTCTCCGCTTCGGACAGGACTCTTCCTCGCTCTTCCTGGCGTTCGCTTCGTCGTTCGCGGCCGCCTCGTCGCTCCCTGCTCATCTCCGGGCGTTCCGCGTTACTCAGGACGGTTCCCTGCCCACGCGTCGGCCTACGACTTTCGGTGTCCTGCCCGCCCCTTCACCGCCCCTGGACGTAGAGGCTCCTAGCTTGCTGCCCGAGGACTCCGTCTCGGCCCTTCTGGATGAGGTTGGTCGCTCCCTTCGCCTGCGGACTTCGGGAATGCTGCCCTTCGGCTCTTCGTCGTGTCACGTGCGGAGTCCCTCTTGCCTTGGATGGAACTGCCAGGATCATCGCGGTGACTTGGCCAGCTGACGCCTGCCCTCCCCCCCCCCCCCCCCCCCCCCCCCCCTCTGAGAGGAAGGTCTCCGCCTTCATGGTTAGCGAGCGTCAGGTCTAGAGGGTCAAGTTGCTTCCCCAGCCGTCCGGACTTAGGAACTGCGAGATGCTGTCTCGGCGCACCGGCTACTTGCCACGCCACGCGAGCCGGTGTTCTTCTCCGATCGTCGCTGGCCAGCTGGCCTGGACGTCGCCTCCCGTCGGGACTGGTTGTCGGCCTTCCCAGGCTTCTCCATCCCTCTTCCTGCGCGGGACCCCCCTGCCTGGTCACATGCTGGCGGCCCACGCTTCTTAGACGTTGCCTTTCCCCGTGGTCTGGTAGGACAGCGTCTCTGATCCAGAACACCTTAGCCTGCGCCGGTTTCCTGGAGCTCTCCTCTCTAGCCATGGTTCGTCGGGTGGAGGACTCCTGGCACCCTTCCATCACGCCTCCGGGTTGATCTGCTCTTCTTAGCGGAGTCGCCTACCGCGCCGCCTACCTCGCGTCGGTCTACGCTTGGCTGCCTCCGCCGATTGTGCCCTGACCCCGCCTAGGCCGTCTTTTTCCCTCGAGGTCTCATGTTCCCCATGTTTCGCTGAGGCCTCCGCGTGGCAGGAGGTTTCGCCTCCCTCAGGTAAGTTGCCATGGAGGTTTTCCGATTCTCAGACTCGCCAGCCTTCTACAGCCGCCGGTTCTTCGTTCCGAAGCCTGGAGGGAGTGGCGTCAGGTTTCTTTCTCTCGGTCTGTACAGATTAAGGCCCTCCTTCCGGACGGAGACTGCCAGAGCCCTGAAAGCAGCGGTCCAGCCTTAGACTTCGCAGTCGGCTTGGACCTTTCCGATGTGTACCTGCTGTCTCGATGCTCCAGGCCCCCAGGAAGTTCGCTGGTTGCGATCGACGGCGTCTTCTCCAGTTCACCGCGCTCCCGTTCGGTCTCAACCTCTGCCCTGGCGGTTCACCGGGCCGATGGACTCCTTAGTCGCCAAGGCCCGACAGTCCTCCTCCAGTCCGACGTCGATCTACCCAGACGACCTCTTCCTTCGCCGCCAGTCCGAGAGCTCTCGCGACAGACAAGGACGCGCTACTGCACCTCCTGACGCACTTGGGGCTTCCTAGTAAACGAGGGCAAGTCTGATCTCACTCCTTCCCTAGGTCGTCTCTACGCCCAGCCGTTTCAGCTGCATCTCCTACTCCTTGGGCGCCCGGCTTCCGGCGACGTATCGACGATGGCGCCGGTGCCCCAGATGCTGTCACCTCGCCTTCGTCGGTGGACCGACGCCGCTTGGCTAGCTTCGGCAGTTCCCCGGGCATCTTCTCCGCCCCAGTACTCTCTGGGTTCGACGCGAGCCTCTCTGGGTGGGATGCTCATCTCCTGCCTTGGTTCCTCTCGACTTCCGGCCCTCGACCCTCGGATTACGCACTATCTCATCGTCTGGCCAGTGATGCAGGCCGTTGACAAGCCCTTCATTGCTGGGATGACCTCCTCAGACACCAGGAGCTGCTCGCCCTCTCTGACAACACACCTTTGGTGGATTACTTCCAGTTACAAGGTGGCACACGCTCTCCCGAGCTTGGTATGCTTCTCTACTAGAGCTGGCGTTGGTGCGAGGACCAGACCTTTCTTGGCGAGCCCGACACATTCCCGGACAGCTGTACGTCTGGACCGACTCGCTGTCTCGCCGCGGCCAGCTCTTACACGCGGATTGGACCCTTCGGCAGGACATCTATCGGTTGACCCGCGCCCGTTAGGAGTCTCCCCAGGTCGACTTGTTCGCCACAAGGTGGAACCTTCAGCTTCCCCTCTTCATCCCCCCGATTCCCGATCCCCGTGCTTGGGCTGTTGATGCGCGCTCCATTCCCTGGGACGTCCTGGCGGCCTCTGCCTTTCCTCGACGGTCGTCGTACCCAAAGTCCTCCTCAACCTTCGGCGCTGCTCGGCGGCCCTCCTGTTAGTCGCTCCATTCGCCTGGATCCGCCACTGGAACACCGGCCTTCTCAGCCTCGCCACGGACCCCCCCCCCATGCGCCTTCCCACTCCTCGCACCATGCTCAAGCCACCGCGCCAGCCGCTGTTCCTCCCTGCTCAGAGCGGCTCATCCTTCACGACTGGAGGTTGTGCGGCAAGCCCTCGGTGCTAGAGGCTACTCGGGTACAGCGGTGGAGGCGATTGCTGCGGCCCGCAGACCTTCGGCCATTCGAGTCTACGTGGGACATGGCGAGTCCTGTGTTCCTGATGCCCCGATCACAGCCTGAACCTCACGGATTTGTCGTATCCGCAGCTGGCGGACCTCTGGCTCGGCTGAGACCTAGACCTAGCCCCTTCACGGTGAGGGGTCACCTGTCCAGGTTCGCTCACACGTTGACACTGCGGACACCCAGACCCGGGCGCCTGCACAGACCTCACCGACCTTATGGGACACTTCGGCAGCCGGCGCCCGGCCTACCGCTCGCTCCTCCTCCGCTGGGACCTACCCTGGGTGCTAACGTGGTTGAATTCTGCCTGATTCGAACCCTTACAGTGGCCCGTTTGCAGATGTGACACGCTACACGTGCTTCCTGCTGGCCCGGGCTACCACCTCACGGGGGAGCGAGCTACACGCGCTTAGGCGCATCTTATCTGCTTACAGTTCTGAGCGGATGGGTCCGTGCTACTTCTCACTGCCCCTGCCTTCCTTGCCAAACAGGTCTCCTCTGACCGCGCCGCAGGTTTCACCTTACGGCCGCTACGAAACAAACCCCTGTCACAGGAGACCAGGTAACAGGATCCCGTGCGCACCTTTTGACTGCTCTGCGACAATCTAAAGCCTTCCGCAGAGGGCGTGCACGCCTCTCCCTACCTCTGAGACCGGCGGAATGACATAACAGCCCAGACGTTCTCTTCCTGGCTCCCTGAGTCATATGCTCCGCCTATCAAGATATCTCCCTGCAGGGAGCGAAGAGGCTGCACATATGCGCACACGAGGTACGAGCCATGGCCACGAGCGCCACGTTTGGTAGAAACTGCGCTGTCACGGACATCGTGGCTACCGTGGACGGGAAGACTGAATCTGTATTCGCCCGCTTGTGCCTCAGGGACCTGGCGGGCCAGCGAAAAAATCTCGCAATGGTGGGGGACATCGCCGCGGTGCAACACTCCCTCCCGGCGCCACCGGCGCCGTTGGTATACACTTCGCTAAAATTGTCGGGAGTTTGCGACTGGGAGGACGGCTCTGTTCCCTCCTAGGGAGTTGTCATGCGGCACCCTCCGCCTCATCGCAATTCTTCCACAAAGTCATGTCATCGGTAATGTTTTTGAGGAAACAAATTCATTTTTCTCTAAAAGGTATTTTTTCGAAAAATACTTACCGATGACATGACTCGGATGGCCCTCCCACCTGCCCCGCTTGCCGCTTTCGAGCGAAGTATCTGACTGGTTGGTCTCGTGACAGGAACCGGTAAGGAAGGAGCGGGAGTTAACTCTCGGCCCCTCTGGGGTTCCCCGAGTGCCTAGCGGGTTGTGTAGGCACACAACGGGTAAGTAGGCTAAAATTGAGCTAGTAGTAGACATTTCCACAAAGTCATGTCATCGGTAAGTATTTTTCGAAAAAATACCTTTTAGAGAAAAATGAATTTTACTGTGAAATTGATTTTTCTTAAAATCAGTAAAAGACACTAGTAACATGTTTTTTACATGAAGACAAATGAAATAACAACAATAGGACAAAATTAATTTCATTCTGTGATGAAATTTAAGCAATAACCTGAAAATGGTAACCTGCATGATGCGCGTCACCAGTGCATGAAAATTACCAAAAATGAGGGCAAAGCAAAAAAAGAAAAATACAATAGTAGGTGAGATGAAATAAAAGTGTCAAGCAAACACACACACAAACAATCTGTGTTGGTTTTTCTTTTTAAATAACACATAGGCTACAAACACGACGCTGATAGTGATAGCTGTTTCCGAACTACCTGCATGACGTATGACACCAAGTGAAAAACGTAAACACAACGCGAATGCACTAGTCTTATCCACCCAAAAGCTCCAAATATGCATTCGGTTTTAAAACAAGACCTTTAATTCAATTCAATACAGCATTAGAAACACTTGTGAACTCGCCTATAGCACAAGATGACACAAAATTAAAGGCAAACCAGCGTCGATCTTTCAAGTCGGGCAGAACCACACTGCCGAAAAATTTTCACGGTAATTTGCGCACATGGGATACTGTGTGTGTGACACATCATTGATCTTGGTCTACAAAACCAAGTCACATGACCATTTCCCGCAAAACGTCATCAGGGTTTGTGCAGTGTTTGAAAATAAACCTTCCAGTACCTTTCGGACCTCACAATTTTATCGCGTTCTTAAAATATGAATAAAAAACAAACGCTGGTCATTTGCGTGATGTCTGTGACGTCATAATCAAAACAAGCCATCTACAACCTCCTGCAGTATCTGTATTCTTATAAATCATAAAAATATATGTGTATTTCATGAGATTTTCAGGTAGGACTAAAGTTTTCTTTGTTTCGTTACTTTGTCCTCTGCTTCACCTTTTTTTAAAGACCGTGTGTATGTGACGCCTCTGGTGCGCAAATTACCCCCAATTTCAAACCCAAATTTCACAGCAGAAACAAATGAAATTGATGTTTTTCAACATTCTGCTGCTTTACTAAACTATCGATAATCACATACAATCAAATAAATGAGGGTTGATAGTGTTGGTGTTGAAATATGGATCGATAATATGGCAGGGGCAAGGTTTTCCATTTCGTCGGCGCCATTTTGAGCATAATAATCGTAATTTAAATACAATTAAAAATACTAATCATTGAATTTTTTTTAAGCTACTGATTTTCCAGATACAATAACATTAGTAAATCACAAGACTGGTTAGATTTTTCCAAAACAAATAGTATGTATTAATATTTGGGGTTTTGAATGCTGTGACCCCTCATCACTACGAGTACTGGAGAATGACTCGTATGCTTTAATAAAACTTAGTAGCTAAGGTGGTGCTGCAAGGTGGTGACATGGGGAAGATAGAAAATTTTCCCCTAGTAGGACAATAAACTAATGAAAACAAAAATGATGCAGAGGCATCTCTAGGCAAGTGTCAGGACTCGCTGTGTAAAACCATTAACCATCGACATAATTTACTATCCCAAAACTGAAGTCAACCACTGCAGTCTTTATCATTTGACTGTTTTGTTTGTAGGAGTATACTGACGAGTAAAAGAAATGCGACATGTTAGTGGTGCCGATGATTCCAAAAATGTTGCATATTATTTGCTTGTCGGTATACTTTTATCTGTCATCTGGCCTTTCCTATACCTTCCATGTTTTTCATATCTGTTTTTGTTATGTGGGTATGGATGTTCCATAGCTGTTGATTTTTGTTTTCTCAAAACTCTTACCGATGGCATGACTATAGGAAGGTATACTTAGCATACCGATTTCAGCCTAAGCATCCGATGTGTATACTATACAACTAAGGAGGCGACTTCAGGGCGTCGTCACCAAGCCCTGAGTGGCCTCCCCTTCCTCCATATCCGGTGACGTCCTTCCCGTCAGTCTTTTTTGCTTAGCGCTTCCGTAACGGTTGTGTTCAGCCTAGATGGATTTTCTTCAACGGTTTTCGTCGTGTTACCGGTGTGTTTCGTGGGAATCAACTGGCAGTGTGTTTTTTCTTGGCTTCCTGACAGATTGTGTCTTGTCTTTGGCAAGATTCCTGGCGGATTAAAAGAGATAGTCACCAAAATGACAAGTTTACAAGTAAAGACCTGCGTGCAGTGTGGAGCCTTTCAGTGGCCCAGCGACACCCATGTTGTCTGCCTCCCCTGTTCCGGCTGTGCATCCGGACAAACTTGTGACACTTGCGCCAACTGGGTAGAGGAACATTGGTCACAGCTATGGGGATTTTACCGGCGCGAAAGACCTGCGCCTTCCCAGACCTACCCTCCTACACCCACCCTCCCTTCTACAGCAGCAGGGATCGTCCAGCGCACATGCTCGGATTTTGGAGATTTGACTTCTAGTCGGGCCCAATTTTTACCTTCAGGTCCCCGGACAGTCAAGCCCTCTCAGACCTTGTCCGCCCGCTCCATGGCGGAGCACGGCCGACAGCGGTCTCGGTTGCCCCGCTACGCGGTTGAACTTTCTTTGGGCCCCGGCGTGTCTTCTAGGACTTTGTCCGCCCGCTCCATGGTGGAGTGCGGCCGGCAGCAGCTTCGGTCGCCCTGCATCGTGGTGAACGACAGACCTCCTATCTCACACGACTCCCCTGGCACTTTGTCCACCCGCTCCACTTCAGAGCGCGGCCGGCAGCGCCTTAGGTCGCCCCGCAACGCGGTGAACAACAGCTCCCCCATTCGTCATTTAGCCTCTAAGGCAGTGCCAGTGCATCAACAACACACAGCCACCCCCCCCCTCCGCCCTCCCCCCCGCACTGGCGCCACGAGACCAAGATGTGTGACGTGCAAAGTACAGCCCCCGGTCCATCCCTTATTCAGGCTCTCGCTCTGCCGCCCCGAGGAAACGGACAGCTTCACGCCCCCCGCGGCATTCTTCATCGCACAAGTGGCGGCGCTCACCTGCGGCGGTGCGGGAAACTTTTCAGAAATCCTCCTCTTATAAAGACGAGTGCACCAGGACCCGACGGGCGGATCCATGCGGACGCAATCGTTCCCCCAGTAGTCGCCGATCCTCTCACCGCAGTGATCGGTCGGTCCGCTGCAGTCCGAGGGAATCTTCTCCTTCGCTTCGCCACCTCCCCCCTCATCGGATCAGCCATCAGGTGAGCCATCTTTCTTCCACCTTACACACTGATCGTCGGCTGCATGCTACAAGGGACGTCCCATCATCCCAAGCTTGCTCTTGTGATATGCACATGCTACCCTCAAGCAATTTTCCTTCCTTGACCGGGTCGCGGCTTCCCTCCCAGCGGTCGGCTTCTCTTGCTGATGAGAAGGTCCTGAGTATACTGCCAGAGGATTCTGTCTCGGCTCTGTTTTTCGATGATCGTCATTCTGCGACTCTGGTCTCTCGGACTTCCAGCAGCTCCTTGGCACAGGCTCCCTTCGTAGCCCCGAGCACAGAGACTCTGCGGTCTTTAGACGAAGCCGCACGGCTGATTTCGTCCATTCTTCCACTGGACGCCTGTCCCCCGTCTCCCCCTCTCAAGAGGAAAGCTTCCACTTTCGTGGATGCCCCCAGGCAAGCCAAGAGGTTCAAGTCCCTCCCACAGCCCCCAGGGTTCCGGGATCTTGCGGACGCATTTTCGGCGCACTTACAGCAGGTCTCCTTCGGTGACTCAAGCTTCTTCGCAGACTCCAAGTTGCCGGAGGGGTTGGATATCGCCTTTCGCCAGCGTTGGACATTCTCAGGCCTTTGGTTGCCCCCTTCCAGCAGTGGATATTGCAGCGGAAAGTCAGGCGGGCGGCCACAGATCCCTGCAACTCCGGATGCCACGAGGACTGGACAAGACAGCGGTCCTCATCCGCAATGCTCTCTCCTGTGCTGGTTTTTGGGACCTAGCGACGCAGGCCGTGGTGAGACGTGTGGAAGATGCCTGGCACCCCTCTATTTCGCCTCTGTTAGGAGACATCCTCGCCTTAGCGGTGGCTGCTAACCGGGCTGCATACCATACTTCCGTGAACGCCATGGCCACATGGCTAACTTTCAGACTGCCCGCAAGGCCGTGGGTCGCGCCCTGCGGACAGCTAGACCCAATTCTCGCCCCTACTCCAGGGGCGCCCGCTTCGCCACTCGTACCCCAGCTGCCGGCCGCTCCCGTCCTTTCCCCACCCCAACTCCCTCCTGGCCCAAACACGCCTGGCGGACCAGTCGTGGGAGGGCCCTCTGACTCACACCTATTACTCCCCCCGCCACTTTCTGCAGGGTCTCCAGTTGGCGGGAGGCTAGCTCTGCACAGGGACGCGTGGCAATCACTACTACCGGACGACCCTTGGGTCCTCTTTACCATCTTAGAGGGCCTCCTGGGCTTTGAAGGCGTCGATTCAACCGCTAGACTTTGCAGTGAGTCTCGACTTGGCGGACGCGTACTTTCACGTTCCTGTGCATCCGGCCTCCTGATGGTATCTGCGCTTCGCGTTCCGCGGAGTGGTGTATCAATTTTGGACGCTCCCCTTCGGCGTCAACCTCAGCCCTTGGGTTTTCACCAGAATCCTCGACGCAGTTGTCGCAAAATTCCGCCGGTCGTCCTCGAGTCCGACTTCCAACTATCTGGACGATTTGCTCCTCCAGAATCAGGTTGCCTCCACTCAGGAGAGGGACAGGGAAGCACTGATCATTCTCCTTCGCCAGCTCAGTTTTCTGATCAATTTCGGCAAGTCGGACCTTGCACCATCTCGCCGATTCGTACACCTCAGCATGGAATTCCTGACCGACCTCAACCGCGTCCGGCTTCCCGCAGCTCGGATTCAGCAGTTGGCAGCACTGGCGCTCCAGGTCTCGCATGCGGCGGCGGTTCTGGCCAGGGTATGGCTCCAACTCCTGGGACTCTTCAGCGCGGCAGCGGACCTTCTGCCCCTCGGCAGACTCTACTTCAGGCCGGTACAGTTGCATCTACTCCTCCACTGGCGCCCATCGTCTGGCGATCTGACAACCCCTGTTCCAGTGTCTCCTTTGGTCAGACCTCACCTCCAGCGTTGGACGGATCCTTCCTGGCTTGCATCGGGGGTTCCCCTCGTCTCCCCCTCTCCTCTACTCTCCATCTGCACAGATGCGAGCCTAGCTGGCTGGGGTGCACACCTCATCACAGCCTCGGGCAGCTGGCTGCAAGATCACGTCGGCAAACACATAAATTGGCTGGAGCTAAAGGCCGTTTGGCTTGCCCTCGTTGCCTGGGAAGATCGTCTCTCTCTCAGCAAGCAGTCCTGATTCTCTCCGACAACACCACGGTAATTGCTTACATCCAGAACCAGGGCAGGACACGGTCGCCCTCTCTCTGCATGCTCCTGTACCAAATTCTCCTGTGGTGCAGGGATCGCGGCATCACTCTTCGAGCGCGACACATACCCGGCCACCTAAACGTCCTCGCAGACTCCCTCTCACGGCGAGGCCAGCTTCTCCACACAGAGTGGTCTCTCCGTCTGGACTTCTTCCGTCTCATCTGCACCCGATGGGAGACGCCGATGATCGATCTCTTCGCCACACGGTGGAACAAGCAGCTTCCCCTTTTTGTCTCTCCCATTCCGGATCCCCAGGCCTGGGCGGTTCTTCTGTTGGTGGCGCCCTTCAGCTGGACCAAGAGTTGGACCACAGACCTCCTGAACCTGGCCACAGATCCCCCCTTGCGACTTCCCACCCCCGGCACGATGCTCAAGCAGCCCCGACAGAGTCTTTACTACCCGTGCCCGGAGCAGTTGCTCCTTCACGCTTGGAGATTGTGCGGCAGGCCCTCGCCGCAAGAGGCTTCTTGAGTGCAGCGGTGGCGGCTATCGCAACAGCCCGCAGAGCTTCCACCCGGAACGTTTACGAGGGCAAATGGAGAATACTACATATCCTGGTGCGCTTCCCAGCAGCTTTCTCCCACGGATCTGACTATGCCACAACTGGCCGAGTTCTTTCTGTGGCTTTTCGTCCAGCAGAACCTTGCGCCCATCCCATCAGGGGATACTTGGCCATGATCGCAGACACTTACCGCCACTTGGGTCGTCCGGACCCAGGGACCTGAAAAGATATCTCGGACCTGATGGCACACCTAGACCTTCAGCGGCCGGTCTCACAATCTCTAGTCCCGCGCTGGGACTTGACCTGGGTTCTGACATGGCTCAACTCTAGCCGCTTTGAACCTCTCCCCTTGGCATGGTTCAGTGACTTAACCAGGAAAACATGCTTCCTGTTGGCACTCGTCACAGCATCCCGGGTGAGCGTGTTACATGCGCTCTCAGTGTGCTCTGCCTATCTGCAATTCCGGACCGATGGTTCAGTGCAGCTTCTCACCGACCAGTCCTTCTTAGCCAAGAATCGCCCACCCGCAGCTGCTCCACAGGTCATAACGTACGCCCCCTCAGACGTACTGACCAGTCCCGGGAGTCCCATCAACAGGATCTGGTCCGAGCGCTGCGAATTTACTTGCGCAGAACGAAACCACTCAGACAAGGACGTGCCCACCTTTTCCTGCCCTTGGCCCCTGGCAGACATGATATCTCCGCACAGACAATATCATCCTGGCTACGCTGGGTCATTCGGTCTGCGTATGCAGAACTCTCCCCTGAGAGAGCAAAAACGATGCGCATACGGGCACACGAAGTAAGGGCAGTGGCAACGAGCATCGCATTTGATCGCAACTGCGCAGTACACGACATTGTGGCGGCCGTGGGCTGGCGGGCGGAATCCACCTTTGCCCACTTCTACTTGAGGGACCTTTCCGGTCAGCGTGACAGCCTGGCCATGGTGGGGGACATCTCGGCAGCGCAACACTCCCTCTGGGCACCGCCAGCGCAGTAGGTACGCATAGCTGAAATCATTGGGAGTTGAGCGCATGTGGGGGGCCTCGATAACCTAAAGCACGGGGAGTGCACTTCCTGGCGATTTTCGCTTGGGGGTTGGTGTTCTAGGCTGCACCCACCTCCTATTCGATATTTTTCCTATTAGTCATGCCATCGGTAAGAGTTTTGAGAAAACAAATGTATTTTTCTCTAAAATGTATTTTTTCGAAAAATACTTACCGATGGCATGACTCGGAGGTCCCTCCCTCCTGCCCCGCTTGCCACTATTGAGCTAAGGCAAAAGACTGACGGGAAGGACGTCACCGGATATGGAGTCGCCTCCATAATTGTATAGTATACACATCGGATGCTTAGGCTGAAATCGGTATGCTAAGTATACCTTCCTATTAGTCATGCCATCGGTAAGTATTTTTCGAAAAAATACGTTTTAGAGAATAATACATTTTTTGCAGAAAGGGAAAATACGGATCATAAATGATTCAGCATGTTTGCCTGTGTGGATGTGTGATTTTCATAGATCGAGCCAGGCTGGGCTGCCGTCAGAGACCCAAGAACTACGCAGTAAGATTAGGGAAAGTGGCAATGCCAAAATAGTGAATGGGCTGTCATCAGCGACAAGAACTATGGAAATTCTCTACAGTGAAGTGGAGAAAGTCATGAAGGCAGTGAGTTTTCTTCTTGTCTTTATCTGTTTTGCTAATGGTCATGTCTTGGTGTGTGTGTTTGTGCATGTGTACGTGCCACATTATTGGCATTCATGTTATTGTCATGCTAAAGTTACACAGGCTTGTGAAGAAGTAACACCCAGGAAACCAAAAGTCCTGTGGTTGATGCCTTAGCTGGCCCACGCACAGCTGTGCATCGGCCAGTTAAGGCTGACATCAGCCACAGGACTTTTTGCTCATTGGGTATCAAGGGGAAAGCCACAGACTGGACCGTTTTGTAGTTAATTTCACAATATTCTGATGCGGATAATACTGAGGCTGACTTGTATTTTCACCCATGAATAATTTTTGGGGGGTACAGTTGCCATTGTGTGAAAGATTTTACCCTTTGGCTGTCCATAGCATTTTTTGTTGTGATGATTTCTACAGAAATCACGGTGACAACAGTGGTTACTGACAGCCAAAGGTTTACAACAATTGTTAGTCACTGAATCATTAGATTATTTGCAAAGTTGTATGTGATAACATGGTTTCAGGAGCTTGGTGTGGAGGCTCGTGAGGCCAGCACCAGTGAAGACATGGGATTTGGGGAAGGGCTTGACACAGGCATGGTGTGCGGAGGGACCGTGTGGGACCAGCACTATGACTACCAACAGCTAGAGGCACTCAACCATGCTGTCCACGCCAGCTGTGAGCTAGGCTTTGAAAAGGTGAGTTGATTTGCTTATCACGTGTGGCCATCAGGATTGTAACGCACGCAGACTTTCAACCAGTCACATGCACAGACTCACAAATGCAACGGGCACATGCACAAACAACACTAACTCTCATTTGGACACATTCGTGCAGTATAAACGCAAAACATCATTTCTTTCTTTCTGTGGCCCATATAATCCTAACTAACAAAAATTACTCTTCACAAAATACACAATTCTCAACACTAGCACATCACACTCAATCCACACACAATATAATAAAAGCCAGGTTAGGTAAACTGGCCTCATTATCCAACCTGCTCAACTGGTGTTATCGTTCTGTATCATTCACATGTTGCTCCATGTCTAGGCGTGTAGTTTCTTTCGTCACGCATTCCTGAAGCTGTCCCACGCTCCCTGAGCTGTGGACGTCCTCTCGACACACTCCTCTAGCACATCTTCTGTTGACTTTGATGGCTCGGCACCAAGTCTCTCGCTCCCCGAGCGGTGAATGTCCTCATGACACGTTCCTCCAGCGGCAGCCTCTGTTGACTTCTCGGCATCAAGTCCCTCGCTCCTCACAAGAACTTTGTACAATAAAGTTCTAATGTCATAACACTTGCTTAACAAACACATATTGGATGATATGAGGTACATTACATAACCTGGCTGATACAAATAAATCTACATGTTCATTCACACACTCGTGCTTCATAAAACAGAATACTAGATTCACAACACACCACAACTCAGTCACTACACTGAAAAAGACTATAACATGACGCATGCCCCATACAATAGTTCGTACCTAGGAAAAGATTATACTTAACAGACCAGCATACTACCTTCAAAAACAACCTAGGCATACACACATCACATTCCTCAGTTATCCATCCCGGTAAATAACTAAATAGAAAAATCCCCAGTTATCTCAACAAGTTCTAAACTGACATAACTGAACCATATCCACGCTAAACAACCGAACTAAATCTTACTAACGCATACTACCTTTAACTCACTAGCTGTCAATATTACATATAAAAATGTACCTGAAATCTAGGTTTCAGAGTCTTGGAATACTGCTAGTGTATCCGACATATGTCCATCCTCTATGACAGAATAGCATGTACTAACTGCTCTTGAGCTCTGTTAGGCTGAGCTGCGCCACTAAAACTCCGTGCAGATCGTTGCCCTCGCGACCGCATGGAACCATTGAAAACACGGAACATTTGACACCTGAAAAACCCACTGACAAGACAGCACAATGCAAAATCCCTGTATGCGTGGGCATAGAGCTTCATCACAAGGATAAATGGCCTATTCATGGACACAGACTGACTGCTAAAATCAAAACTTTTGATAATGTCTGTTCTTGAACTGCTATGGCTTGCAAGTTTTGTCTGAGTGCTGTTTAGACATAGAGCAAGGAAACAGTACTATTGTCTCAAGCTAAATCTGAATTAATTTATCAGTCTATCGATCAAAATCATGTTCTGTACATTTGCAGAGAAAATTGATCGCTCTGTCGCTATAGTTCAGTGCCTGATTAGCTTAGCAACTGAAAATTCTACAAACTGATTAGGTGCTACCATAAGTTGTTGCAGTCAATCTGCCCCTTTTAGAACAGTGCTAAGTTGAGTGCTACTAGTTTGTGAATTCATGACATGTTAACACATTGAGGTGTGTGGTTGAAGTTCCAAAATTTGGGAACTGTCCTCTGAAGATTACATTATTGTTCAGGAAACAGATCAACTATGAAGGTTCAAGGATTGTGCCTGGATAGCTTGATCTGGATGCACCAAGCTATTCTGGCACCATCCTTGAACTATCATGGTCAATCAGTGTTTAGGCAGAGTTGGTATACCTCGCCCTGTACCTAGGTTAAACGCACCAGTGGCATCATTACTGCGATTTTCGCATCTGTCCGGTCACTTGGACTGGTTCTGTGCACCAGAACTGCACGCGCAGGTAGGTTTCTGCACTAGTGTGGTCTTGTACGTTCCCGCGGAAGATTGTGATCGCAGCCGAAAAAGCTATTTTTCAAATCTGCCAAATCGTGGGATGTCTCGTGCTAGCATAAGGATGCATTATTGCCTGACTGCATATGGGAAAGGGTTTATTCTTTATTCATCTTATTTTGCAGCAATCAAACGTCACGTGATTCTTTCTCTGAGATTGCTCATTACAAGTGCAGAGAGCACACGCTCTAAACTGATCTGGTGCACAGGACCGGTCCGAGTTACTGGTCAGGTGCGAAAATATCTACAATGGCGCCGCTGGTGCATGTCACCTAGGCGCAGGGCAAGGTATACCAACTCAGCAGTATTTAGTTTTAGTGTGTCAGGGCTGAGCAGAGTAAAGGATGACATTTATTTCTTCAAAAACGTTACCGATGGTATTACTGATAGGAAGATATACTTAGCCTATCAATTTCAGCCTCCAAAATTGTTGTGTTGCTACACAACCCGGGACGTAACTTTAGTAAGCAGTTACCTAATCCCCTGAGTGGCCTCCCTATCCTCCAAGTAGCCTCCCTTCCTAATCTCGCGAGAGTCCGTTATTGCCAGTTCTTTACTTAGCTTCCATTTTGTTTGGTTTCCTCATCATCAGTCTCCACGTTTGTTTCATCAAAAACGTTACCGATGGTATTACTGATAGGAAGACATACTTAGCCTGTCAATTTCAGCCTCCAAAATTGTTGTGTTGTTACACAGCAAGGGACAGCAAGCAGCTACCCCATCCCCTGAGTGGCCTCCCTATCCTCTGGATAGCCTCCCTTCCCGATCTCGCGAGAGGCTGTTATTTTCAAGTTCTATACTTAGCTGCCATTTTGTTTGGTTCCGTAGTTTTCAGTCTCCGTGTTTCTTCGTATTCCTCATTCGTTTTTGTCGGTTCGATCTTCCCCGATGGCCAGGTAAGGCCTCGGACATTGTCTTGCCCGGCGATTACAGCTTACTGGGGCAATTTCCGTGGAATTACGGCGTTTTGGCCTTTTCTTTCGACTTCGTCTCCGTCGGTCGGTTGCAACGGTCATACACTTGGCCTTCGTGGCCCCGAACCCTGCGCGGTTATCCTCTGTTTGCATGATTTGTTGCAGTAGCCAACTCAGAATGTGCCCCGCCTGCGGCAACTTCCTGTGGCCGTCGGATTTGCATCTGCGCTGCTTACCGTGCTTGGGCTGCACATCTGATAAGACTTGCGCTACTTGCGCTGTTTGGAAAGAAGACCGTTGGTCTCAAATGTGGAGCTTCTATCATCGCAAGCGCCCCATTCCTTCTTCTACGGCTCCAGTCCCACCAGCTCCTCCCACTTCGGCCGCAGTTGATGGGTTGTCCAGTCGCTCTCAGTCCCCGGACTCCGTTCGCTCACTCACTCTACACTCCCGTGCCCCGGTTCCGGGACCCTTGCAGGTATTTTCGCCTATCCCTCCGGACAAGGCGACGGACGCTGTCCCTTCTGCTGTGGGAGGTAAGTTCTTTTCCTCTCCTATGCATTCTCGCTCTCAGAAGCACTGTTTACTATCGGTCCCGCGCACCCGCTCTACAGAGACGGGTCACTCGCGGCGACTTCCCCCTCTCCCTCAGGGGACGGGACACCGGCATCCGATTAACCCTGGCACGGTTACCGATCAGACTGGTGTGGCCTTGCCCACCTACACTTTTCCGCCTCCGCGTTGCCATAGCTCGTCTCTTCATGACCCTTTGCACGGCGCGTCAAGGCTTCCGGTGTCCCCTAGCGCCCCGGCTCGTAGCCGGTCTCCGCGCATACACCGATCAGACACTTTTTTGCATAAGCGTCGCCATAGCTCGTCACTTCATGACCCTTTGCATGGCGCGGCGAGGCTTCCGGTGTCCCCTAGCGCCCCAGCTCGTAGCCAGTCACCGCGCATACACCGATCAGACACTTGTTTTCTCAAAACACATTACCGATGGTATTACACTTAGGAATGGCTCTTAGCTGGCCTAATTTTAGCCAAATTTTGGTTGTGTCCGTATAAGGGGGTGTTGGCAGGAGTGGGGCGCCATAGACTATGCCAAACCCGAATAGCCTCCCCTTACTCACATCCGGTACAAGATTACCCAGCATACCCCAGTTTTAGTTCTTAGCTGGCTGAAGTAGGTTGTGTCTGTTCGAGCTCCGCTTTGGTTCTTGGCCGGTCGTTTCGACCTTGACTGTTAGTTCGTTGGGACTTGAACTGTGGAGATGGTGGCGTGACTGGGGGTAGTAGTGCTCACGCTGTGCCGCCTCGTCGACCTGTGTGTTCTACGGGCCTACGGCTTGTACCATGGAGACTGTGACTGGCGGCTTCCGGACGCTGCTTCGGCCTGCGCTCCGAACCGGTCGGGCTGTGTGGCGTGCTGTTACGATATGGTGATACGTGGGTTTGCTCCTTTTTTCCGCCATGGCCAGGTAAGATCTCGGTGAATGCCCTCGACCGGCGCCCTTGGGTGGGAAGGAGCGCCGAGCGTCGGCACGCGCTGTACACTCGTTTCATTCGACTACATATTCAATTATGTCCGATTCGCCAGCGCGCGCGCGTTGTTATTGCGTGACCTTAGAGGCCACGCTCGCTCTTTCATCTTGTACCCTCTTGTTGCAGTAACTAGGTTCGGATCTGCACGATGTGTGGCGACTTTCAGGGCCCCTCGGACGAGCATGCGGAGGGCCTTCCCTGAGCAGGAGGCGAGTCGACCCACACTGGTGAGGTGTCCGCCTCATGACTGGAAGAGAGATGGTTAACGCTGGGGGGGCTTACCTCCGTTTGCGTCCTACTCAGAGGTCGGCCGACAGTGATGTCCAAGCTAACAAGGAGGGACCCACGTCAGGAACAGGGACTTCGTTGTCCCGCACAGAGATAGGGACTTCGTTGTCCCGCAGAGAACGTTCGACGTCTCAAGTCAGAAACAGGGACTTCGCTGTCCCGCACAGAGATAGGGACTTCATTGTCCCGCAGAGAACGTACGACGCCTCAAGTCAGAAACAGGGACTTCGTTGACCCGCACAGAGATAGGGACTTCGTTGTCCCGCAGAGAGCGTACGACGCCTCAAGGCAGGAACAGGGACTTCGTGGTCACGCACAGAGATAGGGACTTCGTTGTCCCGCAAAGAGCGTACGACGCCTCAAGTCAGGAACAGGGGCTTCGTTGTCCCGCACAGAGATAGGGACTTCGTTGTCCCGCAGAGAGCGTACGACGCCTATCCGAGATCGCCGGGCATTGATGTCCGAGTTTACAAGGTGCGACCCAAGTCAGCAGCAGGGACTTCGTTGTCCCGCAGAGAGCGTACGACGCCTATCAGAGACCGCCGGGCATTGATGTCCGAGATGAACAAGGTGGGTCCCAAGTCAGAGGCAGGGACTTCGTTGTCCCGCAGAGAGCGTACGTTGCCTATCAGAGATCGCCAGACACTGATATCAGAGTGTAACAAGGCGAAACCCAAGTCCGAAGCAGGGACTTCGTGGTCCCACAGAGAGCGTACCACGCCTATCAGATCGCCGGGCAGTGACACCTGGCAGGGACAAGCTGGGACCCAAGTCAGAGCAGTGGCTTTGTTTCCCCACAGAGAGCGTACCACGCCTATCAGATCGCCGGGCAGAGACGCCTGACAGCCACAAGGTCGGACTCAGGGCACAAGCAGTGGCCTTGCTGTCCCACAGAGAGCGTGCGACGCCTATCGGAGATCGTGGCCACGGAAGCAGTGGCTTGGTTGCCACTTCCCTCATACGAAAGTAATAAGTCGTGGCTGATTCTCTGTTTGTCTATTGACAAGGGGTATTTACCTAAATATTACTAAATTGCGTTGCTATCTTAGTGGCTTGGTTGCCCAGACCTGTTTACCATACACATTCGGCGTATTGAAGTACACTATTTGCTTGGGGTACACATACATGTGCACGTTATACACAAATACACATTTTGGAGAAACTGACAACTCACTGGCTTGTGAATAATACACATGTGAGTCCAAAGTACACTTTTAGTCAGTTGAAAGTACACTGACTGCACCCAGGGGGTAACCAGGTCGGCAAGTTGTCACTCAGAGAGCGGTCGGCGTCTTTCAGAGCTCGCCTGTCAGAGACGCCCAAGAGTAACAAAGGGGACCCCAATCAGAAGCAGTGCCTTGCTGTCCCACAGAGAGAGTATGTCGTCTGTCAGAGATCGCCGGACAGAGACGCCCAAGTGTTTTAAGGTGGGACCCAAGGTGGTCCCGGACCTGTAAAGCACAAGATACCTTGTTCTGGGCTCTGGTCAGCAGGAGAGGTAGCTGACAACCTCTACTTGCATGGCTAAACCAATGATTCTTCCACCGGCCCGGGACCCGGCCTCAAGAGTGACCCGCTCCACTGTCCTTCCGCAGGCCAGAGTGGACAAACAGCAGGTGGACAGAGCATCAAGGTGGGGCCCATGTCAACGGCAGTGACCTAGGCGCCCCGGCCCAGTAAGCTTGTAGTCACTGACTGCGGAGGGCTGGCGTCGGCTACCGTACCTACGATGCTTCCAGTCCCGGGCCAGACAAGTCATAAACGGACATGCAGAAGCGACTGCTCGGCTTCTCAGGCGCTGGACAGTGTCTAGTGTCTGTGAGAGCATGTGGGCGCGGTAGCAAACACGTATGAGTATGTACGTTTATCGTGGTGCGCGACACAGGGGTTAAAAGGTTGCTTTCCCAGCGGCTCAGCGGTTCGCCAGGCCGCTGGGGCGCGACACCTCTTATCCTTCCAAGGTTAGGTTCCTGGAACCTCTAATCCGATTTCTTTGCTTTGGGCAATAGAGATGAGAAAACAGAGGGGTATTCTGTCTCCCATATTTTAATCTAATTCAATAACTTGATTATCCCTTAAGGGCTATTACAATCAAATTGTGCTCATGCATTAAGCATTGATTAATTTAATTTTTCTTATTATTAGGTTGGGCGCCCTCGCCCGGGCTGCTCACCAGTTTTTTATGGCTTGTGGCGACCGCAAGGGCTACAGGACCACTGCACTTCGCACTGCAGGATCCCGGCTCGGTGATGTTGGGCCACGCCTCGCGCCGACCATGCAGACGAGAGCCGCTCTAGATGCAGTGCAGAAGAGACGATCTCACGATGGGATCCGGGTTCCGGCGTTCGCTCATGATCTTCAGTTCCCCTTCGGAAGCAGGGACTCGCCTCACAGAAGCCAGGGGTACGAGAGGAACAGGAGACGCCGTCCCAGTTCCATGGCTTGCTACGCAAGGGAAAGACGGGCTCTCCGAGTTTTCGCCACCGTTCGGGGGAGCGGCCCCCTGAGACTACGTTGTTCCTTCCAAGTGCGGGGTCCGCCTTCGTTGGATCGCCGCCGGCCGGAGTTTCCCGGACTTCGGAGGGGTTGGACATCCCTTCGCCTGCGGGCGGAACATACGGTTCCCGCTGGACGCCAGAGGACGTCATTCGCCGTGGCTGGACGAGGTTAGCTTCTCTACGTCGCTACGCTCGCAGTTCCGAGAGGTCTTGCGTTCGCCGGCTACTGCGAAGATTTACAGGAGAGTCTACTCGGGCCGGGGACTACGCAGGTCCCCTCATCGCGTCCAAGCATTCAAGTCCCTGCCCCTTCTGGTCGGCTTCTGTCTCCGCTTCAGGGCGCCGGGGGAGGCGCTGGTGGCTTCAGCTGGATCCTACTTTCTTCCGCTGCCAACGGGTGCTGCGTCCGTCCTGATCGATTACGCGCGGCTGAGTGGAGAGTCGGCCACGCAGGGCACCGCGCAGTGGAGAACTTCTTGGCCCCCTGGGCAGACCGACAAGGAGGCTTTCAAGGCCTGTCACGCAGCTGATTCACGCTGCGGGCGCCGCTGGATGTAGCAGCCTTCTTAAAACACTGTGGACCGTCAGACAGGATTGGCAGGGACCACTCTTCCGCGGAGGCGCGGTTCGTCCGAGGCACCGGATTGGGCGACTTACATCCGAGAGACGGAGGCGGCGACGGGACGCCAACGGCACACTCCTGTGAACGTCAGGGACAGCATACTCCAGGCGCGCGAGGGATAGAGGTCAGCGCGGGTGGAGGACTGGTCCGACAGACTTCACTGTGGACGCCGTCTTCATCGGGGGTATGCACACAGTTCAGATTAGCTCCGCCTGAGATGACTTGCGGCTAGTCGCTTCATTTCCCCGACGGGGTGCTACTCTTCGCTTGGGCCTGGCCGTAGTCAGCGGTGACCAGGCACGCTTGTCGCCTCCTTAGACGACAGCTTCGGGACCTAGCGGAAGCGTTCGCTTCCCTGGGTGGCGGCGACTTGGAGTTCCGGCAGGCTGCAGCGCCGGACCGGAGCGGATGGACTTACCCTCGGTAGCGCCTTCAGGAAGTTACCCTTTCGGCGCTGTGGATCCTGCGGCCGGGGGCGCAAGTACAGGGAGTTAGACGGGACAACTTGGCAGGAATTAGTTCCTGAGAGGTCGTTGCGCTCGGGCCTGTGGCAGTAGGGTCGACGCAGCTCTTACACTAGACGGTAGATTGGAGCACGATCTTCGTCCTTCGACTCGACACAAGTGCCTCGTCATCTCGGCAGATACCAGACAAAGACCTGAGAGCAGCGGTGCGTCTCCAGGACCTGGGACAACTCGAGTTTCGAAGTCGTAACCAGTTGGCAAGCCGGGCGGTAGGCTGGGATCATGCCCACTTCGCCGTCGACTAGAGGGCTGACGCTACGGGACAGGTACTACGTGTTTTCTTCGCCGGGATTCCGTCGAGGATGGAGTGCGTGGTCGTCCTGTTCGAGTGGGACTCCCAGTAGACGGGAGCAGGGCAGTGTAGGAGGGACTCTCAGTCCCTTCTTCAGCTCTCTTAGGACGGATGACTTACTAGGGGATCACCGTTCAACCGGACACCTCCTCTGCTTGGAGAAGGAGGGCGTAATTGGGAGAGGCTAGTGCGCTGGAGGCCTGCCGCGCGGGGAGGCGTCGCTGTGGCCAGATCTTCCAGCTCCACTGCTCGCCATCGAGATTGAATGACGAATTATACACTTGGTTGTCCGCCATTACTTGTGTTGCAGGTTGGTGGATGTAGGTGCGCACCCGGAGATTGGGCAGCAAGCCCTCTTCCACAGAGGCTTCCTACGGCGGCCATGGGTGCTACCGAGACAACCCGCAGACCCTCAACCAGTCGAGTTGCGAGGGTAGATGACGAGCGCTGTGTGACGGGAATGACAACCTTCTTCCTTCCGAACTGGACGAAGCCCCAGCTGGCAGGGTGCTTCCTCGGGGTTTTTCATCTCCTAAGGACGGCCCCCCTTTCACCGTTCAGGACTATCTCACCATGATCGCCGACTCCTACAGGCGATTGCGCTCATCAGACCCGGGTAGCTGCAAAACCTCACTTTCAGAGGCTCCCTTCGCTTGGAATGCCCCGCTGTGCTGCGCAGGGACCAAGTTCTACCTTGGGGGCTTACGGGATCTCAACCTCGTCTGTTGGAACCCGGCACATGACGCGCCTGACGGATGTTTCAAGGAGGAGAGCTTCAGGGCAGTCCTTGACTCAACCTCCAGGCTCAGTACTATGCACGCTGTCCACACACCCGGGTGGCTGGCAGTGCCAGTCGACCGGTTCATGCTACAGCTACCTGACACATCTGCCTGGACGAGACGCGGCCTACATGACGGCGACAGTTGTTTCGCCCTGCGCGTGTTGGGTGCCACCTGGGAGAACAGACTTCAAACCCGGTGACAGCCTTACCTCTTCCAGGGTCAGTATCCGTACGCGCTGTCGTCACACACACACAGATGGCGGGCTGTTACGGACGGAAGGCGCCGTGCAACTACTACGGTACCAGCCTTCAGGGCCAAGTCGTGGTCGCCTTGGCTGCCCTACAGTCTATGTCTGTCTGCCCGTACGAGTGGCAGATTCCACTCAGTAGCCCAGACAATAGGAACCGGTGAGAGTCTTCCGTGTGTACCTGCGCCGGACCAAGCTGGCGCAGGGGGACGCACACACCTGTTTTCTCCCTCTGTCCACAGGTAGACGTGGTATCTCAGCCCAGACCTGCTCCTCCTGGTTCCGGGGAGTTATCCGCCCGGCCTTCCAGGACGTTGACCTGTTGATGCCACATGTTGCACATCGCGGCGCACGAGGTCAGAGCCATGGCCGCAAGTTCCGCTGCGACAGCACCGGTGCAGTCAAAGTCTTGTGGCGGCTATGAGATGGCGAGCGGAGTCCACTTTCGCCCGCTGCTACCTGAGGGACCTCTCCTCCCAGCGACAGATCCTCTCGCTGGTGGGAGACACCGCAGCAGCGCAACACTCCCTCCCGGCGCCCTAGGCGCCGCAGGTATCTTAGCTAAAATTATCGGGAGTGTGCTGCAGGAGGGCGAGTTTGTGGGCAATGTGGTTGGCAGTAGGGGCGCTATAGCGGCACCCACCTCCTCTTTGTGATTCTTCCTAAGTGTAATACCATCGGTAATGTGTTTTGAGAAAACAAATGAATTTTTCAATTAAAATGCATTTTTTTGAAAAATACTTACCGATGGTATTACTCGAAGGTCCCTCCCTCCGGCCCCGCTTGCCGCAGTTCGCTAAGAACTAAACTGGGGTATGCTGGGTAATCTTGTACCGGATGTGAGTAAGGGGAGGCTATTCGGGTTTGGCATAGTCTATGGCGCCCCACTCCTGCCAACACCCCCTTATACGGACACAACCAAAATTTGGCTAAAATTAGGCCAGCTAAGAGCCATTCCTAAGTGTAATACCATCGGTAAGTATTTTTCAAAAAAATGCATTTTAATTGAAAAATTCATTTTTCCGCCTAAGCGTTGGCATAGCTTGTCACTTCATGACCCTTTGCTTGGCACGGCGGGGCTTCCGGTGTCCTCTAGCGCCCTGGCTCGTAGCCTGTCACCGCGCATACATCGATCAGGTGAGCAGTCCTCTCGGCGCCGCTCTCGCCTCTCTCGTTTGCTACATTCACCTTCCTCCCGGGACATTCTTTTTCGTGGTCGCCCTCGGAAACGGACGGAATTTGGACACTCTGTTCCCCGCGAATCGTCGGTCGCATGTCAGCCCCGACGCTCCCCTCTCGGCCTGGTTGGTGTGCGTCCTACGGTTCTGCCTTCCCCTCTGCGCCACGACCATGATCTACTTGTCCCGGGACGGGCGCGGTCCCGTTCACGGGTTTCTTCACGCCCCTTTGCGCAACATCGGCCCCTTCCGGAGTACATACGCCGCAGTCCATCCCCTGTTCGGCGTCAGTCTTCTCCCTTTTCACCTTCTGCTTCCTCCGGAGACAGTCCTCACACTCGAGGACGTTTGCACGGACACTCCTCTCCCACCCTTCGGCGGAGTCCTTTGGCCGTTCCCCTTCATGTGGACCGTCGTGCGGGGGTCGTGCGTCACTTGCTTTCCGATATTCAGCGTCCTTCTCTACAGGTTCCGGAGTCTATTGACGTAGACGTCCTCAGTCTTCACCCTGATGATTCGGCCTCCAATTTTGGAGTTATTGGTGACCATCCTGAGTCCCTGCTTTTCCTCCCTGCGGACTCTTCCTCCCACGTCGCTCCGGGTATCGAGACCAGGCGGTCGATCGAGGTGGCCTCGGGACTTATTCTTCGTTTCCTGCCCCCTGACGTTTGTCCCTCTGCTCCTCCACTCAAGCGCAAAGCTTCCGCTTCTGTGGATGCTCTCCTTCCTGCTAAACGCCTTAAATCTCTCCCACAACCGCCTGGTTTTCGCGATCTCTCAGACGCCTTTTCAGCCCAGTTACCTCTCGCAAATTCGAAGGAGTCTGTTTTCTTTTCGGATGCTAGGTGGCCGGCGGGCATCGATATCCGGTTTCGCCAGAGTTGGTATGCAGGTCACTCTCAGGCGTTTTAGTGCCCTTCGCCCTCGCTGGATGCTGCTGCAGATTTTCAGGCCGGAGGTCGCCATGCCGCCTTTGCTCGAGTTCCTCGAGGTGTTGATAAGACTGCTGTCCTCATTCGCAACACACTGGCATGCTCCGGTTTCCTAGACCTCGCGACACAGGCGATTGTTCGGGCGCTTGAAGATAATTGGGACCCTCGTTCTACCGCTCCTCTTCATGAGATCCATTCTTTGGCTGTGGTGGCAAACAGGGCTTCTTACCACGCCTCGACCAATGCAATGGCTGCCGCCATCAACTGCGACTTAATCTGCCGAGATGCGGTGCTCGACGCTTGCGTTGGGTTACCTAAGTCTGTCAAATCCCAACTCTGCCAGGCTCACATTGGGGGTCATTTGCTTTTCGGCTCCACCTGGCAGGCTGTGAAGGAGTCTAACAAGGATATCTGGCCTACTTCTTGCCCTTTCTCGTGCTTTCATTCGGCCCGCAAGGCCATGGGTCGCGCCCTGCGGTCCTCCAGACCCGCCCCTCGTCCCACTTCCAGTATGCCTTTCGGCCCTTCCCGTCCCAAAGCCTTTGGCCGCTCCCGCGCCCTCCCCGCCCAGGCCTCCTCTTGGCCTGGTCGGGGCCGGCGGCCCGGCCGGGGGAGGGTCCGCTGACTCTCTTCCCTCCCTGCCCCCACCGACTTTGCTCGGATCACCAGTCGGCGTGGCGGCTATCCCGGCACAGCGCAGCATGGCGCTCACTGTTCCCGGGCGGTCCTTGGATACTCTCTACAGTTACGGCGGGACTCCCAACTCACTTTTCAAAGCCCTCCGCTGCTGCGGTGCTCCCCGCTTTGGACTCAGGTGCCGAGCGATCCGGTGAAAGTGGCGTAGTTACAGGGGGAGGTGACGGCTTTACTTCAGAAATCCGCTACAGAAGTGGTCCTACGACACGACTCTCCAGCTTTCTACAGCCGTCTCTTCATCGTTCCAAAACCCGACGGCTCTTGGCGTCCTGTAATCGATCTCTCCACTTTGAACAAGTTTCTTTCCGGATGGAAACTACAAGAGCTCTCCGGACCGCGGTCAGGCCCTTGGATTTCGCTATCAGTCTCGATCTGGCCGATGCATACCTCCATGTGCTCATGCATCCTTCGGCTCGCCATTATCTGCGATTTGCCTTCCGCGGGGTGGTTTATCAGTTCTGGGCCATGCCCTTTGGTCTCAACATCAGTCCCTGGGTCTTCACCAGGATCATGGATGCAGTGGTCGCACACGCTCGGCGGTCTTCTCTCAGTCCGACCTCGCACTGCCTCGACGATCTGTTGCTCCGAAATCAGGTCGTGTCCCACTTGTCCACCGACCGGGACGCTCTCCTCTGCCTTCTTCACCGTCTTGGTTTCCTGGTCAACTTCGGCAAGTCGGACCTATTACCTTCCCGCAGTTTTATTCATCTGGGTATGGATTTTCGGACTGACTTGAACCTGGTCCGCCTCCCTCAGACACGGATCGAGAATTTGGCAACTCTGGCTCTACAGATGTATCGTGCCATGGATGCTACTGCGCGGATGTGGTTGCAGTTGTTACGTCTCATGAGCGCTGCAGCGGACTTACTTCTTCTCGGTCGGCTCTACTCACGTCCGATTCAATTGCATCTACTCCTTCTCTGGGTCCATCTTCGGGGGATTTAGAAGTCCGCGTTCCTGTGTCTTCACTGGTCCGGCCCTTTCTCCTCTGGTGGACAGATCCCTCTTGGTTAGCGTCCAGAGTTCCCCTAGTGTCTCCAATACCTTACCTGTCGATCTGCACAGATGCCAGTCTCTCTGGCTGGGGAGCGCTCCTCCTCCCGGACTTTTATGAGACGGCGGGCCTTTGGCCAACGGATATGATGGGCAAGCACATCAATTGGCTAGAGTTGAAAGCAGTTTGGCTCGCTCTCATCGCCTGGGAGACGCGCGTGTCTCACCAGGAGGTCTTAGTCCTCTCGGACAACTTGACGGTTGTGGCGTACATTCAGAAGCAGGGCGGGACGCGTTCTCCTTCCCTGTGCATCCTTCTGTTCCACCTTCTTGTGTGGTGCCGGGATCGGGACATCTTGCTGCGGGCACGTCACATTCCGGGACGGCTCAATGTGTTGGCAGATTCTCTGTCCCGTCCAGGTCAACTTCTCCATACCGAGTGGACCCTCCGCCCCGACCCTTTTTGCATGATTTGTGTCCACTGGGAGACACCCATGATCGACCTGTTCGTGACGTGGTGGAATACACAACTTCCCCTCTTCGTCTCTCCCTTTCCAGACCCGCTGGCGTGGGCCGTAGACGCTCTCTCCATTCCTTGGGAGGGTCTCCTGGCCTATGCATACCCTCCCTCAGTACTGCTCCCCAAGATTCTCCTCAAACTCCGCGGCTGCAACACGGTGCTGTTCTTGGTAGCCCCATTCTCTTGGACCAAGAGCTGGACCATGGATCTCCTGAGTCTTGCCACAAATCCCCCGTTCCAGCTTCCAACGCCGCGGACGATGCTGAAGCAACCCCGACGAGATCTTTTTCACCCTTGCCCGGAGAACCTCCTCTTACACGCCTGGAGGTTGTGCGGCGTGCCCTCACAGCTCGAGGTTTCTCGGATGCTGAGGTGGTGGCTCTCGCTTCGGCCCGACGACCTTCCACCCGGAAAGTTTATGAGGGAAAATGGAGAGTTCTGCAAGCTTGGTGCGGTACTAGACAACTTTCCCGCACCGCTTTGACTATGCCTCAGCTGGCTGAATTCTTTCTGTGGCTCTTTCAGGATCAGTCTCTGGCACCCATTACCATTCGGGGATATCTTTCTATGGTGGCTGATATGTACCGCCATTTGGGACTACCCGATCCCGGTTCATGCAAAGATCTTGCCGACCTTATGGCTCATTTTGACCTCCAGCGCCCTGTCACGCGCTACCTACTACCTCGATGGGACCTCGCGTGGGTCTTAACATGGCTGAACACTGCCCGTTTTGAGCCCCTGCACTTGGCGCAGTTCTCTGACTTGACTCGAAAAACGTGCTTCTTGCTGGCTCTGGCCACTGCCTCTCGCGTGAGTGAACTCCACGCTCTCTCAGTACACCCGTCTTGCCTACAACTCCGGGCCAACGGTTCTGTCCAACTCCTCACTAGTCCTTCCTTTTTGGCCAAGAACAGGCTCCCTTCCGCTGCCCCTCAACCGATCACTATTCGTACTTTGCGGAGCCAAAATATGCTCCAGGACGTACGCCAACAAGACCCGGTCAGGGCGTTAAAAATTTACCTTCGCCGGTCGAAACCTCTACGGCGAGCTCCGGGCAGGAATGATATTTCTTACTTACTTACTTACGCCTGTCACCCCTACCCGGGTATAGGCCGTCGACGAGAGACCTCCAGCAACTCCTGTCCTGTGCTTCTCCTTCGATTCTACTCCAGGTGGTTCCCAGTCTCTTGATGTCTGCTTGGAGGTCTCGACGCCAGGAGTTTCTCGGCCTACCTCTTTTCCTCTTTCCCTGGGGGTTCCATGACAATGCCTGCCTAGTGATACTGGAAGCTGGCTTTCTCAGACTGTGACCGATCCATCCCCATCTTCTTCGCCCAATTTCATTCTCTGCTGTTATCTGCTCTATTCTCTCCCAGAGTCTGACGTTGCTGATCTTCTCTGGCCAGTGGATTTTCAAAATTCTTCTAAGGCAACTGTTCATGAAGGTCTGTACTCTGTTGACTGTGGTTTTTGTCAATCTCCATGTCTCTGCTCCTTATAGGAGAACTGCTTTTACATTGGAGTTGAAAATCCGGACTTTGGTGTGTTGTGACAGCTCTCTGGAACTCCACACTTTTTTCAACTGGAGAAAGGCTGCTCTGGCTTTACCGATTCGTGCTCTGACATCTGCATCAGTGCCGCCTTTTTTGTTTATGATGCTCCCGAGATAGGTGAAGGACTCCACCTCCTCCAACGGGGTGCCAGCAAGCAAGACTGGTTCTTCCCTGGTTGCGTTCAGCCTCATTGTCTTTGTTTTCTGTTTGTGAATGGTGAGGCCCACTTGGGACGAGATGTCAGCAAGCCTCGTGGTCTTGTCCTGCATTTGTTGATGAGTGTGGGACAGTAATGCCAAGTCGTCTGCAAAATCGAGGTCGTCAAGCTGTGTCCACAGTGTCCACTGTATTCCACTTCGTCTGTGCTCTGTGGTCATCTTCATGACCCAGTCTATGGCCAGTAGGAAGAGGAACGGAGACAGCAGACACCCCTGCCTGACACCAGTTCTGACCTGGAGCTCTCTGGTGAACTGCCCTTCGTGGATCACGCGACATGTCATGCCATCATAGCTGCTCTTGATCAGGCGGACGAGCTTTGTGGGTACACCGTAGTGTCATAGGAGTTTCCACAGAGTCTCTCGGTCCACGCTGTCAAATGCTTTCTCATAATCCACAAAGTTGACGTACAGCGGGGAGCTCCACTCCAGAGACTGTTCCACGATGATGCGGAGAGTGGCGATCTGGTCTGTACATGATCGGTTCTTCCTGAATCCTGCTTGCTGGTCTCTCAGCTGGGGGTCAGCGGAGCTCTTCATTCTCTCTAGGATGATCCTGTTGAAGACCTTTCCTGGTACTGACAGCAAGGTGATTCCTCTGTAGTTGGAACACTTGCTGAGGTCGCCTTTCTTGGGAAGCTTGATTAGGTACCCCTCCTTCCAGTCAGCTGGCATCACCTCCTCTTCCCAGATCTTTCCAAACAGTGGGTACAGCATCTCCACTGTTGTCTCTAGGTCTGCTTTCAGAGACTCCGCTGGGATGCCATCTGGCCCTGCTGCTTTGCCATTCTTCAAAAATGCCACTGCTTTTCTGATCTCTTCCCGGCTGGGTCTGTCACAGCTGATGGGTAGGTCGGTCTCTGCCGGCTGGATGTCGGGGGGGTCGGGTGGGCTAGGTCTGTTCAGTAACTCTTCAAAATACTCGGCCCATCTGTCGAGTTGGTCTGCTCTGTCTGCAATAGGCTTGCCTTCTTTGTCTTTTACTGGTCTTTCTGTATGGCCATACTTACCCGACAATCTTCTGGTAATGTCGTAGAGCTGTTTCATGTTGCCGCTGCCTGCTGCCTTTTCTGCCTCTGCTGCCAGGCTGTCTGTGTAGGCCCTCTTGTCTGCCCTGATACTCCTCTTCACCTCGCGGTTGGCTTCTGAGTATTCCCCCTGTGCCCTTACTTTGGCTGCTCTCGTGCGACTGTTGTTGACCGCTGCTTTCTTCTGCTTCCTCGCTTCTATCTTCTTCAAGGTCTGTGCCGACAGCCAGTCCTTGTGGTGGTGTTTCCTGAACCCTACAGTGTCTTTGCAGGTTGAGTTCAGCGCCTCTCTAACTGCCTTCCACTGCTGCTCTGTCGTGACCGCCTCCTCTTCATTTACTAGCTCCTGTAGCGCTTGAAACCGGTTGGACAGCACCAGTTTGAACTCTTCTCTAACTCCAGTATCTCTCAGGAGGCCTACATTATAGTGCTGTCTTCTTGTTGTCTCTGTGCGGCTTTTCTTTAGCTTGAGGAATGATATTTCTGCTCATACGATTTCCGCTTGGCTGCGCGGAATCATTAGATCCGCTTACGAAGACCTCTCGACAGAGGGAGCAAAGAGGTTGCAAATTCGAGCGCACGAAGTCCGGGCTGTCTCCACGAGCGTCGCGTTCGACCGCAACTGCGCCGTGCGGGACATTGTGGTGGCTGTGGGCTGGCGGGCCGAATCTACTTTCGCCCGTTTTTACTTCCGTGACCTGTCCGGCCATAGGCACAACCTGACACTAGTGGGGGACATTGCTGCGGCGCAACACTCCCTCCCGGCGCTGGATGTGCCATAGGTAATACTTAACTGAAATTGTCGGGAGTGTGCGCTTGCACGGGACCTAGCTAAGCAGTTACCCGAAGGCTGAGTTTTTACAGCGGCGCCCTCCTCCTCTTCGCCATTCTTCCTATCAGTAATACCATCGGTAACGTTTTTGATGAAACAAATGTATTTTTCTTTAAAATAAATTTTTTTGAAAAATACTTACCGATGGTATTACTCAGATTTCCCTCCCACCTTCCCCGCTTGCCGTCTGTCTGCTAAGATAGGACTTGGAAATAACGGCCTCTCGCGAGATCGGGAAGGAAGGCTATCCGGAGGATAGGGAGGCCACTCAGGGGATGGGGTAACTGCTTGCTAGAATTATGTCCCTTGTTCTGTAGCAACACACAACAATTTTGGAGGCTGAAATTGACAGGCTAAGTATGTCTTCCTATCAGTAATACCATCGGTAAGTATTTTTCGAAAAAATTTATTTTAAAGAAAAATACATTTTTCTTCATCTCCCCTGTTCATCCTTTGGTTTCGTTAGTCTTGACATGGCCAGGTAAGGCCTCGGACATTGCCTCGCCCGACGATTGTGGCGGACTGGGGCAATTTCCGTGGAGTGGTGGTGTTTTGCCGTTCGTTTCAACTTCGCCTTCGACTGTCGGTTACAACGGTCGTGTGCTCGGTTACGTTGCCTCTGGGCTACGCGCGCTTCCTTTCTTTTCTGTTCCCAGTTGCAGTACTCAACTTAAAACGTGCCCCACCTGTAAAAATTTCCAGTGGCCTAGTGATTTACACTCTTGCTGTCTACCTTGTTCGGGCTGTGCATCGGACCACACGTGTGTGACTTGTGCTGCGTGGGAAGATGACCGCTGGTCCGAACTTTGGCGATTCTACCGTTGTAGCGCCCCATGCAGTTCGACGAGGCTACGAATCACCTGGCCACACCCAGCTCTACCACCGTCGGTGTTTCTTCTCGGCGCTCCAGGTCACCAGACCCCAGTTGCATACTATCACCGCACTCCCGATCTACGGAGACGGGACACTTGCGGCTCTTTTCCACCCTGGCCAAGGTGACGGACGCTGTCCCTTGTGCCGCGGGTTGTGATGTACCGGGCAAGATCTTACGCCCCAGCTCCCTCGAGCGTATTTCACAGCCAGCCCTGCGCACCTGATCTTTGGAGACAGGTCTCTCGCAGAGGTACCGCCATCTCCCTCGGGGGAGGAGACACCGGCCCCTGGCTGTCACTGGCGCGGCTCCAGACCAGCCAGGCGTGACATTGTCTACTTGCGCTTTTGCGCCGCCACGTTGCCATTTGTTGTCACCTCACGACTTGTTGCTCGGCGCTTCGGGGCTCCCACTGTCTCCTTGCACCTTAGCTAAAAACCGGTCTCCGCGCAAACGTTTTACACACGGTATGTCATCTAGGCGTCCGTCTCGCCACTCAGGTCGGATAGCTTCTCCTTCAACACCCCCTCCTCAAGACATACCACTTCGGGGTTATACACACACACGGACCAGCTGCCGCCATGATCCCCGCGCTTCTTCCGCCTTCTGTCGTTCGTGGCGCTTCTCTCATGGACGGTTGGATCTGCTTCCCGCCTAGCGCTCTTCGCCACCATGTCACAGCCGACATCATCATGTCCCTGAGCGGGGACAGTCCTCATCCCGTTCCTGTTCTTCTTCTTACCACAGTTCTCGCCAACGCCCACTTCTTCATGTGAGCCGACGGCGCGGTCTCTCCTCCGTGCGGCGCCGTTCTTCTTCTTCTTCCACCGCTTGCAGTCTGAGCTCTCGGCGACCTTGGCACCAGCCCTCCTCTCCTGTCCTTTGGCGGTCTTCCCCTCAGACACCGCGCGACTGTCACCCTCTCCACGGACCCTGTTCCCCCCGGCGCTTGGCAGCGACTGTTGCCGAAGAAGTTCTTAGCCTTCATCCTGAGGATTCTGCCTCCGACTTTGGCGCTTTGGAGCACCATTCCCCGTCCATGAGTCTCCTGCCCGCGGACTTTCAGCACAGCTGTTTGGCGTATTCTTCCCGCTTTGCTCCGGGTATCGAGACGCGGCGGTCACTTGAGGAGGCCACGGGTCTCATTTTTCGTGTTCTTCCTCCGGAGGCTTGTCCACCCGCCCCTACTATGAAGAGGAAGGCTTCGGCATCGGTGGCTGTTACCCTTATGCCTAAGCGTATCGAATCCCTCCCACAACCACCTGGCTTCCGGGATCTGGCGGACGCCTTCTCGGCGCAGTTACCTTTCGGACACTCATAGGAACCTCTCTTCTTTTCAGATACCAAGTGACTTGAGGGCATCAACATCCGCTTTCACCAATGCTGGTACGCGGGTCACTCAGGCGTTTTCGTGCCCTTTACCTTCTCTAGATGCCGCAGCAGATTTTCAAGCGGGTGGTCACCGTGCCGCCTTTTCCCGAGTTCCTCGCAGTGTTGACAAGACTGCTGTCCTGATCCGCAACACACTGGCCTGCTCAGGTTTCTTGGACCTCGCGACCTAGGCGATTGTCCGCTCGCTCGAGGATAATTGGGACCCTCAGTCTACCGCTCTGCTATGGGAGGTGCATTCTCTGGCAGTTGTGGCTAACCGGGCGTCTTACCATGCTTCTACCAACACGATGGCTGCCGCCATCAACTGTGATTTAATCCGGCAGGATGCGGTGCTTGATGCTTGTTCCGGGTTACCTTCGACGGTCAAGTCTCAGCTCCGCCAGGCTCCCATTGGCGGTCCCTTACTGTTTGGCTCTACTTGGCAGGCTGTGAAAGAGACTCACACGAACATCTGGCCTACGTCTCACCCGACCTTTTCTCGCTTTTGTGCGGCCCACAAGGGCGTGGGTCGCGCCCTGCGGTCCTTCAGACCCGCCTCCCACCCAGTTTCCAGTGTGCCCCTTGGCCCCTCCCGTCGCCCCTATTTTGGCTGCTCCTGTGCCCTCACGGCCCTGGCCTCCGCCTGGCCTGGTGGCAGCAGGCGGTCAGGGCGGGGGAGGGCCCGCTGACTCTCCTCCCACACTGCCCCCGCCGACTTCTCTTGGGTCCCCTGACGGCGGGCGGCTATCCCTAGTACAGCGACGCGTGGCGGTGGCTGTTGCCTGACGACCCTTGGATCCTTTCTACCATCTCGGCGGGTCTTCAACTCACGTTTCTACGCCCTCCTCCTCTTCGACACTCCACGCTTTGGACTTGGGTGCCGAGCGATCACTTCAAGGCGGAGGTGTTGCAGGGCGAGGTGGCCTCGTTGCTTCACAAATCCGCCACGGAGGTTGTACAGCGACACGATTCTCCGGCTTTCTACAGTCGTCTCATCGTTTGTTCCGAAGTCGGACAGCGGTTGGCGCCCGGTGATAGATCTCTTGGCTTTAAACAAATTTATTGCTGCCCCTTCCTTCCGTATGGAAACGACAGAAGCCCTCTGTGCCGCCGTCCAGCCCATGGATTTCGCCATCAGTCTGGATTTTGCCGATGCCTGCCTTCATGTTCCTATGCACCCTTCGGCTCGCCGTTACTTACGCTTCACCTTCATCAGTTCCGGGCCATGCCCTTCGGTCTCAACCTCAGTCCCTGGGTCTTCACCAGGATTATGAATGCGGTGATCGCCCGCACTCGGAGGTCGTCTCTCAGTCCGACTTCCCACTACCTCGACGACCTCCTCCTCCGGAATCTGGATGCGACCTGCTTGTCTGCGGACAGGAACGCCCTGCTCTCCCTTCTTCACCAACTCGGTTTTCTGGTCAACTTCGGCAAGTCGGACCTATCGCCATCCCACCGTTTTCTCCACCTTGGGATGGAGAAACTTGAACTTGGTGTGCCTTCCCCAGGCTCAGATCGACAAGTTAGCTGCTTTGGCCCAGCAGATGTATCATGCAACCGAGGCTCCGGCGCAGATGTGGTTACAGTTGTTGGGGCTCATGAGCTCCGCGGCGGACTTGCTTCCACTCGGCTGGCTCTACTCACGGCCGATTCAACTACATCTCCTCCTTCTTTAGAGGCCATCTTCGGGGGATTTGGACATCTGCGTGCCTGTGTCTCCAGTGGTTCAGCCACAAATCCTTCGATGGACGGATCCTGCTTGGTTAGCGTCGGGAGTTCCCCTCACGTCCCCGCTACCCTCCCTGTCGATCTGCACGGATACCAGTCTCTCCAGTTGGGGCGCTCACCTGCTCCTGGACTTCAGCGAGACAGCGGGCCTTTGGCCGCCGGATTTAATGGGCAAGCACGTCAACTGGTTGGAGTTCAAGGCAGTTTGGCTCGCCCTTATCGCCTGGGAGGCACGCATGTCCCACCAGGAAGTCTTGGTCCTCTCCGACAACACGACGGTCGTCGCCTATATTCAGAAGCAGGCGGGACACGTTCTCTCTCACTATGCATCCTTCTGTTCCAGCTTCTCGTGTGGTGCCGAGATCAGTGCATCTCGCTACAGGCGCGTCACATTCCGAGACGGCTGAATGTGCTGGCGGATTCCCTGTCTCGTCAGGGCCAGCTCCTCCATACCGAGTGGGCTCTTCGCCCCGACCTTTTTCAGATGATTTGCGTGCACTGGGAGACAACCATGATCGACCTGTTTGCGACACGGTGGAAGACACTACGGCCCCTCTTCGTCTCTCCCGTTCCTAACCCCCTTGCGTGGGCGGTGGACCCTCTCTCCATTCCCTGGGAGGGTCTCCTGGCTTACGCGTACCCTCCCTCTGTGCTGGTACCCAAGATTCTCCTCCAGCTCCGAGGCTGCCATGCAGTACTGTTCCTGGTAGCCCCGTTCTCTTGGAACAAGAGCTGGACCTCAGATCTCCTGAGTCTCGCCACGGATCCCCCTCTGTGGCTTCCCACGCCACGCACGATGCTGAACAGCTACGACCTCTTGACTGAGGGAGCGAAGAGGTTGTGGATTCTGGCGCATGAGACCTGGGCTGTCTCCATGAGCATCGTGTTCGACCGCAAGTGCGCTGTGAAGGACATTGTGGCAGCTGTGGGCCGGCAGGCCACATCTACTTTCACCCGTTTGTGTTTACTTGTGTGACCTCTCCGGCCAGCGACACAACCTGGCTCTGGTGGGGGACATTGCTGAGGCGCAACACTCCCTCCCGGCGCTGGAGGCACCATAGTGTCACACTTAGCTGAAATTGTCGGGAGTGTGCACCGGCAGGGGACCTAGCTAAGCAGTTACATGGGGGTTGAATTTTGGGCGGCACCCTCCTCCTCTTCACAATTCTTCCTATCAGTAATACCATCAGTAACGTTTTTGAAGAAATAAATGTATTTTTCTTTAAAATAAATTTTTTCGAAAAATACTTACCAATGGTATTACTCAAACTTTCCTCCTACCTTCCCCGCTTGCCACAAGTCAGCTAAGGTAGAACTGGCAATAACGGACTCTCACGAGATTAGGAAGGGAGGCTACTTGGAGGATAGGGAGGCCATTCAAGGGATTAGGTAACTGCTTACTAGAGTTACGTCCCTGGTTGTGTAGCAACACAAAACAATTTTGGAGGCTGAAATTGACAGGCTAAGTATATCTTCCTATCAGTAATACTATCGGTAAGTATTTTTAGAAAAAAAATTTTTAAAGAAAAATACATTTTGGGCTCACGTGCAAAGCAAAAATGGGTATGTTTTGGGCCAGTTGTCGTCCGTCCGTCCGTCCGTCGTAAACTTTAACGTTGGCATTTTCTTGAAGACTATTCAAGCCAGATTCCTCAACTTGGCCCAAGGATACTTTGTGGCAAGACCTTTCTAAACATACCAGATTGAGTGACCTCTCACAAAGGTCAAGGTCACAGGGGATCAGGAAATATGTCAAAAATAGCTATATTTTGACATTATTTATTTTTTCTCAAATGCTATTCACAGCTTCAAACCCAAACTTGGTACAAAGATACCTGATGGTAAGACCTTTCTATGCATACTAATATGGTTGATCCCTTGGAAAAGTCAAGGGTCACGAGCTCAGGAAGTAGGTGAAAAATAGCCATATTTTGACAAAAGATGTTTTTTCTCAAATACTATTCACAACTTCAAACCCACATTTGGTACTGATATATCTGATGGTAAGACCTATCTATGCATACTAATTTGGATTACCCCTTGGAAAGGTCAAGGGTCACGAAGGGCTCAGGAAATAGGTCCGAAGTAGCCATATTTTGACAAAAGATGTTTTTTCTCAAATACTATTTACAACTTTAAACCCAAACTTGCTACAGAGATACCTGATGGAAAGACCTTTCTATGCACACTAAATTGGTTGATCCCTCAGAAAGGTCAAGGGTCACAAGAGCTCAGGAAATAGGTGAAAAATAGCCATATTTTGACAAAAGATGTTTTTTCTCAAATACTATTGACAACTTAAAACCCAAATTTTGTACAGAGATACTTGATGGTAAGACCTATCTATGCATACTAATTTGGATGACCCCTTGGAAAGGTCAAGGGTCACAAGAGGCTGGCAAATGTGTGTAAAATGCCGATTTTTTAAAATAAAATTTTAGGTATTACCAACATTTTTGCAAAATATTCAGCCAAATTTGGTACAAAGATAGCTGATGATAAGACCTTCCTATGCATACTAATTTAGTCGACTCATCACGATAAGTCGACTCATCACGAAGGTCAAGGGTCATGGGGGTTTACGGATGTGTGAGAAATGCTTACATTTTCAGAAAACATGGATTTTGCTGCTGCTGCCAGCCCTTGTCACAAAGGTCACACATATGTAAATCGGTCATACACATGAGCCATAATGACTTTGCCTTTCTTGTTAACTTAATGTTGTCACATAACATTATTTTACTTGGTACAGCTATATGAGCGTCTGACAGCCCATGTGGCCGCAGCTGGCCCTGTGCCTCCCTTGCTGGTCAGTGGCTCACCAGGATCTGGACGTTCTCTGCTTCTCTCTCGATGGTCAGTTCATTATGCAGTAACATTTCTCTTCTGGTTTAATTCTGGTCACAGAAGACGGGACAATCTCTACAAGAAGTTATTTAGGTGCCAAGCTATTCAGGCACTACCGTTGAAATATCCCTCTGCAGCTGTAGTGTATCAGAGCTGAATAGGTTGACAGAAGTTATATGCTGATTACAAGAGTGTTGTGGTTGTGCAGGATTCGCTACAACAAGCTAATGAGACACTGCCCTTGAACTATTATGTTTGATCCACCTACTCTCTAACCCCAGGCAGATTTTGTTCAGAATTTTTTGTTAATTTTAATGCCAGCGAGCAGGAACATGGAGACAGAGTAGCTTCAACAAGAGGTATAGATACTCATGAGTCCCCGCAACTGCGGAGGCTCATGAGTATCTATACCTCTTGCAGTTGGGTGGTGTTCAGTTTTTGTCCAGAGTGAAGGATGCTGAGTGTCTGAATGGCAATCCATGTTGGTAATTTGAGTGTTGTGATTGTGCAGGATCCAACTACAGCAAGAGAAGAGTTCCAGTACGCTAGTTTTGTATCATTTTGTCGACTCTCAGGCCTCCATCAGTGCTGATCCTATCATTATGATCCGCAGACTCACTGCTCAGGTTAGTAATAATAATGTTAATACTGATAATAACATTAATGATGGTAATAATAATAATATCAATAATAATAATAATGATAATAATACATCAAGTATAATATATAATGATAATAATACATCAAGTATAATATATAATGATAATACTTTGTCACACATACTGAAAATTGCTGTTCACGATTGTTTAATTACAGTCACTCATTGTTCATACACAGTTTGAAATAAAAGTACTGGCATGTTCCACTGCTGGTTTGTGGTTTTTGACTGACAACCTGGAGCTGTATCATTCAAAATCACAGACCTGCACACAGATTACCACTTCCTCAACATGATAAAAAGTTTCCACTTGTGATTTGTGTGGCAGTTGATGCAGCATGTCAGCACACCTCCTGCTTTGACCTGTGACCCAGTGAGGCTGGTAGAGGAATTCCCACGCTGGCTGGAAAAGGTCTCCGCTAAATCGCCTGGGGGTGTCATTCTTGTGCTGGACTCTGTCGACAGATTCCTTGTAAGTCAGCAGCCTTGACTGAACCTGGTAGTAAATTGAATGTGTTGTGCTGGTCTGTGATTCTGGATCTAATGGCTTCCAGTCATATTTTCCAGAATCAAAGACCAGCACACTCATTAGCTCAAAATTTGATGTTTTTATCTTTCCCATCACTTTCATTCTGGTTACTCCACCACCTCCTTTCTTCTCTCTCACAATCTCTTTCACTCTCTTCTTTGTTCTTCTGTTTTCTCTTGTTTGACTGCAAGGTTGTATGTTTGCTGGTGCATTTGTTAGAGATATAGCTGCAAATCTTACTAGTTATTTTGTGACAGTTCTACTGTCAACTATGCTTACAACAATGTATGGCAAGACAAAAGGCATATATACAACAACGGCTTATCAAATGTCTCTATCACACGTTTTCATGAAAATTACTTTGCTCATCTATCTTTCCATGTAACAGTAAAATTTGAACCTCCCTGGCATTTTGTGAAAAATGTATTTTTCTCTAAAATGTATTTTTTCGAAAAATACTTACTGATGGCATTACTATTAGAAAGGTACACTTAGCTTACCGATTTTAGCCTCAAAACACGTTGTGTGTTGCTACACAACCTGGGAGGTAACTCTAGCAAGCAGTTACCAAGAACCCTGAGTAGCCTCCCTTCCTTCTCACGTGAGCTGTGTAGTCACGCCAGTCTTATCTTAGCATACTGGCGGCAAGCGGGGTAGGCGTGAGGGATGTTTGAGTAATGCCATCCGTAAGTATTTTTCAAAAAAATACATTTAAGAGAAAAATACATTTGTTTCTTCAAAAACATTACCGATGGCATTACTATTAGGAAGAATTGTGAAGAGGGTGCCGCCCACTCTGTCCTACCACTGCGTTAGCACTTTTATCAAGGCCCCCCCCCCCCCCCCCCCCCCCCCCCCCAAGGTGCACACTCCCGACGGTTTCAGCTAAGCGTTGCCTACGGCGCTTTTGGCGCCAGGAGGGAGTGTTGTGCCGCGGCGACGCCCCCCCACAAGGGCCAGGTTCCCCCGTTGGCCTGAGAGGTCTCTAAGGTAGAACTGGGCGAAGGTTGATTCTGCCCGCCAGCCCACAGCCACCACAATGTCCCTCACAGTGCAGTTGTGGTCGACGGCGACGCTCGTGGTAATGGCTCTGACCTCAAGTGCCCTGATCCGCAGCCTCTTCGTGCCCTCCGGGGAGAGGTCTTCGTACGTGGATCATATGCCCCCGTGATAGTCTGGGCTGATATGTCATTTCTGCCCAGCGCCAAGGGCAGGATGAGGCGGGTACGTCCCCCTCCTGGGGGGCTTTCACCAGTGGAGGTAAATCTTCAACGCCCTGCCCGGGTCCTGCTGTTGGGATTTCCGGGACTGCAGTGGCCGAAGTGTTATCACCTGAGGCGTGGCCGAGGGGGGTCTATTCTGGCCAAAAGGCGGGCTGGTGAGAAGTTGAACCGAGCCATCGGCCCTGAGCTGCAGACAGGAGGGATGCACGGAGAGTGCGTGTAGCTCGCCCACTCTTGACGCTGTGCGAGGGCCAGCAGGAAGCATGTCTTCCTGGTCAAGTCGATGAACCGCGCCAAGGGCAATGGTTCGAACGGTCTGAGTTCAGCCATGTTAGCACCCACGGTAGGTCCCAGCGTGGTATCAGCGAGCGGGCCACAGGCCGCTGGAGCATGAATGTGCCATCTGGTCTGCGAGGGCCTTGCCAGCTGCCGGGCCTGGCCGGCCCAAGTGCCGGTACGTGTCTGCCACCATCGACAGGTGTGATGTGATAGGCGCCAAGTTCTGCTCTGCGGAGCGCCACAAGAAGAACTCAGCGAGCTGGGGCATAGTCAGATCCATGGGGGAGAGGCGCTTGGCGCCGCACCAGGACTGCCAGAACCTCCACTTTCCCTCGTAGACTTCCGGGGCGGAGGTCTGCATGCTGCAGCAATAGCCTCCACTGCGGCACCTGAGAAGCGTCTAGCGGCGAGGGCCTGCCGCACAGCCTCCAGGCGTGTAATAGGGGTCTCTCTGGGCAAGGGTGAAAGAGATCCTGCCGTGGCTGCTACAGCATTGTGCGCAGCGTGGAAAGTCTCAGGGGAGGATCCGTGATGAGGCTCAGGAGATTGGTGGTCCAGCTCTTGATCCAACTCATGCGCTCATGAGCCCCAGGAGCTGAAGCCACACACGTGCCGGAACCTCTGCAGCGCGGGACACTTGTAGGGCTACTGCCGCTAACTTCTTGACCCAGACCTCGGGTAGTCTCACCGAGTTGAGGTCGGTCAGAGGTTCCATGCCAAGATGGGTAAACCTGCGGGAGGTTTCCCCATGTTGACCAGGAGGCCAAGTTGCTGTAGTAGGGAGAGCGACGCGACCCTGTCGGTCGTATGAGGCCTCGTACGGGTTCCTGCGGAGCCAGTCGTCGAGGTAGTTAGAGGTCGGACTCGAAGATGACTGCCGGGCCCGTGCAACCATCACGCCATAATTCTGGTGAAGACCCAGGGCCTGAGGTTGGGGCCGAAGAAAAGGGCCGGAACTGGTATACCACCCCACGGACGACGAAGCGGAGGTGACAGTGAGCTGAGGGGTGCATGGACACATGTAGGTATGCGTGAGACAAGTCGAGACTGACGGCGAAATCCATGGGTTGGACCGCTGCTCTCAAGGTTCTGGTTGTTTCTATCGGGAACGCCGGGGCAGCAATGTACTTGTTCAGCGCCAAGAAATCTATGATGGGACACCACCTGCCGTCCGGCTCTGGTACGACAGAGAGGCGACTGTAGAAGGCCGGCAAGTTGTGACGTGCGACCACCTCCATGGCAGACTCCTGTATCAATGAGTCTACCTCTCCTTGTGGCGCCTGTGCCTTGGACCTGATCGTGAGGGACCCACGTCCAGAGTGGGGAGTGCCGAAGAGGAGGCGGAGACCGAAGGAGATCTGAAGACCCTCCAAGATGGTAGTGAGGATCTAAGGGTCGTCCGGCAGCAGCAACCGCCACGTGTTGCTATGCAGTGATAGCTTCCCACTGACTGGAGACTCAGCAGGCGGCGGTGGGGGCAAGCTTGGAGGAGAGTCAGTTGGGACTGGAGGGATGAGCAGGGCCAAGGGTGCCTCTGGTGGACGGGCGTGGAACGGGTCTGGCAATCCACAGGGTGCGACCCACGGCCTTGCGGGCAGTCTGAAAGCAAGTGAAGGTTGGTCTAGTGGGCTGGGCCAGATGTCCTTGTTCGACTCCTTGACCACCTGCCAGGAGGGGCCAAACAGCAGGGATCCCCCGAGGGGAGCCTGGCGGAGCCGTGACTTCACTGTCGAGGGCAATCCCGTGCAAGTCCCAAGGACGACATCCCGCTGGATCAATCGCAGTTGGTTGCTGCGGCCATGGCGTTGCTAGAGGGGTGATATGCTGCCCGGTTAGCCACCACCGCTAAGGAAAGTATCTCGCGTAGCGGCGCTGAAGAATCTGGGTCCCAGCAATCCAGAGCTCTGAACACTGCCTGTGTTGCGAGGTCCAGGAATCCCGCGCAGCCCAGAGCGTTGCGGATTAGGCTAGCTGTCTTCGCCAGGCCTTGTGGCATCCGGCGCTGCATGGCCCTGCAGCCCCCTACCTGCACTTCTGCTGCAACATCGAGCGACGGTAGGGGGCAAGACAAGGACTGGGAGTATCCAGCATACCAGCTCCACCGCAACCTGAAGTCGACTCCCGCCGGCCACTTGGAATCTAAGAAGAACACGGCATACTTTACGTTGCCCTGTGGCAGATGTGCGGAGAAGGCGTCCGCGAGATCCCGGAAGCCAGGTGGCTGAGGAAGGGACTTCAGTCTCTGAAGCTGTAGCGTGGCATCCACGGAAGCCAAGGTCTTCCTCTTGAGCGGTGGAGCGGGCGGGCAAGCCTCCGGTGGAAGTAACTACACAATCAGCCATGTGGCCTCTTCCAACGACCGATGTGTCTCCGTACTCGGTGCATTGACGGTGGACGAGGAAGATCGGCTGCGAGGAGAGCCCGCGGGGGGGCTCAGGGACGAGGAACGATGATCCTTTTGAAACAGGGCCAAGGCAGAATCCTCTGGGTGTAGGCTGAGAGCTTCGTCCGCGTCCACTGCAGCCGAGTGCCGGGGAGGGGAAACTAACGTCTGAGGGGGGAAAACTGTCGCGCGGGGTCCGCTTGCGCACGACACGAGAGAGGGCCAGTGGGTCTAGATCTAGACGGGGTCAAGGGAATTCCACCGGCATAAGGGGGAGCTGACCCGGAACCGGGACCACCGACGGTCCCGACCTCCATCGGCATCTGAAGAAGAATAGTGAGGACTCACCTGGTGTCGGTGCCGAGCGCAGTGGGGTGATGGGGATGAGACTTCCCTGGTAGGCCGGTAGGGTGTGTAGGCCGGCGACTATCGGGAGGAGGGCTGCTCCGTCTGACCTCCCGATGCTGCGGCCTATGGCAGGAATCCCGATGAGAGGTGGGGGGCCTAGTCCGCTCCCTCATCGTCACATTCAGGGCCTGGCGTCAATGCGGTGGGGTCGATTGCACGTGGCATCGCTGATCCGTCCGCGGCCCTGGAGAGTTGCTCAATGAGCAGGGAGTGACTGAGGACGTGTGTGGTCCATGCCTGCGACTTTCCCCACATCTTAGCGTCTGGCCCCGAAGCTCTGATGCTGTGGGTGGGGGGGGGGGGTCCCCACTGAGCCGCTCCTGCTTCTCGCTGAGTGGTGAGGTCTCCACCCTTGCGGAGCGGGCGGGCGAGGTCCGGGTAGACACGTCGGGGCCAGAGGATCTTTCCACCATGTGGAGCAGGTGGGCAAGGTCTCGAAGGACCTATGGGGGTCACAGTATGGTTTCACCGAGTAGCGGGGTGACTTCAGCCGCTGCCGACCACGCTCCTTGGAGAGGGTGGGCAAGGTCCCGGGGGACCTGTCGTGCTCTGTGGGCACGTCCGGACCAGAGGATGTTTAAATCGCGTAGCGGGGCGACTTCAGCCGCTGCCGATCCGTGGAGCGGGTGGGCAAGGTCCGGGGGCCCAATGGCGTCAATACGGCCCGACGTGCAGACATCCTGACTATGTTCGAGGCGATGCGCCTGTGGACCTCTGGCACAGCGGGAGGAGCCGGGGGGTGGGGGTGGGGGGGGGGGAGGTGGTACCTTAGATCTCAATGGCCACTCGTGCCGGTAAAACCCCCACAGTTGGGACCAGAGCTCCTCCTTCCAGGGAGTGCACATCTCACACGTCTGAACAGAAGCACAACCCGAATAGGGAAGGCAGTATGTGAGGGTGTCGCTTGGCCACTGAAACTCCACGCCATTGGTGCAGGTCTTTACCTGTGCAATGCAACATAGAACATATGCATGAAAACCAACATGCGTGGCACCTGAGGCCACGTGAACTGAGCTCACTACCGCTCCATCAGAGCTCCCATGTTGAAATACAATGGCAAAATTCAACTGTAATTCCACAGAAAATGCCAGGGCCAGCCTCAATCTCGCTGGCTCAATGGCATTACCCCAGGCCTTACCTCGCCATATTCTAGCAAAGGGGTAGAAAGGTAATCCACTCGAAGAATCTTGAGGAGACTGAAACCAGTAATCCTTTTCACAAGGCAGCTAAGCATAAGACTGGCGTGACTACACAGCTCACGTGAGGAGTCGGGGTTCTTGGTAACTGCTTGCTAGAGTTACCTCCCTGGTTGTGTAGCAACACACAACGGGTTTTGAGGCTGAAATCGGTAAGCTTAGTGTACCTTCCTAATAGTAATGCCATCGGTAATGTTTTTGAAGAAACAAATGCAAAGTGCACTAAATATTTTATTGTCTGCACCTTTCCAGCAAGCAGATGTGCATCTGAAATGGTTGCTGGACCCCCTGCCTGTGGACGCACGCGTGATTGTGTCAGTTTCTGAAGGCACATGTCCCCAAGCCTGGCGCTCGTGGCCCACGGTCAATCTGGGTTGTCTTGGCACCAAGAACGTGCGAGAGCTGCTACGTGCTGAGCTGGCTATGCTAGACGCCTGGTTGGATGCTGAATCGGAGTCACAAATTTTGACACATTGCCGCACTTTGCCTACCTCATGCCCTCTCTACGTCATGTTGCTGGCCAGGCATATTGCAAGGTAGGGAGGTGTTGTTATTGCATACTTTGGTTAACCCTTGGCCTGTTGGTAGTGCTTTTTTGGCTCACTTGCGAAGCAAAGGTGAGTCTATGTTCTGGGCCAGTAGTCGTCCGTTGTCCCTTGTCTGTCGTACATCGTCCGTCCGCCGTCATCCGTGGTAAACTTAACATTGGCATTTTCTCTGAGACTATTCAAGCTACTGTCTTCACACTTGGCCCAAGGATACTTTATGGCAAGACCTTTCTAAACATACCAATTTCAGTGACCTCTCACAAAGGCCAAGGTCACATGGGGATCAGGAAATATATCAAAAATAACTATTTTGGGACATAATTAATTTTTTCTCAAATACTATTCACTACTTCAAACCCAAACTTGGTACAAAGATACTTGATGGTAAGACCTTTATATGCACACTAATTTGGTTGATCCCTCGGAAAGGTTAAGGGTCACAAGAGCTGAGGAAATAGGTCCAAAATAGCCATATTTTTACAATATTCACAACTTCAAACCAAAACTTGGTACAAAGATACCTGATAGTAAGACCTTTCTGTGCATACTACTTTGGTTGATGTTGATCCCTCGGAAAGGTCACGGGTCACAAGAGCTCAAGAAATAGGTTCAAAATTGCCATATTTTGACAAAAGATGTTTTTTTCTCAAGTACTATTGACAACTTCAAACCCAAACTTGGTACAGAGATACCTGATGGTAAGACCTATCTATGCATACTAATTTGGATGACCCCTCGGAAAGGTCAAGGGTCGCAAGAACTCCGGAAATAGGTTTAAAAAATTGCCATATTTTGACAAGAAATGTTTTTTTTTCTCAATTACTATTCACAACTCCAAACCCAAACTTGCTACAAAGATACCTGATGTTAAGACCAATCTATGCATACTAATTTGGATGACCCTTTGGAGAAAGTCAAGGGTCACAAGAGATTGACAAATGTGTATAAATGCCAATAATTGTAGTTATTATCAACATTTTGCAAACTTTTGAATCAAATTTGGCACAAAGGTAGCTGATGATAAGACCTTCCTATCTATCCTAATTTAGTCCACTCATCGCAAAGGTCAAGGGTCATGGGGGTTTCACAGATGTGTGAAAATTGATTAAATTTTGAGAAAACATGGATTTTGTTAGTGCAGAAGTCATCCCTTTACTTAATGTCAGATGTGTGGATCGGTCATACACATGAGCCATAACGGCTTTGCCTTTCTTGTTGTGAAGGTGATTCCTGAAGGAATCGGTTTGACAAAAAGCGCTACTGACAGTGAAGGGTTAACACATTGAACCCTAAGGTTGAAATTTCTAAAGTTGATAGCTGTCATCTGAAGACTGTAGTACTGCTTTGGAGACTGATTGACTACAGATATGACAATTGAAAGGTGGTGTCAAAATAGCTTCTTTCCGTTGGGAAGACCATGCTTTAGTTCTGGAGACAGGTCAGCCATGAAAGTTCAATTTTAGTACCACTTTGGGACTATAATGGTCAATCTTTACCTGATACCAATATATTACCCTCTTTACTGCCCGTCCCCCACCCGGGTCTGCCCTTGGGGACTTGGGTGGGGTTAAATATTTCTTAGTTCCCAAGGTCACTCTGGTCAGCCCCACAGGGTGGGTTTTCCCCTCTATTCTGGGGCATGTGTTTCTGTCTACCCTTGGTCCATTCAACTGTATTTTCCTTTTATAAACTCTCCCTACTGTCTGTGCTGCCTGTAGCTCTTGATATTGGATTTGTGTTGCTAAATGGTCTTAGTTTTATTTAGCGTATTAGACCGGCTGGCGACATACATTCAATATTCTGTTTAGTTTTCTTTTCACAAGCAGTGCAGGCACGTCCTGAGAAAGTCTTGTTGCTGTCAGGACGTTAAGCAATGCACAACCAACCAATCTTTACTGCCGGTAGACACTTATTGTGTTTTTGGCTTTTGTGCGATAGCAAATGTGAGTCTGTGTAATGGGCCAGTAGTCGTCTGTCTGTCGTCCATCTATGTGAGGTTAACAATGTACATCTCTGTCCAAATGTAGTTTGAGCAAGCAGGATACTGGCCGTCATTTGACGTACCTGCTGAACTCGACAGACAGCCACACACTGTATGTACGCATCCTAGAGCTGCTGGAGTCACAGCTAGAGGCCCCAGACTGCAAAGGACAGTTACAACAGGTGAGTACAGCCATGCATTGTCATCATTTAACTCATTCAGCCTGACGGCTGTATTTCCCAAATTTTGGAGGCGTCATCTAATGACTATGCACCAGTTGCAGGAGATGGATCGACCATGATAATTCAAGGGCAGTGCCAGATTAGCTTGGCACCAACAGGCGCCAAGCTAATCTAATGGGTTAAGCCCTTCACTGCCATCAGTTGCAGACTGTGTTTCTGAAATCTTGGTTGATTCATCTCCAAAGAGCCCAAGATGTCCAAGGAACATGGATGCAGTCTTGCCAGCAATAGGTATAGATCCTCATGAGCCCCTGCAGCTGTGGGCTCACATGAGGATATGTGTCTCTTGCAATTAAGTAGTGTTTACTTTTCTCAGCTGTGAATCAAATAGGTCTGAAGGTTTTATAGATGTTTGGATGGACAAAAAACAAAATAAATGGCCAGACATACTCACACACTAAGTTCGAGGGGTAGGAACTGAAAAAACGTTTCAGTGTATCAACTATCATTTCATAAATCAACTTTGAATGGTTATCATGGTCATGATCGATCCCACACTGGCCGTCTCCCTCATTTCGTTGCCAGTGGCAGCGAATCTAGGGTGACAACGTGTGTGGGACAATCCATACCATGCTGCAATGTCAGGGTCGTATGGGTTACCTTTTTCAGATTTTGCGCTACCTGTGTGCAAGTCGGTGTGGAATGCACGAGAATGAGCTGCTGGAGTTGGTTCCAGGACTAACCAGAGCTCACCTGTGTGTTGTGTTCGACTCCCTGGTCATGCACCTCATTGTCAAGTACCAGGGCGGACTGCTCACTTTTGCTCATCAACAGGTAGGTCTTGGAAACGCACACAGTGTGTCCAACATTTTAGGCTGCATGATTTATCCAGTGTTCAAAGAAAATATGCATGTAATTTACAGCCAGTGATGAATTAGTTACTATGTTACGGATAATGATGCTTGCAACAAGGTCAGATAGTAAAATGTCCAGATATAACACGGAGTGTGAATCCTAGCTGTCATTATGTAAGCATTGAACTGCCAGCACTGCCATTTGTTGACCATGGTATGTTGAGTCTTTAAAACCATGTAGTTTAGGTCGTCTGCAAAGCTGTCATTAATACAAAATTACTCATTTTCAGGAATCGTATGTATTTCTGTGGGTTTTTTCCTGGGCAGGCTCAGGATGCAGTGAATGCATTCTTCACGAGTCAAGAGGACAGTCCCTCTCTAGTCAGTGCCTGTCAGGAGCTCATTGAATTCTTCAGCAGGAACCTGCAGTGAGTCTTTATTCCTTTGAATGTCCATGTGTGTCTCATTTCCTGACTCATTAGTTTACATTAGAAACTGTTTTGAGTGGCCACCTTTTCTGCAAGAAAACAAGATGAGGATTTCATCGCAAAGTCTACCATATTGTTTGGAGCTCACATGCCTGTTTCTTTTAGGAATGTAACGCACGCAGACTTGCCCACAGTCGTACGCACAGACTCTCACGCAACAGACGCATACACCGCCACTGACTCAGACGGGCGCATTCATGCGGTAAAACACAACACACGGGCTCCCTTTCTAAAGTAACCTTTATACACTATAAATGAAAAGAACGACTTAAATGATTATCAACTATATACACTGTTCTATTATCACACCACACACGTATCACAATATCTTTGCCAGGTTAGGTCTTAGTCTCACATTGCCTCCAACCTGTTTGATGTTGTTGCCTGGTTACGTTGGTCCTTCTCACGTCTAGGCGTGAAAGTCCTTCGTCGTACGCTTATTGCCGTCCTGTCTCTTCGGGCACGGACGTCCTTTTTCTCGTACGGTACTCAGTTCTCGCTTGGACTTGGGTGTCTTGGTCCCCAGTCAGACTCACTCTCAGAAGAGCTGGAGGGATGACCTCACGTAGGTCCCACCTGTGACTCGACGTCTCGGCGTCCGTTTTTCCACTCTTGTTACAAGAACTCTGAAATCTAGGCTTCAGAGTCTTGGAATGCGGGCTAGGTAACTCAAACACAACCGTTCCATACGACAAGACAGCCCGCACTACCGATCTAGACCTCTGACAGTCACAGCTTCCGCCTAGAACTCACTAAACAGAACTCACTAAAAATCCCGTGCTAACCATGTCTTACAGATTTCCCGTGGAGCCTAATGCCACCACAAACAAACCGTTAACAAAACCCGTACCGTACTAATCCTACTGTGTGAGCACTATGCACTATCAGTGTTGTTCATATTTTTAAGCTTATCCTGATCCATTTCCCTCCTCTCTAAGCCGACCTCTGATCAACACACAATGGTGCACACAAATAAAGATGGACACATGGCACTTCCTGCCATTAATATGCTCAGTGGGCTGGTGTAGCGACAGAATTCTGAAGAAGAACAGCACGAGCAGCAAAATGACATCACTATAAGCCTCACGTCATGGCATCACTAGTCTCATGATGCCATGTACACAGTGACAAAATTGATGTTTCACGTCACTCATCCGAAAGGCACGCAGCCTCTTCCAGGACAGACTGTTTTGTTACACTCAGCCTTTACAAGTTACAGGGCTGACTGTTTGATGGGAGTATATAGTGGCTCCAAAACTTGCAAAAATGAATTAATTATTATTAAAAAAGTTGAAGAGGTACAACGCTAGATTATGAACTCATTCAATATCTCCCTGTATGCAAAGTATCTAGTAAGAATAACAAAAAATACGGACTCAAATGCGGATCAGCTGTTTTTTGTTAAACGGCCATTTTCTTAACAGTGTAACCTAATTAAAAATAATTTTTAAAAACCTGCTTTGGGAGAATTTACATAGGGAAAATATCCTAAAGTTTCAAGCTTGTCTGTCCACAAATGCACACTCTAGTCACTGTCACATACCCACACACATACACACACGTATACACACACACACACACACACACATGCAGCGTTTGGCACCAAATGTACATTCTCAAGTTTTGTGTAGTTAGACGTGACGTCATTTTTATCTTGTTACTTCTTTGCCAGAATTTGCCAACACAGCACATCGTGTGCAGTCTACGGAACGCGCTCCGACCAGCCCCATTTCAAAGTCTACCATATTTTCAATACGGTGGACAAAAAGTGGTCATAACAGACATGTGCTCAGGAGAAGACGCGCATGGCAAAAAGTGTCACCTGTCATTCAGGACCATCATTTAGGTGGCTGAATGACAGGTGATCTCTCATAAGGGTGGATGTTTAAAAGAGATTCTGCTGTTTGTTTCCTCAAAATACATTACCGATGGCATTACTATATGGAAGGTACACTTAGCTTACCAATTTCAGCTTAAGAATCTGTTGTGTATACATACACAACCAGGGAGGCGACTCTAGGGAGTCGTTACCAAGAAACCCTGAGTAGCCTTCCTTCCTTTCCTATCCGGTAACGTGTATAGTGGTGCCACGCCAGTCGAACGCTTAGCTGCATAGTGATAAGGTGTTTTGTTCCCTTGCTCAGCCTTTGGATACCCTTGGATACCTGTGGATACTTTGGATTCCTTGGGGTGTTGTGCTTCACCTTGGACTGCCTGTGGTTCTCTTGGACTACCAGTGGTTCCCTGGGTTGGTGTCTCTCCTTGCTTGCCTTCCATCGCTCAGACATGGCCAGGTAAGGTCTCATGGCGTACCTCTGTCGGCCAGGTTCTCCTGACCAGCTGGGGTATGTCCTCGGTTAGCGGCTGGTTCGTACACAGCCGGACTTCACTGCGGCACCGGTCAGGGCCTGTTGTTTGTACGGGCTGCATGCCGCTGCATCTCATGTGTTCCGCTCTCTGTTGCAGTGCACAGTTGCGTTCTTATCGTCGGTAAAAATAAGGGGCTTCAGTGACCGACGGATTCCCAAACGCTGTGTCTCCCTTGCTCGGGCGGCTTCTCCGCACGGCCATGGAGAGAGATGCACTCCATGGAGGGGGCACCGTGGTATCAGTTGTGGGAGTTCTACCGGCGTGACCGCCCGTCTGCCTCCCGGGAACCCCCTCGGGCCCTCAGCCGCCCTGCCCCTTCGGCAGGTGACTTCGGACATCGAGGGGCTCTCCTCCCGCTGCGCGCTTCTCGCTGCGCCTGTCTTGGCCCCCACGACCGCCCCCCCCCCCATACTCCCCCACCCCTCCCCCCCCTGGTGTTTCTTCGCTGCGGGGACTCCTCCCTGCCCTTAGCACTCGGGTCGTCCGGACCACCGGCCGTCAGCTCAGACGGGGGTACGCTTGCGTCACCGCACATGCTCTCCGTCAGCCTCTGTGTCTTGTTCCCCGGGTTGCAGTGCCGCTGGACCGATGTGTCGCTGGACCCTCCTTCCCTGCTCGGCACGCGGCGGCAGGGGCACTGCCCTGCTCTCGGCGCAGTTCTCACTGGGCCGAAGGCTTCTCTGGTATCTCGTCGGGACCCAGGCCCCCCGTGGGGTCGCGCTCTACCTCTCGGCGCCGTGCAGCTTCCGGGTCCCTCTCTGCCTGATCGCACAACCTGGATTCACGAGACCAGCGGGACCTGGCCTGCCTTCAGCGCGGGTCGCTTTCCTGAGACCAGCGGGACCCAGCCCTGTCTACAGCGCAGGTCGCTTTCCCGAGACCAGCGGGACTGGGCCTGCCTTCAGCGCAGGTCGGTTTCCCCGAGATCAATGGGACCCGGCCCTGTCTACAGCACAGGTCGGATTCCCAAGACCAGCGCCCTGCAGGGCGCCGTCTTGGCTGGCATGACTCCCCTTGTGTCATCCTTCCCCGCTTTGTGCGCCTACGTTCCCCTGGCCGTAGCCTATCGGACGCCCCCTGGCGCTCCCCGCTCTGGTGGCCGCCCCGGGGGGCGCTGACGTTGTGCCTCGTCTCCCATCTGGTGGACTCTGCGTCTGCTCTCTTCTCAAGAGAGTGGACCCTACACCCTCCTCGGGTCGGAATGCGTCACAGCCCCTCCCTGTGCCCTGATGCGCCGGGATGCCTTGTTGGACTGGTGCCCGCGCCTCTGTGTGGCCATCCGCTCTCAGCTCCGCCGAGCATCGTCATGGGCCCCCTCCTCTTCGGTCCCTCAGGGCAGGCAGTGTACAAGGCCTCCAAGGACCGCTGGCCAAGTGCCCCCCGGCCTCCTGCCGCTCGCTTTTAGGCCTCCCTTAGGGCAATGGGTTGTGCCCTGCGGTCCTTCAGACCTCCTCCCGGCCAGTCTTCCGGGATGCCCTCGGGCCCCCTCGGCCAGCCTCCTGCCAGTCCCATTCACGCCCCCGCGGCCACTGCCCCGCCTAGCCCAGACCCACCCGCTGCCTCGGGCAGGGCTGGGTCCGCTGACTCACTCCCTCTCTCGCCCCCGCCGACCCCTGCAGAGCCCCAGGCGGTGGGTGGCTAGCCCTGCACAGCAACGAGTGGCGGTCGCTGCTGCCGGACGACTCTTGCGTACTTACTGCCATTTAGAGGGCCTGCGGATTTCCTTTCGACTTCCCCCTTAAAGCCTCTCCGCCACTCTCCTACCTGGATGCATGTCCCAGCCGACCAGCTCACGGGGATGCTCTGTGGGACAAGATCTTGGCCTTGCTACTCAGTCTGTGACGGTGGTGGTCGCGCGGCACGACTCGCCAGCCTTTCCTGCCGTCTCTTCCTAGTGAGCTGACACCAAGCGTCCGGTGGCGCCATTTCATCAGCCTTTCGGCGCTCAGCAAGTTCTTTCCGCTCCCCCATTTTGGATGGCGACGGCCCGGGCCCTGATCGCCGCCGTGCGGCCCATGAACTTTGCCGTCAGTCTCGATCTGGCAGACGCGTACCTGCATGTCCCCATTCGCCTGGCCTCTCGGCATTTTCTGCGGTTTGCCTGTTGCGGGGTTGTCTTTCAGTTTTGTGCTCTCCCCTTCGGCCTTGGTGTTCGCGCGGATTGTGGATGTGGTGGTCGCCAAGGCCCATCAGACGTCATCTGGCCCCACCTCTTATTATTTGGACGACCTGCTTCTCCGGAACCAGAATTCCTCCGCTCTCTCCGTGGACTGGGATGCGTTCCTAGCCCTCCTCCGTCGGCTCAGCTTTTTGGTCAACAGGGGGAAGTCCGACCAAGTGAGACTGCCGGGTTTGGTTGCAACTACTGGGCCTTAGGAGTGCTGCAGCAGACCTCTTGCCCCTGGGGCCAGCACTACTCGCACCCGCTCCAGCTCCATCTCCTGGCCCATTGGCACCCGTCCAACCGCGACCTCATGGCTCCGGTCCCCGTCTTCCCGCTCGTCCGGGCTCTCCTCCAGCGGTGGGCAGGCCCCACCTGTCTTGTCTCGGGAGTCTCCCTCTGTCGAGGCTCTCTCTCTCTCTCTCTCTCTGCACCGTCGCCAGCCATTCGGTTTGGGGCGCACACCTCCTTCCGGACGTCTCCGCAGCATCCGGCCCTTGGGCCTCGAACCTCTTGGACAGGCACATATGCTGGCTGGAGTTGTTGGCGCTCGACCATTGGCAGACTCGTCCCCTCCACCGAGAAGTCCTGATCTTGTCCGACAGTGCGACGGTCATCGCGTACATCCAGAAGCGAGGGGGTACGCGCTCTCCGACCCTCTGCATGTTGCTTGCCAGCTGCTCCTGTGGTGCAGAGATCACGGTATCTCCGGGTTCACCACATTCCTGGCCCCTGAACATCCTCGCGGACTCCCTCTCGCGGAAGGGTCAGCTCCTGCACACTGAGGGGTCACTGAGTCTGGAGACCCCGACGCTACACCAGTTGCGACTCTATGGTACAGACAGGTACCCTTCTTCGTCTCTGCCTTCCAGGGCCCCCTCGCTTGGGCTGTGGACACTCTCTGTCTCATGGGAGGGCCTCTTGGCCTACATTTACCCTCCAACGGTTCTAGTGCCCCAGGTCTTGCTGAAGCCCGGGGCTGCAGTTCGATTCTTCTCCTTGTCGCCCCATTCAGCTGGAACAGGAGCTGGGCCACCAATCTCCTCAGCCTCGCCGCGGACCTGCCCCTACCTTTGCCCACCCACCGCATGATGCTGAAAGGGCCCAGGCAGATGCGCTTTTACCTGTGCGGCTCCCCTCGGTCAGAGCCTTGCTGGTCATCCTGTGACCGCTCAGGGGACGTGACCGGACCCAGGACACCCGCCGTCAGGACCCAGTCCGGGCGCTGCGAGTCTACCTGCGCAGGACAAAGCCTTCCAGCGTGACCGGACCTCCCTTTTCCTGCCGTTTTCCCCCGGCGGGGACCCAATCTCTGCGCAGACGATCTCCACAGGACCACGCTGGCTCATCCCGTCGGCTTATGGGAGCCTCGCCCCAGAGGGGACTGAGACACTCTGTATCCGGATGCGCACTGTCCGAGCGGTCTCCACGTGCATCGCGTTTGACCACAACTGTGCCGTGAGAGACATTGTGGTGGCTGTTGGGTGGCGGGCAGATTCCACCTTTGCCCGCTTCTGCCTCAGGGTCCTCTCGGGCCAGCAGGGAACCTGGCCCTGGTGGAGGACTTCGCTGCGGCGCAACACTACCTCCCGGCGCTTCTGGCGCCGTAGGTCACGCTTAGCTGAAATCATTGGGAGGTTGCCCCTCACGGGCTGCACTAAGTTGCGCTGGCAGGTTTTTGGGGCGGCGCCCACCTCCTTTTCGCTATTCTTCCATATAGTAATGCCATCGGTAATGTATTTTGAGGAAACAAATGTATTTTTCTCTAAAATGTATTTTTGGGAAAAATACTTAGAGTTGGCAATACTCGAATGCCCCCCCCCCCCCCCCCCCCCCCCCCTCCTACCCTGCTTGCCGCCAGAGCGCTATAGCGTTCAACTAGTGTGGCACCACGATACACATGACCGGATAGGGAGGAAAGGGAGGCTACTCAGGGTTTCTTGGTAACGACTCCCTAGAGTTGCCTCCTTGGTTGTGTATGTATACACAACAGATTGTTAGGCTGAAATTGATAAGCTAATTGTACCTTCCATATAGTAATGCCATCGGTAAGTATTTTTCGAAAAAATACAATTTAGAGAAAAATACATATTTCTTTCACAATGCCAGTGTTACGATTGTGGTTGTGTTGTTCTGTGAGAGTGTGCATGTGTTGATCGTAGGTAGCAATCCTTTGTTTATTTGAGCTATCATGATTACGAATCACGTATCTTTTCAGTAAGTTTCACTATCGTTCATGCGTAGTGCGGAATTGATTATCTTTTGACACACGGAGTTGAATCCCGAAGAATCTAGAAACCGCTCAAGTAATCACCATTGTTTACTGTGCGCGTGAAGTTAGCGGTCAGTATTGTGTTAAGAATAGTCGTGTACTTTCCAGAGGATGCGGGCAAGGTCATGACCTGTCTGGCATACTTTTGTGTGACGTCGTAACGCGCGGGGATTTCCCAAAATAGAAGCTGGAAATAGCAGCCAGGTTTTTGTAGACCATTCTGGTGTAATTTTTCTCATTAATATTTATGAGTTTTAGTTGCGTGTTTTGTTCTGGTTGGTTGTGTTGTACGAATTTGCTCGATTATTCTGAAAAGCATACCACTATAAAAGATCGTGCTAGGAAGTACATGCGTACATTGTTCAGTTGTAAAATTGCGATGTAACAGCGTCGGTACATTGTTCAGTTGTATAATTGCAGTGTATCGTAAGCACATTGACATTGAGAGAGCTACGCAAGGTATCGTGCTTCATTGTCAGTGACGGAGTTATGCAGTAAATGGTGATGTACATTGTATGAGAGACGCATTGTGTCAAAGTGTGGACATTTTGCAGAGAAGACATTGTATCAGTGTTGGTGAATTTGTGAACGCATTTCGTGGAGATCGCATCGCTGTAATAAAATATTGTTGGAACTGTTACTCCAGTGTTGTCTACAACCTTAAGCCACATGTGACGGGTTGCAGCTGAATGAAGTTTCTTTAAAAGAACCTTACGTGCGTGCCGTCTGGTGTGATATCACACTACGACCACGATCCAACACGTAACAGCCAGGAAAACCAGTATCCTACCACCTGTTATTATTAACCGAAGGTGAAATATCTATTATTTACATGGTGCATACATTATTTATGTGCTATTTAGATACTTATGTTTACATGTAGTGTGACAATTGTTTATTCAGACCAGGTCAAGTGACAAGCCGTGTATCAGAGGAGCTTCCATGGCTGATCAAACAACAAAGCAAGAAGGAAGCTCTCCATTCCTGTGTTCTCAACCTTTGTATCTTCCAGCACATGTATGCCAAGTAAGTCACTTGTTGTAACTACCTGTTGCCTCTTCATTTGAAATCGCTGTGTTGTATCAGATGCTTTTCACATACCTTTGTGTATATCAGATTGTATTTAATTATGTTTTATTTAAAGTTGTACTGCCATTCCATGTTTGATACGTATGATCACTGTGCTGTATCAAATATTATTTACAGTATTTTGCTGTGAAAGCGTGCCAATATTCACCTAGTTTACACATTCAGCCATAAGGTCAAATTCTTATAATTAGTCATCTGAAAGTTGTCCAATGGCAATTTTAGAATAGCATATTTGCTTCTCATTGATTGGCTCACGTGTGAAGCAAAAGTGAGTATGTTCTGGGCCAGTGGTCGTACGCTCGTCGTCTGTCGTCCCTCCGCCGTCATCCATGGTAAACTTTAACGTTGGCATTTTTTCGGAGACTATTCAAGCTACAGTCTTCAAACTTGGCCCAAGGATACTTTCTAAACATACCAATTTCAGTGACCTCTCACGAAGGTTAAGGTCACAGAGGATCAGGACATATATCAAAATTAGCTATTTTGGGACATAATTAATATTTTCTCAAGTACTACTCACAACTTCAAATCCAAATTTGGTACAAAGATACCTTTATATGCACACTAATTTGGTTGATCCCTCGGAAAGGTCAAGGGTCACAAGAGCTCAAAAAATAGGTCCAGAATAGCCATATTTTGACAAAATATTTTTTTTTCTCAATTAGTATTCACAACTTCAAACCCAAACTTGCTACAGAGATACCTGATGGTAAGACCTTTCTATGCATACTAATTTGGTTGATCCCTCGGAAAGGTCAAGGGTCACAAGAGCTCAAGAAATAGGTCCAAAATCGCCATATTTTGACAAAAGATGTTTTTATTAAAAAAAATTATTATTCACAACTCCAAACCCAAACTTGCTACAGAGATACCTGATGGTAAGACCTATCTATGCATACTAATTTGGATGACCCCTCAGAAAGGTCAATGGTCACAAGAGCTCAGGAAATAGGTTTTAAAAAAATAGGCATATTTTGACAAGAAATGTTTTTCTCAATTACATGTACTATTCACAACTCCAAACCCAAACTTGCTACAGAGATACCTGATGGTAAGACCAATCTATGCATACTAATTTGGTTGAACTCTCAGAAAGGTCAAGGGTCACAAGAGCTCAGGAAATAGGTACAAAATCACCATATTTTGACAAAAAATGTTTTTTCTCAATTACTATTCACAACTTCAAACCCAAACTTGGTACAGAGATACCTGATGGTAAGACCTATCTATGCATACTAATTTAAATGACCCCTCGAAAAAGGTCAAGGGTCGCATGAGGTCGAAAAATGTGTATAAAATGCCAATAATTGTAGTTATTATCAACATTTTTGCAAACTTTTGAATCAAATTTGGCACAAAGATAGCTGATGAAAAGACCTTCCTAGGTAACCTAATTTAGTCAACTAATCGCAAAGGTCAAGAGTCACGGGGGTTTGACAGATGTGTGAAAACTGATTAAATTTTGAGAAAACATGGATTTTGTTAGTGCAGAAGCCATCCCTTTACTTATTGTCAGACGTGTGGATCGGTCATACACGTGAGCCATAAGGGCTTTGCCTTTCTTGTTTAAGGGTGGTGCCAGAATAGCTTGGCACCACTAGGCGCCAAGCTATTCTGGCACCACCCTTGAACTATCATGATTGATCCATATCTTGCTGTAGTTCGTCAGGGTTGAATGTATTATTGAACCTGTGCTTGTTTGTATAGGGGCCGATGCGCAGAGCTGATCTCCTACTGGCAGTACATAGGAGCAGACAAGGCCAGCATGGCTGATGCTTACTTCAGTGCCACCAAGAAAATGGAAGAAGGTGTGTATTTTGTTGTCCTGTATATTCGTTCCACCCCACCCCTGTGCATTTGGGGTTTGCGTGGGTATTTTGTCTGTGTGTGAGTGTGTACCCATCTGTCCCAGTTTCTTTGTCCCACAAATGTCTCGGAAACTATCTGACCGCATCATTTGCTTTGTCTCGCACAGTGTACTGTTGTGTACAAGTCTGTGAACACACTGTTTAACTGAATATACAAAACACCATTTGAATGAAATTATGGCATTGTGCACATTCAATTTTTTTTTTTTGGTGGGGAGGGGGGGGGGGAATGCAACCTTGTAAAATCATCCATAAAGATTTAGAAAGAACAAAGTTTTTAAATTTCACTAATTTATGCTTTTCTTGCACAGATGGTCAAGTTGCTTTGCCAAGAGTTGCAGATATGTATGAGATACTGGGACGATTCCTCAAGGATCTTGGCTTGCTGAGTCAGGTAAGTGTTCAAATGTTATTTCATTGTACATGTTGTGGTTGTGTTTTGATGCTGTTAACACTTTGGACCCAAAGGTCAAAATTTCTGAATTGTCCAGTGAAGACTGCATTTCAGATCTGGAGGCAAATTGACCGTGATAGTTCAAGGGGGTTTCCAGGCTATTTTGGCACCCCCGCTTAGACTATCTTGGTAGATTAATATCTTGAAGTAGTATTTGTCATGGTGAAATGTGTTAAGAGATCGCCGGTTGCAAATTAAGTGAAAAGAACTAACCAGCTAGACAGTGCAGAACCTCATTCAACACAGATTGACATCACAATTTTGTTTTTGTGTTTGTTCTGTGTGGTTTGTTTTATTTCATCAAAAACATTACCGATGACATGACAAATGGGAGTGTCTACTACGTGCTCAAATTCTAGCCTACGAACCCGTTGTGTGCACACACAACCCGGGAGGCACTCGGGGAACCCTCCAGAGGGGCCAAGAGTTGTCTCCCGGACCTGCCTATCCGGTTCCGAGTCACCTGACTCGCCAGTCAGCTACGTAGGCTCACGACCTTCGGACGTGTTCTAGCCTCGCGCTCCCTTCGACCGGTCGGTCTTGGTGCTCGAGTTCGCCGTGACTTTGGCTTCGCCTGTTGCTTCGCTTCTGCTTCGCTTCTTGCTTCGCTGCAGCTTCGCTTGCGCTTCTTCGCTTGGCGTCCTCCTTGGTTGGCTTCGCTTGGCGGACCTGCTGGTTCCCGCCATTTCGCCGGTGGCGACATGGACGTCTCTTCTCTCGCTACCGCTTCGGCAGAGAGTGCCCTCCTGATGACCTGCACGCAGTGTGGAGGTTTCCAGTGGCCCTCGGATTCGCACAAGGTCTGCCTGCCGTGTGTCGGCTGTACATCTGAGCGTTCTTGTGACGTTTGCGCCGTCTGGCCGGAGCTCCGCTGGTCCCAACTTTGGAGCTTCTACCGACGTGAACGCCCGACACCGGTGCCTGTTGCAAGACCTGCGGAAGTGCCGGCGGTCATCTCAGGCGCCCCGACCGCTCTTGCCCCCGATGGCCCCAGTCTGGAAAGATCTCCACAGCGGACACAGCAAGGTAGTGTGCGGAGTCGGGAGTTCGAGGCGCGGATTCCCAGGAGGGAACGCGCTTGGACCAAGCCTTACGACAGGCAGAGAACCCATCTCGAGACAGAGGTCAGTTCGGAGAGACGTGCCTCGCGCCGTCCATGGTCAACCGGTCCCCACTCGTCTCCTAGGAAGGCCTTGGATCCTCCTCGGCCACTGCGAGCCCGCCTCGCCACAGAGTCCGGCTCGCGGAGACATTCGCGCACACTCACCACACCACTACCTGTGTCCAGTTCCTCCTTGCGATCGAAGTCTGACCACCACTCTCGCACTCCTTCGCGTGAGCGTCGTAAAGTTCGTGATTCTTCTCGTCATCTGGACCATGGGCCTTCGCGCTCTCCCTCTTCGCGGCGTTCGTCCCACGTTCCCCGCCGTCTGCCTCGTCCCTCCCGTTCCCCTTCCCCTCGCCCAGCCTCTTTCCTTCCTCCTCGTTCCCGGGGATCACGGTCTCCAGCTCGTAGTCGCTCGTCTGGTCGCCGCCGCCGTTCCCGCTCCTCTAGTGCGTCGTGTCGCCGTCGCGGACGTCGCTCTCCCCTGCGTGCTTCGGCGCCTTATGGCTCCCCTCGTCCTCGTCGAGCTGCTCGCTCTCGGAGTCCCGGTCGCCGTCCCTCTTCGACGGCTCTCGGCGGCGTGGACGACGATTCGTTGAGTCTTCTCCCTGATGATTCCATCTCAGTTTTCCTCGGAGGTCTCAGCCGCTCTCCTTCGCCGCTCTCTCCTTCGGATGCGTCGACAGCCCACGGGTTACCGGCCTCCTCCCGCACAGAGGTTCTTCTGGCCCTCGCCGAGGTCGCTCGCCTCATCTCCGCCACGCTTCCGGCAGCGGACTGCCCTCCATCCCCCCCCCCTGAAGAGGAAGCCTTCTGCCTTCGTCGACGCGGGTAGACAGGTAAAGAAGTTCAAGACTCTCCCTCAGCCCCCCTCCTTTCGTGAGCTTCGGGATGTGTTCTCGGCCCACCTGTTGTCTGACTCAAGAGACAGTAATTTCTTCTCGGACCACAGATGGCCTCCGGACCTCGACATGTACTTCCGCCAGCAGTGGTACGCCGGCCATTCCCAGGCCTTCCTCTGCCCTCTCCCTCCGGTGGATCCAGCCGCCGTGGTACAGGCGGGTGGGGCCTCTGCCCTCAGACGCGCGCTCCCCGCGGGTTTGGACAAGACGGCTTCGCTTGTCAGGAATTCCTTGGCCTGCGCCGGCTTCATGGAGCTCCTTACGCAAGCCTTCCTCCGGCGCGTGGAAGATTCGTGGCACCCGTCCCTGACCCCCCTTCTTGGCGACCTCCTCGTCCTCGCTGAAGCGGCCAGCCGCGCCGCGTATCACTCTTCGGTCAACGCTATGGCTGCAGCCGCCAATTGTGATTTACTCCGCCGCGACGCTGTCCTGCAGGCCTGCCGGGGAATGCCTGCCGACCTGAAGACCCAGCTGCGTCGGGCCCCCCTCGGGGGACCCCTTCTCTTTGGTGACACCTGGCAAGCCGTCAAGGATTCCAATGCGGACAGGTGGCCTCCCAAGTCTGTTCCTCGGCGCTTTCAGTCAGCCCGCAAGGCCGTGGGTCGCCCCCTGCGGATCTCCAGACCCGTCGCTCCGACGTCAACAGCCCAGCTGCAGTCCCTGCGTCGCCGTCGCCCCGCCTTCGGTCGCCCCGGCCAAGCTAACGCCCCCGCCCCCGCTTGGCCCCGTCCCGCCCGTCGCCCTGGGCGCGGGCGGGCTCAGTGACTCCTCCCCTCCTCCGCCTCCGCCGGCCGTCTCGGGTCCTCCAGTCGGCGGCAGGCTCGCCCTCTTCAGCGACGAGTGGCGATTACTGATTCCAGAAGACCCGTGGATTTTAGACACTGTTTCCTGCGGCCTACGGATCTCCTTTCGTTCCCCTCCTCCTCTGCGTACGACTCCGCTGTGGACCGAGATCCCCGCAGACCCGCTCAAGGAGTGCGCCCTACGGGGGGAAGTCGACTCTCTCTTGAGGAAGGATGCCACAGAGGTTGTGCGCCGCGCAGACTCGCTGGGATTTTACAGCAGACTTTTCGTCGTCCCCAAGCCTGGCGGCAAGTGGCGCCCAGTGATCGACCTCTCAGCCCTAAATCGCTTCATCGTGGCTCCTTCCTTCCACATGGAGACGGCCCGAGCCCTGCGTACCGCGGTGCGACCCATGGATTACGCCGTCAGCCTGGATCTCTCCGACGCTTACCTACACGTACCCATACATCCGGCCGCCCAGAGGTATCTGCGCTTCGCGTTCGATGGAACCGTTTACCAGTTTCGAGCCCTACCCTTCGGCCTCAACCTCAGCCCCTGGGTCTTCACCCGCTTGATGGATGCAGTTATGGCCAAGGCACGGCAGTCGTCTCTCAGCCCTATGTCCAACTACCTCGACGATCTCTTCCTGAGGAACCACGTCGAGTCCGTCTTGGAAGAGGACAGGGATACACTGATGCGTCTGCTGTCGCGACTGGGGTTCCTCCTCAACGTCGGGAAGTCCGATCTCACGCCCTCGCGCCGCTTCATTCATCTCGGAATGGATTTGCCACCGATCTCAACGTTGTTCGCCTCCCGGATCCCCGGATTCGGAAGTTGGCCACCTTCGCCAACCAGCTAGCTCAGCAGGAAGCAGCTCCCGCCCGAGTTTGGCTTCAACTCCTCGGACTGATCAACGCAGCGGCGGACCTTCTCCCCCTGGGTCGCCTCTACGCCCGCCCCCTTCAGCTGCACCTCCTGCTTCTCTGGAGACCCTCTTCGGGCGACCTTACCCACCTGGTCCCGGTTTCCCCCCTGGTTCGCCCTCACCTTCTACGCTGGACCGACACGGCTTGGTTGGCTTCGGGAGTCCCTTTGTCCTCCCCCCCCCCCCCCCCCCCCCCGCACCTCTCCCTGTGTGTCGACGCGAGCCTCTCGGGGTGGGGAGCCCACCTGCTTCCTCAATTCACCTCGGCTTCCGGCCTCTGGCCCCCGGAGTTTGCGGACATTGGTTAGAGCTGCAGGCAGTCTGGCAAGCCCTCTTTGTTTGGGAGAACCAGCTCAGGAACCAGCGGCTTCTCGTCCTCTCCGACAACTCGACGGTGGTGGCCTACATCCAGAGACAGGGGGGCACCCGATCTCCCGACCTCTGTATGCTCCTCTTCCGTTTGATGCGCTGGGCCGAGGAACGCGACATTACACTCCTCGCACGACACATTCCTGGCCACTTGAATGTGTTGGCGGACTCGCTCTCTCGCCGCGGCCAGTTGCTCCACACAGAATGGACGTTGCGCCCGGATATCTTCCAGATGATCTGCGCCCGTTGGGAGACTCCCTTAATCGACCTCTTTGCTACGAGGTGGAACCGCCAGCTTCCCCTCTTCGTCTCCCCGATTCCAGACCCGCTGGCCTGGGCAGTCGATGCCCTCTCGATTCCTTGGGACGGCCTCATCGCTTACGCGTACCCCCCGACAGTCCTCATTCCCAAGGTCCTCCACAAACTTCGAGGGAGCAACGCAGTCCTGCTTCTGGTCGCCCGCTGGCTTGGGCCCGGTCCTGGACCACCGACCTACTCAACCTCGCCACCTCTCCTCCCCTGCGCCTTCCCACGCCCCGTTCCATGCTCAAGCAGCCCAGGCAGGCTCTCTTCCACCCTTGTCCCGAACGCCTGTCTCTTCACGCCTGGAGGTTGTGCAGCGCGCCCTCTCCGCTCGAGGCTTCTCTGGTGCAGCAGTGGAGGCAATCGCTGCAGCCCGCAAGCCGTCCACCCGGCGTGTTTACGAAGGGAAGTGGCGCGTCTTGTGTGCCTGGTGCGACGCCCGTCGCCTCCTACCCACCGGACTGACTAACCCACAGCTAGCGGACTTTCTCCTATGGCTCTTCGAGGTCCAAGGTTTGGCGCCCATCACCATCAGGGGATACTTATCCATGGTCGCCGACACGTACCGCCATCTCGGCCTTCCAGACCCCGGCGCCTGTAAGGACCTCTCCGACCTCATGTCCAGCTTCAGCCTCCAACGTCCGACTCAGCGTTCTCTCGTTCCTCTTTGGGACCTACCTTGGGTCCTGACGTGGCTGAATTCTTCCCGCTTCGAGCCACTCGCTCTAGCCCCTCTGGCAAATGTGACACGCAAGACCTGCTTCCTTCTAGCCTTGGCCACCGCGTCCAGAGTTAGCGAGCTACACGCTCTTTCTACCCGCCCAGACTGCCTCCAGTTCAGGGCAGATCGCTCCGTGCAGCTCTTAACGGACCCCAGCTTTATTGCCAAAACAAGGTCGCCCCTAACTGCTCCACAGATCATCACCTTGCGGCCCCTGGGAGGGCCTGCCTGCTCTCCGGAGACTCGGCGACAGGATCCCGTGCGTGCCCTACGCATCTACCTGCGCCGTACCAAAGTTACCCGTAGAGGGCGCTCCCGCCTCTTCCTGCCCATACGCCAGGGCAAGACTGATATCACAGCCCAGACGATCTCCTCCTGGCTGCGCTGGGTAATACGATCGGCATACATGGATCTCTCCCCACGCGTAGCGCAGAGACTGAAGATCCGCGCACACGAAGTACGCGCCATGGCCACGAGCGTCGCATTCGCTCGGAACTGCGCTGTCAAGGACATCGTGGCCGCGGTGGGCTGGCGAGCAGAATCTACCTTCGCTCGTTTCTACCTTCGGGATCTGGCGGGACAGCGAGACAACCTCGCCTTGTTGGGGGACCTCACGGTGGCACAGCACTCCCTCCCAGCGCAGCAGGCGCCGTAGGTACGCACCTAGCTAGTTACCTGGGAATTAGCAATGGGAGGACGGTCGTGGTCTCCGGTAGTACCGGGGCGGCACCCTCCTCCTATTCGTGATTCTCCCATTTGTCATGTCATCGGTAATGTTTTTGATGAAATAAATGCATTTTTCTTTAAAAGGTATTTTTTCGAAAAATACTTACCGATGACATGACACGGACCCTCCCACCTGCCCCGCTTGCCGCTGGTGAACCTAGTATCTGACTGGCGAGTCAGGTGACTCGGAACCGGATAGGCAGGTCCGGGAGACAACTCTTGGCCCCTCTGGAGGGTTCCCCGAGTGCCTCCCGTGTTGTGTGTGCACACAACGGGTTCGTAGGCTAGAATTTGAGCACGTAGTAGACACTCCCATTTGTCATGTCATCGGTAAGTATTTTTCGAAAAAATACCTTTTAAAGAAAAATGCATTTTTTTTGCACTGTTTGCTGTTTAATAGTTTATTTTGTATTTTGAAGGAATTTAAACAACCCCTTCACTGCTGAGAAAAATTGAACACAATCCCATGTGCAATAGCTTACAACTTACAAGTCTATGCCTCTTGCTGACACCACTTTGTGTGTATCCATGTTCTGTACATGGCTGAGGCTCGTCCATGTTGAATTAACAAGGAATTCATAAAGAAAATCCATGTCCTCTATCAGTGAAAGGGTTAAAGCATTCCATATGTGAACATGATACTGATTGTTTTGTACAGGCATTACCAGCTTTACAGAGGGCATTAGAGCTGCGAGAAACTGCTGTAGATCCTGACCACCCCATAGTGGCTCGCTCTCTGCACCAACTGGCTGGGCTACACGCACAGTGGGGCAAGTTTGCCACAGCAGAGCTGCTATACCGGCAGGCTCTGGACATCTTCGAAGACGCTTACGGATCTGATCACCACCTGGTGGCCAAAGAGCTGGACTCTTTAGCGGTTCTCTACCAGAAACAAGACAAGTATGCATATATATGTCCTATAGGCATCCTTTGTCTGTGTGCGCGCACTCTCAAATAAATGCTTGCTTGTTATTTCAGATCTTGTGGCCTTACAGGCGTAAGGTCCAAAATCACAGACCAAACACAAATTAACTGTTTTCTCTGTGTCCACGTGAGTGCACGTCAGTGCTTTCATATGTAAGCTGGTTGTGACTTTGGACCTTATGACACCCCCCCCCCCCCAAACCATCACCACCACCACCCCCACACCCAGCCCCCTCCCCACCACCCCCTCCTGGGGGGAAAGGGCGTTTACTGGTTGTCAATGTGTTTGCTGTTAAATGTTTGCTGGTCTGTGATTTTGGATCTCACAGTTGTAGGCTGTAGGGACCAAAATCACAGACCAGCACACAAATTACCTTTCTGTTTTAACCCATTTAATCCCACGGCTGCATTTCCCACATTTTGAAGGTGTCACCTAATGACTGCCAGTTGCTCCTAGGAGATGGGTTGATCATGATAATTCAAGGGTATTGCCAGATTAGCTTGGCACCTGATGGCGCCAAGCTTATCTGGCACTACCTGTGAATGATCATGTTCGCTCCATCTCTTCCTTGGGCTAAATGTCAGTTTTGTGCATACTTCTCAATGCTTTCTTGATTTTTTTCTCTTCAGACATGATGCTGCTGATCCTTTGAAAAAGAGAGCGCTGTCCATCAAGAAAAAAATCAGAACCCCAAGAGGACCATCTGTGAGCCATTTTGTTGCTTGACCATGCGTTAATGTTCAGTGAATGTGACTGTGCACGTAAAAATGTATTTTTCTCTAAAATGTATTTTTTTAAAAGATACTTAACGATGGCAAGACTAATAGGATGGTATACTTAGCATACCGATTTAGCCTAAGCATCCGTTGTGTACACTACACAACTAAGGAGGCGACTTCAGGGAGTCGTTACCAAGAAACCCTCCCTTACGTCCATATCTGGTGACGTGTTTCCCGCCAGTCTTTTGCCTTAGCTCAATAGCGGCAAGCGGGGCAGGAGGGAGGGACCTCCGAGTCATGCTATCTGTAAGTATTTTTCGAAAAAATACATTTTAGAGAAAAACACATTTGTTTTTTCAAAACTATTATCGATGGCATGACTAATAGGAAGAATAGCGAATAGGAGTTGGGTGCCGCAGATAACGCCAAACCACCAAGCGAAAAATCACAAGGAATGCACACCCAGTGCTTTAGGTTATCGAGGCCCCTTACATGCACCCAACTCCCGACGATTTGAGCTATGCGTACCTAAGGTGCCTGCGGCGCTCAGAGGGAGTGTCCGAGATGTCCCCCAACAGAGCCAGGTTGTCACGTTGGCCAGATAGGTCCCTCAGGTAGGAGCGGGCAAAGGTGGATTCCGCCTGTCAGCCCACGTCCGCCACAATGTCGCGTACGCCATGGCCGACGACTCAGGCGCCAACAAGACCTTACCTCATTGAAGTCTCTGCAGGAAGAGAGGGAGCTCGGAAGAAAAAGAAAGAAGGGAATCCTTCAGGCAAGGCCAGCACCCACAAACCAGTCTGTCGAAGAATTCCGAAACAGGTGAAGAGAATCAGCGTAAACCGCACAAATAATCACAACGGCAAACCGGTGCAACCGATCGGAAGGCAGCTAAGTGTGAAACTGGTGGGTCAGCCCATAGGGCCTGATGGGAAGGGAGGGGAGGCCACCCGGGGTTGCATTTGATAAACAGGCTCCCCGGAGTCGCCTCCTTGTTCGTGCTTGTTCACACAACGGACTTGGGCTGAAATCAGGTTAGCTAGCGTATCTTCCTTTCAGTAATGCCATCGGTAAGGGTTTTGAGGAAACAAAGAAATTGGTGGTAGGCAGGTCTGCTTAGGCTAAATCGGTACGCTAAGTATACCTTCCTATTAGTCATGTCATCGGTAATAGTTTTGAGAAAACAGTATTTATTGTGTTCTCGTGTCTATGTAATATTACATAGGCTTTAAAAGCTTGTTTAGGGTGTTGATAAACACTTAAAACAGGCTTTAACTCTTCGACGCACGCAGGCAGAAAAAAACTTGCCTCTATTAAGCGCACCCCCTAAAAGCACGGCAGTTTTAAGAGATGGCGGAGACTAAAGTGATAGGTTCTAAATATTATTTTTTTGCAGCTAACCATTGACGTTTGTACAAAAGTATGTATATTTGTCTTATTCAGTAGTGGTTGGGCATTACTTCCCAAAAAATTTGAGTACATCAAATGTTATTTTCATGTGCATAATTACCTGAAAAATGCGTATTTGTAATCAATTTAGATGCGTGCAAAGTGATTAGTGTGATTATTTTTATTCATGCAAGACGGTCATGTGAATATTAGTAACATTTTGAAGGTAGAACCATTCTGACTGACCTCTACTTGTAATTCTGCACTGTGTGATATATCTGGAAGCAGTCTCGATCGTCGACAGATCCAACACACAGGTGTATTCTAGGGCCACAGGTGCGACACACAAAAACAGTAGTCTTTCTAGCCTTCCAGCTTCTGTTCGAACACACAGCACAGTCACCATATTTCGCGGTTCTGGCCGCCAAGTGCGTCCCTGTGAGTCTTGCAATGTCCGAAGGGACAGACACTCGGCGCCCAGTGTGGTCCACAAATTTGTCACAAGCTTTGTACTGATTCAAAAACACATCTGCGACATTCGCGCGAAACTGCTTTGATGTGATCGATAGCTGATGTTTGCCCATAACCCAGCCGTTGTGCAAAGCAACCTCTTTGATGAAGTGGTATATCACCATGTAATGCTTGATGAGACGATGACGAAACTGGTAGTAAGACATGTCCTGGTCCATTCGATCCACACCTGACATGAACTTATTGTAATCATGGCACATGCTTGGCTTGTTGACAGGACGGTAACCTGTCGGTTCATGCCGGCTTCTAATTCGTCCTCGATGTACAGTGTTTCCATGAACTGTTGACAGTACATTCACTCTTTGCGTATCATGCCACGAAGAAACAAGGATCCCCGTGTCTGAGTGCCCCCAAAATTTGGGATCATCACCTTTTTGAAGCTTCAGGTGGTTTCCTTTGATCTCCTCAGGCATGCCTGTGCGGTCATGTCTCACTGTCCCACAGCAGCCAATCTGCCTTTTCGCCAATGCTGCAGCGAGACTGGGCGAAGTGAAATAATTGTCCTGATAGCAGACTCTACCACTGTTGAACAGAGGCCGTAATAAGTCTAAGACAACCTCCTGGCCAAGCCCGGTGGCAGCATCATTTGCCTTCGCACCTGTATACACCTTCCAGTTGATACAGAAGCTTGTCACTGAATCACACAGGCACTACACTTTTATTCCCCACTTCGTTGGCTTACTCGGTACGTACATGTGGAAATGCACTCTGCCACGGAATCTTCTCATACACTCATCCACAGAAATCTGCCGGTTGGGTTCATAATTGTTCAGGTATTTATTTCATCAAAAACATTACCGATGACATGACCTTATGGGAGTGTCTACTACTTACTCAATTCTAGCCTAAGTACTCGTTGTGTTAACACACAACCCGGGAGGCACTCGGGGAACCCCGAGGGGGCCAAGAGTTGTCTCCCGATACTCCCCATCCGGAACAGAGTACCCATAATTCCTCAGTCAGTCTACTTAGGCTTACGCTGTTCAGACGTGTTGCTCTAGCCTACGGATTTTGGGGATTTCGACCGGTTCACCGGTCTTCGACGGACTTAGTTCTTCTCTTGACTTGTTCTTCGTCGGGCCCCCCTGTACCGGGTGGCTCTGGTATCCCTTCTTCGTTGGCAGCTGCCCGCTTGGCTCCCTGAAGTGCCTGGGCTACGCTGTGAACTTCGCGGGGACTTCGCCGCGCGTGCCTTGGTTTGGATTCTCCCCCCCCCCCCCCCCCCTTCCCCGGTCCGCTCCGGGAAAAGGTAAGGTGACTGGGTTGGCCCTCGGCTGGTTCCCGGGCTGGGCACTGGTTGAGAAGGCGCGAACGCGGTCTTCATTTGCGTTGTTGCTTGCGCCAAGATTCTTGACTTTTGCTTGGCGGGTCTCGCGCCCGTTCCCCCTCTCCTTCCGTGTTGGTGTGGTATTGTTATTGACAGGGTCAAGTCTCCCTTTTTTCGCTGTGGTTAGCAGCGTGGTTGTTGAAAGTTCCGCGCTTTAACGGAAGGCATTTACGCGTGAGGGAAGAAATGAGACGTTGTAGTCTGGAACGGTCATTCTTAAACGGCGCAGATCCGCAGGTGGTCAGCTTCGTTTTCCAAGATGGCGTCTAACAATGCAGAGCTCCGTGTTCCTCACGGTTAAAACCTTTACTGGAAGGGGAATGGTGTGCAAGATCGGTGAAGCTAAGTCTAACCTTATTTCTGGCGCTTACCTACTCACTTTTTCCTCACCTATGCTCTTGTCCCTGGTTGGGTTCGGGGAATGTGGTATGCTCCAGCCATCCCTTGACGCATTACGTTGGTGAATGTGGCGAGAACCGACGCTTACTTCGGTACTGAGTCGGTCCCGTCATGCCTGTTTTGTTATGCATACTGCAGACCTGTTTACCACATACGGGGGCGTATTAGATACATGGGAGATGCAGAGTATTCGTCAGTTGACGGGACACTGACGGCACCTAGATGACTTATTGTTGCTGTCATGGGGGAAGGTCATAAGCTGCAATAACTTCTCTTGCCACCACAGGTGCTACTCACATACCCTCACTTGCTCATTCGGAGTTGCTTGCCCTTGGCAAGGTGGCGACACGAAATTTCTGGCGTCCAGAAATTGAGATATTTTTGCTGTCAAACAACGACAAAATGCCCGTCACCGGACTCCCGTCAGCTGCAGAAGCTGTCCTGCAGTCTGTACTGTCCAGCCATCACACCACGTCATGGAAATTGACCGGGGAAGGGACCAACCTGGTGTTCGTACTACGGCTGTGTTCAGCGGACAGAGACCAACAGCAAACCGACATTGCACCGACCGGCTACTGGCGACGAAAACCACCGTCACAGGTGCGCAGAGACTTACGGAGGGCACAGGCAAGAAACAAGGTAGGCAGTGTGCCTAGCAGTGACAATTTATTGGATGGCACAAACGTAAAAGAGAGTGAAGTTTACACGGACACTGATAATTATAATCAAGAATCTACAAATGGCAGTACACTACAGTACACGAAAACCATCACCCAGCCAGACAACACACCGTGTAGTGACCATGCAGCACGTGCAACAGCATCGCCGTTAGCTGAGAACCACGACATCACAGCATACATGGAAACTGGAACACCAACAGAGACAGTGCACGCATGTACCGCTGATGTTGACAATATTAACTGTGCTAGACCTGAAACGGGCGTGTGTGACACAGAAATCAGAGATGCAGAATCACGTGGCTTTGATCCCAAACAAGTGTACACGTTTGTCACCTCTCAGACCGAGTCAACAAAACATAAACTAATGGACACATCGAGGAACCAAAGACTAAAGAAAGTAGTTTCTCACGAAAAGAATGGAAAGAACTATTTAGTGGCTGAGAGTGACGATTTTGTGCTTATGTACGACATTCGTATCTCAGGGACTGTGTGTTATGAAGTCAAGTGTGACCCAGTGACCGGCGGAGTTTTGGAGATGGTGTTTGCTCTTGGTCTTCTGCCGGCTGTCAGTGACAATGAGTATAAACAGGACATTCAACGCATACAGCAAGACTTGCTTGCCTTGGCCAGGATTACACAGTGCTACCTGGCTAAGGCAGGCAAGTCTTGTTGAACATTAGCATGCACAGAAAGGTTTTTTTGTTCAGATTAATCAGTTGTCATTTCTTTCTCCCGGACAAGTTACATGACTGTGATTTCTGCCTGTGCGAGATTCTAGGATGCTGTATTCACTGGACCCATCATGTCGCGGATTCATGAACATGACGAAATGAACTTTAATGATATGGATTCCATGTCATTGCACACCCCCACCCCTTCCCCAACCCTACCCCAAATCCCCATTATACCCCAACCCCTCCCCTGTCGTTTTTTGTTTTACTGTGATTATCGTCGCTGTACTTTGCTGATGGGCTGATGCCTGAAGCAATAAACCATTTCGAGTTCGAGTTCACTTGCTCATTCCACATATTACAATGACAGGCTGCAGATGGACGGTGATTGGTACGGGTGAGCCCGTCGCCAACGCATCTCATGGCAGGCGCCAGTGACCGTCTCCCGGCCCGAACCTCCCTGGGAAAAAGAAAAAAAAAAAAAAAAAAAAAACCCACAGGGCTCAGACAGCCCTATGTCTCCTGGACGCACTGGTTTCTGCTCTTTGGTTATATTCCTACTTGGGCATGTGACTACCAGTTAACATGAACAACATGCATAAGAATACAAGTTAACATGGCCGACAGTAACGTTTTACTGTTGAAAGGTAATTGCCTGCTGGCAACTTAAGACAATGATCAAAGCTGCACCTGGAGGCCGTCGCTATAGTACAGCTCCGGTGTGTCGCGGGGGCTCCGCTCCGACAAAGGTTCTGGGCCTGCCGCTTGCTTCAGGCTTATACTTGTCATGACATGCTTGAGTTTGTTGTGCAGGATGTGTTGTAGGCTCAACTTAGCCTGGCGGTCCTCCCAGACCAAGGGTGGCTTCCACACCTGTAGGGGCCGGGAGGTGCCCGGCGTAGGACGTATACGCTGGGAAGACAGGTACACACCTTGGTGGTTGGGGGAGTTGCCTTGGCAGGATGGACAGACAGTGCCGTTAGCCGCGACTCCTCTTCTTCGCAGAAGGTAGGTCACACAGGTGGGGTGCTTACCTGGGGTTAACCGGGACCCTACTGGCTGCACTCTCTACCTTGCGGGGATGTATTGCAGGTCCGCGCGCTTGCTGACAGGTGGTTCCTCGCTGGTTGTACCGTTGTCTTGCGGAAGTTCACCTTACCAGGACAGGGTCCCTCAGGCCCACGCCCGCGTGCCTTCGGATTTTGGTATGTTGCAGGGGCCTTAGATGACCTGCACACAGCGCGGACGTTACAGTGACCGTCGGACTCATACAAGGTCTATCTACCATGTGCCTCCGAACCTTGGTGTGACGCCTGCGCCACATGACCTGGACGGCGCTGGGCTCACCTTGGAGCTTCTATCGGCGAGAGCGCCCGACGCCTGTGACTGGTTACAGACCTGCTGAGATACCGGCGGATATTCCCGGTACTCCGACTGCTCGAGTTCCGACGAGTGGACTGTGAGATCACCATGCCGGACGCGTCAGTATAGTGTGCAGGAGGAAGTGCGCTTGGAAAAAGCCTTCTGACAGACAACCGGCCTCCCTACAGAGCACACTGGTACCAACTTGGGGTTTCCGGCGCGAACGCCTGACACCGGTGACTGTTCCAGTCCTGAGGAAGTACCAGCTGTTCCGGTTCTCCAGCCTCTCAAGTTCCGACGGCCCTAGCATCGGGGGATCGACACGTCGGACACGGCTTGGTAGTGTGCGGAGTCGGGAGCTCGAGGCGTTGATTCCCAGGAGGGAACACGCTTGGACCAAGCCTTATGCCAGGCAGAGAACCCTTCTCGCTACAGAGTTCGGTTCGGAGAGACGTGCTTCGTGCCGTCCATGGTCAACCGATCCCCACTCGTCTCCTAGGAAGGCCTTGGATCCTCCTCGGCCGCTGCGAACCCGCCTCGCCATAGAGTCCGGCTCGCGGAGACAATCTCACACGCACACCACGTCTCGACTTGTTCGGGATCTGCTCTTCGATCGAACTCGGGCCGGCTGCTAGTGGTTGCAGGGTACTGTTGGTGGCCAGCCAGCAGGGCGGAGGTGCCTGTCTCCGTTCCTTACCGCCCGAGTCCTTGACGATCTTGTGGAGGGATGGCTACGCGGACCGCTTCAGTTACTGCGCGGAGAGGGGTTCTCGACGCGGGCGTTACAGGAGGGTACGCGCCTGGACATAGCCTGCGGTCAGGCGGAGACCCACCTCGATACAGTGCCCGGTTCGCAGAGTCACGCTGTCCCGCCAGTTCCCGACGGTAGAAACGAGCGACGGTAGATTCTGCTCACCAGCCCACAGCGGCCACGATGTCCTTGACAGCGCAGTTCCGGTCGTATGCGATGCTCGTGGCCATGGCGCGTACTTCATCTGCGCGGATCTTCAGTCTCTGCGCTACCCGTCGGGAGAGATCCATGTATGCAGTTCGTATTACCCAGCGCAGCCAAGGAGGAGATCGTCTGGGCTGGGATATCAGTCTTGCCCTGTCGTATGGGCAGGAGGAGGCGGCACGACTGGGAATCCACTTCCCTCAGGATCGGATCTCCGCTCTTGCTCTCCTGCGCGCGAGGAGGGACCACTCTGCACCTTGGATGCCCGTCCATCTACGAATTTCCCTCGTTGGAGTCAACCTTCCGGCACTCTAGGTCTACACTCCGCTTCTCTCCGCTGCGGGCGTGCTTAGGAGTTGCCGTTCTTCACGTCGCTCCAGGGATTCTCTCCTGCCTCGCTCGTCGATCCCTTTCGCGCCCGGCTGCCGTTCGTCCCTTTCCTCTCCCCCGCACTCAGCCCTTCCCCTTCTTCGTGCTCCGGCCTGGCTGCAGTCGCTCCTCTTCTGGACATCCGACCCCCTCCGGTGGTTCTCGGGGAGGATGCTGTCGTTCCTTCGCCTTGCTCGGACTTGTTTACCTCCTCCTGCGGTTACAGTACTCGGTTCGACCCAGTTGTGCACTAATACTCCTTGGAGATCTGACGACTCACTAGCTGGTGGCCTTACGCGTGAGTTCCATTGACTTAGTGGAAGTACTCTGACTTCGCACGGGTGGTAAACGGGTCTGCGAGTGCGTCGGCTTCTGTCTCCCCTGGTGCCCTCTCGGATGCAGCTCGGAGCTGGCAGCGGCTTCCGGACTTCGTGCCAGGCGCTTCGACTACCCTGCGCTTCTTCTCTCGGTTCACGGATCTTCTTCACCCCCATGGAGTTGCCGGCTGTTGGCTTCCCTCGGTCGGAACGGTGCTCGGGAGGTCACAGGAGTTGCCTCCCCTTCCAGCGGTGGATCCGCTCTTGCCTCTCCTTGGGACTAGACGACCCCTCTCGTACGTACCTCCCTTCGTGTCGTGAGATGGTAGAGCTCCTTACCCTATCCTTCGTTCTCCAGGTCGACGACTCCTGGCGCCGAGCGGGGCGGTGTGATGCTGACGGAACCTCTGTGCTGACGACTCGACCAAGGCAGTTTCTTGGGGGGTTCCTGGACTTCGCTACGGGGAGCAGAACGGTGGAGGCTTCTAGAACCTTCGCTTCGCTTACGCTGTAGGACCATGGCACAGCTCCGTCTCCCTGGTGTCTAACCAACTCGACTTCCCCTTGGGCACCCAGGAGGGCACCGGGCTTCGAACACGTGGTACTGCTGCGGCTGTGCTGGCGGTTGGACGGCCCAGCCACTACTCGGAAGTCGGATCTCCTCTCCTTTGGTCGTCTCTAAGCCCGGCTGCTTCTGCTACGCCTCCTACTACCGTGGTTCTTCTCCAACTCCAGCCTGGCCTTCGGACCTCGCGGTCAAGAGCGCGAACGGCTTGGAGCTGACGCAGACTAGTAGGTCACCTTCTCGTGGGACGGCTGCGCCAACCTGTTTCCCCGATGGATCCAGTTGCTACACGCAGTTTGCACCAGGATGCCTTCGGAGGACCGGCGCACTGGCGAGATGGCTTCGCGGACCTGTTCGACACTAGGTGGGTTCACTGGCGTGCCCCGTGCTTGAGGATTCGCCCTGCCTTTGTGGATTCGCCCGCCTGGACGAGACATCGACGCTCTGGCCTAGCCTGGGACGGTTGCTCCGCTCTTCCTGTTCGTCACCCCGTTACTGGGTTCCGGTCCTGTACCTCTTACACCTCTCCTCGCCGCGGACCCCCGCTACTGCTTCCCGCTTCTGCAAGGTGCTCCTGCAGCCGCGACGCTCGCTGTTTCGCTTTGATGGGGCCCCTCCTCCTTCGCCTTCGTCGGTGGCGGCAGGCCTCAACGTTGGACACAGCAAGGTAGTGTGCGGAGTCGGGAGTTCGAGGCGCGGGTTCCCAGGAGGGAACGCGCTTGGACCAAGCCTTATGCCAGGCAGAGAACCCATCTCGCTGCAGAGCTCGGTTCGGAGAGGCGTGCTTCGCGCCTCCATGGTCAACCGGTCCCCACTCGTCTCCTAGGAAGGCCTTGGATCCTCCTCGGCCGCTGCGAACCCGCCTCGCCACAGAGTCCGGCTCGCGGAGACATTCTCACACGCACACCACGTCACGACACGTTTCGGGATCCTCTCTTCGCTCGAAGTCGGACCGCCACCCTCGCTCTCCCTCGCGAGCGTAACAAGGATCGAGCTTCTCCTCGTCACTAGGAATAACAGCCCTGAAGCTACAAGTCAGATGATCTTCCTGACGACGCTCAGTCATGCGATCCGATTCCAGGATCCCTCCCGCAGCGAGCTTAGAGGCTAATTAAGTCCTATCAGCTACGTACAGGGCCACGAACGTCACAGTCGTCAGGAACTGTGCTGTCTTCCACTTCGTGGCTACTGTAGGGCTCGCGGGCATGTTCTCTCGCTCACAGAGTTTCCCAGTCCAGCGGGGCTACTCGCTCTGGTGGGGGAACTGCTCCGGGGCTCCTCTTCCTCCTGGCGCTTCAGCGCCGTAGGTTACACCTCCCCAGGGTCGTCGGGAATTTGCGTTTGGGAGGACGGCCCTTGGGGCCCCAAGGTGTGCTAGTGCGCGGCACCCTCCTCCTATTCGTGATTCTCCCATAAGGTCATGTCATCGGTAATGTTTTTGATGAAATAAATGCATTTTTCTTTAAAAGGTATTTTTTCGAAAAATACTTACCGATGACATGACTCGGACGACCCTCCCACCGGCCCCGCTTGCCGCTGGTAAGCTAAGTATCCTGACTGAGGAATTATGGGTACTCTGTTCCGGATGGGGAGTATCGGGAGACAACTCTTGGCCCCCTCGGGGTTCCCCGAGTGCCTCCCGGGTTGTGTGTTAACACAACGAGTACTTAGGCTAGAATTGAGTAAGTAGTAGACACTCCCATAAGGTCATGTCATCGGTAAGTATTTTTCGAAAAAATACCTTTTAAAGAAAAATGCATGTGTCCATCACACCGTCAATTAGTGGTCTCACCTTGAAGAGCGGGTCGTAGTCTGGATGTCCACGTGGCTGTCGGTTTGCATTGTTGTTGAAATGGAGGCACGATCGTAATTGTCGGAAACGTTTCCCAGACATGTACCGTCCAAATCCCGGTGTCGATGTTATGCCGTCTTCTTGTCCCAGTAATCACGTTGATTTGGCTTGAACACAAGACCCATCGCAATTTCATGCGCCAGGTATGCTTTCATCTCCTCCACACAGGTAGGGCGAAAGGTGATCGGGTTTTGTCCAGGGCGGCGCACAGCATTAGCGGCTAGAATCGTGGCTTCTGCGTATCTATTAGTCTCCTCTACAGTCAGTTCAAATAACTGCTCAGGAAAAAATGCTAGAGAAAAATCGATGGGGCCCCAACCTGTAGTGTCCACTTTTGCACCTGGTTGTGTTTGGAAATCAAGTTTGAGTGGTGATTCCCAAGTTTCTCCTTCAAACTCATCCATAGGAACCCACAAGTTTGTGTCCACAAACTGGAAAGTGGCAGCGGTCTTTTAGTCTAAATCATTTTGATTAACAATATCCACAATATCATCATCATCAGGACCATTGATGTTTACCTGTTCTAACTCCACCTCGGGATCAATATCACCCTCTACACTGTCACTGTCTTGCATAAAGAGCATTTGCACTGCTTGCTGAAGGTTTAGCGGCCGATTCGAAGCCATGGCGAATCAAAGATGTAATGTGTGGCTCTGTGTCTCTAACTCTTTCTTATATTACCCAAAGAAAAATTCCAAGGAAGAAAGGGGATAAAGGGGGGGGGGGGGGGGGTGGTGTGTGTGTGAGAAAAGTGGCAAATTCTATTTCCCAGGGCTACTGTGCGGACCAATTTCAGCGATACCGTATTTCTTCCTCTAAAAGTTAACTTTCCCATTCATCCCTGAATATAAAAGGAAGAATTAGAGGTACATGAGGGAGCATTTAGAATAGTAAATACGACACAGATGTGCGATTCTTCATCCCCCAGCAGTCCGGACGTATCACTCTTCACCCCCCCCCCCCCCTCCACCAGTGGCAATGCCATCCGCCTGAACCACTTGGCCTGAACCAATTAGCCCCACTTATCACGCCTGACAGCTACACTGAACCCACCACTCTGGTACTATGGGAAAGCTACAAACAAGAGTACGAGTAGTGATGAGCTACATTGTAGAGGGCAAGGTTGTTTGCCTTCGTGCTCTTATTAGAAGTCTATTTGACTCTGTGTGCTTAGGGGGTTCGCAGCCGTGCGTCGAAGAGTTAAAAGCCTGTTTTAAGTGTTTATCAACACCCTATTTAAACCTTTTGAAACTTTAATCAAGCCTTAGTCTGTATCGACCAAAGTGGATATTCAGAATAATTAATAGATGTCTTTGCTTGGGTGGGATATAAGACTGATTGTGCGATAGTTCTGACATTGATGTAAGTTGACTTTTTTGGGGAGAGTTATTATATCCCACTCAAGCAAAGTCATGTTAAAGATCCTACTGAACAGGCTAAAGCCACAAGCAGAGGAAATCATAGCTGAGGAACAGGCAGGCTTCAGACCAGGGCGCAGCACAACTGAGCAGATCTTCAACCTGAGAGTTCTATGTGAGAGATACCTCCAGCACCAGCAGGACCTCTATCATGTCTTTGTGGATTTTAAGAAAGCGTTTGACAGGGTGTGGCATGCAGCCCTTTGGTCCACCATGAAGCTATACAACATCAATGCCAACCTGATCAGTCATAGCAAACCTTTACAACAAGGCCACTAGCGCAGTCTGCTTCAACGGCAAAATAGGAAGCTGGTTTAGGACTACAGTTGGAGTCAGACAAGGCTGCTTGCTCTCACCTACTCTTTTCAACATCTTCCCGGAAAGAATCATCATGGACGCTCTGAAAGATCATGAAGGAACTGTCAGTATTGGAGGCAGAACAATCACGAACTTGCGCTTTGCGGACGACATTGATGGCCTTGCAGGAACAGAGAAGGAGCTAGCTCAGCTGGTGGAAAAGCTGGATAGTACAGCCATTGCATATGGGATGGAAATCAGTGCAGAGAAGACCAAACTGATGACCAATAACGCCAGTGGCATTGGCTCTGAAATCATGGTTGGAGGCCAAAAACTGGAAACAGTTAAGAAATTCAAATACTTAGGAGCCATTGTGACAGATGAGGGATCAAAACCAGAAATACTGTCCAGGATTGCACAGACAACAACAGCACTGACAAGATTGAAGACCATATGGAAGGACAGAAACATCACACTCTGCTCCAAGATCAGACTGATGCGCTCCTTAGTCATCTCAGTGTTTTTGTATGCCTGTGAGTCATGGACCCTCACAGCAGACCTTGAAAGGAGGATACAAGCCACTGAAATGAGATGTTTTCGAAGGCTGCTTGGCATCTCATACAGAGATCACATCACAAACGAGGAAGTGGGAAGCAGAATCAGGCAAGCCATCGGGCCCTATGAAGACTTATTAGCCATTGTGAGAAAACGCAAACTGAAGTGGTATGGGCATGTCACACGTTCAGCAGGGCTTGCCAAAACAATCCTGCAAGGCACTGTGCAAGGAGGACGAAGGAGAGGAAGACAGATGAAAAGATGGAAGGACAATATCTCAAGAGTGGACAGGACTGAAGCTGGGCGATACGCTGAGAATGGCAGAGAACAGAGAGGAATGGAGGGAGCAGGTTGTTAAGTCATCAGTGGTGCCCCAACGGTCGGGAAAGACTACGGGATATAGATAGATAGATAGATAGATAATAGATGTCAGCCTCATGTTCATTAACACACCAGCACACTGTTGCATTAGACATAACATCAACTGGTTTGTGACTTGCAAGTGGATACCCAGTGGGCAGAAGGTCCTCAGGCCAACATCAGCTGTATGTGTTCGCAGGCCAGCTAATGCTGACATGGCCTGAAGGATCTTTGCTTACTGGGTGTTTTTTATACATGTAATTCAGCTCCACATTTATGCAGACATGAATAACGTTGTTTGAGTTCAGGGTCTCCAAGTGTGGCAGTCTTCTTTGGGATTTTCTGCAGTTTATCTGTATAATGGTACCTGTGTAATGGTTGCAGGGTCATCACAAGATCGATCCGCTACAAAGAAGAGCCCTCCAACTGGAGGAGCTGGCCATGGGTCCTGACTCAGCTGATCTGGCACGCACACTCAATGAGCTGGGCGTTCTCTATTACCTGCAGAATAATGTTGAGTAAGTGTCACTTTCCTGATCATTTTAACTCATTGTACCCACAGGCCGAAATCCTCAAATTTTGCAGATTGCCTCAGAAGACTGCGTTACAATGCAGGAGACAGATCGACCATGGTAGTTCAAGGGTGGTGGCAGAATAGCTAGGCGCCTATAGGCACCAAGGTATTCTGGCCTCACCCTTGAACGGTCATGGTCGATCCATATCTTGGTATGGTGTGTCAGGGTTAAATGAGTTAATCAGAGCTTTGGGAGAATGCCTTATGGCTTATTTTGTTAACATTAACCTTTTTAACTCCAAGGCCACATTTCCCAAATTTTGGGAGGCATCACCTAACTAATATTTGCCAGTTGCAGGAGATACATTGACCATGATAATTCAAGGGTAGTGCCAGATTAGCTTGGTGCCTTATGGCGCCAAGCTAATCTGGCATTGCCCTTGAATTACCATGGTCGAGTCATCTCCTGCTGTGGTGTGTTGCGGCTAAATGGGTTAAAGCCCGTCTGAAATATTGATGGTTGTTACGTTTGTGGTTGTTATTCTTTGAGAGCATGTGTGTGTTAATCATAGGAAAGATCCGATATTCATTTGAGTTATTTTGGATAAGAATTACATATCTTTTTAGTAGGATTCATTTTTTTTTGCACGGAGAATTGCGATCGATTTTTGTTGTGACGCGTAGTTTTGCTACAATGTTGTAAAGTTTGACCTACATTAGACTGGAAGGTTCAAGCAGGGTCGCGATCTTTCTAGTGACTTCATATAGGACGTCAAAGTTGTTGGCAACATTTCGCAACATTGTATCAAAGGCCCTTAGAGCTTGCTTATTTGCTTGCTTAATTCCTTTGGATTCCTCGTGGAACAAAGGGCCTCTGCAACAGTCCTCCAGCGCACTCGATTCTGGGCAGCCTTTTTCAGTTCACCCAATGACAGGCTGCAGCTTTTCATTTCCTCTTCACAGGATCGTCTCCAGGTGGTCTTAGGGCGACCGACCCATCTCTTACCTGGGGGTTCCACTGCAAAGCCTGCCGGGTGATGTCCTGTGGGAGTTTCCACAGGGTGTGTCCTATCCATCGCCATTTCCGCCTGGCAATCTGCTGGTCGATGGGATCTTGGTTTGTCCGCTGCCACAAATTGGTATTCTTTATTTTGTCTGTCCACCTGATCTTCAGTATGTTTGTGAAGGCAGCCGTTGACGAATACTTGGAGCTTGTTGGTTAGGGTGTTGGTGACCCTCCAGGTCTCTGAGCCATGGAGGAGGACAGACTTAACGTTGCTGTTAAAAATTCGTAGCTTGTTGCGGACAGACAGAGATGTTGACCTCCAGACTGGTCTCGGGGGTCTCTTGGCTTGACTTCGCGAACGAAGATTTTATAGGAGTTGCCCACGACGTCTGCAGGCTTGTTCGTGGCTGCGGAGGCCAATCCGAGACAGGCAGGTTCGACCGCAGTGGCTGCAGGGGAAGGTATGGCCAGGGTTCTGAGCTGCGGCATCTCTGTTTTTTTCTCCTGAGCCGCTTGTCCTTAAGGCTAGCTCTGTGAGAGTCCTCAAAGGAGACAGCTGCCTTGTAAATGGTGGAGCGCCAGGTGTCACGGTCCGCAGCAAGCGAAGACCACTGGTGGTGGTCGATTTGGCAGGCACTAAGTGACTTCTTGAGACAGTCTTTGTATCTCTTTTTTTGGTGCCCCTCTGTCTCGGTGTCCAGTAGCGAGCTCGCCGAACAGGGTGATCTTTGGTAGGCGGTGATCCTCCATCCTGGAGACATGCCCCGCCCAGCGGAGCTGTGTCCACAGCAGCAAAGCCTCGATGCTCACAGTTCCAGCCTGTTCAAGGACCTCGACGTTGGTGACATAGTCACTCCAGTGAATGCCCAGGATGGTACGCAGGCAGCGCTGGTGGAAGCGTTCGAGGAGTCATAGTTGGCTGCGGTAGAGGGCCCAGGACTCGGAACCATACAGCAGGGTGGTGAGGACCACAGCTCTGTACACGCTGATCTTGGTGCCTGTTTTCAGCTGTTGATTGTGCCACACCCGCTTGAAAAGTCGCCCGAAAGCGCTGTTCGCTTTTGCCAGCCTGCTGTCAAGCTCCTTGCCCAGCTTGGCGTCCGACGTGATAATGCAGCCAAGGTAGGTAAACTGGTGCACTGACTTTAGTTCAGACTCGCCAATGGTGATGTGAGGAGGGCGATACACTGTCTTGGGTGCCGGCTGATGGAGGACCTCTGTCTTTTTCAGACTGACCTCGAGTCCAAAGAGCTCAGCAGCATCTGCGAAGCAAGACGTGATGCGCTGTAGTGCTCTCTCTGAGTGTGCAACGAGGGCAGCATCATCAGCAAAAAGCAGCTCACGAATCAGTTGGTCTAGGGTTTTCGTTTGGGCCTGCAGTCGTATGAGGTTGAACAGGCTGCCATCGAGACGATACCTGATGTACACTGCATCGTCATCATCGAGGTCCACTGTGGCCTGCTTCAACATCATGCTAAAAAAGATGGTGAAGAGGGTTGGTGCCAGCACGCAGCCCTGCTTTACGCCGTTGAGAATAGGGAATGGTTATGAGAGGTCATTGTTGAGTCTGACCTGGCCTTGCTGGTCCTCGTGTAGCTGGACAATCATGTTGAGGAACTTTGGGGGACAGCCAAGTCGCTCCAGGATCTGCCACATGCCTTGCCTGCTCACAGTGTCGAACGCTTTTGTTAGGTCGACAAACGTTACGTACAGCCCTTTGTTCTGCTCGCGGCACTTCTCCTGTAGCTGTCTCAGCACAAAGACCATATCAGTGGTGCTCCTGTTTGCTCTGAAGCCACACTGGCCCTCTGGGAGTTGGTCTTCAGCGATGGCAGGTAGCAGCCGATTCAGGAGCAGCCTTGCAAGGATTTTCCCAGCAATGGACAGCAGGGTAATTCCCCGATAGTTGGAACAGTCAGACTTCTCGCCTTTGTTCTTGTACAGGGTGATAACGACTGCATCACGGAGATCTTTTGGTAGTGTTCCTTCCTCCCAGCAGCAGAGAAAGAGGTCATGGAGCTTGCTGTGCAGTGCTGTGCCTCCATGTTTCCAGATCTCTGGCGGTATTCCATCAATGCCTGCTGCTCTGCCACTCTTGAGCTGGTGGATGGCTGTGAGGGTCTCTTTAGCGGTGGGTGGTTCGTCCAATTCAACCTTTACTGGGAGGTGTGGGATTTGTAGGACGACTGCTTCTTGAACAGTGCGCTCAGCGCTGAAGAGGCTCTGAAAGTATTCCGACCAGCGGTTCAAGATGGAGGTATTATCTGTGAGGAGTGCCTGGCCATTCGCGCTTCGCAGGGGACTTTGTACCAGGTGCCTGGGGCCATACACTGCTTTCAGTGCTTCGTAGAAGCCCCTGTAGTCACCATTGTCAGCGCAAAGCTGGGTCCTCTGTGCAAGTCTGGTCCACCACTCATTCTGGAGATCTCTGAGCTTGCGCTGGAGACTGCTGCAGACGAGGCGGAAGGCAGACTTCTTCACAGGGCAGGAAGGCTGGGCTAGGTGGGCCTGATGGGCGGCTCTTTTTTTGCTAGGTGTTCCTGGATCTCTACATCGTTTTCGTCAAACCAGTCTTTGTTCTTCTTTCTGGCGAAACCCAAGACTTCTGCAGAGGATTTTGCAATAGCAGTTTTCAGTTGTTCCCAAAGTGTTTCAGGGGAGGAGTCTACTGGGTCCGCTGTGTCTTTGAGCCTGCGCTATAAATCTGTCTGAAAGGCAGCTTTCACATCGTCACGCTGAAGGCTGGCAACATCAAGCTTTTTCTTGGGGGGCCCCCATTTCTTGGGTTTTGGCGTGAAGTGGAGCCTGAGTTTGCAGCGGACAAGGCGGTGGTCAGTGTGGCACTCTGCGCTGGGCATCACTCTGGTGAGGAGGACGTCACTGCGGTCCCTCTGACGCACTAGGACATAGTCGATAAGGTGCCAGTGTTTGGAGCGAGGATGCATCCAGGTGGTCTTTCGACTGTCCTTTTGCTGAAAAGTAGTGTTGGTGATGACCAGTTGCTGTTCCGCACAGAACTCCAACAGTAGGCGGCCATTGTCATTGCAGTTCCCCACGCCATGCTTGCCAAGGACTCCTTTCCAGGCTTCAGAGTCCTGGCCCACTCTGGCGTTGAAGTCGCCAAGGATGATGACTTTGTCATCTGCAGGGGTACTCTGTAGGAGGCTGCGCAGGTCAGTGTAAAACTTGTCCTTTTCAGCAGGCTCTGCCAGGAGGGTTGGGGAGTACACACTGAGAAGGGTGACGTGTTGCTGGTGTCTCAGTGGGAGGCGCATGGACATGATGCGGTCTGAGTGGCCTGTTGGTAGGTTTTCCAGCTTAGTCGCAATGGATGTCTTGACCATGAAACCCACGCCTGAGAGCCGTCTTTCTGATGCAGGCCTGCCTGACCAGTAGAGGGTGTACCCAGCACCAAGTTCTTGGAGGCTGCCTTCGTCCGGAAGGCGTACTTCACCGAGCGCGGCGATGTCGATGTTTAACCTCCGCAATTCATGGGCAATGAGGGCGGAGCGACGTTCAGGGCGTCCGCTGTCTGCTTTGTCGAGCATGGTTCGGACGTTCCAGCATGCTACGTTGAGTCCGGCCGTGGTCGTCATGAGAGTGGATCCGTTATTCTTTCTTGTTTTTTGACCGCAGGAGAAGATGCCCGTTGACATGTCTCAGGGTAATAAAGGCGTATCTCACTTTCCAGATTCTGGCTTTGATGTCCTCGTCAGAGCCACCTGTTGCTGATACAATGCTGCCCAGGTAAGTGAAAGAGGTAACTTCTTTCAGCTCGCTGTCTTCAAGGGTGATCAGCTTCTGCTGCTTCTTGAACAGGCTCATGGTTTCAGTCTTCTCCAGGTAGATCTGCAGTCCAGCCTTGGCTGCTTCTTGGACCAGATTATCGGTTTTCTGTTGCATATGTTGGCATTTCTTGGACATCAGACACAAGTCCTCCGCAAAGTCAAGTAACTTCTAGAGAGTTCTTTTTTTATGAATATTAATGAGTTTTGGTTACGTTTTCTTTTCTGATTGGTTGTGTTGGTAGAATTTGCTGGATTGTTCTGGAAATCTGTAATAGTATAAAAGAGCGTGTTAGGAAATAAGTGCGTACATTGTATTGTATGAGAGACGCAGTGTGTCAAAAGTGTTGATGCATTGTAGAGGAGACAGTGTATCGGTGTTGGTGCATTTGTGAATGCATTGTGTGGAGATAGCATCGCTGCAATAAAATATTGTTGGAAGTGTTACTCCAGTGAGGTCTACAACCTTATGTCACGTGTGACGAGCTGCAGCTGAATGAAGTTTCTTTATAAGAACCCTACATGCATGTGTCTGGTGTAATTGTATCATACTACGACTACCACATAACAATGGTCTGATGACATCACCAATCTCATTCATCTTCACCTTCATCATATTGTGAAAAGCCCAACAGCCTGTGCCACATAAAATCAAAAAAGGAATGTTTTAGAAAATCACTTTGTTGAAACTCGCAGACCATACATCTTATCAGACTGCATTGGAACTTTGGGTGATGCATCTTTGCAATGTGTGCAGATCTGTGATTTTAAACCTTATAGGCGTAACCATAGGTACAAAATCACAAACCAAAGCACATATCTTACAATTCAGTGGAATACACACAAAAACAAAACACTATCATTTATTATTGTTTTCAGAACTGCTGAGTCATTCTTCAAGCGGTCACTGGAAATGCGAGAGTCTGTGTTGGGCGTGGATCATCCCGACATTGCTCAGTCCCTAAATAACCTGGCTGCTCTCTACAACGACCGCAAGCAATATGACAAAGCTGAACCTCTGTATGAACGGGCACTGAAAATCAGGACCAAGGTAAACATCATAGTTCATTAATCATTAACCCCCTTGTGCGTGCAGTCTTTGGGGGTCTAACTAAAGTAATAGTTGTAGAGGTGTATTCAATGCAACAAGCTTTTCAATACCTATTATACTGTTGACAATTTTGCTTTTAAGAGAATTCATGTTAATGTGTTCTGTCATGTGTGAGTTTATGATGTTTTATACGCTTATCAACCATGATGGCTGAATTCAGAGGTAGCGTTTTGCACAATGACAGGCATCAAGCTTATGCACTGTATCTACCATGGTTGGTCCATCCACTATGACTTACACATATATATTTGTTTTCTCAAAATCCATACCGATGGCAGTACTATATGGAAGGTACACCTAGCTTACCGATTTCAGCCTAAGAATCCGTTGTGTATACATACACAACTAGGGAGTCGTTACAAAGAAACCCTGAGTAGCCTCCCTTCCCTCCCTATCCGGTGACGTGTGCAGTGGTGCCACGCCAGTCGAATGCTTAGCTTTGGGGTGGTAAGGTGTTCCGTACCCTTGCTCAGCCTTGGTTACTTTGAATACCCTTGGATACCCTTGGATTACTTTGGTGTGTTGTGCTTCACCTTGGACTACCTGTGGTTCTCTTGGTTGGTGTCCCTCCTTACTTGCCTGATGTCACTCTGGACATGGCCAGGTAGGGTCTCAGGGCATGCCTCTGTCAGGCAGGTTCTCCTGACCGGCGGTGGTATTCCCTCGGTTAGCGGCTGTGTTCGTACACAGCCAGACTTCACTGCAGAACTGGTCGTGAGTTTTTGCTCACATGGCCCTTCGTTAGCACGGGCTGCGTGCCGTTGCCTCTCAGGTGTTCCGCTCTCTGTTGCAGTGCACAGTTGCGTACTTGTCGTCGGTGTAAGGGGCTTCAGTGGCCGACGGATACCCATACGCTGTGTCTCCCTTGCTCGGGCTGCTCCTCAGCATGGCCGTGCGAGAGATTCGCACCATAGAAGGAGCAACTCTGGTCTCAGTTGTGGGAGTTCTACCGGCGTGACCGCCCCTCTGCCTCCCGGGAACCCCCTCGGCCCCCCCTGCTCCCTCGGCGGGCAGCTTTGGACATTCAGACATCATGGGGCTCGCCTCCTGCCGCATGCTTCTCGCTGCGCCTGTCATGGCCCCCATGACCATGCCCCCCCACCCCCCCCCACCCCCCCCCCCTCCGGCTGGACTTCCTCGCCAGGCTGCGGGGACTCCTCCCAGCACTCGGGTCGTCCGGACCACCAGCCATCAGGTCGGACGGAGGTACGCTCGCGTCGACGTGCATGCTCTCTGTCAGCTTCTGAGTCTTGTTCCCCGGGTCGTGGATCCGTTGGGCCGATGACGTCTCTGGACCCTCCCTCCCTACCGTGTGCTTCCCACGCGGCGGCAAGGGCTCTGGCCTGCGTTCGGCGCAGCTCGCACCAGGCGGAGGGATTCTCTGGCTTCTCGTCAGGATCCCGGCCCCCCCTCGGGGTCATGCTCTACCTCTCGGCGCCGCGCGGCTTCCGGGTCCCTCGCTGCCTCACACACCCTGGATTCACGAGACCAGCGGGACCCGGCCTGTCTACAGCACATGTCAGATTCCCGAGACCAGCGCCCTTCAGTGCGCCGCCATGGCCGGCGTGACTCCCCTAGCGTCGTCCTTCCCCACCTTGTGCACCTACATTCCCCCCCTCGTACGGGTTCTTCCCTCTCGGCCCTGGCCGCAGTCGCAGTCGGACGCCCCCCGGTGCCCCCCTGCATTCCCCGCTCTGGCGGCCGACCCCGGAAGACGCCGACAACACGTTTAGTCTCCACCCGGTCTCTGCTCTCTTCTCACCAGACCCTCACTCCTCGGGCCAGCACTCGTCCCCCTGGTCACAGTCCCTCGGCAGTGCCCGGTCCCATTCCCCCTCGCGCAGCCCTTCCCCTGCGTCGACCCCCCTCGCTGGCTCGGAGACGGCTCGAGTCCTTGACCACGCATCTCGCGTGATTGCTCGTTTCCTGCCTCCGGACGTCTGCCCTCTGTCCTCACTGATGAAGAGGAAGGCCTCAGCTCTTGTGGATGCGTCGCTCCAGGCAAGAAGTTTAAGTCCCTCCCTCAACCCCCTTGGGTTTCAGGACCTGACAGAGGCCTTCAACGCCCAGCTCCAGCAGGGTCGGCTGACAGAGAGTGGCATCTTCTCCAATGTGCGTTGGCCGGCGGGCGTCGATATCAGGTTCTGGCAGAGCTGGTACTCGGGTCATTCTCAGTCGTTTGTCTGCCCACTTCCTCCTGTGGACCCTGCCACTGAGATGCTGCTTGGAGGCCGGCGGGCCCTACGGCACTGCATCCCCTTCGGGCTCTCCAACATGGCGACCTTGAACCGCAACTCCCTGGCCTACACGGGCTTCTGGGAGCTGTTGACCCTGGCTGTGCTCCAGTGTATGGAGGAATCCTTGGAGCGTCCCGCCGCGGATCCCCATCGTGACATCCACGCGTTGGCGGTCGCAGCCAACTGAGCGGCTTACCATGCTTCCACTAACGCCCTCGCCGCAGCTGTGAACTGTGACCTGATGCGCTGGGATGCTTTGTTGGACCAGTGCCCGCACCTCCCTGCACCCATCTGCTCTCAGCTCCAAGGACCTCTGGCCGAGCGCCCCCTGACCACCCTCCATTCCCTTTCAGGCCTCCCCGTAGGTCCTTCAGACCCTCCTCCTCACGGCAGTTTACCCTTCTGGAAATCGCTCTCTTTAGTTTGGCTCTGACCCGGCTGTGACCCACTTCACTGATAAGTGCGCGCGAGTCACTGCAGGCTCAGCCGAGCTGCAGGCGGGAAGCGTAGCGCTCTTTGTTTCCTGTTGAAGGCTGTCAGGCATGTGACCAGTTTAGCCTGTTAATAACTTATTATTACCGTGGCTAAAAAGTTTCAATCGTAAATATCATTATGTAATACTATGCTTGAAAATGTCCTCTTCAAGCTCATGTAAGTTTCTGTTGTAATCAGCTTTGACTTCTGTGGTTATTACATGATTAAAATGTGTGTAGTTCGAGGAACTTTCCTTCCGCGGTAGACAGTGCGAGTGTGTAAAAAAACTGGGTTTCAGTGCCGGATGTATCACTATGTGTATGTGCCTTTATCTGATGCATTTATGTCAGTAAAGTATCGCGTGTTAAAGCCATAGAGAATGAACATTCCTTTCCAAGACATTTGGAGGCCGTGAATTCTTTGTGTAGACTTTGTGGTAGAAGACCGTTACACGTCCAAAAAATGACACTGATCGGCCTATCAAGTTTAGACGCAGGATCATAGTGACCCTGTAGACACACTCATTTTAAGCCATTTTAATGTGACATTTAGCCGGAACTGAATCTCTGAACAGCAAATAGTTGACCCTCTGCTTTGTGTATTATTTTCAAACTGTGTTAAAATTGTGATATTGTTAAAAACATTGACTGAATCGGTAAAATTTGCATACTTCATGTTGGCGTGCTCTGAATGGATTACCATTTTCACTTGGCCCACCAAACCGTCTGTAGCAGGACTCAGGTATGTTGATTGAAGTTTTTAGCATGGGATATGCCAGTTAAGACGTCTGTTGACATCACTGACTTTGTCTGAACTTTCCAAAAACTTTTGTTTATGAACAGTGATGTGATAAAAAGTTTGATAAACTAACGGAAGGCTGCATCTAATCCTAGTGATACTTTGAGCCAGTGCATGACAAACATCCACGCAGATTACCCCAGCATGTTTGGTGTCCAAAAATAGTACAATTTCTCCTCTACAAGTCGATGTATGTTCAAATAATCACTCACAACTGCAGGTGAATTAATTCCGGTTAAAAGACAACATCTGTAATTTACAGCTTATTCGCCGATGTATGCAGCAGAGGTTAAGAGATAATCGGGGTCAAGCGCAGTAGTACTGTAAACAAAGACGGGTGCTGCGCTATTCGCATCCCCAGCGGAAGCGAAACCGCATAGCTGGCGCCTTATCAGTGATGGTATTTAGCACGCTGATAGTAAGGGGAAGGAGGCTGCCTCGCTATCTCAGTGCTCCCGTGAAGCCGATCTCTAAGTGTGCTGGCGCGCGCCGGCGGGCAGCCAGCTGAAAACTAAAGAGCATAGGCTAAACTGCCAGTCTTTAGGAATGTCCGCGCCCCCCCCCCCCCCCCCCCCCCCCCCCCCCCCGGGCCAGCCTCCTTTCAGTCGCCCCTGCGACCCCTGCCCCCGCCTGGCCCAGACCTGCCCACAGACTCAGGCGGGTCAGGGCCCAATGACTCGCTCCCTCTCTTACCCCTGCTGAGTGCCAGATGACACTTGGGTGCTCACTACCGTTTCGGAGGGCCTGTGGATTTCCTTTCGACTCCCCCCTCCTCTCTGCCACTCTTCTGTCTAGACGTGTGTCCCAGCCGACCAGTTCAAGGCGATTGCTGTGCGGGATGAGATCTTGGCCTTGCTACTCGAGTCTGCGACGGAGGTGGTCGCACGGCACGACTCCCCGGCCTTTTACAGCCACCTCTTCCTAGTGTTGAAGTCAGGTGGCCGGTCGTGCCCTATCATCGACCTTTCGGCGCTAAACAAGTTCATATCCGTTTCGGATGGAGACAGCGTGGGCCATGAAGGCCGCCGTGCGGCCCATGGACTTTGCCGTCACCCTCGATCTGCACGTCCCCATTCACCTGGCCTCGCAACAGTTTTGGCGTTTCGCCTATTGCTGGTTTGTCTATTAGTTCCGTGCTCTCCCTTTCAGCCTCAACCTCAGCCCCTGGTGTCCCGGGTGTCCCTCGCGGATGTGGTCCTGGCCCGGGTTTGGTTCCAACTACAGGGCCTTATGAACACTGCAGCGGACCTCTTGCCCCTGGGCTGGCTCTACTCGCACCCGCTCCATCTCCTGGCCCAATGGTGCCCGTTCTCCCACGACCTCACAGCTCGAGTCCCCATCCTACCGCTTGTCCGGGCTCACCGCCAGAGGTGGGCGGACCCCGCCTGGCTTGTCTCGGGTGTCCCCCCTCTACTCTCCCGCACCGCGGCTCTCCCTCTGCACCAACGCCAGCCTATCGGGTTGGGGTGCGCACCTCTTTCTGGACATCTCCGCAGCCTCAGGCCCTTGATCCCCAGATCTCTCGGACAGGCACATCAATTGGCTGGAGTTGAAGGCATTGTGGTTGGCGCTTGACCATTGGCAGACCTGTCTCCTCCACCAAGAGGTTCTGATCATGTGCACACCAAGTGGTCGCTGATTCCGGAGATCTTCCGTCTGATTTGCGCAACCTGGGAGACCCCGATGCTCGACCTGTTCGCGACTTGATGGAACAGACAGCTACCCATCTTCGTCTCCCCCTTCCCGGACCCCCTCGTGTGGGCGGTGGACGCTCTTTCCGTCTCTTGGGAGGGCCTCATGGCCTACACTTACCCTCCGACGGTGCTAGTGCCCAAGGTCTTGCTGCAGCTCAGGGGCTGCAACGTGATCCTTCTCCTTGCCGCGCCGTTGTGCTGAAACGGAAGCTGGACCACCGATCTCCTCAGCCTTGCCACAGGCTCTCCCCTGCCGTTACCCCCCCCCCCGCCCCTCCCCCCTCCACCCCCCCCCCCCACCAGCACAATGCTGAGGCAGCCCAGGCAGATGCTCTTTCACCCGTGCCCAGAGCGGCTCCTCTTACACACCTGGGGGTTGTGCGGCGAGCCCTCGCTGCAAGAGGCTTCTCGTGTGCGGCACTGGCGGCTATCGCTGCAGCCCGCAGGTCCTCTACCCGCCATGTGTACTACGCGAAGTGGCAAGTCTTCCAGGGATGGTGCGAGTTGGGACGCCTCTCCCCCATGGCCCTGACGTCGCCCCAGCTAGCCGAGTTCTTCCTGTGGCTATTTCAAGAGAAGAACCAGGCCCCCGTATCTCCATCCGGGGGTACCTTCCATGGTGGTGGACACACATACAGCCATCTGGGCCGCGCGGACCCTGGGGTGTGCCCGGACCTGTCGGACCCAATGCGTCATTAAAATCGAGCTCTGGCGAGAGGTCCATCACTTGCTGATCCCTCGCTGGGACCTCCCCTGGGTCCTTACCTGGCTGAATTTGAACGAGTTCGAGCTTCTGCCCTTGGCCAGCCTGGCGGACGTGACAGGAAGACCTGCTTCCTCCTGTCTCTCGCTAAAGTGTCTATTGTCAGTGAGCTGCATGCTCTTTCAGTGGACCCGGCCTGTCTACAGTACAGGTCGGATGGCTCCGTGCTTCTCCTGACGAGCCCCGCCTTCTTGGTGAGAATCGGCTCCCCTCGGCAAGGGTCCTAGTGCTTATCCTGCGCCCACTCAGGGGACGTGTCCGGGCCCAGGACTCCCGCTGTCACGACCCGGTCAGGGCGCTGCGAGTCTCCCTCTGCGGGACACAGCCTTCTGGCATGGCCTGACCCGCCTCTTCCTGCCGTTAACCCCCAACAGAGATGCTGTCTCTGCGCAGGCGATCTTCTCGTGGCTGCGCTGGCTAATCCCGTCTGCATACAAGAGCCCCGCCTCGGAGGCGGCTAAGAGGCTGCATATCTGGATTCATGACGTCCAAGCGGTCTACACGAGCGTCGCGTTGTGAGAGACATTGTGTCGGGTGGCGGGCACATTCCATCTTGCCCGCTTCTGCCTCAGGAACCTCTCGGGCCAGTGGGAGAACCTGGCCCTGGTGGGGGACTTCGCTGCGGCACAACACTCCCTCCCGGCGCCTCGGGTGTCGTAGGTCATGCTTAGCTGAAATCATTGGGAGGTTGTCCCTAAGTTAGTTTTTTGCGTGGCGTTTTTTTTTGGGGGAGGGGCGGCACCCACCTCCTTTTTGCTATTCTTTTATATAGTAAAGCCATCAGTATGGATTTTGAGGAAACAAATGTCTTTTTCTCTAAAATGTATTTTTTTGAAAAATATTTACCGATGGCATTACTCGGATGACCCCCCTGCCTATCCCCGCTTGCCGCTGGAGCGCTAAGCGTTCGACTGGCGTGGCACCACTGCACACATGACCGGATAGGGAGGGAAGGGAGGCTACTCAGGGTTTCTGGGTAATGACTCCCTAGAGTCGCCTCCCTGGTTGTGTATGTATACACAACGGATTCTTAGGCTGAAATCGGTAAGCTAAGTGTACCTTCCATATAGTAATGCCATCAGTAAGTAATTTTCGAAAAAAAACATTTTAGAGAAAAATACATATTACTTCTTGAGTAAGGACAAGCAGGATACAACAGGATGTGGATCGATCATAATAGTTCAAGGGTAGTGTCTGAATAGCTTGGCGCCTCTATTCTGACACCACCCTTGAACTATCGTTGATCTATCTCGAGAATTGTCTGATAGACTACACTTTTATAATTTCATCCTCAGAGATTAATAAGTTACATTTTTCTGACAGCATTCAAGTCCAGACAGTCCAGGTGTTGCAGCCATCATCAAACACTTGGCCATGCTGTACAAGAAGCAGGTGAGATGCATTTTCATTTCAGCTTCTGTCTGCAAAGTATTGTCAAAGGAACAGCAATGGTCGTAGTACTGTTCTACAGTATGTGCAGGCTGGAAACTCACCAGCAAGAAGTAGAGATCCTGCAATGACAGAAATGTGCACTACCAAGTTTTCTCTTACCAGTGCAAGGTACCAGTGCAAGGGTCAGACATTATGCACTGGGTGAAGGGGAGGGGGTTTCTGTTACTAGTGCAAGTGGAAAATATGAATGGAGGAAGGTGGGGGTTGGGGGGGGGGGGAGGGGGTCAGCAGCTTTCAGCAATAGCATTAGTGCACACATTGATGAACCATACTAACCTACCCATTTACCATGAACAGAAGACCAGCACACATGTTTCAAATGATTCAATGGTGTTTCAGGGTAAGCTGGACAAGGCTGAACCTCTGTACAACCAGGCTGTGGAGATCAGGGAGAAAGCCTTCGGACCTCACCACCCTTCTGTGGCTACTGCACTTGTCAGCCTGGCTGTCCTCTACTCTCAACAGGTACTGTATCACAGAAAGCGAAAGCTCCACAGGCCGATGCAGGAGGCAAAGAATCTCATGAGCCTTAGCAATTATCCAGCTGCAAGAGGCACAGAACATCATGAGCCCCTGCATCTGCGGGGGCTCATGAGGTTCTATGCGTCTTGCAGGTGGGTGGTGTGTGTATTCCCCAGCACTGAAGTGGTTAAGTGTGGCCAGCCCGTTTCTGTTTAATTTTAACACTTTAGAGTTATTACAGTAGTCTTATGTTTCGTTGTATTGAAATGAAAAGGGATGTTGCATGATGTGAGGTAAAGTTTGTACTGAGTGGTCTGTAGTCTTCACGGTAAGTAATCATAAAACTTTTTTTTTTTTTTCAGAACAAGCATTCTGAGGCAGAACCGTTGTATGAGAGAGCTCTCAGGGTTTATGAAGACAGCTTTGGGCCCAACCATCCAAGAGTTGCCGAAACGCTTCGCAATCTTGCTGTCTTAAAATATGAACAGGTGAGGGTATTTCTTGTACTCTTTTAAAAGTTTACCTTACTTCTTACTTACTTACTTACTTACGCCTGTCACCCCTACCCGGGTATAGGCCGTCAACGAGAGACCTCCAGCAACTCCTGTCCTGTGCTTCTCCTTCGATTCTACTCCAGGTGGTTCCCAGTCTCTTGATGTCTGCTTGGAGGTCTCGACGCCAGGAGTTTCTCGGCCTACCTCTTTTCCTCTTTCCCTGGGGGTTCCATGACGATGCCTGCCTAGTGATACTGGAAGCTGGCTTTCTCAGACTGTGACCGATCCATCCCCATCTTCTTCGCCCAATTTCATTCTCTGCTGTAATCTGCTCTGTTCTCTCCCAGAGTCTGACGTTGCTGATCTTCTCTGGCCAGTGGATTTTCAAAATTCTTCTAAGGCAACTGTTTATGAAGGTCTGTACTCTGTTGACTGTGGTTTTTGTCAATCTCCAAGTCTCTGCTCCATATAGGAGAACTGCTTTTACATTGGAGTTGAAAATCCGGACTTTGGTGTGTTGTGACAGCTCTCTGGAACTCCACACTTTTTTCAACTGGAGAAAGGCTGCTCTGGCTTTACCGATTCGTGCTCTGACATCTGCATCAGTGCCGCCTTTTTTGTCTATGATGCTTCCGATATAGGTGAAGGACTCCACCTCCTCCAACGGGGTGCCAGCAAGCAAGACTGGTTCCTCCCTGGTTGCGTTCAGCCTCATTGTCTTTGTTTTCTGTTTGTGAATGGTGAGGCCCACTTGGGACGAGATGTCAGCAAGCCTCGTGGTCTTGTCCTGCATTTGTTGATGAGTGTGGGACAGTAATGCCAAGTCGTCTGCAAAATCGAGGTCATCAAGCTGTGTCCACAGTGTCCACTGTATTCCACTTCGTCTGTGCTCTGTGGTCATCTTCATGACCCAGTCTATGGCCAGTAGGAAGAGGAACGGAGACAGCAGACACCCCTGTCTGACACCAGTTCTGACCTGGAGCTCCCTGGTGAACTGCCCTTCGTGGATCACGCGACATGTCATGCCATCGTAGCTGCTCTTGATCAGGCGGACGAGCTTTGTGGGTACACCGTAGTGTCGTAGGAGTTTCCACAGAGTCTCTCGGTCCACACTGTCAAATGCTTTCTCATAATCCACAAAGTTGACGTACAGTGGGGAGCTCCACTCAGAGACTGTTCCACGATGATGCGGAGAGTGGCGATCTGGTCTGTACATGATCGGTTCTTCCTGAATCCTGCTTGCTGGTCTCTCAGCTGGGGGTCAACGGAGCTCTTCATTCTCTCCAGGATGATCCTGTTGAAGACCTTTCCTGGTACTGACAGCAAGGTGATTCCTCTGTAGTTGGAACACTTGCTGAGGTCGCCTTTCTTGGGAAGCTTGATTAGGTACCCCTCCTTCCAGTCAGCCGGCATCACCTCCTCTTCCCAGATCTTTCCAAACAGTGGGTACAGCATCTCCACTGTTGTCTCTAGGTCTGCTTTCAGAGACTCCGCTGGGATGCCATCTGGGCCTGCTGCTTTGCCATTCTTCAAAAATGCCACTGCTCTTCTGATCTCTTCCCGGCTGGGTCTGTCACAGCTGATGGGTAGGTCGGTCTCTGCCGGCTGGATGTCTGGGGGGTCAGGTGGGCTAGGTCTGTTCAGTAACTCTTCAAAATACTCGGCCCATCTGTCGAGTTGGTCTGCTCTGTCTGCAATAGGCTTGCCTTCTTTGTCTTTTACTGGTCTTTCTGTATGGCCATACTTGCCTGACAATCTTCTGGTAATGTCGTAGAGCTGTTTCATATTGCCGCTGCCTGCTGCCTTTTCTGCCTCTGCTGCCAGGCTGTCTGTGTAGGCCCTCTTGTATGCCCTGATACTCCTCTTCACCTCGCGGTTGGCTTCCCAGTATTCCCCCTGTGCCCTTACTTTGGCTGCTCTCGTGCGACTGTTGTTGACAACTGCTTTCTTCTGCTTCCTCACTTCTATCTTCTTCAAGGTCTGTGCCGACAGCCAGTCCTTGTGATGGTGTTTCCTGAACCCTACAGTGTCTTTGCAGGTTGAGTTCAGCGCCTCTCTAACTGCCTTCCACTGCTGCTCTGTGGTGGCCGCCTCCTCTTCATTTACTAGCTCCTGTAGCGCTTGAAACCGGTTGGACAGCACCAGTTTGAACTCTTCTCTAACTCAAGTTTCTCTCAGGAGGCCTACATTATAGCGCTGTCTTCTTGTTGTCTCTGTGCGGCTTTTCTTTAGCTTGAGCTTCATTCTTAAGGTAAGCAGATGGTGGTCGGAGGCGACATCTGCTCCCCTCCTCACTCGAACATCTTGAAGGGATCTTCTAAATTTCTTGCTAATGCAGATATGGTCTATTTGGTTCTCTGTTGTATGGTCAGGTGAGACCCAAGTTGCTTTGTGTATCCTTCTGTGTGGGAAGATGCTGCCTCCAATGACAAGTCGGTTTAGAGCACAAAAGTCTACAAACCTCTCCCTGTTCTCACTCATCTCCGAGCCTAGTCCCTGTCTCCCCATCACCTCTTCGTATCCCGTGTTGTCCTCCCCTATTTTGGCATTAAAATCGCCCATGACGATGGTGATGTCTCGCTCCGCACATTTGTCCAAGGCACTCTGGAGTCGGTCGTAGAACTCTTGTTTCTCTTCCTCGTCCTTGTCATTAGTGGGCGCATAACACTGGATGACGTTCAGCTTGAGCTTTTTCTTGGTTCTAAAGGCTGCTGTGATGATTCTTGGCCCAAGAGGTTCCCAGCCCATCAGCGCTCTCTGTGCCACTGGTGACAGCATGAATGCTACGCCTTCTGTATGGGGGGCATTCTCCTCTTCATGACCTGAATACAGAATCATCTCCCCACTTAACAGCCTTTTCTGGCCAGACTGCGTCCATCTGGCTTCACTGATACCTAGCAGGGAAAGGTTGTACTTTTGCATTTCCGCTGCTATCTGGGCGGCCTTGCCGCTCTGGTACATGGTCTTGACGTCCCATGTGCCCATGGTTGTATCCCTGTATAGAGAGAGGCGGCTCGGTCCTGTGGCTTCCGAAGACTTCCGGCTTTCACCACAGGACGTCATAAGTCTTCTGGTAGAAGAACCTTCCTCCTCCAGGAAAGGAATTACTGTTAGTCTTTTCGTCGGCGTTTTTGTAGCTATTTCCTTTTTTGCAGGGTGGGGAAGCTACCCCCACGCCCAACCCCCTTACTAGGAGGACCAGGGGTTTTCTGTCGGGGTCACCTTCCCTTAGACCATGTTGGTTCACGGCTCCTTATTTCATTCAGTGCACCCCTCTCACGAGGGACCCCCTATCCACCACCCAGGGGACGCGCCTCAACGCCATATGGTCCCAGCGCGAGGACCTTACTTCTTAATGAGGAATATTACTTTAAAAGTTTGCGTACTTTTTCCTGCCGCAGCTGTTATCATTGTTGAATTGTGTGTCCTTTTGTTATTGTTCACAAAGAGTTAACCCGTTGAGCTCTGACACGCTGCAGCAAGATGTGGATCGGCCATGATAGTTCAATTGTGATGCCAGAATAGCCTGGCGCCTTAAGGCGCCAAGCTATTCTGGCACCACCCTTGAACTATCATGGTCAGTCTGCCACTTGCACTGTGGAGCAGTTGTCAGAAGACAACTCCTGAATTTTCTATTTTGACCTTAGGGCAAAGTGTGTTAACACATTCCAGATGGGTGCTGCATTCTGATATGCTGCTTTTTGCAGCACGTTTGGCTGCAGCATGTCTCAAATGAGTTAAAAGTTCACATACAGATTGCCAGAGGCAGCGATCAGCTCCATCAAACTGTTCAGAGTTACGAATTTATGAATCATGTTTTTTTTTTAAATTTTGATGTATTTTTGCAGAAAGATTATGAGACTGCTGCTCGTTACTACAAACGAGCGACTGACATCAAGGAACACGAGGTCACCTACCCTCCGAAAGGTTTGTCACGGCGCAGCTCTAGTGGCGACACCAACTCCACTGTGAAGAATCTCATGCAAGTCTGACTGTTGCTGTATGTGTGGCTGACTGCTATTTGTGTGTTGATGCTGATTTTTATTTGCATATTTGTTGGAACAACTGCTGTTCATGTTTACAACAATGTGCCAGTCTTGTTTTGTTAAGCTTTTACAGCCCTGATACACCACAAAAAGATATTGATGGACCATTATACATGTCGTTAAGGATGGTGCCAGAATAGCTTGGCACCTGCAGGTACCAAGCTATACTGTCACCGCCCTTGAACTGTCATGGTTATTTTATCTCCAGAACTACATAGATATGTAGTCTACAAATTACATCCCCGCAGATTTGGGAATTTCATCCTTTGGTCTCAGCATGATAAATGTGACATTATGAGTGTGTGTCTGAGTTGACTGTACAGTGAAACCTGTTTTGAGCAACTTTTTTTTTTTTTTTGGGGGGGGGGGGGGGGGGGGGGGGGGCAAGAAAAAGGTTGTTTGAAAAGACAGGTGCCCTCACAAGAGAAGTCTTGAAGGACAGAAAAGGTCTCATGTCATCGATAGTCTTTAATGACGGGTGATCTCGCATAATTGTAGTCACTCGAAACAGGTTCTGCTGTAAATGTGATGAAGATATACAAATTGACATTCTATGGTTTACCATGATTTTGTTCAGGGTATTACAAATACTTCATTAAACTTTAATGCAACACTTCTTGTAGCCAGCTTTGGGATAAGATTCTTTGTAGAGTCCACAGTGTTAGGCCACAGAAAAAGTACTCTATTCTCGATTTCACCATAATGAAACAAAAGGTCCATGGTTGACCTCTTTTTGGTGGCACTCCGGGGCAAATAACTTGATACAAGTGATGTCTCATGCGCCTTTTTGCTAGTTTGACAGGAGTAATATCATTCAAGTCGTCGGCTCAAGGCTTCAGCTCTTTTTCATTCCTTTTTTCCCCCTTCTTGGTGAAGAAAAGTTGAGGAGTGGCATGATAAAACAGGGTCCATCATGCAAGAGGATACAGAGTACGCTTCACTGTTGTATGGCTTGGATCATAGTTTCCAAAGATGCTAGCACCTCAACAGACATATATGTACGGCTGATGGATGAAGTGTTACAGATTTTTTCTACCTCAGAAGAAGCTGACTTGTTTACTGCCAGAGTTTGTTTCACCATGACTGAACTGAAACTGTTGGTTTAAACAGATTATTTTAATAGAACAAGCTGTTTGATCTGTTTAACCCATAAAGCCCTGAAAGACTGCGACAGGATGTGGATCGACCATGATATTTCAAGGTTGGTGTCAGAATAGCTTGGCGCCTCGAGGCTCCAAGCTATTCCGACACCAACCTTGAAATATCATGGTCGATCTGTCTCCAGAACTGTGATATAGACCTCGGAGGACATCTACAAAAAAATTGATAATTTCGTCTTTAGGGCGTAATGAGTTAAACAGATTATTTTGATAGAACAAGCTGTTTAATCTGTTTAAGCTAGTTGGGGTTCATAAAAAGTATTATTGAATTGTCATTATGAAATGTGACTGTTATAGATGAAATGCTAAATGAATGTTGCAAAGAAAGGTTTTGTTGAGATTGCATCTGTTAATGTATCCTCCACTGTGGGAACACAGGGAATACCAGCCAGCTGCAAGAGGTATAGATCCTCATGTGCCCCCGCATGAGGTTATCAGATGGTGAAATTGCTCTGGTTTCAAAAATATTTCTAGCCATTGATGGTGAAGGAATTAGGATGAATGCTGCATGTTTACTGTGATGATAGTCATAGTTGAGATACAGTAAAACTTGTTTTGAGTAATCACCTTGGTCTTTAAAGAAGGTTGCTCTGTCAAGAAAAGTCTTGAAGGGTGAAAAGTGTCACTTGTCATTAACGACCATCATTTAGGTGGCTATTGCCACCTAAATGATGGTCGTTAATGACAGGTGATCTCACATAAGGGTGGTCACTCAAGACAGGTTCTGCAGTATTGTGAAGAAAGCAAATCCTACACATATTTGTGTTGATATCCGTCCCAAAATCCCTGTGAAGATTGTGTTCATAATCCGTCCATGGATGACAAAGTCACGTATGAACTTGTTTTTAGATCCATGCATTGTTTTTGAAAAATATCACTTACTTGTTTTTATATCAATCCGTTTATCATTTTGAAAAATACCATTCGTGTTTGTGTGTGAACTAATATTCAGTCCCACTTTTCAGCATACTCAAACTCTTGGTCACATTGATCAGTTCAGAATTTTTTGGATTGTTTGTTGTTGATAGATTTATGAACTTTTATGAACTTCTGTTGACTTTGGTCATCACTGTTTGATGGCATGAGGTTTAGATGTCATATTCATAAACATTTGCCTTTAGTTTGCAAAACTTCACTTGTGATAAGCACTCATTTATTTACGCAGCTTTTTATTATTTTTATTACATGTAAATTTATTGACTACATCAAAATGAAACGGAAATATTGTTACTGCATGACAATCAAATGATTGTGTGCATGTTTGAAAGTTTTTGTTAACCACTTGACTCCTACTGCTGTTTCCATTCGGTGGTGAAAGATGAGTAACTATGTCTTCTCACAAACCAGATAGGTGAGGCTAGCGCTGGCAGAATTGTATGCAAACCAAGGGGAATCACAGCGCTGGACAGACAACAGTTAGATCCCCTGCCCCCGCCTATCAGGCACCCAATCGCCAGCCCACAGAGAAATACGCAGGTATAGAATAAGACGATCATTTCCATCCTCAACGAATGGATCAGGTCTCTTCGATAACCCATACATACACAAACATGAAGGTGCGCTACTACATCTTATTCTATACCTGCGTATTTCTCTGTGGGCTGGCGATTGGGTGCCTGATAGGTGGGGGCAGGGGATCTAACTGTTGTCTGTCCAGCGCTGTGATTCCCCTTGGTTTGCATACAATTCTGCCAGCGCTAGCCTCACCTATCTGGTTTGTGAGTATCTATAACTCGAGGCAAATTTGTATCGTTACATTGTTGTGTAATGTTCTGTGCATCTACTGTGGGAAATCAGGGTATTTACCCGACCACATATAGTAGCGCACCTTCATGTTTGTTTATGTATGTTTCTCCTGCCCACTTCCTAAGTTCCGGAGAAAGACATGGGTTATATAAGAGACCTGATCCATTCATTGAGGATGGAAATGATCGTCTTATTCTATACATGCGTATTTCTCTTATTCTATACCTGCGTATTTCTCTGTGGGCTGGCGATTGGGTGCCTGATAGGCGGGGGCAGGGGATCTAACTTTTGTCTGTCCATGAGTAACTATGTGTCTTTTCCGATGAGTGGTATTGTCAGCAGCAGTCACAGGGTTATTGATTATCAGATCCGTCCTAACTTCAAAGAAATGTTTTTGTATTGTAATAATATTATTTCTGACACACTACTGCAGGAGATGGATTGAACATGATAATTCAAGGTAGTGCCAGATTAGCTTGGTGCTATCAGTTGTCGAGCTAATCTGATACTATCCTTGATTTATCATGGTACATCCATCTCCTGCAACGGGTACATAGTCATTGGGTGACACATGCAAAATTTTGGAAACCTTGGGGTTAATTGGGTTAATTTGTTAAGTTAGTGGATGTTTGACATCTGTTGATTTATGTTTGTTTAACCCCTTGACTGCTACTGTGGTCTGTGGCGCAGCGGTAAAAGCGTCTGCCACCAATGCAAGAGTTGCGAGGTTCGATACCCGGTTCCAGCGTTGGACTTTTCTCCTCTAGTAAGTGTCATCATTAATTCGGGCGGACCGTCGGGGGTTCTTTCTCCGGGTACTCCGGCTCTTTCCTCCCCCACGGATTTGGTATTAATTTCAGTCCACTTAATCAAATTTCAAAAATATAAAAAATGATTTAAATTTCCAAAAACTTCAGTAGCTCGCTTGAGCTTGCCCTTAGCACCACGTGAATGTTCTGTGTTTATGTACAGTGTGTGAGGGAATGCGCGTGATTCACTTAGCGTGCTTGTTGGGTTCAGTTCGCGGTTATGTCCTGCGCATTGAGTTATATTATAAATATGAGAAATGCGCCATATAAATACCATGTATTATTATTATTACTGATGATACTGTTTGGTGGAAAAGACGTGTAGTTGTGGTCAGCGGCAGTAAAGGGCTGGTTGGACCATAGCATTGTTAGCTTTCTTTTATTTCAGCATTTGACTAGAAACATTTTTTGAGTACTGGTTGTGTCTTTGCACTCTATAACTAATCCCCTTCAGCAAAGCAATAAATGCAAAACCAACAACAAAAAAGGCTGTAAAAGTGTGAGTGGTTGGTCTGATGTGTTCACTCATACAGTCACTGGGTTTGGGTGAGGAATATCATTATTCTGCTCCTCAAGTTACCCCTTTGATATTTGATGGTGCATTTTGTCGCAGTGATTCCTGCAGATATCACATTGACAAACAATGCTACTGCATTCCAAAGGGTTAAAAGGGGGGGAGGGGGGGGGGAGGGGGGGATTCAAATGATATGGATCCTCACAGATGATGCTTGCACATTTCCGTCTATGCTCTCTTTTCTGTTTGTTGACATGTTTACTGATTTACAAAGGTAAAAATAAATTAGCAAGTACGTTAATTGCACTTGGTGACGTTGATGCTTGGCAGTTAATTCCTTCAGCTTTGATACACTAACATAGAAGATGGATTGGCCATGATAGTTCAAGGGTGGTTCCAAAACAAGCTATTGTGGCACCACCCTTGAACTATCAAAGCCGATCTGTCTTCTAAACTGGTTTACCGTCTTGAGAGGGCAACTCACAAATAGGGGAATTTCAGCACTGGGGTTGAGAATGATAACCCCTTCACTGCCAGTGAATGCAGACTGTTTCTGATATCTTTGTTAATTCAATGTTAAAGAACCCCAGTCGTTAAAGGGACATGGAGATAGAGTGGTGTCAGCAAGAGGCATAGATCCTCATGAGCTCCTGCATCTGCGGGGGCTCAAGAGGATCTATGCCTCTTGCAGCTGGATTGGGTTCACCTTTTCTCGGCCGCATAGAGGGAGTGAAACTCGGGGCAGAATCAAACGGTCTACAGATTTCTTAACCATTCAAAAATAGGTACATCTGGCACACCAGTCTGAATCAGTGAATCTGAATGATGGGGTGTGCGTGTGTATGCATGTGGGTGTGTGTGACCAATGCTGTTCTTGCAAACACTGTTAGCGTTGACTCGGATAATGCACCATCAACAGTGCCACTGCTGGCTTATGGTCAGCTGGTTACTTCACCTGTAACGCAAGGTGCCAAGCAAATCTGTCACTACCATTGAACTATAAACATAGCCGTTCCATCTCTCACAGGTCGTAGGCACACTTTCATTTATAGACGCTCTCTTATGTTGTAAATGAACCATTATCACTAATATGAGTGTGTATTTTACGGTCAAGTTTTACAACTGCTCTAGTAATTATTGCCATTTGTAATCCCTCCATTACAAATGCTCGTGTAAATTTTGCCACTCGTAAAATAGCCTCATACTTCCGAGCACTACACTCATCCCTACCCCTCATCTCATCTATCCACCCGCCCTAGCTTGTTATCAACAGTTCCTCACCCCTAACACCGCAGACCTCTTACCCCAGTAGGATACCAGCACACCATTATCAGCCACTTGATTCTACCCGTTCAGTGTTCGCACGTACCCGACGACATTCCTCTCATTGTGACGAGCAACAGTACTCTATCTGTCCTAAGAATTCTTGTCAGAGTTTTTTTTTCATTTTAACACTCTGCGTGTCCGTAGCGTTTTTCTTTTTTTTTTTGTTGTTGTTTTGGTTTTTTTTTTGTTTGTCACGATGATTCAAGCAAAACCGCTGCCGACACCCAATTAAAAGGGTTAATTTAATTTCTCCGCGAATGTGTACGTCCAAACGTCACCACTGGGCCCAGTGTTGACAAGATGTATGCGGATAATAGCTGTCACGCCGACATGAAATACGATCAACTACAATAAATAGCCATTGCTGTAAACCACCAGTTTCCTCTTTCAGCCCTAGCGCCAACTGCACAACATGGATCGACTATGATATCTTAATTCTTTTCATCCTGATACACTACTTAAAATCAATTTGACTGTGATAGTTAAAGGGACCACTTGAACTAAAACGGTTGATCCATAGGGGCCTGACGGACGAGTGGTGCTTTGACTAAATGCAAATCCGCTGCGCCACCGTGTCCTCTAGTTCAATTAACAATACAGAATTCTGACTTGAGCTATTTACGCGGTGGCCGTGCGCACGCGCTAGCGCAGCGGGTTTGCATTATCATTCCAAGTACCACTCGTCAGGCCCCTATGGTATAGTATGGTATTTCCGAGGCGCCAATATCCATCTAATTAAAGATGTTCAAGGCGCCGTAGGGATGGAAGCTGAAGCTTTGAAAGCCTACTGCTACCGCGCTACTTTATGTGCAAACCTCCACCCTACTATTAACTTCGGTGCATGTCAGTGGTATATTTCTGTTTCCATTTCACCGGCCCTACCGGGCCTTCTCTTTTCGAATAGTGGTAATGGGATTTTTAACGTGCGCACTTAGGACTGCCAGCGCAGTGTCTTATCACTAAGCTACGTCCCCATGTCCATGGGTTGATCTATCTCCTGATCTGTGATGGTAGCCTTCATAGGACAAGAAGCAAATGTGTGTGTGTTTTTATATCAGCCTCAGAGTGTAATGGGTTAATGTGAAGTTTGTGGCACTAAGCTAACCAGACACCATTGGTCTTCCCACGTGCCAGTCTAATCCGCCGGACACTACAACTGCGGACATAACACTGAGCTGTTATTGTCAGTTCACGCACAGAGCTGAAATAACAGTTTCTTCGGTGTGAAAGTATACGTTCTAACAATTTCCACAATGCAAAAGTGAAAGGCAAGTACAGGTATTCATGCAGTAGCGTGAAATCCCATATAATGTAGGTCACAGCGTGACACGCTCTACTACGGTATTACCTGTATATTGTCCCTCGGTTAGGCCCTTCCATCTGCATGAGACATAGGGTCTCGTGAGCCCACTTTTTATTTGCAAGATAAATCCAGAGCAAAAAGGTGACTGCCAAACGTGTAAAACGAAAAGAAAATCGCAAACGAACAAAGCACACGCTTAGAAAAGACAATTACAACGCAGTTTAACCCTTTTAACCCCGGATCCCTACAGGAGGAGATAGCCTGACCGTGATAATTCAAGGATAGTGCCAGATTAGCTTGGCGCCTGAAGGCGCCAAGCTAATCTGGCACTACCCTTGAATTATCATTAATATCATGGTCAAGCCATCTCCTGGAACTGGTACATAGTCGTTAGGCAACACCGCGTCCAAAATTTGAGAAATGGGACCTTGGGGCTGAAAGGGTGAAGTCTCAGTACTTCGCTTCTAACAAGGTCGGACAAAACAACACTTTTATAGAGGTCCCGATTGCGGTCTTTCTATCAAAGCACTTACAAACGGACATAACAAGAAACTTACAAACGGACATAACAAGAAAACGTGGGTCCCCTGGCGATTTTTTAATATCCGAAGTGTACTGTGTTAGTGTTCACTGAAATAGACATACAAGTTCACAATGAGCTACATATGTTTGTTTGTTGTGTGTGCGGCCGAGATAGCAACTGATTCATTTGTATACTTAAGTGTTTGCCGTATGCCTAATGATAACTTTATTGTGTTGTAATGGTCGTTTCTAAGCCGTGTTTCTTCTTTTGTTGGGATTTTCTTTGCATTTGCAAGAGGAATAGATTATCATGTGTTCCTTCGCCAGCAGGCGCAGGGACACATGATAATCTATGCCTCCCGCAAATGAAAACGAGCGCAGGGGCTCATGAGAATCTATGCCTCATCAGAATAGGCGCAGAAGCTCACGAGAAGTTACGCCTCTTGCTTACCAGTTCGACTGGCTAGTGATCCCTCTTGCGGAGGGAGGTGGGGTTTTTAATCGTGTGACTGTATACCGTGGAGTACGCCTGTCAACACAAAGCAGTGTCCTGTTGCTCCTGGAGGGGGTAGACGCTATGCAGTGAAAAATTACAGTGTTGATAGTGGCCCGCGTCAACTATTTACACCGCGTTGGGCTGCAAGAGCACACGGTAAGATGAACTTTTATCAAAGCTGATTAGCGAAATGCCTCAGTCTTTGTAGTATTACTTATTGGGTGCAGTGTAGAGTGTGAGGTAGTAGTCTGTAAATACTGATGCCGAGAACGGGACAAGTTTCAGGAGGACATATAGGGCATTTTGTCATTGAGAGACATTAGATCACATTTGGGACTTCTCGCCGCTGCTGACTTGAATGTATCCCGGTACTGTGTTGTCTGCGTGGTCCGCCGCTCAGTGCGTTGAAATTTGTACGGTATAATAATTTTAAAAAATATATCATAAGTTAATTTTGTCAGTAGTGGCACTGGTGTAACTTTATGTGTAGAAAGCAGAGAGCTCAGGACTGTCAAGTCGTTGAAGTACGTAATGTTGCGGATAGACCAGGTGTGTGTGTGTGTGTGTATTTGTGTGTGTGTACACGATTGTATCTCGCATAGGCAAGTCAGTACAACTGTCTCTGCAGTTATATAACAAAAGCCAGTTTGTCCATTTTTGAGAAAAGCGAGATTTTCATTGTTATACAATGAAAATGTCGCTTTTCTCCAAAATAGACTTGAAGGCTTTTGCCACATAACGGCAGATTTCGTATAGGCAAGTCAGTATACAGACCGATATGCCAGCCAGTGCCGTATGTAAACATGTCCGCCAGAATGGACACACTGAGTAGATTTCTAGACAGGTGTAAATGACTTGCAAGCATACTGAAAGCCGGTCACAGTCGGGCGGCGAGTAGTGGCGAATACGCCCAATTCGAGTAAATACTGACTGGCATTGGTATTTCAGTGTTTGTTGCACATACTGCACGCACGAGTGTGTGTATATGGGGGTAATGCAAACGGTTGACGTTCTTAACCCCTTCCCCGCTACTGAACGTACATTTTTGTGTCTGAAATCTTTGTTCATTTAACGACCTAAAGCCGGCAAAAATGTCCAAGAAACCGCAGGAAGAGGCATAGATCCTCATGAGCCCCCGCAGTTGCGGGGCTCATGAGGACCTATGTCTTGCTGTTGGATTGTGTTCACATTTTCTCGGAAGTGAAGGGGTTAATAACATTACAAGGGTGTATAACAAGTGACTCTGTGTTTATATTCACTACTTGCCTCACGCTACGTCGTGTCCGAATTACAGCCCCAAGAGCGAACATAGCACACAGGCACTCGTATTGACTTTATATGAGAAAACTACAATATACCGACGAGCAAAAGCAATGCGACATCATTGGAGTCATCGGAAACACTGAAGTGTTTCCGATGACTCGAATGACGTCGCATTTCTTTGGTTCGTCAATACAGTTGCCACAGGTAATGTTTTGTTGATACGTGTGTATAGCAAGTGCCTATAGATTTATAAACACCATGCCGCCAGGCAATCGTCAGATGCCAGTACTACGTGAGTAAATGTATAGGGAATTTTACAATGGCCAGTTGTCACAGTTATACTACTGTCGTAACCGTTCAAAGAAGCATTTATCTCAGGTGGTTGCGAAAAGCTAATAAGCCCTAGCTATGGTTCGTTTAGACGCAGGAGAGTCCTTTCTAGTACACGTTGCCTTTAACTTTGACGATAACTCGGCTCAGTTCTACGCTTGAAATGCAACGCTATCTGTACAACAAACAGCAAAAAAAAAAAAAAAAAAAAAGATGGGATGCACCATAACCCACAAAGTCCCTTCTATATGAGAGCTGTCTTCGCTGTCAAGGGTCTCTAGCTTTTGTCTTTTGACTTGATTCTGATGTTGAAATATCTCCATTTGAAAAAGCCTTGCAGATGTGCCAATTCGTCATAGTGAACTCTGTAAGGGGCGCGCGCAGTGCATACGCGTCATTGGTTTGTCAAACGTCATTTGTCATGACGAATATTTTTGTTTTTACGTAATTTTATATTGATATGAGATTTGCTTTCGCTTCAAGACTTGGGGAAAATGGTGACAAAACTAGAATTTCGCGGTACAATTTTAGTCTTGCTATAATTTGTGTGAAATCAGATTGACTTTGCCTAGCTACATGCTATACTAAGTACACCTGCATTTTCTTTTGAAAGCGCGTCGATGTGTGTGAATGCGTGTGCGTGAGCCGGCATGCGTGCATGCGCGCGCTGAAAACATCCTCAAGAGGCATAGATGTTCATGCACTCTCCGGGCACTTGAGGATCTATGCCTCTTGGAGATGCGCGCATATGTGTCATTGGTTTTGTCAAACGTCATTTGTCATGACGTTTTTTTGTTGTTTTTTTTACGTAATTTTATATTTAACGTGATATGAGTTTCGCCGTTTATTCAAGACTTGCGAAAATGGTGACACAACTAGAATTTCACGGTACAATTTCAGTCTTGCTATAATGTGTGTGAAATCAGGTTGACTTTACCTAGCTACATGCTATACTAAGTACACCTGCATGCTCTTTTGAAAGCGCGTCGATGTGTGTGTATGAGTATGCGTGTGCATGTGCGTGAGTGCATGCGCGCGCTTCAAACATCCTCAAGAGGCATAGATGTTCATGCGCCCTCAGGGCACATAAGGATTTATGCCTCTTGGAGATGCGCGCATATGTGTGAGACGGAGCGAGAGAGCGAGAGAGAGAGAGAGAGAGAGAGAGAGAGAGAGAATTAAGGGAAAGTCCCCAAAATGTCGAACAGGTGACTAATACCGAACAACTGATTTCCCGAAAACAAGGGGTGACTGCTCAAGTTTGACTGCACGAGGTGATAGAGTACCGTCCCTTATTATCCTGTACGAAAAATCATGGCGGCGAAAGACTGCACAAAAAGACGGTGAGTGATTTTCGGTTTTTATGACTCAAAGATATTTTCGACCTACAGAAGACTAATCATAGTATAAATTTGAGTTGCTTTTAGTGAAAAGTTATGGTTGAAATGAACAGTGTGATCTATCTGCTAGCCAAATATGTCTATTTGCAAGCATTCCGACGTCATAATCTTGCCTGAACACCATGTGGTTTTAAAACATTTAGGTAGATTTCAATTACCGAACACCCCAATGGTTCAAATACCGAACAATATTCGGTATTTGACCTGTTGTGTTCGGATTTTGACTCTCTCTCTCTTTTATTATTATTATTTTTTTTTCTTTCACATTGTTCTTAAAATCATATCTCTTTATCCTTTTGTACTTTCATGTCTGTTATTGTTTTAAGATGTCTCTCTGTATAGTTGAGAAAGGAGAGATTCTGATTAAAGATCTGTAATGTCTGTTCGTGTCTAAATCTTGTTCCTCATGTTATAACCGTTCAGTCATTCTCTGTCTCTCGTCTCTCTCTCTCTCTCTCTCTCTCTCTCTCTCTCTCTCTCTCTCTCTCTCTCTCTCTCTCTCTCTCTCTCTTCTCTTTTTATTGTCTGTGCTTGTGTATGCCAGGAATAGTTAGTACAGAGTGATGAGTGTTGCTAATACTTGGAGCATATTTTGCAGGGCTACATGGTTAATGCAGTCGCTGGCATCAGCCATGGCAGCTGTCAAAGACAAGAGGCTTGGACTTCGAGCAGCTGCAATAGCGCATGGCACCCCTCCCACCACACTTAAAGATCATCTTGATGGTATGAATGTTGCTGATTATTTACTTTATTAAAATTCACATTCTAAAACGGACTGTCTTCTGTTGTTTTTGAAAAAATGGCAGATTTCCTTAAGTGTTCGGTATTTGGGGCCTTTCCCCTACATCATAAAATGTCTGCGTGGTGACGCAGTTGCTTCTTTTACATCACCGCCACTGTCTGACTTTCTCTAGAAGTTAAGTTTTTTACTGTTTTAATTATTTTCTGAAAAGAATTAATTTTTACTAAAGAAGTTGAAAGGATACAAAACTAGCTAACGAACTTATCCAGTGTCTTTCTTTCTCCAAACTAACAATATGCAAACGTTCAAGTAAATATGACAAAAATTACAGACTCCAATCTGGGTCAACCGATTTCCTATAAACGGTTGTTTATGTCTTCAATGAAACATTCAATTACAATATGCTTTGAGGCTCTCTTAGCCACCCACTTAAGAAAGTATTTCGCCAAAGTTTCAAGCTTGTCTGTACAGAAATATCGGAGATTTTCTTGTTTACATACATACGCAAACACATACTGACATACATACATAGGCCTACATACACACACACGGTGCTTCGCGCCAAATGTATGTCAGTTCAGCAGCGAGGTTAGCGTAACTAGACATGCCGTAATTTTTATCTTGTTACTTCAATTGTTAGAGGTTTAGCCTGCCCACTTTTGACATCATGGACATGCTATTAAATTCGCCCCACCGCGACCCGTCCTAAAAAGTCCCTTCTATAAATAGAAGGGACTTAAGATCTGACGCGCTAACGGCTGCGCAGAATAAACAAATGCATTGAGACTGCTGCAGACGTTGATTAGGTGTTTTGACAAGGCAGAACAAACACAAATGGTGCTGAAATTTGTATTCAGATTCACGCGTAGTGGTACCGTGTGTATATCAAGTGCCTGTGTGTGTATGTTCGCTACTTACCGTCAGATAATTGTGTGTATTAAACGCCTGTGTGTTTATGTCCGCTACTTACTGTCCGATAATTGTGTATGTCAAGTGCCTGTGTGTGTATGTTCGTTACTTACCGTCTGATAATTGTGTATATTAAGTGCCTGTGTGTGTATGTACGCCGGTTGCATACCGTCCGATACGAATTATCGGACGGTAAGTAGCGAACATACACACACACAGGCACTTGGGATACACAATTATCAATAACACTCAATAACTGTAAATAGCGAACGTAAACGCCGCACAGGCACTTGCTTATTGCCAATACTGCATGTGAGAGTAACGTGTGCGGGAGGAGAGGGCGGACTTGCAGTGGTTGCTGCTGACAAGTACTGTGTACATAACAAGTACCTGTGTGTTTGTGGGCACTACTTACGAAGGAATAGCGAACATAAACGCACAGGTACTTGCTTATTGTCAATACTGCTTGAGTGAATTTGTGGGGGGAATCACTGCTACAATGTCCCCACTTACGAAGAGGCCAGCTGTATTTGCTTAAGCAGCGAACCTGTCCGGTCGAGTTGCATACAGACTGTGCAGTGTTTGCAATCCTCCAGCGCCTGTGTTAGTCAATAGTGTACCTGGTTAGAATCTAAATTCAGTTCATAGGTACAGTAAACAGTCACGTTAGAGGCTTAGATGCTAGGTAGGAAGTGAGGCCAATATACGGTCTCATGCGAAGGGGCTGCTTCTACGAAACACGCGGGCCGCACGCGCGCCCGCATGCACACATACACAGGCGCACGCACGCATGCACGAACACACACACGCACGCATGAACGCACACACACACACACACAGAAAACGCACACACACACACAAACAGATTCACACACAAACAGACGCACGCACACACATCTAGTCACACACACAACACACACGTACGCACTCACACACACATACACATACAAACAGACGCAGGCACACACACATACAGACTCACACAATACACACACGTACGCACTCACACACACTGACAGACTTACACACACATACAAACAGACGCACATACAGACTCACACACACATGTACGCACACACACACACACACAATGACGGCGACTCGCCGGTGGTCAGTGGTATAACGCGGCGGTAAAGGCATTGAAAGTGTTTGTAGCCTTGTACCCTCAATATCATGTTAGTCGAAGAATGAAAGAAAACCCAGCTGACCTCATCCATCAGAAAATACACAAAAGCAAATTAACCAATTTTGTCAGCCAAAGGCGCATAGATCCTCATGAGCCCCTGCTTTTGCGGGGCTCATGAGGATCTATGCAGAGGGGCCTGACGAGTGGTGCTTTGACGAAATGCAAAACCGCTGCGCCACCGGGTGCCCGCCACCGCGTCCTCTAGCTCAGCTCAGAATACGTGAGCTAGAGGACGCGGTGGCGTGCACTCGGTGGCGCAGCGGATTTGCATTTAGTAAAAGCACCACTTGTCAGGCCTCCATGAATCGGCTATGCCTTCGGCAGGCGGACTCTCAGTGTTTGCTCAGGTACTACACACAGATTCCATCACGTAAAGTAACAGTAATCTCCCTTCAATAGCATGTTGGCCTTTTAGTGCAGTGTAACACTATGTCGGCCAGGTCATATCAGATTCCAGGTTAATTAACGGTTATTTAACACACGTGCATGGTATGTCTTCTGCTACGTCAGTTCGGTTACACGACTAGAATGGACTCAGAGCCGGCGAAAAGTACAGATATCCTCAAACTACCCGGCCGCCTACATTTTACTCAGCCAAACGACAACTTGATAGTACTGCACTGTATGATGCTGTTTAATATCAGTCGTATACGTTTACCATTATTGATGATTTTATTTTCTCATCAGTGTTTAACTTTATCACGAGGCATATTTATTAGTTCTACACTCAACTGATATGGACGAGATATGCGTATGGATTACTGAGTTCATATTTTTGTTCTGTATTACCCATTTATTAGCTAAATTAGACTGAACAGCTGTGATCGTTTTCTGTCAAGTTTGTTTTCAAAGTAAATCAGGTGTCGATTGCGGCTGAAGGATTTCACGGTAGGACTCGGGAATCCGGTATCGTAATCTTAGTACTTGAGTACACAACGAAGGATTAGTCCTTTCACATTCGCAGCCAGGTTGTACACATTTTAGAGTATTCTCGTGTCCACCACTGAGTGGACTGATGCAGATTGTGCTTCTGAAACCTTTTTTATTTTGCGTCAAACAGCCCCAGTCGTTCGAAGAACGTGGATACAAAGTGGTGTTAGGAAGAGGCATAGATCCTCATGAGCCCTCGCAACTGCGGGGCCTCATGCGGATCTATACCTCTTGCAGTTTGGTAATGTTCAGTCTTTGCTCGGCAGTGAAGGGGATAAATAATGGGGAATCGATTGACTGTTAAAGGGCCGTGCCTTAGTAGCTTGACGCCTGGGGAGGCGCCAACCTAATCACTCAGGTACTACACTGACTGGAGATATGACGGTCAATTCAATCTCCTACAAACTGGCTGTACAATTGAAGGAGGCGAAACAGCAGTTTCCTGCAACTAAGATAGTATGATAACATCGAAAGTAAAATCCCAACAAAGAAACAAATCCAACACATTTTCAGTTGGCTGAGATCAACATTGAAATGCAAAACTGTTGTGGGTGGCGGGTGGGTGGGGATGTAATACAACGTCAGGTGTGTCTATTCTTTCAAGAACAGTAGAACCTGTTTGGAGCTACCACTTTTGTTTGTTTGTTTTAAAGAAAAAGGTCTGAAAGGACAGGTGCACTCTCAAGAGAAGTCTTGAGGGGCAAAAAGTGCATGCGGGTGACTGACAGTCCAACCTTCAACCTTTGAAAAATCAAACAACAGGGGAAAGGGGGGGGGGGGGCGGGGGGGGGGGGGGGGAGCGCAGCAATAGTCGTTTGGCCTTCAAAACATCAACATAAATATTCAACTATTATGATTTTGTTCTCCAATTTCTTTTCTCCTCCTCCCCAATTTTTTTCCTCCCAAAATATTGGGGGGGTGGGGGGGGGGGGGGTGGGGAGCGCATTTTCTAGATTGTTCTGTCCCATATTAGCGGTCTTCGTGCATCCGGCGTGTCATATCAGTCATTCATAAGACTGATGGGCAAAAGAAATGCTACATTTTTGGGACCATCGGAAACACTTTTCTTTTCTTGTCAGTATATAATTTTTATTAAACTGATGAATATGATCAATACTCTCTTCTATGCAGAAGTGCAAAAGAATGCGGCAATTTTGGAATCGATGATTCAAAAAAATTTGCTTTTCTTTTGCTCATGAGTATATATAAATTTTCCTCACTCAGTCAACTATTACATGTAACCAAACGCCCTAAACAAAAATAAAAATCCGTTGGAGGATACTTCCTGTAATTATTATGCGTGATGTAAATTAGCTCATTCGAGACGTGCCCCGTACGGATACGCGGCAAAATTTGAACGAGTCGTTGAGTTAATAAAAAAGATTTGGCTGGTTCAGCTAAAAAGTGTGCAGTATAGGGTCAGGCCATATTTTTCTGCTGTTATTTCACCATAGCATTTCCCGTTTTACATGGCGCTAATAACTTCTGCCCTTTCGCCAGACTGACGCTCTGGAACCGGTTAGATTATGTGGTACACACCTTCTGAAGCTGCAGGTGACACCTTCAATGCGCAACCGCCTTCTGGGGGATGTTGATTATGATGCTGCAAATCGTATATCTGCAAGAGGCATAGATCTAGATGAGCCCCCGCATTCGCGGGGGCTCATCAAGATCTATGCCTCTTGCTAAAGCCCCTGTTTTGTTTCATTGCCAGATTAAAGTTTCATGGAGACCTACGCGTCTTATGTCATGAAGGCGGCATCTCACCATATCATAACAATTTCACTGTCAGTCATACTTACGTAGGGGCTCAATGAGATGTATGCCTCTTGAAGAAATTTCAGCACCGTGACGTTTCGATGCCAAATTTGTACGTGTGACCCACATGCGGAGAAGGTTTAGAGGTGTTTGGTCCGATAGTGTACAGTTTATCAGTATCCACAGATGCATCACGCAGTCTTCTGTAGTGTTATGACTCCATCCCTGATCCAGTGCCTGTGGGAAGCCAAGGCGTCTGCAATAGACATAGATGTCCGTGACTTCTGGCGGCTGCATCAATCCGTGTAGGGCTCGTGAGGACATATTTCCTGGGGATAATTCTCGTTAGATTCAAGCTTACTGTTAATTAACCCGTTGGGTGTCGGTAGCGATTTTGGTCGAGGTGATTCCTATCGGAATCACCTCGACCAAACTTCTACCCACACCCAAAGGGTGCAGTTCTTTTCTGGGGATAAGGGTGGGGATAGAGGTGGATGTGGGTGAAGGATAGATGAAGGTGAGTTTAGGGGAGCGGTAAATGTGAACGGCTATACTGCTCAACAAAAGAAACGCGAATTTTTCACCATAGTCTTTTCTTCGTAAATATGCTTTAATCCGGGTTATTTTGACGTCATTTATTAGAAAATGTTATGAAGAGTGCATTATGTCGTGTGTAAATAGAATCTTTAGTCTTAAAATCGCACATCGATGACTTATGACGTCATCAGTGACACTGCCATCACAGCGGGATATTGAAAGTGAAATGGGGAGCATCTGCAGAGGACACAGATGAAAGCCAACCAATGTGCAGTGTAACTAGGGTCCGTGTGCATGAAAATCTGGCCTGTTTGGTCTTGACCTACTTTTCGTTTGTCAAAGGCACCTAAATAATCAACATGACCTGCAAACATGAAAATCAAAAAGTTTTTTCTTTTTAGGTTAGCGGCCATAAAAAAAATTACCTGATAAAATGGATATGGGTGTGTTCTTTATCTCTGTGTCAGTCACTGGAGCATAAAAATTGTTTGAAAGTAATTCACATTAAATCAAATAAGATTTATTAAGAAAATGGTGTGCATCGGAAGTTCTGGTTCTCTAATGAATTTTTTGAATCAAATTTCGTTTGAGGCAGTTAATAACATCATAAGCAATCCACACAACTTGTGTGTTAAAAAATATCACAGGAAACATGCTTCACAGAGTGTGTCCAGTTTTGCTTATTTTCACCACTAATGAAACGCTGTGTCCTCCAAGGTAGCCATGGGCGATAACTCATCCAATTTTTGTGTAAAGGTAGGTCAGACGGCTGAACATCTGAAGTAAGCAACAGATAAAATGTTCTTGTTTTGCTGTCAGGGTGGCTCTTTGTTTGCGGGTACACTTACAGACAATTTTCGCGTTTTTAATGGAAGTCAGTATATGATGAAGTGACCTATGTACGTGCGCGTGTGTCTATGCCCGACATCATGTTGGGGTTTCAACCAACGACTGACTTGAGAGGTGTGCGTGTGTGTGTGTGTGTGTGTGTGCGCGTGCATGCGTGCGTGTGTGTTTGCGCGCCTGCAGGTCAGCGCATGTATGATTTCCCTAAATTGATTTTAAATTACACCATTTATATATGTGCTGCCCAACACGATATTTTCATGTGCGCCTGTGTGCAGTCGGCGCGATTTCTCCAATGTGCTTGATTTCTCTAAACCAACGGTCATTTATATCTGTGCTGTCCAACACGACTGTGCGCGATTTGTCTAATGTGTCCGATTTCTCTCAAATAATACCTATTTACATCTGTGGTCCTCAACGCGCGATATTTTCATATTCATATGTGCGTGTGTACAGTGCAGTGCGATCAGTTTCTCCAATGTGTCCAATGTCTCTAAAGTAACGGACATTTATATAATATATGTGCTGTCCAACACAATGATCTGTGTTTATGTCATGCCTATCTTTCCAATGCGTCTAGTTTCTCTTAACTCATTGTACCCCAAGACCGAAATCCCCAAATTTTGCCGTTGTCTTCTTAAGACTGCAGTGCAGTGCAGGACACAGATCGACCATGATAGCTCAAGGGTGATGCCAGAATACCTTGGCGCCCATAGGCGCCAAGCTATTCTGGCATCACCCTTGAACTATCATGGTCGATCCATATCTTGCTGTGGTGTGTCTGGGGGTAGAATGAATTAACTCATTCGAGACGTGCCGCCTCCGGATACGCTACATAAGCCGCGCGTATGCGGAGGTGGCACGTCTCGAATGAGTTAATACACATCCATTTACATCTGTGCTGCTCAATGCGCGACTGCTCTGTGTTTCAGCCAGCGCCTGTATTGAGAGATCAGTACGTGCAGCACAGCGCTGCATGAGCGGATAGCGGCCTAGGCCCGAGGATGGCGTGTGGTCGTTGCACGAGAGCCGAGTAGACTACCTACCTGCCCGCTCAGCTGGCTTGCACTCCGTGTAGAGAACACTCTGACTGACCAAGGTTACAACACCTGCAAAAACTAAAAGGTAAGCCTCATTTGCTGTTTTTTGTGTACACAAGTAGACAGTTACGTATCGCGGTAGGTGGTAGGTCAAAAGGCTGGAAATGATTGTGGGCATCTGTTTAGTGTTGGGTCGATTTCTTTATGGGACCAGTGTTTTGACTTAATAAGAGTGTATGTATGCTGAGGAGCAAGAAAAATGCGACATTTTTGGAATTATCGGAAATACTTTAGTGTTTCCGATGATTAAAAAAAATGTTGCTTTTCTTTTGCTGCTAAGTATGCGCTATTGTTTTTATCATTGGAAACACTAAACGGTTTGCGATGACCCCAAAAACATATGATGTCGCATTTCTTTTTTGCTGGTATGTGGGTTTTTTTCCTTTTCTTTTTTGTGTGTGTAAAAATCACGGACAAGCACACTGCCATTAGGTCCCAAAATCAGAAACCAGCCGTCAACACAATCGAGACGTCCTGTATCCGGATAAGCGGCTTTATGCTCCGTATCCGGATGCTGGACATATTGAATGAGTGAAATAATAGGCGACATCAGTTTAATCCCTTCCCTACCGCTGGACGTATGTTTTGTTTATGATTATTTTTCTCTCAATGACCAAAAGCAACAACCCTCTAAGGAACATGGACTCAAATTGCATCAATCTTGACATCAATACAAATATAGAAATAAATCATGGCATGATGCCAATTAATGTTGTAACTATTGGAAAACAATAAATTGGCTGCCACCTGAGTTTAGTGTCAGATGTTTCTCTGCTGCAAATGCTATGTTTGCGTTTTGTTTGTTTGTTTTTTCTTCACCGGTACACAATTTCTTTGCTTAACTCATTCGCGGCCAGCCGCATCCAGATACGGCTTGCCGGAATGAGTTAACCTATTCACTGCCGTGAACGCGATCTAACTGCAAGAGACATAGATCCTCATGAGGCCCCGCGACTGCGGGGCCTCTTGAGGACCTATGTTTCTTGGTGTGACTAATTTAAGTCCATGTTCCTTCAACAGCCGTCAACACAATCGAGACGCCCTGTATTTCATTTCCATCTGATAGCAAAATAAATCTTGTGCAAATTCTCATTTCCATCTGATACCAAAATAAATCTTGTCCAAATTCTCATTTCCATCTGATAGCAAAATAAATTTTGTGCCAATTCTCATTTCCATCTGATAGCAAAATAAATCTTGTGCAAAATTTTAATTTCCATCTGATAGCAAAATAAATCTTGTGCAAATTCTCATTTCCATCTGATACCAAAATAAATCTTGTCCAAATTCTCATTTCCATCTGATAGCAAAATAAATTTTGTGCTAATTCTCATTTCTGTCTGATAGCAAAATAAATCTTGTGCAAAATTTTAATTTCCATCTGATAGCAAAATAAATCTTGTGCAAATTCTCATTTCCATCTGATACCAAAATAAATCTTGTCCAAATTCTCATTTCCATCTGATAGCAAAATAAATTTTGTGCTAATTCTCATTTCCATCTGATAGCAAAATAAATCTTGTGCAAAATTTTCATTTCCATCTGATAGCAAAATAAATCTTGTGCAAATTCTCATTTCCATCTGATACCAAAATAAATCTTGTCCAAGTTCTCATTTCTATCTGATAGCAAAATAAATTTTGTGCTAATTCTCATTTCCATCTGATAGCAAAATAAATCTTGTGCACAATTTTCATTTCCATCTGATAGCAAAATAAATCTTGTGCAAATTTTTATTTCCATCTGATACCAAAATAAATCTTGTCCAAATTCTCATTTCCATCTGATAGCAATATAAATTTTGTGCTAATTCTCATTTCCATCTGATAGCAAAATAAATCTTGTGGAAATTTTCATTTTCATCTGATAGCAAAATAAATTTTGTGCAAATTTTCATTTCCATCTGATAGCAAAATAAATCTTGTGCAAATTTTCATTTCCCTCTGATAGCAAAATAAATCTTGTGCAAATTCTCATTTCCATTTGAGGTCATTGACATGCGGACAGTTAATTTCACACACAGCATATTTTGACCCCATGACTGCTGACGACGATTCGGTTCGGTGTTATTACGCGTTTTTTTCCGCCATGCGGTATCGTCAGTAGCGGTCAAAGGGTTAAACTTGCATAAGTTCTTATATCCATTTGACAAGCTGATGTATATTTTCACGTAGCACATTTAAACCCGTTACCATCAAGTTTGACATGAGGCATTGCAAAGACACCATACTTTTTGTTGTTGTTTTTTTCCCTCTCCAGCAAACGGGCCATTCGTTCACTAAATTATTGCTTTAAAATTGTGAATATTTGAAACTGTTGTACTGTTGATTCAAGGTACCTTTATTTTATTTTTTCCATTGCCTTCTTACAGTGCTTCTAAGCGGTTTGCCAGCGTTTTGGGACCCAACTAGTGCATTTCATTCTTCCTGCCGAGTATCTACCTACCTACTTAATTTGTGTTGGTATACCCTCCCCCACCTGTCTCCGATAACTCCCTCTAGGAGCGAGAGAGAGGAGAGGGGGGACGTAGAGGATGAAGGGGGTGGGTGTGGCTGCTCCGATAACTGACTTAACTCATTCAGCCCCGACACACCACAGCAAGACATGGATCTAGCGTGATAGTTCAAGGGTGGTGCCAGAATAGCTTGGCGCTATTCTGGTACCACCCTTGAACTATCATGCTCGATCTGTCTCTAAAATTGTAATACAGTCCTTCAGAGGGCAACTTCAAAATTTGTGGATTTCGGTCCTGGGGTAGAATGTGTTAACTCATATACCTGTTTTGAGCCACCATCATTTTTTTAAAAAGTGGTCTTTAAACTACAGGTGCTTTCTCAAGACAAGACTTGAGAGGGTGAAAAGCGTCATATTTTTTTTGGGTTTTTTTGTTTGTTTGTTAGGTTACTTTCTCTCTTTAAAAAAAAAAAGTGGTCTTACAAGACAGAAGTACTGAAAGCCACCAAAAAGCGTCACCTGTCATGAAAGACCATCATACAGCCACCTAAATGATGGTCTTTCATGACAGGTGGTCTCTCATAAGGGTGGTCGCTCAAAACAGGTTCTGCTGTAGTATTTCCTGTACTAGACTTAGGCTCAGCAGCTGGGCCTCTGAGAACCATCAGTGTCCCCCAATGAGAGGTTTATTTTTTGCTGCATCAAGCGAATGGCTCACGTCAATGTGTAGATGATCTGAGGGCGAGCCGAAATAAGGGCCCCTGTGTCTTCATTCCACCCGGTTGTCTTTCACGGCCGGCCGTGCTTTTTGACTTCCCGGGCTGATTACGGGAGGTGGCTCCAAGGTGAACTGAACTGACTGAAGGATGATGCGACTGTGAATCGAATATGAAAACTCAATGGCGGTGCCTGTTTAGCTTGGGGCCCATGCGGCGGGCGCCAAGCTAAACAGGCACCACCATTGAGTTTTACCGTTCGATCCGTCTCCCGGTCGTAAGCCAGTAGTGCTTAGCCGACCCTGGGATTGTCAATGACTATTTATAGCCTTTGCGTCCTAATCGGCAGATCAGAGCCGGCCTTGATTTTAATCTTCGATCCGTCTCTCGCCCCCTGAAAAGCCAGTAGTGCTTAGCTAACCGTGGGAGTCACAGTATGACTCCTCTGATAGCCTTGGCGTGTCCTAATCGGATCAGAGAAGGCCGGCCAAACTAATCAGGCACTACCCTTGAATTTTCATGGTAGACGGCCTATCGGCTCAGTCTCGCCTCCGGTAAGTAGTGCCTTATTAAACGATTGTATATATACGAACCTCTTAGCTCTGGAAGTGTATGGCTAACTATGGCCTTGGCGGTCAGTGTCGGCGGTAATAAGCTCTGAGACAGGCGCTATCCTTGAGTTTTCACGGTCGATTCACCTCACGCTTCTTGTAAATAGTGCACAGTAAACAATTCTATATATAAACCTCTCAGCTCTGGGATGGGAGTGTATGGCTGTTGATAGCCTTAGCGTCCTAATCAGCTCAGACCTGCCTGTTAGCCCGGACTGATGAGCGGAGGGGATGAATTTACTTACCTGTAACGTCATTTCCTGTGGTAACTATGATGGTTCACATGTCCGTCTCTGCGTAAGAGTATTTTTGGCAAAGACATTCCTTTAAATATCGCATTCAAGTTGACGTTGCAGTTTTAATGTATCCATTCGGTCACTATACTGCAACAGTATATGGATCGGCCATGACAGTTCAAGGGTGATGCCAGAACAGCTTGGCTCCTCCAGGCGCCAAGCTGTTCCTGCACCACCCTTGAACTGGCATGGCCGATCTGTCTTCTAAACGGCGATGTAGTCTTCAGAGGACAATTCCCAACTTTAGGGACCGAGATATTAACCCATTTAACCATTTAACCCCAAGGTCGCATTCGTCCCAGATTTTGCACTCTGCCACCTAACGACTACGTTACAAGAGGTGAATCGACCATGATAATTCAAGGATAGTGCCAGATTAGCTTGGCGCCGGATGGCGCCAAGCTAATCTGGCATTACTCTTGAATTATCATGGTCGATCCATCTTCTGCCGTAGTGCGTCGGACTAAATGTTAGAGAAGTACCCAACGGAGAAAGAAACACGCTTAGAAAAGACGGGTACAACACAATTTATTAATATTTCGGGTAAATACCCTTTGTCAAAATAGACAAACAAACAAACAGAGAGATTAGCCGCTACTTATCTTCATTGGCAGAAGGAATGTGACAACTCATGCCACATTCCTTCTGCCAATGAAGATAAGTAGCGGCTAATCTCTCTGTTTGTTTGTTTGTCTATTTTGACAAAGGGTATTTACCCGAAATATTAATAAATTGTGTTGTACCCGTCTTTTCTAAGCGTGTTTCTTTCTCCGTTGGGTACTTCTTTGCATATTACACGCTTGGCAGTCACCTGTTTGGTCTGGATTGCTTAAATGTTAGAGGCCTAAGGTGGTATACAAAAAAACATCTTTGTAGGGGCAACGGCAGGCCTATATGTTTCAGCGAGATGCTAATTTCCCAATTTCAAGCTAGGCCTAAAAAAAATTAACTATTAAAACAAACAAACAAACAAACAAACAAAACACAACATTATACTAAAAAGTTAAAATTAAAAAAAGAAATTACAAAGAATAGTAATTGAACACGTTGCCAGGAATTAGCAAGACAGTTTAACAGGATTTAACTCTGCGTGGGCTAACCCCTTGGCCGTTGGTAGCGGTGTTTGTCGCGATGATTCCTGCAGGAATCATCGCGACAGACACCGCTACCGACAGCCAAAGGGTTAAAAACCCAAGAGAGAAGGGCGGGCGGGTACAAAGTGATTTTCTCGATATTACACGCAGGAACGTGTGTCTTGCTCTAGAAATCGTTCCGCCGTTTCCCCACGCCCTTTTATAAGGGTGAGCGGCATCCAAGGTGGACCGTGTGTTGATCTTGCTGTGTGCACTGTCTTACCCCATCACGCTCCGTATACACGTTACCCTCTTGCGTGATTGAATCAACCCACCCCTTTCACTGAAAGAAAACTACGATCCACAGTATACCTCCTCTGTAATACTTGTGTATTCGGTTCCAGTACACAGGAGCGTGCGCCGTCGATACGCATTAGGCTTGTATGTGTCATACGACTTTACTGCCGCTAAGTCTAGTTTTGTGTTATGCGATATTTTCAATGCCATTTAAATGAAAATCTCGCTTTCCGCAAAAATGGACCTATATGCCGAATCAGGGTGGAATAAAGTCTCTCAGTTTTTTCTTTTAATGGACCAAATTTTACCAAGTGCAGGGGCGAATCGGGGGCGGGATCCGAGGGGTTGAGGACCCCTCCCCCCCCCCCCCCGACCAAGATTGTTTAAAATGCTATAACAAAGTCCCTTTTTGGGTTGTTGGCCCTCCCCCCCCCCCCCCCCCCCCCCCCCCCCGTCCCCGTTTGATTTTTCGGCCACTGCTGGGAAGAAGGTCTAGCGTCGGGAAGGTCTTTTTGTGTCAGGTTGAAGGTCCCAAACAAAACGTTAGAACCCTTATCCGCTCCTGAAGTGTGCCATGTCATTTGCGAAACAGATTTGTGTCGTGTTAGCCAACAACAAATCACAGGACAGGAGTTGCTGGAGGTCTCTCGTCGACGGCCTATACCCGGGTAGGGGTGACAGGCGTAAGTAAGTAAGCCAACAACAAAAAGCGAATACTAAAATACTAGGCTCGAAAAGAAGGAGGGAGGGGGAGAAAGGTGCTGGAGTGAAACAATATTGCTTTATTACTACATACTGTCATCTCCGTAGGGGAAATTGGGGGGGGGGGGTGGAGTGAGGGGGGGGTGTGGAGTGGGAGGGGTTAGGGGTGGGGAGCTTTGTCAAAATCTTCCATCTCTTGACGCCTAGTCTGTAGAGCACTAACAAGGCTCTAACAAGAGCTTCACGTTTATTGCGCATTCTGAGACCAAGATTGTATCATTCGATGGAACTGGTTCTGACACAAGGTCGCGACTGAGATGAGAAACACGAATCCCTGCCAAAGCGATGTCAGTGAGTGGCACCAGCACCGCTCAGGCTCTCTCTCCGTCTCTCCGAGTCCAAAATTAGCGTGTTGCAAAGGTCTCACGGAGTCCTGACGTGGGTACACGAGTGTAATATGGAAGACTACAAATAAATCCCACCTGGGCCCGCATTTAAGCTAAATGTCATCAGGCCGATGTCAGGCCGCAGTTGTCCAACTGCTCCCTGATGCCGGCACGAGGACCTTTTGCCAGCGCTCATCATTATAGGCGTACTGACTGCAACCCGTACGTCACTGTATTGCTCCGGTTCCGATGGCTGATCAGTCTATATACCTGTGGGCTATTATGATTGTAGTCCCATTGCCTCCTCATTCGTCAGCAAGAGACATAAATTCTCATGAGTACCTGCCGACGCAGGCCGGGGCTCATGAGAATCTATGCCTCTTGCTTGACATGTATGCTTCGTTCCGGGCATAGATTTAAATGGCAGATGGCAAGATCTCAGAGTGAAGAAGCTTTATAGACTCTCAGTTATTGTCAGTGTCTGATCAATCTGCAAGAGGTGTAGATTCTCATGAGCCCTGCGGCCGCTGGTCGGGCTCACGAGAATTCACTACCTCTTGCCTTTGTACGGGTCATATTTGTTGACTTTCCTTATTGATTTGAATCACAATATTCTTCCAGATGACCTTCAAAAAACGTAGTTGGGTTTCAAGCGTGAACACAATGCGTACCTTCGTAGCTCACATCTGTATCCGGCGGCCAGTCAGTGCGTACCTTTCGTTACAGGGCCAAACCAGACAGTTTCCTCCGTCTGACGCAACAGACGCAAACAACTGTGACCGATACTTTGAAACAAGAAACATAGGTTCTCATGAGCCCCTGTAGCTGCTGTGTCTCTCACAGACGGGACCATCATAGAACTAGAAACCGGCTTTGCCGACGGAGAAGCATACATGTAAATGTGACATATCCGCACCAGCAAAGGACATAGATGCTTATGTGAATTTGTGCTTCCTGCAAGAAAAAGATAGCTTAACCCTTTTAGCGCCATGGGTGCATTTCCCGAATTTTGGAAGCCGGTGTTACTTAACGACTATGTACCACTTGCAGGAGGTGGATTGACCATGATAATTCAAGGGTAGTGCCAGATTCGGCTTGGCGCCTTCAGGCGCCAAGCTAATCTGGCACTACCCTTGAATTATCATGGTCAGCCAATCTCCTGCTGTAGGGTGTTGGCGCTAAAAGGGTTAAAGGAACCTGTTCTAGGCAACTAGAGGGTTAATAGTTAATAGGGTTAAGTGTTAATAGTTCACAATGCCTTCTTTGTTTTTAGTATGCCATACGATGAAGCTGGACACAGCAGCTAACTCAGCCTATGAAGTCTGAATGTCGCAAAATTAAATACTTTTCTGCTCTTCTCCTTTGTACACGTATAGGGGAGTTCTTCTGTTAACACATCGGCGGGTAGCAGAAACGCTCTCGGTTACGTGTACCTATTCCGGCACACGGACAGTGAAAAGAAGCGGCTAAAAAAAAAGGTCTTCGTTGAGACAAGACTGATTTTAACAATCAAAGCCCGCCATGGAGCAGATTGCTTTAACCTTTATCATTCGGAATACACCAGTGTGGGAAATAAATTTGACTGAAATAGTTCAAGGGTAGTGCCAGAATAGCTTGGCGCCTCTAGGCGCCAAGCTATTCTGGTACTACCCATGAACTAAAGCCATTGGTCTATATCCTTATCTGTAAGTACTATAGAGATGTAGCTTGCATATGGCAGTGTACAAATTTGAAGTTTTTAGCCTCAGTATGATATGGGTTAAAGGACTTCCACGTGCACCCATTTGCCGACGGACGGCCACACCGTGCTTGACCTTCACGTGATTACTGGAGAAATGTGCACCGTGACGCGCGTGCACGATCTAAAGAGTGAGGGCCACACTGACGAAACACTCCGCCTTCTCTACAATCGTCCAGCGAGCTCCTCCCTTCTGCAAGAGGCAAATTTCTTCATGAGCCCCCGCCTGAAGCGGTGGGGGCTCACGCCGAAATTTTCTTCTTGCTGCGTGGTTTAATTGTGTGTGACGTGGCTATTCGGTCATATTGAACCTAAGTTACAAATCTCGTCATCAAACGCGTAGCTTAAGAGGTTAGGGCCCACTACGAAATCTCCCTGCTTTCAGTGTGTGTAGTCTGTGCCGGATATTGGACCAACGTCCAGCACAGACCGTCATCACACAACGAAAATCTCAAACACAAAACACATTCATAACCGTGGTCTGTTTCTACGTGCAGAGGAGGTCATGAGAGGTCTGTGACGCAAGTGTGCGAACTTTTGAAGGAAAAAAAAAAGGAGAAGAAAAACAAACGGTTTCTTTTTCTTTCCTTTTTTCCCCTCTTGCGGTTCGGCGCCGACTTCAAAGGCGTCCTGACCATTCTATTGTTACGGCCGTGTGTGTAAACTCCCCTAAGGCAAATTCTTTTCAGGAGACGTTCTTGAAGTGAACAAGAAAAGCAAAAAGGTCATTAGCCGTTCCTTTGTCTCCACGCACGCCAGATACAGTGCCAGCAACCTTTATACGTATTGGTCGGAACTGTTGCGTCAGCATCGATAGCAATGTATTGAATTGTTTACCTAACCTCAGCCGTTGTGAGCGATGTTTTGACGAGAGGGAGAGAGGCAAAGTGTGTGTGTGTGTGTGTGAAGGTGGGGGTGGGGGTAGATTTGACTTGGATTATGACAAGGTCAGATAAAAGATAAATCGGATATAACAACGCTTTCGAGTGCAAAATATCTCGGGTGATTAAGTGACGTGGCGAAAGAGGACGACGCAAACAGCCGGGTCGTGGGTTCGAGTCCCTGTCCCGCCCTGGTATCTGGGCTCGCAGTTCAGGGAAAAACGGCGGGATGATTTATCTGAATCTTTCAACCAGCATGCTGGTTGAAAGATCCAGATAAATCATCCTGATCAGTGTTCAGGTCGTACTACATAAGCAATAGCTCCCCCTCCCCCCTATAAACCACCCGGACGTTAGGGCCGTCCACTATCACTGAATGATCCCGGTGCCGTGGACATTAACCCATTCAGCCCTGACGCACTACAGCAGGATATGGGTCGACCATGACAATTCAAGGGTAGTGCCAGAGGTGGATTGACCATGATAATTCAAGGGTAGTGCCTTCAGGCGCCAAGCTAATCTGGCACTACCCTTGAATTATCATGGTCGATCCATCTCCTGCAACAGGTGCATAGTCGTTAGATGACGCCTCCAAAATTTTGGAAATACGTGCGCCGGGCTGAATGAGTTAAACCCATAACCTACCACCTAGCCAGCATCCCTTTTTCAAAGGTCCAGGCCACATTCTGTCAACGTAAAAATACCGTGCTCTGCTTACAACAAATAGGTGGTCAGAAAAGTAGTACCCAACGGAGAAAGAAACACGCTTAGAAAAGACTTTTCTAAGCGTGTTTCTTTCTCCGTTGGGTACTTCTTTGCATATTACACGCTTGGCAGTTACCTTTTTGGTCTGGATTAAATAGGTGGTCGCTTTCACAGGTTTGACTCTATTGCATTACCTTGTTGCGTGTATCGGCCGCGGAGTTGTGTTTCTGCCGGTACGTATCCACTATCTTATCTTTGACATTCAAACTAACACGATGGGGCATGATACGGGAATGTTGTTAGGCAAAAGCAACTGCACGGTGAACTCTAGATTAGCATTGTAATCTCTGATGTGATATTCCACTGGCGTCAATTTGTCTGTGCTTGCTTATAAATGTTAGGGCAGTGTGTGTGCGCACGTGCGTACTACGTGTAATGTGTATGTGTATATAAGCGCGTCACACCGCTGTTTGTCTCCCTCGATTCGCTACGTAAACCAGTGCGCGTTTAACAGCCTGTGCGGCATGGATAAAACTTTCATTTAAATTTTTTAATGAAGTGAAATCTGTGGTAGAATTATTTCATGTATTTATTTACTTATTTATTTATTTACGTTTCTCTTGGAATATTGCCGGATTCCCCCCCGGCTGTGACCATTGTAGTGTACTCATTCAGCCGGCTCAGCACGGTCCTTTACGTAAAGTCATCATCTTTCACCATCAGAACAAGTCATCCACCCCCCACACAGTGACCAACATCGCTACCCCCTACACTTCCAGAGCCAAACGGCTTCATAATTTAGCGCACAAGTCCCCCCCCCCCCCTCCCCTCCCCTGACTCAACTGGACCCGGCCATGGAAGTTCAAGGCGGAGAGTATTTGACAGGCTTGGCGCCTGGACAACTCGAAAAGGCTAGTCAAACACTACCCTTGAGCTCTCAGTCGCGGTAAAGCCATCTCAAGATAGACAAGTTGGCACTGTGAAGAGATGTAGGTAGAGAATTAGCGCGATTGTATAACAAACACAGTTGATAGACGATCGCCATAGCCGGTGTGGTCAAGGCAAACTCGTCGTGCTGAACCCGGAGAGCGAAAGGTCCTCGGCCCGACATCGGCGGCAGATGGCCCACGCTGAACAGCTGTGTAGCCAGTACAGCGCGGGCCAACTGCGGCGGACATAGGCCCGAGGACCTTTTGCTGACAGTCGTAACCCCCCCTCCTTGAGGCGGACGCGTGTTGTGACGGGTAGCCCGACACTAACAATTAGCCACAATACAGGAGTCCGACACAGCTGATGTCTACATGATTTCCTCCGTCTAAGGAACACAGAACACATGACCTATTTTGTTTATGGTAAACTTAGGATATAAGAAAGTGAGAGAGGGGAATCTGATAAAGTGTTGGCGAATCCGTCCAGCTTAATGTCGACTGTAGTTAGTACTGAGAACAGTACGTCCTCATGAGCTCATTGACCTCAATGAGCTTATGATGCTGCTGCTTATTGTAGATACTGAGTGGGGTTTGGCTGCGAGAGTGTTCAGGGGAAAAGGATGTGGAAGTAACGAGTAAGCTAGAAGATGTAGGCTACCTGCTGTAACGGTTGATTGATTGTACATTGCTTAACGTCCCGACAGCAACAAGACTTTCTCAGGACGTGCCTGCACTGCTTGTGAAAAAAAAAAAAAAAAAAAAAAAAAAAAACTAAACAGAACATTAAATGTAAATTGTATGTCGCCAGCCGGTCCAATACGTTAAATAAACCTAAGACAGGGGGCCTAAATAAAGCTAAGACCATTTAGCAACACACATCCAATATCAAGAGCTACAGGCAGCGCAGACAGTAGGGAGATTTTTTAAAAGGCAAATACAGGTGAACGGACCAAGGTTAGACATAAACACATGTCCCAGAATAGAGAGGAAAGGGGAGTGCGGTCACCCAGCCATAAAACAGGCTTACGGCGCTGCTCAGTGACTGATGCATTTTATGCCGACCGGTTCCGGCCTTGTCTCAGTATGAGTGAGCACAAGGTCCTCGATCTAACGTCGGCCTTAGCTGGCCCGTACATAGATAATAGGTGCGACGTTTGCTTAATTGGTATGACTGACCAGTTGTCAACAACGGCGCAACTATAACCTCGTAGAAACAATGGCACGGTAGAACTGACTGAGACCGCAACATCAGGTAGCCTGCATCTATTGAACATCGGCGTTTCTTGGCGACCTACAGTCAGTCAAACCTTTGGCTGTCGGAAGCGCTTTTTGTCGCGACTATGATGATTCCAGCAGGAATCGTCGCGACAAAAAGAACTACTGACAGCCAAAGGGTTAATTATTCTTTTCTTCATCTTTATTAACATAGAACTCTCTCTCTCTCTAGTGTGTGTGTGTCTCTGTGTGTGATGGGGTGTGTGTGTACGTATGTGTGTGTGTGTGTGTGTGTGTGCTAGGGGCAGATTGCAAGAAAGGCCTGCGCACCCTGTCATCTCAATACCTCGAAAATAAACTTTTGGTCGTTCACCACCCCCCCACCCCCACCCCCCTCTCGGCTGTCCCATTCCAGACTCCAATACGCAACCAACCGTTTTTTTTTTTGTTTTGTTTTTTTTTTTGCCGCAGGCAGGCGACGGCCCCAGTTCTCAGACGATAAAAAAGTATCTTAACTTAGTTTCACACAGGCAAGAGACACTGTTCTTATGACGTTTGGTAACCGGCATCACATCACCACCTCAGGGCCCACCTGAATACACCTAAACAGCATCACCTGCTTTTCCTCAGGTGGATCAGGGACTCTTTCATCCCCAGTTCCAGCTAGGAGATCACGTCCATCAGAAAACCCAACGCTGTACCGACGATAGCTCAAGGGTTGTGCCAGATAAGCTTGGCCCTTCAGGCGCCAAGCTTATCTGGCACACCCCTTGAGCTATCGCGGTCTCCCAATTATCTACCCTGGATCGGACATGACGCCTTTCAGGCGATGGGTTCTAAATGTTGGACGCGTATATTTTGGCGCCGGGTTTGAAAGTTGTAGCGGCACCGACTTTACTGTGAAGGTGACTCGTTGCTAGGCATCTTAGCATTACCTCATACCCGCAGCGAACCTCCCCCCCCCTCCCCTTCGCTGTTCCGGCGCAAGAGACATAGATCTACATAAACCGCCTCTGCAACATTCAGGGGCTTTCAAACGTGACGATCTGTTCCTCACAAGTTGTGTCGGATCAACTTTTTGCACATGAACCTAAGTGCTGATCGAATAGAGGACGTTGAAAGGAGTTCGACCTACGACTGTTACCAAAGGACATGACGTCATAACCCGCCGAATATGGGAGCGGGGAACCCATTGGGTCCACATGGCGGCCAAGGGAAAGGGGAGGGGAGGTATGTATGGGGTAGATTGAGTAGGCCGACAGAAGGGGGGGGGGGGGGGGGGGGGGAGGGGAAATGTCGAGGGTCAGCCCGATTCTTCGGCAGGTAAAGATCTTGCAGTTCATCAACCCTCAATAACCTACCCCTCACACGTGAGAAAATATGCGTAAATCAACTAATAGCAAGAGGTATGGATTCTCATGAGCCCCTGCGAACGTAGGGGCTCACGAGAATCTATGCCTATTGCACACGGTTTAAACCTTTAACCATAGGACCGTTTATGAAACCTCCACAGGGAAACAAAAAATATTCAGACACCACATCAATGCATACTTCACAGGAGCGTTGCCTGCTCCGGCCATGCCGCAAGGGCGATAGTCAGGGGGGGACGGAGGGATCCATACTTTGTTGATCCTTCCAGCGTGGCTGCATCCAGGGTATACATGTACTCTCCCATCTGCCTTTCCTGCCAGATGTTCCCCTAAAGCACATTTCGTTCACTGGAGTACGTTTCTCAGTTTTCATTTTTGGATTCGGGTGTGACGATCTGGAAAGTACTTCAGGTGTTGTTGTGACGCGGCGGAGAAAGGGATCCGGAAGTTGTTTCTGCGTCAGGTGATTATTATTATTTTTGTTGTTGTTGTTGTTGTTACGTGACAGTAAATTAAAGGCACACTACCGGCCTAACTGTTCAAAAAAACGCTGCCTAACTGTTCAAAAAAACGCTTCTGTAACAGATGGTTACGAATCGCTACTCACAAGACTAGTTACGGTTCATTTAGACACAGAACAATCCAAACGTCGTCTTAATATCAAGTAACTTGACAATGACTCCACTCCGTTCTAGAATTACAAAGCTATCAATACGAGATACAGCTAGAAACAGATTGACACGCTAACGGTCGCGCAGAATAAAGTAAGTGCGATTACGCGTATGCTTTTACTGCGTGTCCAAACTGCTGGTAAAAGTTTAATAGGTGTATCGACAAGGCATAACAAATACAAATGGTGTTGAAATGTGTCTTCAGATTTATGCGTAATGGTACTCTAACCCTTTGGGTGTCGGTAGCAGTTTTAGTCGCGATGATTCCCGCAGAGTCATCGCGACTGAAAACTCTACGGACACTCAAAGGGCTGACATATATTATTCTGAAGTTTGTTATAAGCGAAGAAATTTAGGGATAAAAGGCGTGATCGGGACCTATGAAATAAAAGTATTTATATCCAAATTGTATTATATCCTACCTTGTTATATGCGAAGTGCATTTTAATTGATTTGATTGGGGGAAGGGGGGGGGGGGGGCTTCTTCTTCTGTCACATCAGTGTCTTATTCAATTGGTTCTTTATTTCAGGCCGGCTGTGATGTTCTGCCGTGAATATTTTTCAAGAATAGATTTCTCGATTAATATTGTTAACAATGAAATTGGGTGCTAATGAAAAAGGTGGTAATTTCTGTAGTGATTACAATCAAACCTGTTGACGCTACCATCTATCTATGTCTGACTCCTTGAAGGTTTTGTTCCGGGATGTTCCCCCGGACAAAATCTTCAATTTATTGAGAGAATGCAATATTTTGAACAGGATCTGAGCATTCATAGACTGTCAATTTCTTTATTTTGCCCTTTTTGAACGTCTGTAGACATTTATTTTAAAGACTCGTGCGACATTTTAGCTTGACATATTTTTAAGATATATTTACATCTTGTCTTAAGACCTGGCTTTTAGTCTCAGTGGCTGACCAGCTTTTTACCCATCCCGCCGTGAGATGGCCTTAGTCGCCTGCTCGGCGTTAAACCCAAATAACCAAACTATGTCTGACAATCACCCGTTTTGCTAAATTAGTTCTCAGTTTTCAAATGAGATACAGTAGATACCGTTAAAGAAAAACTTAAAGGTCTGAAGAGACGTGCTCTCTCAAGAAAAGTCTTGCAGAGCAAAAAGTGTCACCGGTCATTAAAAACCATCATTTTGGCTTTAGCCATCTAAATGATGTTCTTCAATGATAGGTGATCTCGCATGAGGGTGGTCCCTCAAAACATGTACAATCAGATTTCGGAAGCCAGTCTTTTTGTGCAAGACGAACATCTCTTTCTGACGGTCCACGGATTCCGTTCCCGTCATATTGCTGAGAAGAACCCAACGGAGAAAAAAAGAAAGAAAGACGCTTAGAATTTACACGCTTGGCTGTCACCTTTTTGGTCTGGATTGTGTCTTATTGCTGCGTTGGCCAATCTGGCCAGCCAAAGTTATATTCCGTGTAGCTCTGGCTATAGCCATACTGCTGTGTTGCTGAGATTACCAACCAGACCATACATAGTGACAACGCTATCCACTGTCTGTCAGAATTTTTTATGACCCTCTTCACTGCAGTGAGACGCAGATCAGTTGTGTTTTTGCACAAATTCAGTGTCTAAGATCTCCAGCCGTCACTGAAAAAAATATGAATCAGCACAAAGTCGTTTCAGCAAGAGGTATAGATCCTCATGAGCCCCCGCGATTGCGGGGGCTGATGAAGATCTATACCCCTTGCAACTAAAGGCCAGGGGGTTTCAATTCAGAAAGGGTTCAGTTGTACACAAGCAGTACTGAAATAGGTTTTTGTAAAATTTTGCTGTTGGGCCGTTCAGTCCCTGTTACCTATAATCTGCCTTTCGGGTCGTCTATTACCACTCTTGTTGTGTGGACTGTAATCCCTGAACTAACCAACCAGTCAAAGGAAAATTGACCTTTTGTGTGTAGGTTGAACAAGGTCAATGATAATTCGTCCATAACAGGGGCGGATCAGTTACCTTGAGAGGGGGAGGGGGGGGGAGATGTCCAACTTTTTGTTTGGAAGCTTCAACCTGACACAAAAGACCTCCCCGACGTTAGATCATCATCCAGTGGCCAAAATCAAACAACGGGGAGGGTTGGGAGGGGGTGGGGGGGGGGAGAAGCGTGTGTATGTCAACACTCTCGCCACAATATCAAACAACGGGAGGGTGTGTGTGTGTGTGTGTGTGTGGGGGGGGGGAGGTAACATATGTGTGTGTGTGTGTGTGTGTGTGTGTGTGTGTGTGTGTGTGTGTGTGTGTGTGTGTGTGTGTGTGTGTGTGTAGAAACTCGCCTAAAAATCAAATAGGGAGGAGGGGGGGGGGGAGTGTTCCAAACACCCCAAAAAGGGACTTTGTTATAGCATTTTAAACAATTTTCGGTCGGGTGGGGGGTGGGGTTCCGGAACCCCTAGGATCCCCCCCCCCAGATCCGCCCCTGCATAATACATAGTTCCCGTTCTTTTCAGTGTTCTTCCCCTACCGTCTTGGTACGTTATTAATATTCAGAAATGACCAATGAATAGTAAAAACTTTAAATTGAAATTAGTCATTTGTAGCATCAACAGTAGTCATTATAAAACAATGTCAGTTCGCCACATTTTCAGAGGTGACCGCTGAAATTAGTTGGCCCTGCGAACTCTTGATCTTGAATCCGAATGGAACCAACATCGACACCCCATCAAATGCTAAGTAGCTTTCATGTTTAATGAGATATATGTGGAAAACCACTTATCAGTGCGCGTCATGGGTTTCCTGTTTACGGGGGGTTCGTGGCCCTTTCCGCGTCATGGGTTTCCTGTTTACGGGGGGTTCGTGGCCCTTTCCCGCCGGGATCCAAGAACTGTGCACGTCGAGAAAGTCGCGAGGGATGGATCGACTGAACATGATAACCCAAGGGTAGTGCTGACTGGCTTGGCGCCGCAGGCGCCAAGCCAGTCAGGCACTGCCCTTGGGCAATCATGATCGACGTGTCTACTGCGGAGAAAATTCTACATCTCTTGTCACGGTGGTGAAGGTGGATACATCAGTTTGTCAGTTTATAAATGCCAGCATTAACCCTTTCGGCCCCGAAACTTGACGCTACAAGATATGGATAGACAACGACCATGATAGTTCAAGGGAGGTGCCGGAAAAGTTTGGCACCTACACAACTCTCAGCACAGCGGCCCCAAGGCCTTTCTCCCTCCTCTGAAGACCGGGAGCGTACGCACTAAAGATAGTTATTAGGGTTTAGCGCCCATTCACGGAAGTGTACGCAGCCTGCCACTCCTCATCACGGGGAAACATGGCACCACCCTTGAACTATCAACAGTGATCGATTTATCTCATAAAGTGGTATCGACAGTCTTTAGAGGAACCTCCCAAGTTGAAAATTTCGACAGCACTGGACTTAAAGTATTAACTTCTTCGAGACCTGCCGCATTCAGATACGCGGCGTAAAGCCGCGTATCCGTATGCAGCACGTCTCGAAGGAGGAATCACCTCGACAAAAAGGCCGCTACCGACAGCCAAAGGGTTAACCAATCTCATTCAGCGAGTCTCCACCAAGGTGGTCATACGAAACCGCCGGTATCAGTAAGTTTACGGTGACTGATCAGGGCTATCAGCATGAACTGTACGTATAACCCAGCTAACCACTTTTGCAGGCGTCTGACATTCAACAGGTAGGCTATCTTGTCGGCTGATTCGAGGTATTTTAAACTTCTACTCATTAGGATCGCTTTAGGTGCTCAGTTTGGTAACACCGGCCTTGCGTGTTTTTGGTATAGACCCTCGGCATACCTGTCAGATATATTTTTAGCTTTCTTGTATGAATATGAAACGGAACACCAGGCTGAAAGCTTGAATGACGATAATCGCAGGAAAAAAAATTGTGTCCGTCTATTGATCACGTATGTTCTTGCTATCAAGCTAATAGGACGGTGGTTTTGAAACGCTAGAAAAAATCACAGAGTAAATATTTTCATCTCAGTGAAGGCAAAGTACGCGAAAACATCGCTGACACTAGCTTCCCTTTCCTCCTACTGCCCTTCACTACTCCCAGCCCACCCCACCGCCACTTCTCTAACCACCACCCGCCTCTCCTCCCCCCCCCCCCACACAGACACACACACACGCATTCTCTCCCCCCCCCCAACCCCACCCCCCCCCCCCCAAAAAAAAAAAAAAAAAAAAAAAAAAAAAAGACGAAAAAAAAAAAAAAAAAAACCCAAAAAACAACAACAACAAACAACAACAAACAAACAAACAAAACAACAACAAAACAAACCTCACAACAAACCGATGCTGCAGATAAGCATTGAATTACTTACTTACTTACGCCTGTCACCCCTACCCGGGTATAGGCCGTCGACGAGAGACATCCAGCGACTCCTGTCCTGTGCTTCTCCTTCGATTCTACTCCAGGTGGTTCCCAGTCTCTTGATGTCTGCTTGGAGGTCTCGACGCCAGGAGTTTCTCGGCCTACCTCTTTTCCTCTTTCCCTGGGGGTTCCATGACAATGCCTGCCTAGTGATACTGGAAGCTGGCTTTCTCAGACTGTGACCGATCCATCCCCATCTTCTTCGCCCAATTTCATTCTCTGCTGTTATCTGCTCTGTTCTCTCCCAGAGTCTGACGTTGCTGATCTTCTCTGGCCAGTGGATTTTCAAAATTCTTCTAAGGCAACTGTTCATGAAGGTCTGTACTCTGTTGACTGTGGTTTTTGTCAATCTCCAAGTCTCTGCTCCATATAGGAGAACTGCTTTTACATTGGAGTTGAAAATCCGGACTTTGGTGTGTTGTGACAGCTCTCTGGAACTCCACACCTTTTTCAACTGGAGAAAGGCTGCTCTGGCTTTACCGATTCGTGCTCTGACATCTGCATCAGTGCCGCCTTTTTTGTCTATGATGCTCCCGAGATAGGTGAAGGACTCCACCTCCTCCAACGGGGTACCAGCAAGCAAGACTGGTTCTTCCCTGGTTGCGTTCAGCCTCATTGTCTTTGTTTTCTGTTTGTGAATGGTGAGGCCCACTTGGGACGAGGTGTCAGCAAGCCTCGTGGTCTTGTCCTGCATTTGTTGATGAGTGTGGGACAGTAATGCCAAGTCGTCTGCAAAATCGAGGTCGTCAAGCTGTGTCCACAGTGTCCACTGTATTCCACTTCGTCTGTGCTCTGTGGTCATCTTCATGACCCAGTCTATGGCCAGTAGGAAGAGGAACGGAGACAGCAGACACCCCTGCCTGACACCAGTTCTAACCTGGAGCTCCCCCGTGAACTGCCCTTCGTGGATCACGCGACATGTCATGCCATCGTAGCTGCTCTTGATCAGGCGGACGAGCTTTGTGGGTACACCGTAGTGTCGTAGGAGTTTCCACAGAGTTTCTCGGTCCACACTGTCAAATGCTTTCTCATAATCCACAAAGTTGACGTACAGCGGGGAGCTCCACTCCAGAGACTGTTCCACGATGATGCGGAGAGTTGCGATCTGGTCTGTACATGATCGGTTCTTCCTAAATCCTGCTTGCTGGTCTCTCAGCTGGGGGTCAACGGAGCTCTTCATTCTCTCCAGGATGATCCTGTTGAAGACCTTTCCTGGTACTGACAGCAAGGTGATTCCTCTGTAGTTGGAACACTTGCTGAGGTCGCCTTACTTGGGAAACTTGATTAGGTACCCTTCCTTCCAGTCAGCCGCCATCACCTCCTCTTCCCAGATCTTTCCAAACAGTGGGTACAGCATCTCCACTGTTGTCTCTAGGTCTGCTTTCAGAGACTCCGCAGGGATGCCATCTGGGCCTGCTGTTTGCCGTTCTTCAAAAATGCCACTGCTCTTCTGATCTCTTCCCGGCTGGGTCTGTCACAGCTGATGGGTAGGTCGGTCTCTGCCGGCTGGATGTCTGGGGGGTCGGGTGGGCTAGGTCTGTTCAGTAACTCTTCAAAATACTCGGCCCATCTGTCGAGTTGGTCTGCTCTGTCTGCAATAGGCTTGCCTTCTTTGTCTTTTACTGGTCTTTCTGTATGGCCATACTTGCCTGACAATCTTCTGGTAATGTCGTAGAGCTGTTTCATGTTGCCGCTGCCTGCTGCCTTTTCTGCCTCTGCTGCCAGGCTGTCTGTGTAGGCCCTCTTGTCTACCCTGATACTCCTCTTCACCTCGCGGTTGGCTTCCCAGTATTCCCCCTGTGCCCTTACTTTGGCTGCTCTCGTGCGACTGTTGTTGACAAGTGCTTTCTTCTGCTTCCTCACTTCTATCTTCTTCGAGGTCTGTGCCGACGGCCAGTCCTTGTGATGGTGTTTCCTGAACCCTACAGTGTCTTTGCAGGTTGAGTTCAGCGCCTCTCTAACTGCCTTCCACTGCTGCTCTGTGGTGACCTCCTCCTCTTCATTTACTAGCTCCTGTAGCGCTTGAAACCGGTTGGACAGCACCAGTTTGAACTCTTCTCTAACTCCAGTTTCTATCAGGAGGCCTACATTATACCGCTGTCTTCTTGTTGTCTCTGTGCAGCTTTTCTTTAGCTTGAGCTTCATTCTTAAGGTAAGCAGATGGTGGTCTGAGGCGACATCTGCTCCCCTCCTCACTCGAACATCTTGAAGGGATCTTCTAAATTTCTTGCTAATGCAGATATGGTCTATTTGGTTCTCTGTTGTATGGTCGGGTGAGACCCAAGTTGCTTTGTGTATTCTTCTGTGTGGGAAGATGCTGCCTCCAATGACAAGTCGGTTTAGAGCACAAAAGTCTACAAACCTCTCCCCGTTCTCACTCATCTCCAAGCCTATTCCCTGTCTCCCCATCACCTCTTCATATCCGGTGTTGTCCTCCCCTATTTTGGCATTAAAATCGCCCATGACGATGGTGATGTCTCGCTCCGCACATTTGTCCAAGGCACTCTGGAGTCGGTCGTAGAACTCTTGTTTCTCTTCCTCGTCACTGTCATTAGTGGGCGCATAACACTGGATGACGTTCAGCTTGAGCTTTTTCTTGGTTCTAAAGGCTGCTGTGATAATTCTTGGCCCAAGAGGTTCCCAGCCCATCAGCGCTCTCTGTGCCACTGGTGACAGCATGAATGCTACACCTTCTGTATGGGGGGCGGCATTCTCCTCTTCATGACCTGAATACAGAATCATCTCCCCACTTAACAGCCTTTTCTGGCCAGACTGCGTCCATCTGGCTTCACTGATACCTAGCAGGGAAAGGTTGTACTTTTGCATTTCCGCTGCTATCTGGGCGGCCTTGCCGCTCTGGTACATGGTCTTGACGTTCCATGTGCCCATGGTTGTATCCCTGGATACAGAGAGGCGGCTCGGTCCTGTGGCTTCCGAAGACTTCCGGCTTTCACCACAGGACGTCATAAGTCTTCTTCTGGTAGAAGAACCTTCCTCCTCCAGGAAAGGAATTACTGTTAGTCTTTTCGTCGGCGTTTTTGTAGCTATTTCCTTTTTTGCAGGGTGGGGAAGCTACCCCCACGCCCAACCCCCTTACTAGGAGGACCAGGGGTTTTCTGTCGGGGTCACCTTCCCTTAGACCACTATGTTGGTTCACGGCACCTTATTTCATTCGGTGCACCCCTCTCACGAGGGACCCCCTATCCACCACCCAGGGGACGCGCCACAACGCCATATGGTCCCAGCGCGAGGATAAGCATTGGATGGTCGGACATAACATAATTTTATTTTTTCCTGAGTGAAACACAGTGTCGTCTGCTAACTTTACTAAATTGTTTCTGATAACTCTGCCCAACGAAGGCAGAAGATCATAGTAGGCCCAAGTCCATTTTTCAATGAAAATCTCGCCTCTCACTCACATAAATCAGTTCGTCTCCAGACTCGAGTTTGCACTGCCGTAAACCTATAGTGAGTATGAACATCGCGCTATTCTACACCGTAGATCCGGGACGGTCGTCCAATCGCGCGTGTTGCCATGGCGGGTGTCTGGTTTTAGGGCTCGGTGGTCGCGATTTTATCCCGGCTGCGTAAATATAGCAGCATAAAGTCAACACTAGCCAGCAAGACTCAATAATACAGTACATACAGATTCTTATGACCGCGCCTAGTCCTAGCCGCGTATAGTATGTGACTCTTGCAGCTGTCGACGTTTTGCCTGTGTTCTTTTCATCCCCGGCAACCCGATTAAACTACGTAAACATAGCCGTAACATGAAGGTAATTCGACTCAGAAATACACATAGCTTCTCACAAGTCCCCGCAATCTGCGCGGAACTCATGAAGATCTATGCCTCTTGGAGAGTTTTGTCTATGGTTATAGGCGAACATTTCTAAATAGTGAATGCCATCAGTCTGATGTAAAAACAAGAATATCAGTATTTAACCTCGTGAAAGTATGCGGTAACAGTGGAATGAATGTTTATTGATAGGTTCATTTGTCTCTGTGCATACAATATTATAATAATAATACATGGTATTTATATGGCGCATTTCTCATATTTATAATATAACTCAATGCGCAGGCGAAAACTACACACACACACACACACACACACACACACACACACACACACACACACACACACACACACACACACGCACACACACACAGTACAGAGTCTGCAAGGGGGGGGGGGGGGAGAGGGTGTACAGAAAACCGTAGAGATTACACGAAAGTCTGCGAGAAAAAGTAAGTTTTTAACTTTGCTTTGAACTGCGTAAGGGGGTGAAGCATTTCAGACGGAACAGAGTAAAACCTTCTGCCGCACCATCTGACGGCAGTTCCCCTGAAAGTTTTCAATCCTGGCTCTAGCACCACCTTGTACTGCCCCCAGCCCTCCACCAAATAACAGCACTATCCAAGCCCATGTTAGCATATAGTTAGTTTAACTTGTAACCTGGCTTTTAATTTTCTGAGTTTTCAGAAGTGAACCCGCCCGTATATGTGCCTCGGCAGATCCAATTATATTCCGTAGTGAACCCGACTTTGTCTTTACCAGAACGAAAGATGGCCCCCAAAAAGTGTGCTCATTTATATGGTCAATGATGTACGTTTCCTCGCGCTGGGACCATATGGCGTTGAGGCGCGTCCCCTGGGTGGAGGATAGGGGGTCCCTCGTGAGAGGGGTGCACCGAATGAAATAAGGTGCCGTGAACCAACATGGTCTAAGGGAAGGTGACCCCGACAGAAAACCCCTGGTCCTCCTAGTAAGGGGGTTGGGCGTGGGGGTAGCTTCCCCACCCTGCAAAAAAGGAAATAGCTACAAAAAAATGTGGGCTGGCGATTGGGTGCCTGATAGGCGGGGGCAGGGGATCTAACTGTTGTCTGTCCAGCGCTGTGATTCCCCTTGGTTTGAGTACTGACAATTCTGCCAGCGCTTGCCTCACCTATCTGGTTTGTGAGTATCACGTATAACTCAGGCAAAATTTGTATCGTTAGATTGTTGTGTAATGTTCTGTGCATCTACCGTGGGAAATTAGGGTATTTACCCGACCACATATAGTAGCGCACCTTCATGTTTGTGTTTGTATGTTTCTCCTGCCTACTTCCTAAGTTCCGGAGAAAGACATGGGTTATATAAGAGACCTGATCCATTCTTATTGAGGATGGAAATGATTGTCTTATTCTATACCTGCGTATTTCTCTGTGGGCTGGCGATTGGGTGCCTGATAGGCGGGGGCAGGGGATCTAACTGTTGTCTGTCCAGTGCTGTGATTCCCCTTGGTTTGAGTACTGACAATTCTGCCAGCGCTTGCTTCACCTATCTGGTTTGTGAGTATCACGTATAACTCGAGGCAAAATTTGTATCGTTACATTGTTGTGTAATGTTCTGTGCATCTACTGTGGGAAATTAGGGTATTTACCCGACCACATATAGTAGCGCACCTTCATGTTTGTGTATGTATGTTTCTCCTGCCTACTTCCTAAGTTCCGGAGAAAGACATGGGTTATATAAGAGACCTGATCCATTCTTATTGAGGATGGAAATGATTGTCTTATTCTATACCTGCGTATTTCTCTGTGGGCTGGCGATTGGGTGCCTGATAGGCGGGGGCAGGGGATCTAACTGTTGTCTGTCCAGCCCTGTGATTCCCCTTGGTTTGAGTACTTACAAAAACGCCGACGAAAAGACTAACAGTCAACCTGCAAAGACACTGTAGGGTTCAGGAAACACCATCACAAGGACTGGCTGTCGGCACAGACCTTGAAGAAGATAGAAGTGAGGAAGCAGAAGAAAGCAGTTGTCAACAACAGTCACACGAGAGCAGCCAAAGTAAGGGCACAGGGGGAATACTCAGAAGCCAACCGCGAGGTGAAGAGGAGTATCAGGGCAGACAAGAGGGCCTACACAGACAGCCTGGCAGCAGAGGCAGAAAAGGCAGCAGGCAGCGGCAATATGAAACAGCTCTACGACATTACCAGAAGATTGTCAGGCAAGTATGGCCATACAGAAAGACCAGTAAAAGACAAAGAAGGCAAGCCTATTGCAGACAGAGCAGACCAACTCGACAGATGGGCTGAGTATTTTGAAGAGTTACTGAACAGACCTAGCCCACCCGACCCCCCAGACATCCAGCCGGCAGAGACCAACCTACCCATCAGCTGTGACAGACCCAGCCGGGAAGAGATCAGAAGAGCAGTGGCATTTTTGAAGAATGGCAAAGCAGCAGGCCCAGATGGCATCCCAGCGGAGTCTCTGAAAGCAGACCTAGAGACAACAGTAGAGATGCTGTACCCACTGTTTGGAAAGATCTGGGAAGAGGAGGTGATGCCGGCTGACTGGAAGGAGGGGTACCTAATCAAGCTTCCCAAGAAAGGCGACCTCAGCAAGTGTTCCAACTACAGAGGAATCACCTTGCTGTCAGTACCAGGAAAGGTCTTCAACAGGATCATTCTGGAGAGAATGAAAAGCTCCGTTGACCCCCAGCTGAGAGATCAGCAAGCAGGATTCAGGAAGAACCGATCATGTACAGACCAGATCGCCACGCTCCGCATCATCGTGGAACAGTCTCTGGAGTGGAGCTCCCCGCTATACGTCAACTTTGTGGATTATGAGAAAGCATTTGACAGTGTGGACCGAGAGACTCTGTGGAAACTCCTACGACACTACGGTGTACCCACAAAGCTCGTCCGCCTGATCAAGAGCAGCTACGATGGCATGACATGTCGCGTGATCCACGAAGGGCAGTTCACCAGGGAGCTCCATGTCAGAACTGGTGTCAGGCAGGGGTGTCTGCTGTCTCCGTTCCTCTTCCTACTGGCCATAGACTGGGTCATGAAGATGACCACAGAGCACAGACGAAGTGGAATACAGTGGACACTGTGGACACAGCTTGACGACCTCGATTTTGCAGACGACTTGGCATTACTGTCCCACACTCAACAACAAATGCAGGACAAGACCACGAGGCTTGCTGACATCTCGTCCCAAGTGGGCCTCACCATTCACAAACAGAAAACAAAGACAATGAGGCTGAACGCAACCAGGGAAGAACCAGTCTTGCTTGCTGGCACCCCGTTGGAGGAGGTGGAGTCCTTCACCTATCTCGGGAGCATCATAGACAAAAAAGGCGGCACTGATGCAGATGTCAGAGCACGAATCGGTAAAGCCAGAGCAACCTTTCTCCAGTTGAAAAAAGTGTGGAGTTCCAGAGAGCTGTCACAACACACCAAAGTCCGGATTTTCAACTCCAATGTAAAAGCAGTTCTCTTATATGGAGCAGAGACATGGAGATTGACAAAAACCACAGTCAACAGAGTACAGACCTTCATGAACAGTTGCCTTAGAAGAATTTTGAAAATCCACTGGCCAGAGAAGATCAGCAACGTCAGACTCTGGGAGAGAACAGAGCAGATAACAGCAGAGAATGAAATTGGGCGAAGAAGATGGGGATGGATCGGTCACAGTCTGAGAAAGCCAGCTTCCAGTATCACTAGGCAGGCATTGTCATGGAACCCCCAGGGAAAGAGGAAAAGAGGTAGGCCGAGAAACTCCTGGCGTCGTGACCTCCAAGCAGACATCAAGAGACTGGGAACCACCTGGAGTAGAATCGAAGGAGAAGCACAGGACAGGAGTTGCTGGAGGTCTCTCGTCGACGGCCTATACCCGGGTAGGGGTGACAGGCGTAAGTAAGTAAGTAAGATGTACGTTTACTGAAAAACAAAAGAAACGGCTGAAACTCACTGCAAATCACAATAGCGCATCTCCCTCCCCCCTTCCCCACTAAGGTTCAGCCTGGAAATTAACATTGTGTGAACTGAAAAGGCAAAACTTAGGCACAGATTCTCATGGGTCACGGTCCTGTAACTTGCATGACGCGGGACCCCTGAGGATCTATGCCTTTTCCCATATGTAGAAAACTATCACACTGTCCTAGATACACTCAGTGATAGTGACCTCCTGTCTAAAGTAAACATAGATCCTCATGGCGCCCGCAGGTGCGAAAGCTAATGAGGATCATGCCTATTTCCTGCCTCTATCATTATGCTGGTCTGTACATAGAAGAAGATGCTCGAGATGATTTAGTGACTGCCTTCTATAGTGTATTAGTTGACAGCTGAATTATAAACAGACCGCTCAGCTGGAAAAAGGGGACAGAAACAGAGAATAGCGCGAGCTCACATTCCAGCGAATCAAAATGATTAGGCTTTTCGGAGTCTGAATTAGAACTGAAATGGACTTGCTGTCTTTTGCAGTCCTACGACAGAACTGTGTACTCGTGTGCTGTTGGCAAACCCTTCACCGCCGAAAAATGCGAACGCGATCTAACTGCAAAGAGGCATGGATCCTCATGAACCCCCGTGACTGCGGGGGCTCATAAGGATATATGCCTCTTGCTGAGACCACTTTGTATCCCTGTTATTTGGACAGTTGTGGTTTTTTTGGTCGTTCAGTGAAGACAGATTTCAGAAACAAAATGTTGGCGGCAGGAAAGGAGTATTAGGAACAACATGCGGATGCCTTGCATAAGTAGACTGATAGACTTGCTAAATGGTAAAGACGTCGACAGATTAGGCATACAGGGCTAAACCTGTTTCGAGCAACTTCTTGTTGTCTCAAGATGTTAAGTCTTGATGGGCAGAAAGTGTCACCTGTCATTAAAGACCATCATTTAGGTGGCTACCGCCACCTAAATGATGGTCTTTAATGACAGGTGATCTCTCATAAGGGTGGTCGCATGAAACATGTTCCACTGCACTGAAGCGGTAGATGTTACGCAGTATGGGGGCTATTAACGTACGTATAACTGGGAATCTCATATAGTCCCTGGCCGGGAGTTCAGTCTTGATAGAAGCTGCCTTAGTAAGACAGCTTCTATCACTGCGACACACAGAACTCCGGGCCAGGCGCTAGATGAGAAATGTCACGTATCATCCCGTCCATTTTCTTGACGAGATGGGTACAGACACGCATTTCTGCCTATTTAGAGGGCTAGGAAACACATTTCTATTAATAACTTTCAAACCAAATATTATGTTATTGTTTTGGCAAAAAGAAAAGACTACCAAGTAAAGTAGGTAAAAGCACTGTCAGGGGAGAGAATTGTGCATTAATCTACTTGGTCAAAACGCAAAAAAAAAAAAAAAAAAAAAAAAAACCCTCCCCCCCCCCTCTAAAGAGGGGGGGGGGGGGGGGGGGGGGGAGAAAGGGGGCTTCCATATTCATTGCTTCCAAACACTTACTTAGCGCACCCCTCTTTCCTATCCTTTTTTTTTTTTTTTTTTTTTAATGGCGCAATTCTCTCCCCTGACAGTGCTCAAGTTTTAATTACTCAAGTTACTTCCTAACTCAGTCTTCCTAACTTATCAGCACTGGCAGTCTCCCCTTTTCTTCTCAAAAACAAAAGACATAATGAAACGATATACATTTTAACAATTATAGTGTTGAATGCCCTTGATTGTTTTGTTTGAACTGAAAAGTGTTTTGTGTTTTCACACACTCAGTCACACCCCATTCCCTTTGCATTGTCAAAAAGGTGTTAGTAATATACCGGTTTTGGACGAGAAAAACTTGACACAGAAAAAAACCTACTTAGAATGGGCAATCATAACACAAATTGTGTTGTAATTGACCTTTCTGAGCGTGTTTCTTTTTTGTTGAGACTTTTTGTGTGCCGTTTTTTTTTTTACGCGCATGGCAGTCAACTTTTGGGTCTTCATTCAATTTTTTTTTTTTACGATGTAACATATTGAGCGCATCCCGTTTGTTGTTAGCCGCATTGTGCAAGATCTTTAGAAAATAAACCACTGAGACGGCTGTGTGTACCTGTACCGTTAGATAGCGGTTCTCACGCTTACAGCGTTGCTCAGTAGTCCTGGAGCGTAAGAATAGGCATGATCTGGCGTAAATTGGGTGCTGGTCTGCGATTTTGAATCTTACGGCTTCAGCCGTAATGGCCAAAATCACAGACCAGCACGCAAATGTCAAACGTTACCACGTCTGGCTTGGATTACACACCTATGACACACGCCAGCTCAATTCAAAGGCTGGAGTCTGCAGAGAGATACAGGCCGATTTATATACTGACGAGCAAAAGAAACGCGACTTTTTTTGGAATTATCGGACACACTGAAGTGTTCTTTAATGATACCAGAATGAAAAATTAACCCCTTCACTGGCGAGACTTGCAAAGTCGGTGAAGACAATCCAACTGCAGGAGGCCGCACAGATCATTACGAGCCCCCGCAGTTGCGGCGGCCGGGGGCTCGTGACTCGGGATCTATGCCTCTTACTGACACCACTTGGTATCCATGTTCTTTGGACGCCCTTTAAAAGATTTCGGAAATACAATCAGCGTTCACCTGCAGTAATGGGGTTAAAATTAAAGTACTCATATTATGCCAGCATACACGAGCTCTGTTTACCACTACCGAATGCTGTTAACTGTGATTTATATTGCACGGCTGTAGTGACAAGCAAACACACCCAAGACTGAAGATGTTTACTTCACCATTGATATTGAACATTCGTCAAACATATTATTTTCTAGACAATGGTTCTTCAGTTTTGGGATGGTTTTTCTGTCACGCATACATAGGTGGGAAAGATCTAGCCACAGCGATTAGGCCCGCGTGTTATTTTGTACATGTATTCACGTGGTTTCTGACATTTTCCACATGACGTAAGACCGCCGGATTTGAGACTGCGGAATGCATGCTCCGGCCAAAAGGCAAGTGGAAGCCCAGTTGGAAATAACGTTTTATAGCAAGGCACACTGGTTGTCTCCCTCGATTTGAAGGAGACAACCAGTGTGGGATCTCGGCTGGGGCGTATTGATGAAAGGTACACACTGCACCAAGCAAGTGCATCCCCCGGGTGGTGTTGGGCATGCTAGCTCCTGACTGCCCTTCTCCCAGTCAATGACGCGACATAACGTGGTGAGTTCCTAGGAGGGCGCTTTCCTTCGTTTGAATCGGTGTAACTTGTAATAGTCTGATTGATGAAGTTTCTTATTGTACTAGAGGGCAGGCCCGGATCAACATGGTAAGAGGAGAGTGGGGGCTGTGAAGAAGGGGAGTCCAGGGGCAGGGGCGGATACGTTACCTCCCGGCGAGGAGGTCCAGTTTTTTTGTTTGTTTTTTTAATTTATTTTTTACTTTCATTTTTATTTATTTATTTTTTTTTTTTTTGGGGGGGGGGGTGGTTGGGGAGGCCCGGGGGGGGGGGGGGGGGACAGAAGGTAACCAGAAGCGAGACCTTGCGATCCACTGGCAAAAAAACCCCAACCCAAACGATCAAGAAGTGTGTGTGTGTGTGTGGGGGGGGGGGGGGGTGATTTCCACCGCTGGACACGAAATCAAACAACGGAGTGGTGGTGGAGGGTGCTGCACGAGCACCAGTTTTAATTCCCCCGCCCTTCCTCCCTCTCGTCCGGCCCGCTGGGAAGGTGTGCCCACCCCCCTACCCCACAGGTCCTTCTGACCAGGGATTTTATTTAAAAAAATCCCTATTCTGACGTATTTCTGGACAGTTGTTTTAGCTTCTTGTCCACTTTTAACCAATATACGACTGCAGGAAACAATGCGCAGAAAACAGTCCGCAGTGTTTAGCATGGATACGGTGGCGTACCACCGTCACACGTAAGACGCCCAACATCTTTTAGAGGCATGGACACTGTACGTCATGGTCGGGTCTACGCGCTTGCAATAGAAATCATGTCTGATACTGGCAAGTCAGCAAGTGCAAAACCGCCGCAATAACAGTGACGACGAAAGAGCACACTGAACCTTGCAAAATCATACAGCAAGTGGCCAAACTCTGACACCACCTCTTTCACAGACGCAGACGTGTAGGATGCACCGAGACCGAGTCCTTACCGATGGTTTCTGTTGACTAACACGTCTTACCTGCCCATTCATCAACAGTCCCACACACTGGTTGTCTCCCTCCATTCGCTGCACGTTAGCGCAGCGAATCATTGGAGGGAGACAACCAGTCTGAAAATACAGACCTTCAACCAGCCCCTTTCACGTGCATGAAACACATATTCTCAGTCATGAGCACCGAAAGCTCAGGGGTTTACTGATTCTGTGTCCCTGGTAGGGATCGATCTCTGTTGTTATATCGCATTGGCCGCGCCGCCATTACTCCTCAGACCTAATTCGACGAAATCACATGAACTGAGAGTGACACAGCTCTTTACGTGCTCCGGCCTCGGACGGTTATCGGTAGCAGGAGGTCCTTGGCCCGACGTCAGCCGTGCATGGCCCGCACACCGGCAGGTCCAAGAATCTGGCTCAGTTTTCTGAGGCATGTCTGTAGAGTCTTTGTCAGTCCGTCCACCCGAAAGATGCATAGACTTTCATGAAACGCTCAGTGCAGCCGCTAATATGAGGGAGGAATGGAATCCTTTTATATATTTCTTTCTTTATTTATTTGGTTGGTTGGTTAGTTTATTTATTTTATTTTTACTTTATTCTATTATTTATTTATTTATCTTCTTTTTCTTTCTTTATTTTATTTATTTATTTATATTTTTATTTTATTTATTTTTTATATTTTATTTTATTTATTTAGTTTGTTTTTGTTTTTTGTTTTTTTTTTTGGGGGGGGGAGGGGGAGTAGGGGGGGGGGGGAGGGGGGTGGCCAGGCGTCTTCATACGGCGGTTTCGTCTACTTTTTACCTTGTGTCTGAGGGTTTTCATTATGACAAGGTAAATAGTCGAAGAGTCATAGATGCTGATCAGCCCCTGGCTCTTGCCTAGTTCGGTATTATACACGAAGTAAATTAGCAACAGCAGGAGTCATAGATTCTCATGAGCCCCTTCTTCGGTATCGTCAGTTCTACACCCGAGGTGAGATTCACCGCGGTTGCCCTTTGCCGAGCGTCTGGGAATGGCGGGTGCAAACAGGTGTTGTGGGAGCAGCATCTAGCGGCGTTGCTTGTTATGTAAACAGGCCTGCTGGACGGAAAAGCAGTGCCCCGCCAGTTTATAACGAAACCCTTCATCGTATTACACATTCTTCATTGAGTGCCTGGATTGTCCATTGTGCATAGATCGACGAAAACTTGATTTTGGAATTCAAGAGAGCTATTCACGCGGCTCACAGAAATAAAAAGCCATGGTTCACACGCATCTTTTTTTTAAAAAAATTTTAAAAGTTTGTCTTGGCTTCGCCGGGTCTTACACCCTCCGGTCAAAGGCCCTACTATTTGGTTTAATTTCAGTGAAGCCGGCACCCACCAGTTCCCCCCCCCCCCCCCCCCGCCCTCCCCAAACACACAAGCCTCCCGCAATATGATTGCGGGGCTCATGGGGATCTATACCTCTTGCAGTACTGATTGTACATATGAGAGGTTTCACGTTCAGTTACATAAGCAGGGTAAATCAGATGATACCCACGACAGTGAACTTGATAATATGATCCCCCCTCCTCCACCCGCCCCGGCCTTTTGCGCCTTCTCCTGCTTTCCACTGTGACCTTACTGGTTGTCTACAGCGGCCGGCGGTAGTAGAGAATCGAGGGAGACAACCAGTGTGCCTTACACCCATCTCGAAATATATGTATTCAGCACACAAGTGAACGGCGGCAGTGTGTACTGTCTCTTCAAGTTACTGTCACATAAAGTAATGACTGTAGCAGCAGACCGGATATGTCTCTGTAACTGATGACGTGACAAACACATACCGTGCAGGGGCGGATCAGTTACCTCAGAAGGGGTGTGGGGGGGGAGGTTCCATTGAACTTCAGTTTTATTTCAAGTGGAACCCTCAGCCTGACACAAAATGCCTCCGGACGTGAAACCGTGCTCTTCCAGTGACCGAAAAACCAAGCAACGACGGGGTGGCGGAGAAGGGGGGGGGGGGGGGTAGGGTTTGATACATTTTTGGCCGGGGGGGGAGGGGGGCGGGAGGTTGGTCCGGAACCCCTGGAACCATCCCCCTCCCCTTCCAGATCCGCCCCCACAGTGGTCCAACTACGACCGCTAATTCATCCATGGTTAGTCACTGACAAAATTTGCCTGGATGCGCATTATATTCCCTTCTGCGCATTTTCTTTCTGTTTTCAACCCCTTCCTAGCCACTGTACGTACATTTTGTTTCCGCTAAAATCTCAGTTTGTTCTTTCAACAACACAAACTGAAGGCACAACCCTCCAAGGAATAGGCCCGGGATACAAATTGGTCTTAGCAAGAGATAGATCCTCATGAGCCCCCGCGACTGCGGGGGCTCATGAGGATCTATGCCTCTTGCATTCGGTTTGTGTTCATTTTTTCTCAGCAATGAAGGGGTTAACAATTCTGTATAACGGTTTCAGTGCATCGTCAGATTATAAATCTGTTTTCAACAGAGAGGGTTTTCAGTTTTTCAAACACTATTTCAAACTTGCAAGCTATATATATATATATATATATATATATATATATATATATATATATATATATATATATATATATATATATATATATATATATATATATATATATATATATAGTACAGAGATCCTCATGATAGTACTTTCCTACGTATATTCAGTGGCGTAGTCCGATTATTTTTTCATTGATGTAACTGAAATGCCTCACGTTACTTTCCAGCATGCAAAGACTGAAAACTACGGGGAGGGGGGGGGGGGGAGGTTGTGGGGGTGGGGGGGGGGTTGAACAACAGATCAACCTCAAGCAATGGGGAGTGGGGGTGGGAGGGGGTTGGTAAGGAAAAGTGAAACTTTATGTATTTTATTTTATGATTTAAAAAAAAATTCTCTTCCAAAAGTATTTTGTACTAACAACAAATAAAATATATAATTTTCGTAATTATATTTCACCCAAAAAATGTATTCCTCCCCAAAACAAATTCAGTCAACGGGCCAGGGCCAGGTCTCTCTCATCTCCTCCCCCCCTCCCCCCTTCCTCCGCCATCCAGCTGTCTCTAGTTCCAACACCCACAGAGGTCAGCATTTTTTAAAGTCAGTTTTGGCCATTTTAGATTTATGCGTTTCTTTAGTAGGCAACTTAATTTTAAGCGTTTCTTTAGTAGGTAACTAGTAATTAGACTTATGGACCACCACTGTGAAAGGACAAAGGTCAGGGACGGTCTTTCTTTTCTTTTTAACGCCCTTTAATGCTCTCTCCTATTTCATAGTTATTTTGGCTCACTCTAAATTAACATCTTGTAAAGTGGTATCGGCATGTCCGTGACATGTCCAACAAGTCAAGGTCACAAAAGGTCAGTGACTACGCAAGTGTTTTCACGCACGGCACGTGAGCCATTAGGACTTTGCCGTTCATGTTAGAATAATGTCAGCACCGGAGATGGGTTGACTTGTTGTGACGTTAACAAAGGTTAACTCATTCTACCCCAAGACCGAAATGCCCGAATTTTGAAGTTGTCCTCTGAAGACTGCGTTGCAGTGCAGGACACAGGTCGACCATGATAGTTCAAGGGTGATGCCAGAATAGCTTGGCGCCCATAGGCGCCAAGCTATTCTGGCATCACCCTTGAACTATCATGGTCGATCTTTATCTTGCTGTGGTGTGTCTGGGGTAGAATGAGTTAAGGTGTCGTCCTGAATTATTCAAGGACATCGTACACGCATGTGCTCCATGTTCTGTGTCAGTAGTAGCAGCTCCACACTCAGTCCCGTAACTTTCTCTAAACTTTCTACATGTATGTCAGTAGACATTAATGATAACCATTAGCAAGATGCATAGATTCTCAAGAGCCCCTGCATTTGCTGGGGCTCTTGAGAATGTATGCCTCTTGCAGATGGTTAAAACTCACGATCTTCGTCTGTGTCTCCAATAGCAAGACAAATTTGCAAGCGCTCCTCAGTGTGGCTGCAGGAACACATGGGAATCTATGTCTCTTGTAGATGAAAGGATTTGGCTGCAGGACTGTTTTCTTGACCAAGGTGTGACCTTTCAACGGCTCGCTTTTCTTGTTTTCTTCTTCTTTTTTTTTTTTTTTTTTTTGTGTGTACAATTTTATCACAGGCGTTTTGGTAGCCACTGCAAGGGCGGTATTTGGTCATCAAGGCGCTCGACATGTTACTTCAGGTTCCAGTCTTCAGTAAATCAAACTAGAGGGAGAGGGGGGGGGGGGGGCACTGGCAGCGACAGTCCAACCCGGCTTTAAAACTGAAATCGGAGACGGAGGCGGGGATAGGGGGTGGGTGGGAGGATGGGGGCAGGCGAGGCTACAACAGTCCGACTTCCTTTAAAAAAATCATACAGAAAAATATATGATCTTGGTCTAAAAAAAAAAAAAAATGGGGAGTCAAGTTGGGGAGGGAGATACTCTGCCGGACCGCCCCCCCCCCCCCCCCCCCCCTAGAAAATACTATTCTTAACAAAAACAAGGACACCACAGGACTTGTCACCTGAGTCACCTTTTGACTGTAGCCTATTTTGTTAGCTTCGAAATAACCGTACCATTTGACCAGTCTGTAGAGAGACTACTTTAGACTGCAGCCCCTAAAGAGAGGCACACTAGTACAGCCGGCAGCAGAACATGCAGCGGGCAACAGGCGCCTTGTTGTTCCCAGGCGAGGGCAAATTACTGCATGGTCATCCTGTAATGTCCAGCGCCAGACAATACTTGTACGCCAGTCAGTATAAAGTCCTTGGGCCGACTTCTGTCAGACTTTGGCTGACATCGGCCCGATGACCATTTCCTCACTGGAACTTGAACAGGGCGGCACAGTCGCATGAGTCAGCTTAGTCCTACGCAAGCCACTTACTGACGGCGCCGCTATCGGAGCACTTTGCTTAGTGGCTTGCGCAGGACTAGCTGACTCATGCAAACAGGCCATGCGCCCAGAAAGCTAAAGTTCTCGGGCCTACGAAAGCCGTAGTGGGGCCGCGCAGGCCGCTGTGCACGAGCCCGCCGTGGGCCCGAAGGCGTTTTGCTACTGGTACACAGACTATACCGCGTTTCACAGTCGTGCGTTTTACTGGCTCGGAATACGACTGAGCAGCTTACAATTATATACTTAGTCCCTTGAGCCAAGTGTGGTCAGAGCCGATCATAGATTCTCACGAGCCCCAAGCACAGGATGCATGAGCTGATAAGAATTAATCTGTCTCTTGCACATGGAAAGGAATGATTGAGTATTGCGGAAGTTCATAGTACGTATCTAAGTACACAACGGTATACACATTCTACCCGCCAGGACCGAAATCCCCAAATTCAGTTTGAAGTAGCCCTTTGAAGGACTGTATTACAATTCTAGGCCGAGACAGAGCGAGCACGATAATTCAAGGGTGGTGCCATAGGCGCCAAGCTATTCTGGCACCACCCTTGAACTATCATGCTCGATCCGTGTCTTGCCGTGGTGTGTCGGGGCTGAATGAGTTAACTGTCCAGCAGAATAACTTTGCACAAGGTTCTTCATCACGACTGAACGTGCCGCTCAAGATACATGTGTGCGCATTGTTTAGGTCCGTTCTTGTGTGCGCATTCTGTGGCCGAAGGTACTCGCGTGGAGAGCCGTGTGAAAAGTGACCCAAAGCGCAAAATGTCCTCGGACCGACGTCAGCCGTTAGTTATTACTGCGTGCCGCGCGGTCAGAAGAACTTTCATTACTGGAGACTAAGAAATTGACATTGTGCTCACTCGCGCTCTATGTGCAGTATGTATTGCCCACTTGACAGGTGGATATTGCTATTATCTTGTGATAACTTGGGACCTCCTTCAGACAGCGGTCTCGTCACTAGTAACTTAGCTTGAAAGCATATAATGACCCCTTTGGCTGTTGGTAGCGTGTTTAGTCGAGGTTATCACCTCGACCAAAAACACTGCTGACAGCCAAAGGGTCAACAATGACAATTTTGAGAATCGAAATGGCTAACAATATAGTTGGCACAACTACATAATTATATACCCCATTTAGCTCCAAGGCCACATTTCCTAAATTTTGGAGGTGTCACTTAACGAGTATGCACCAGGCGCAGGAGATGGAAGGATCATGCTAATTTAAGGGTAGTGCCAGATTAGCTTGGTGCCTGAAGGCACCAAGCTAATCTGGCACTACCCTTGAGTCATCATGTTCCATCCGTCTCCTGTTGTAAGGCGTTGGAGCTAAATGGGATACATGTCTCATTCTCCGTCTCAGTCAACCGGTATGCACAACCCCACTTTTCCCAGCGTAGAAGAGAAGGGGCAGGCTGCGCGCACTTCCCTGCATACACTCCCTTTTCAGCAGGGGAAAAGCCGGGCTGTGCATAGAGGTGTTTGGTGGAAATGCCATTTAAAGGTCATAAGAATGGAGGGAAGTAAAACTGCTCAACTTAACCCTTTAGCTGTCAGTAGCACTCTTTGTCACAATGATTCCTGCAGGAATAAAGCGCTACGGACAGCCACAAGGCTAAACCCAGGACATAGACGTGCACATGCTAACTTTGGTCCTGTTTAATTGTTAACCCATTAGAAGCACTGCTGACAGTTAAAGGGTTAATGTCATATCTGACGTACCTGTGACATGACAATAAACAATGATTAATTCATGAATTCATCTTATCACAACTGCTCATCAGTGTTAGCCTCAGTATTATATTCGTACCAGTATATATAATAATAATAATAATAATGTAATTTTTAAGGCACCTATACTTTTGATACAAATGACATACTAACATACATACACCTTTCATCCTACATCACATATGTAGTCCCTAACATACAAACGCACGCAACAGGATATACAAGAAAAATAAGAATAACAAAAGAACACAACAAAAAATGCTCACACACAAAAGACACATGTACCATAAACCAAAACAGCTCTACGACATTACCAGAAGATTGTCAGGCAAGTATGGCCATACAGAAAGACCAGTAAAAGACAAAGAAGGCAAGCCTATTGCAGACAGAGCAGACCAACTCGACAGATGGGCCGAGTATTTTGAAGAGTTACTGAACAGACCTAGCCCACCCGACCCCCCAGACATCCAGCCGGCAGAGACCGACCTACCCATCAGCTGTGACAGACCCAGCCGGGAAGAGATCAGAAGAGCAGTGGCATTCTTGAAGAACAGCAAAGCAGCAGGCCTAGATGGCATCACAGCGGAGTCTCTGAAAGCAGACCTAGAGACAACAGTGGAGATGCTGTACCCACTGTTTGGAAAGATCTGGGAAGAGGAGGTGATGCCGGCTGACTGGAAGGAGGGGTACCTAATCAAGCTTCCCAAGAAAGGCGACCTCAGCAAGTGTTCCAACTACAGAGGAATCGCCTTGCTGTCAGTACCAGGAAAGGTCTTCAACAGGATCATCCTGGAGAGAATGAAGAGCTCCGTTGACCCCCAGCTGAGAGACCAGCAAGCAGGATTCAGGAAGAACCGATCATGTACAGACCAGATCGCCACTCTCCGCATCATCGTGGAACAGTCTCTGGAGTGGAGCTCCCCGCTGTACGTCAACTTTGTGGATTATGAGAAAGCATTTGACAGTGTGGACCGAGAGACTCTGTGGAAACTCCTACGACACTACGGTGTACCCACAAAGCTCGTCCGCCTGATCAAGAGCAGCTACGATGGCATGACATGTCGCGTGATCCACGAAGGGCAGTTCACCAGGGAGCTCCAGGTCAGAACCGGTGTCAGGCAGGGGTGTCTGCTGTCTCCGTTCCTCTTCCTACTGGCCATAGACTGGGTCATGAAGATGACCACAGAGGACAGACGAAGTGGAATACAGTGGACACTGTGGACACAGCTTGACGACCTCGATTTTGCAGACGACTTGGCATTACTGTCCCACACTCATCAACAAATGCAGGACTAGACCACGAGGCTTGCTGACATTTCGTCCCAAGTGGGCCTCTCCATTCACAAACAGAAAACAAAGACAATGAGGCTGAACGCAACCAGGGAAGAACCAGTCTTGCTTGCTGGCACCCCGTTGGAGGAGGTGGAGTCCTTCACCTATCTAGGGAGCATCATAGACAAAAAAGGCGGCACTGATGCAGATGTCAGAGCACGAATCGGTAAAGCCAGAGCAGCCTTTCTCCAGTTGAAAAAAGTGTGGAGCTCCAGAGAGCTGTCACAACACACCAAAGTCCGGATTTTCAACTCCAATGTAAAAGCAGTTCTCTTATATGGAGCAGAGACTTGGAGATTGACAAAAACCACAGTAAACAGAGTACAGACCTTCATGAACAATTGCCTTAGAAGAATTTTGAAAATTCACTGGCCAGAGAAGATCAGCAACGTCAGACTCTGGGAGAGAACAGAACAGATAACAGCAGAGAATGAAATTGGGCGAAAAAGATGGGGATGGATCGGTCACAGTCTGAGAAAGCCAGCTTTCAGTATCACTAGGCAGGCATTGTCATGGAACCCCCAGGGAAAGAGGAAAAGAGGTAGGCCGAGAAACTCCTGACGTCGAGACCTCCAAGCAGACATCAAGAGACTGGGAACCACCTGGAGTAGAATCGAAGGAGAAGCACAGGACAGGAGTTGCTGGAGGTCTCTCGTCGACGGCCTATACCCGGGTAGGGGTGACAGGCGTAAGTAAAGTAAGTAAGTAAAGTAACCATAAACCAACAACGGATACACCAGACAGCCTCACCGACAACGAAATGTTGACAAAAAGAAGAATTATAACAGTGAATGCACGTTTAAAGGAATAAATGTGTCTTTAAAGACTGCTGGAAACTATTGGCTGATTCAACATATCTGAGGGACTGTGGGAGTTTATTCCAAAGAAATGGTCCTTGGTATGAGAAAGACCTCTCGCCAAAAGACTTAGTTGTCACAGTCGGAAAGCGTAATAGTTTAATGTCTGCTGAGGAACGGAGCTGTCTTGAAAGTGTGTGTACAAATGAAGAAGCTTAGAAAGATAGAAAGGGCCAGTAGAAGGAGACAAACAGGTATGACAGATGGACAGAACTTTGTATTGTACTCTAGATGTGATAGGTAACCAATAGAGTGAATGCAGGACGTGTTTGATGTGGTCTGACTTCTTTGCCTTGACAACAAGCCGTGCTGCTGAGTTCTGCACCCTCTGGAGCCGATCCAGTAGGTACTGAGGACAGCCACACAGGAGTGCATTGCCATAATCGAATCGGGACAAGACAAAGAAGCAGACCAGTGTTTTAGTTGCGTCTGGTGTGAGAAGGTACCTGATGGAGCTAATGCGACACAGTTCAATAAATGCAGATCTACAGGTATTCAAAACATGTCGTTTAAGTGAGAAACTGCAATCAATGGTGACGCCAAGATTTCTCACCTGAGTGGAAAAATTAACTTCAGTATCTAGGATTGTGATGGACTGCGGTAAGGTATTAAAAAAAAAATCAAGAAGTAACAGACAGGTCTCTCGAACCCAGTTGTATACTCAGTGAGCAAAATTTAAGCCTCGGCCTTAGTTGGCCCGAGAACACTTTGCTTGCTTACTTACTTACTTACGCCTGTCACCCCTACCCAGGTATAGGCCGTCGACGAGAGACCTCCAGCAACTCCTGTCCTGTGCTTCTCCTTCGATTCTACTCCAGGTGGTTCCCAGTCTCTTGATGTCTGCTTGGAGGTCTCGATGCCAGGAGTTTCTGGGCCTACCTCTTTTCCTCTTTCCCTGGGGGTTCCATGACAATGCCTGCCTAGTGATACTGGAAGCTGGCTTTCTCAGACTGTGACCGATCTATCCCCATCTTCTTCGCCCAATTTCATTCTCTGCTGTTATCTGCTCTGTTCTCTCCCAGAGTCTGACGTTGCTGATCTTCTCTGGCCAGTGGATTTTCAAAATTCTTCTAAGGCAACTGTTCATGAAGGTCTGTACTCTGTTGACTGTGGTTTTTGTCAATCTCCAAGTCTCTGCTCCATATAGGAGAACTGCTTTTACATTGGAGTTGAAAATCCGGACTTTGGTGTGTTGTGACAGCTCTTTGGAACTCCACACTTTTTTCAACTGGAGAAAGGCTGCTCTGGCTTTACCGATTCGTGCTCTGACATCTGCGTCAGTGCCGCCTTTTTTGTCTATGATGCTCCCGAGATAGGTGAAGGACTCCACCTCCTCCAACGGGCTGCCAGCAAGCAAGACTGGTTCTTCCCTGGTTGCGTTCAGCCTCATTGTCTTTGTTTCTGTTTGTGAATGGTGAGGCCCACTTGTCCTGCATTTGTTGATGAGTGTGGGACAATAATGCCAAGTCGTCTGCAAAATCGAGGTCGTCAAGCTGTGTCCACAGTGTCCACTGTATTCCACTTCGTCTGTGCTCTGTGGTCATCTTTATGACCCAGTCTATGGCCAGTAGGAAGAGGAACGGAGACAGCAGACACCCCTGCCTGACACCAGTTCTGACCTGGAGCTCCCTGGTGAACTGTCCTTCGTGGATCACGCGACATGTCATGCCATCGTAGCTGCTCTTGATCAGGCGGACGAGCTTTGTGGTACACCGTAGTGTCGTAGGAGTTTCCACAGAGTCTCTCGGTCCACACTGTCAAATGCTTTCTCATAATCCACAAAGTTGACGTACAGCGGGGAGCTCCACTCCAGAGACTGTTCTACGATGATGCGGAGAGTGGCGATCTGGTCTGTGCATGATCGGTTCTTCCTGAATCCTGCTTGCTGGTCTCTCAGCTGGGGGTCAACGGAGCTCTTCATTCTCTCCAGGATGATCCTGTTGAAGACCTTTCCTGGTACTGACAGCAAGGTGATTCCTCTGTAGTTGGAACACTTGCTGAGGTCGCCTTTCTTGGGAAGCTTGATTAGGTACCCCTCCTTCCAGTCAGCCGGCATCACCTCCTCTTCCCAGATCTTTCCAAACAGTGGGTACAGCATCTCCACTGTTGTCTCTAGGTCTGCTTTCAGAGACTCCGCTGGGATGCCATCTGGGCCTGCTGCTTTGCCGTTCTTCAAAAATGCCACTGCTCTTCTGATCTCTTCCCGGCTGGGTCTGTCACATCTGCCGGCTGGATGTCTGGGGGGTCGGGTGGGCTAGGTCTGTTCAGTAACTCTTCAAAATACTCGGCCCATCTGTCGAGTTGGTCTGCTCTGTCTGCAATAGGCTTGCCTTCTTTGTCTTTTACTGGTCTTTCTGTATGGCCATACTTGCCGGACAATCTTCTGGTAATGTCGTAGAGCTGTTTCATGTTGCCGCTGCCTGCTGCCTTTTCTGCCTCTGCTGCCAGGCTGTCTGTGTAGGCCCTCTTGTCTGCCCTGATACTCCTCTTCACCTCGCAGTTGGCTTCCCAGTATTCCCCCTGTGCCCTTACTTTGGCTGCTCTCGTGCGACTGTTGTTGACAACTGCTTTCTTCTGCTTCCTCACTTCTATCTTCTTCAAGGTCTGTGCTGACAGCCAGTCCTTGTGATGGTGTTTCCTGAACCCTACAGTGTCTTTGCAGGTTGAGTTCAGCGCCTCTCTAACTGCCTTCCACTGCTGCTCTGTGGTGACCGCCTCCTCTTCATTTACTAACTCCTGTAGCGCTTGAAACCGGTTGGACAGCACCAGTTTGAACTCTTCTCTAACTCCAGTTTCTCTCAGGAGGCCTACATTATAGCGCTGTCTTCTTGTCTCTGTGCGGCTTTTCTTTAGCTTGAGCTTCATTCTTAAGGTAAGCAGATGGTGGTCGGAGGCGACATCTGCTCCCCTCCTCACTCGAACATCTTGAAGGGATCTTCTAAATTTCTTGCTAATGCAGATATGGTCTATTTGGTTCTCTGTTGTATGGTCAGGTGAGACCCAAGTTGCTTTGTGTATTCTTCTGTGTGGGAAGATGCTGCCTCCAATGACAAGTCGGTTTACAGCACAAAAGTCTACAAACCTCTCCCCGTTCTCACTCATCTCCGAGCCTAGTCCTTGTCTCCCCATCACCTCTTCATATCCGGTGTTGTCCTCCCCTATTTTGGCATTAAAATCGCCCATGACGATGGTGATGTCTCGCTCCGCACATTTGTCCAAGGCACTCTGGAGTCGGTCGTAGAACTCTTGTTTCTCTTCCTCGTCACTGTCATTAGTGGGCGCATAACACTGGATGACGTTCAGCTTGAGCTTTTTCTTGGTTCTAAAGGCTACTGTGATAATTCTTGGCCCAAGAGGTTCCCAGCCCATCAGCGCTCTCTGTGCCACTGGTGACAGCATGAATGCTACACCTTCTGTATGGGGGGCATTCTCCTCTTCATGACCTGAATACAGAATCATCTCCCCACTTAACAGCCTTTTCTGGCCAGACTGCGTCCATCTGGCTTCACTGATACCTAGCAGGGAAAGGTTGTACTTTTGCATTTCCGCTGCTATCTGGGCGGCCTTGCTGCTCTGGTACATGGTCTTGACGTTCCATGTGCCCATGGTTGTATCCCTGGATAGAGAGAGGAGGCTCGGTCCTGTGGCTTCCGAAGACTTCCGGCTTTCACCACAGGACGTCATAAGTCTTCTGGTAGAAGAACCTTCCTCCTCCAGGAAAGGAATTACTGTTAGTCTTTTCGTCGGCGTTTTTGTAGCTATTTTCTTTTTTGCAGGGTGGGGAAGCTACCCCCACGCCCAACCCCCTTACTAGGAGGACCAGGGGTTTTCTGTCGGGGTCACCTTCCCTTAGACCATGTTGGTTCACGGCACCTTATTTCATTCGGTGCACCCCTCTCACGAGGGACCCCCTATCCACCACCCAGGGGACGCGCCTCAACGCCATATGGTCCCAGCGCGAGAAACACTTTGCTTATTGGCTGTTTATTTTATTAACATAAATTCAGCACCACTTAACCTGTTCAGTTCCAGCTGACACAGACTGTGTTTCTGCAATCTTCTTTAATTCAAGACCAGAAAACCCTAGATGTCACGTGAACATGGATTCAAAGTGGTGTCAGCAAGAGGCATAGATCCTCATGACCCCCCACAACTACCTCTTGCAGAACTTTGGGTAGTGTTCAAATTTTCTTGGCGCTAAACAGGTTAAATGCAAACATGAATAATGCAGTCCCATTTTATGGCTCCCAGGTGTTGCGATATACAGAGGCTGATCTGTAGAAGAGATGACAATTTAAATTTCCTTTGTTTCAGGCAGATAAGCCTCTGCCGCCATGCCATCCAACACTCACACCGTGGTTGGGGGCACCAAGCGGCTTGAGTGCCGTGTGGTAGGCCATCCGGCACCGGACATCCGCTGGTTTAAAGATGGCCGTGACATCACGCAAAGTGGCCGCTACAACTTTGACTACAACAAGAGCAACGGGGTCATCTCGATGGTCATTGACAACATCTCGCACAAGGACCAGGGGAACTACCGCTGTCGTGCTGAGAACACAGAGGGATTCGCCTCCACCTCGGCATACCTCCTTGTTAGAGGTAACTCACTTTTCAGCGAATCAGCGTACCATCATTTTATGTTACAAATATGTTGAATGAAAATTTAACGAAAATCCCAACAAAGAAAACAACGAAAATCCCAACAAAGAAAACAGTACACTTACAAATAGAAACAACAATTACAATACAAAAAGATCAATTACAACACAGTTATGTTGTAATTGTTCTTTGTACACATGTTTCTTTCATTTCTGGGAGTTTCTTTGCATTTTTACGCTCTTGGCAGTCACCATTTTAGTCTGGATTTGACAATACAAGCACTTAATTGAATTTGATAGTAATAAAGCTTGAAAGCTCTGTTGATTACTTACTGTTAAAAGTTCCCGTGCAAGCCCCTTAAGAGTGCAAGAGGCGTAGATTCTCATAAGCCCCAACAGTTATGTGCTGGTAGAAACTGGACCCATTTTCATCTTCAGAATAGCAATAGTTCCTGAGTCAGCCCCCCTCCCCCCCCCCCCACCCCCTTTTCTGCATGAGCTGAGGAGACTATGCCTCTTGAGATAGAGGTTGGTCTCATGTACATCTTTTTATTCATATATAGACAAGGTAGCTTAAACCCATAAAGCACTGATATGGTTGAACAGGATGTGGATCGAACATCATAGTTCAAGGGTGCTGTCAGAATAGCTTGGTGCCTACAGACACCAAACTACTCTGACACCACCCTTGAACTATGATGGTCGATTTGTCTCCAGAACTGTGACTTTGACTTCAGAGGGAACTCTGAAATTTGATAATTTCATCCTTGGGACTTAATGAGTCTATAGCTGTTTAGCCCTTTGCGCATCAGTAGCAGTTTTAGTTGCAATGATTCCTGTAAAAATCATTGCAACTAAAACCACTACCAACATGCAACGGGTTAAATAGATTTTAAGGGAAACTCAGATATTTACTTAGCCCTTTGATATTTTCTTTAACCCTTTGGTTCTTATAACTAAATGATTTCTGGTAGTCAAAGCATTCAAGATTGTGCATCCTGCACTGAATGCAATAAACCATCCTGTGTTTAAGTCTAAATGAATCACTCCTTTATTTGCAGCCCACCGGGAAAACCCTGATGAGGAGATAGAGGAGGTTCATGCCATGGAGCTTGAGGAGCTTTTCGTCTACAAGTCGGCCGAGGCCCACTCCATCAGCACTGAGCGTTTATTGGTGGGCACCAATGACATCAACTCTGCTTGCAAACGTACTTTCGAGGACATTGTGGATGGAGAAAAAGAGAATGGCTTCGATGGCCGATACAAAATGGTGGGGAAGGACATCTCGGGGAAAAGGTCCAGTGAATCCACCATCCTGTCCGAACTAAATGCTGAAGAAGAAGCCTCCAGCAGACGTCAAGTGGATGGGTTTGAAGAAACTCAAGAGACCATCAAGAAAATGAAGATGGTTTTGGAGGAGAGTTCTAGAACATCCCTCGTTAAGCTTGCTGAGCATGAATCAAAATCTTCATCCAAAACATCCACCAAGTCCGTCAGTGAAAGCAGATCTGAATCATCTTACACTGCCAAAATGGAAACCCAAGCACTTAGTGCTAAGATAACCAAATCTGAAGAGACAAATCTCCAGGCATCATCATATGTGGAAGAAACTCCTCTGAAAGGCAGAAAGGAATCCAGACAGTCAGAACTAGTTATGGGTGTTTCAGTGGAAACTGATGAGTCGTCTAAAATATCATCAAAAAGCAGATCAGAGAAAAGCCTTGTGCCCAGTATTGAAAGTGAGGAATCCAGTTCAAAGGCTGCCAGAAAGACCATGTCTGCCGAGGTTACAGAAACAGAAATCTCCAGTATGCTTTCCCAGGAGGTCAGTAGTGAGGATTCCACAAAGGAGAAGAAGGTAGTCACCAGTGTGGAGACTGAAGAATCAAGTTTGGAGAGTAGGAAGTCAGACATGCTGGTGCACGCAACATCAGAGATGACAGAACGACTGGAGGAGGAACAGAGGAGCAAGGTGACTGCTGACACCAGTGTTGAAGACACCAAGGGAGAGGAGGTGCCCGAAGCGTGCCGCATGGAGCCTCAGGAAGTGGACGCAGACAGACTGGGAGACCTCAGCATGACTGGCAGTGCGTTCAACAGCTTGGCCAATGACAGTGGCTTTATGGAGGCGTCTCTGCTAGAATCCTCACAACTGCAGCTGGATGAAAGCGCTGTCAGCCAGTCTGTAGAGTCATCTGTAGAAACATCATCACTTGAGCAAGCCAAAGTGTCCACAGAGCAGGAGGCAACAGACACTAAAGCCAAAACTGCCAGGAAGGAGTCTTTTGTTGAGGAATCTCAGTTAACAGAAGTCATAGAGGAGTCTATGCAAGTTCAGCAGACAGAGCTTTCACAGTCCACACAGGAATTGCGCCAGATAGTATTAGGAGAAACAGAAGTCACAGAGTCTACCTCAGCCAAAACTGCTGTAACATCACAGCAGACATCACACACTGAAGAGACGAGAGAGGAGTTCTCTGAAGACATCACTGGCTTGCTTGATGAGAAAACAGAGCAGACGACAGTTGTGGAGGAGGAAGAAGTAGCAGCAGAAGCCCAGGAGGACGGTGAGCACAGGACACGCTGGGTGGACCAAATTACTAGCAAAACAGAGACCATCACCATTGAGGGCGAGGGCAAGAAAACTAAAGAGCTGAAGGCCATCGAAGAAACTGCAGTCTCAACAGAAAGCGTTTCAAAGAAGGAACAGTCTGCCCAGCTGGACAAAGCCAAAGCCTTCAAGGAGGAAACCAAGGTGGAGCCGGTTGACTCACAAGCAATCACAGAAGCAGAAGAAGTCTCCAAACTGGCTGAGGTTGAGCAGACGGCAGCAGCAGTGTTGGAAGCTGAAGCAAAAGCCAAGGCCTCAAAAGAGGAAGCCGAGGAAAGCTCTGTTGATCCAGTCAGTCTGACCAACGGTGTTGAAGCAAAGACTGAGGACATTTCATCTTCAGAAGCTAACGTGGAAAAGTCAACAGAATCTGAGGAGAAATCTGACCTGATCCAGTCTTCAGATGTTGCTGTGACAGAAGACACCACAAAAGAAGTTGCGGAGAAGGTGGATGAGAGTGAGGAGCATGCTGAAGCTGCAGCATTGAGTGCACCAAAGATCATGTCTGTATCTGACGATGTGGCCATCAGTCTTGGAGAGGCTATTCGCCTGGCATCACGAGTGCAGGGTGAGTAACCATTTTGTGTACTTTGCTGAATGTGTATATTTTAATTACATTGCTTTGTTGGAGACTTATCTATTAATTTTATCTGCTTCTACCTTCTGGAAATCAATTCTCAAAATATATGCTTTTTATGTAATAAATAGAAAATGCTCTTAAATTATCACCCCGACTAAACGTGCACCAACAGCCAAAGGAATAATGTTGCATTTTGCTACTTCCTTTTCCCCGAACAGGAAATCCTCAACCGGAGGTGAAATGGTTCAAAGAAGGGGACACAGTCAAGGCAGGGGAGAGAATTACGCTGCGGACAGAGGATGATGTTTTTACCCTGGAGATCAATGAGGCAGCCGCCGGGGACGCCGGCACCTACACCCTGACAGCACACAACTCGGAGGGGACCATTTTCAGCGATGTACTGGTCACTGTTTCCATCCCACCTAGCATCGGGCCTGCCGATGAAGAAATCAGGTATATTGTCACTCATCTTACCCAAATTGTTTGTAGATTCTCATGCCCCCCTGCAGGCTGAGAACCTTTGCCTCTCGCTGGCAGAGATCAGGTCCTTTGAGCAAGTACTTACTTTTCAAGGAAAATAGGTCTTTATTCATAAAGCTTTGATGCACTACAGTAGGAGATAATCAACCATGATAATTCAAGGGAGCTTGGAGCTCATCTGGCACTACCCTTGAATTATCATGGTCGATCTTTCTCCTGCAACTGGCGCATAGTTGTTTAGTGACATCTCAGAATGTTGGGAAATGTGGCCTTGGTGTTAACCCTTTTAGCCCCACAGGTGGATTTCCCAAATTTTGGAAGTGTTACTTAACGACTATGTGCCAGTTGCAGGAGGTGGGTTGACCATGATAATTCTAGGGTAGTGCCAGACTAGCTTGGCGCCTTCAGGCGCCAAGCTAATCTGGCACTACCCTTGAATTATCATGGTCAGTCAGACTCCTGCTGTAGGGCATTTGGGCTGAATGGGTTAAATGACACTCTCTCAAGAGAAGTTTGAAAGGCAAAAGGTGTTGTGTGACCAGCTGCCTAAGTGATGGTCTTTCTTGATAGGCGATCTCAAGGCATTCACTCCAGTGACTAAGTTTAACCCATATCATACTGAGGCTAAAAGCTTCAAATTTGTACACTGTCATATGCAAGCTACATTATAGTACTTACAGATAAGGATATAGACCAATGACTTTAGTTCAAGGGTGGTGCCAGAATAGCAAGGTGCCTAGAGGTGCCAAGCTATTCTGGCACCACCCTTGAACTATTTTAGTCAAGCTTTTGTTTTCTCAAAACACATTACCGATGGTATTACTTAAAGGAAATGGTTTCTTAGCTAGTCTAATTTTAGCCCAAAATTGTTGTGTACGAGTATGGTCATGATGGCAGGTGAGGGGCGCCATAGCCCAGGCAGAAACCCGGGTAGCCTCCCTTCCGGTTCAACCACGCATGCGCCACACCACTCATACGCCAGTCAGTTTTCTTTGCTAGTCTCAGAAGGTTGTGTACGGGACTCGCTCTGTTCGATAGGACTCTTATCTTCGTTAGGAAAGTCTAAACAGAAGGAAGCTTTGTTCAAGGTGGGAAACCTGGCTTGAGGTTTCCGTCGGTCTACGGACTTAGGAACTTGTTCCTAGTGAACGTTACTTGTGAATTTCACCCGTCGGCGCCATCTTATCCTACCGGGCGCGGCGACGCCAGGTTGAACTGTACTCACGCCTTGTGCCGCTCTGGCCCTAGTGCGTGTTACTCGTGTGTGCCAAGCTTCTACTTCGCTCTTCAGCCTGCTCTGAGTGCCTGCTGTTGCGGAGACTTCATTTCGACGCCTTTACTGACGCCAGTGGATTCGCCCGGCATCAGCGTTACGTGGTCGCCGTCCGACGCCGGGCCGTGTCTGCGTGCTAGCCTTTCTGGTGGGTCTTCGACCGGGTTGGTGCCTCACTTCTTCGGATGGCAAGGTAATATCTCTGCCTTGGCCTACGTCAGGCGCTCAAGGGTAGTGGTGGAGCGCCGGGCGTAGGCTTACACGGTACACTTCGTTCGTTCACGCGGATTCGGTGCGGGCCCACGGGGGCACGCTCGCTCGCATTTCATTGTACATTATGTTTTGCAGTTGGCAAGTCCGAACATGCGCTCGATATGGGCAATTCCAGTGGCCGAGTGACGAACATCTGGTTTGCCTGCCCTGTTCCGGTTGTACCTCCACGCGTCCGTGCTCGGTCTGCGCCCCATGGCTGGAGGAACAATGGACCCAGCTGTGGAGTTTCTACGGCCGCAAGAAACCTACACAAGCACGGAAGAACGATCCCACACCGGTACGCGCCACAGTCCAGTCGAGTGGCCCTGACCGAGTGTCTGAGCAGACGAACCAGCGGCTTCGGTCGCGTGCACGTGCTCTAGTACCGGCAGCCACCACAGTCCAGTCGAGTGGTCTCTGTACGGTCAAGGATCCTAGAGCGCCTCGGGCTAGGCCTCTAAACAAGACTCCGGTAGCCACCACAGTCCAGTCGAGTGGTCTCTACCCGGTAGCAACGCCTCTGCAGGCAACTGATAAGGAACTGATACAGGCTCCTACACCCGCTCTGGTTGCGGGCCTGACTAATACGGATCTCCAGGTAGCTGACAAGCTCTCGCCACAGATTCGTCCTGCTGCTTCCGCTACCCTGTTCTCCGCTAGGGACCAGCGCGGAACACCAGCGCCCCGCCCAGCTCCTTCCGTCCGGGCGTCAAGTTCCGACAAGTCTTCTCACCGGACGCGCTCCCACTCTCGGGTACGAAGCAGTCGCCTCCGCTCTGCTGCGGTGCGAGTTACTCCCCGTCTTCAGTCCGAGCGAACCTCAGCTGTTAGACATCGTTCACGCTCGAGCGACAGGTCTACTCGCCCGAGGGTCGATTCCTACCGGTCGGAATCCAGCCGACATTCGCGGACACAGTACAGGCATGACTGCTTTGCGTTCAGCTTCGCGCCATTTCAGACGTTCCCGGTCCCCGCGTTGCCGCCCCCGCTCCCGTTCACGCTCCTCTCGGCGGAGTGCCGCTCGTCGCCCGCGACACCGTCGTAGGTCAGGAGTTCGGGCTTCCCGCTCAGCGTCGAGTGATTCACGGGACCATTCATCTAGCAGACACTGGCGGCGCCACGCACCAGTGAGAAGATCTCCTCCACCGGCTACGACCGTTACCCGCCCCGGCGACGGGAGTCTTCCTCCTCGTTTGGGAGTGGACCCGATTCCCCACTCAGTTCCGGCAGAAGAGGACACCCTTAGCCTGAACCCCGAGGAATCGATGTCGGCACTACTACAGGTGGCCAGCCCCGCCCCGTCCAATCCCTCGGGTGGCGACGAGGAATTCCCGCCGGCTGCCATTGGACATAGGTTAGAGACACTGCGGGCCCTTGATGAAGCCGCACGGCTTATCGCGGCTTGCCTCCCTGCAGAAGACTGCCCTCCCTCTCCAGTTCTTAAAAGGAAAGCGTCCGCCTTTGTGGACGCAGAACGACAGGCCAAGCGATTCAAGTCTCTCCCCCAGCCGCCGGGTTTCCGGGAGTTACGTGATGCGTTTTCTGCTCATCTTGCGCAAGGGGCATGCGGTACAGGATTCTTCTCAGACTCCAAGTGGCCGACAGGTATAGACATCGCCTTCCGGCAGTCATGGTATGCGGGCCATACACAGCACTTTTCCTGCCCTCTACCGACAGCGGACCCCGCGGCAGTGGCGTTCTCTGGGACTTCCTTACGTCAGTCTCTCCTCCCCGGGGTAGAACAGACCGCGACACTCATTAGGAACACCCTGGCAGCAGCGGGATTTCTAGATTTGGTCACGCAAGCCATCGTCCGATGTGTAGAGGACTCCTGGCATCCGTCAATTTCGCCTCTGCTGGGAGACCTGCTCGCCCTAGCAGTTTCGGGGAACCGCGCTGTATATCATGTCGCTGTCAACTCCATGGCAGCCGCCTCTAACTGCGACTTACTGCGTCGAGATGCGATTCTCCATTCCTGTCCCATTCCGCTGGATGTGAAGACTCAGCTTCGGCAGGCACCTCTCGGCGGTGAATTACTGTTCGGCCCCACCTGGCTCGCTGTGAAGGAAGCTAACAAGGACGCCTGGCCTAACCGCCCAGCCCCAACTTCCTTCGACCAACCCGCAAGGCTCCGGGTCACCCCCTGCGGACTGCTAGACCCACCGCCCGCCCTTTCACCAGAGGTGGTCGCCTACCCCCCAGAGCTCCAGCCTTTCCTCGCGCCCACCCTTTCCCCAGTACCGAGCCTCCCCCACCCCTCCCCGCCCGCACCTGGCCCAGACCTGCCCGGCGCCCCGGGCGGGGCCGGGCGCACTGACTTTCTCCCGCTCCGGCCCCCGCCGACCTCGTCCGGAGTTCCGGTCGGCGGGAGGCTGGCGCTTCACAGCGAAGCCTGGCGCTCGCTGTTTCCGGACGACCCGTGGATTCTCTCTACCATTACTCAGGGACTACTGATCTCCTTCCGGTCCCCACCTCCCATGCGCCGGAGCCCGGTGTGGACTACAGTTCCTTCAGACCAGCTCAGAGCCGAAGCTCTCCGCGGCGAAGTTTCCTCCCTGCTTCAGAAGTTCGCCACGGAGGTGGTGGTCCGGCACGACTCCCCAGCCTTCTACAGTCGGCTCTTTGTGGTGCCCAAGCCGGTCGGCAAGTGGCACCCCGTCATAGACCTCTCGGCGCTGAACAAGTTCATCGTCGCTCCGGCCTTCCGCATGGAGACTGCGCGGGCCCTTCGCTCAGCGGTACAGCCGATGGACTTTTCGGTCAGCCTGGACCTCTCAGATGCTTACCTGCACGTGCCCATGCATCCTGCTTCCAGACGTTACCTACGCTTCGCCTTCGAGGGTGTCGTCTATCAGTTCCGCGCGCTCCCCTTCGGCCTCAACCTCAGCCCCTGGGTCTTCACTCGCCTCATGGACGCAGTGGTAGCCAGAGCCCGTCGAAGTTCCACGAGCCCTACGTCGAACTACTTGGATGACCTACTTTTGAGGAACCAGGACGAGCGCTCCCTGAGGGAAGACCGAGATGCTCTGCTTCAACTTCTCGAGAACCTGGGCTTCCTGGTCAACCTTGGCAAGTCCGACCTCATTCCCGCACGCCATTTTATTCACCTCGGTATGGAGTTCCTCACCAACCACAATACCGTCAGACTGCCGGAGAAGCGCATCCAGAAGTTGGCGACTCTAGCTCAGCAGGTGTCCCAGTTGACGACGCTTCCAGCCAGGCAGTGGCTTCAGCTTTTAGGTCTGATCAGCGCTGCTGCGGACCTGCTACCGCTAGGACGTCTCTACTCCCACCCTCTGCAACTGCATCTCCTCCTTCACTGGCGACCGTCGTCGCCCGACCTCGAGGCCCCGATTCCAGTACCTGCCATGCTCCGTCCCCACCTGCTGCGCTGGGCGGATCCTGCCTGGCTCGCGACGGGAGTGCCGCTGTCATCACCGCCGCCCACTCTCTCGCTCTGCGTCGACGCAAGCCTCGCAGGTTGGGGAGCTCACCTCCTTCCGTCGTTCGAGACTGCATCCGGCCTGTGGCCTCTGGAATCGCTGTCCAAACACATCAACTGGTTAGAACTGAAGGCAGTATGGCAAGCTCTCCTGGCCTGGGAGCCCCGCATCCGACATCAGGAACTGTTGGTTCTCTCGGACAACTCCACGGTCGTCTCGTACATCCAGAAGCAAGGCGGGACCCGCTCTCCATCCCTTTGCATACTACTCTACCAGGTGCTCCGCTGGTGCGAGGATCGGGACATCTCTCTTCGCGCACGTCACATTCCGGGTCATCTGAATGTGCTGGCCGACTCCCTCTCCCGACGCGGTCAACTGCTCCATACAGAGTGGGCGCTGCGACCCGACATCTTTCAACTGATCGCCGTAACCTGGGAGGCTCCCATGATCGACCTCTTCGCCACGAGGTGGAATCGACAGCTTCCCCTCTTCGTCTCACCCATTCCAGACCCTCTGGCCTGGGCAGTCGACGCTCTATCCATCTCTTGGGACGGCCTAGTTGCCTACGCCTACCCGCCCACCGTGCTAGTCCCCAAGGTCCTACTCAAGCTCAGAGAGTGCAACACGATCCTGTTCCTGGTGGCGCCATTTTGCTGGACCAAGTCGTGGACAACCGACCTCCTGAACCTTGCCACGGCTCCCCCGCTACCGCTCCCCACACCGCGGACGATGCTCAAGCAACCACGGCAGCAGCTGTTCCACCCATGCCCCGAGCGTCTCCTCCTCCATGCCTGGAGGTTGTCCGGCAAGCCCTCGCAGCTAGAGCCTTCTCAGGTGCGGCAGTGGACGCGATCGCTACAGCTCGTCGAGCCTCGACCAGACGAGTCTACGAAGGCAAGTGGAGAGTCCTCTGCGCCTGGTGTGACGACAGACAACTTCAACCCATCGGCTTGACAACTCCCCAGTTGGCGGATTTCTTCATCTGCGGGCAGTGGGCAGATGTTCACATTTGCACGGGACATAGACGACCCCGCCCTCCACGAGTCGCCTGCTGCCTTGCAGGCCTGGCCGCTTGGCTGCGGAAAGGCTAAGGGAGGAAACCCCTGACATCAAAGCCCCCGTGTCTCCGGGGAAGGCTTTTGAGCCAGAGACTAGGACAAGGACAGTCTGATATAAAACCTACGACCTGAGGACCTCGATGCCATCGTCCCAGCTTGCTAGGCCATGGCAGATGAACCAAGGGTTTAAAGGGTGGGGCCAGTACTGCACACACTGCACTCCACCAAAAAGCTCCACCGCGCAGGCTTTAGGAAACGTCCACGGACCATGACACTGACCATTCCAAGTCCTGTAGCGACGGGCGAGGGGCGAAACGGCAGGTGAAAGATGTCACTGGAAGCCGCAGTCTCAAACCTGCATGCAGGCGGTTCAGGATATTGGTCGCCTGATGTTGACCTGGGGATGACAACATCACTCGGCACACCCTGAACGACCAAGCAGCCTTCTCTAGGGACAGCACTGCTTGCTCCACACGGAGAGGGGCCTAGAAAAGGTGGCCTAACCAAAGCTCGTCCCCTCGCAACCCCAGTTGGCTAGCCGCGGTCAACGGGCATCTTCTCCTGCGGTCAAAAAACAAGAAAGAATAACGGATCCACTCTCATGACGACCACGACCGGACTCAACGTAGCATGCTGGAACGTCCGAACCATGCTCGACAAAGCAGACAGCGGACGCCCTGAACGTCGCTCCGCCCTCATTGCCCATGAATTGCGGAGGTTAAACATCGACATCGCCGCGCTCAGCGAAGTGCGCCTTCCGGACGAAGGCAGCCTCCAAGAACTTGGTGCTGGGTACACCCTCTACTGGTCAGGCAGGCCTGCATCAGAAAGACGGCTTTCAGGCGTGGGTTTCATGGTCAAGACATCCATTGCGACTAAGCTGGAAAACCTACCAACGGGCCACTCAGACCGCATCATGTCCATGCGCCTCCCACTGAGACACCAGCAGCACGTCACCCTTCTCAGTGTGTACTCCCCAACCCTCCTGGCAGAGCCTGCTGAAAAGGACAAGTTTTACACTGACCTGCGCAGCCTCCTACAGAGTACCCCTGCAGACGACAAAGTCATCATCCTTGGCGACTTCAACGCCAGAGTGGGCCAGGACTCTGAAGCCTGGAAAGGAGTCCTCGGCAAGCATGGCGTGGGGAACTGCAATGACAATGGCCGCCTACTGTTGGAGTTCTGTGCGGAGCAGCAACTGGTCATCACCAACACTACTTTTCAGCAAAAGGACAGTCGAAAGACCACCTGGATGCATCCTCGCTCCAAACACTGGCACCTTATCGACTATGTCCTAGTGCGTCAGAGGGACCGCAGTGACGTCCTCCTCACCAGAGTGATGCCCAGCACAGAGTGCCACACTGACCACCGCCTTGTCCGCTGCAAACTCAGGCTCCACTTCAAGCCAAAACCCAAGAAATGGGGGCCCCCCAAGAAAAAGCTTGATGTTGCCAGCCTTCAGCGTGACGATGTGAAAGCTGCCTTTCAGACAGATTTACAGCGCAGGCTCAAAGACACAGCGGACCCAGTAGACTCCTCCCCTGAAACACTTTGGGAACAACTGAAAACTGCTATTGCAAAATCCTCTGCAGAAGTCTTGGGTTTCGCCAGAAAGAAGAACAAAGACTGGTTTGACGAAAACGATGTAGAGATCCAGGAACACCTAGCAAAAAAAAGAGCCGCCCATCAGGCCCACCTAGCCCAGCCTTCCTGCCCTGTGAAGAAGTCTGCCTTCCGCCTCGTCTGCAGTAGTCTCCAGCGCAAGCTCAGAGATCTCCAGAATGAGTGGTGGACCAGACTTGCACAGAGGACCCAGCTTTGTGCTGACAATAGTGACTACAGGGGCTTCTACGAAGCACTGAAAGCAGTGTATGGTCCCAGGCACCTGGTACAAAGTCCCCTGCGAAGCGCGAATGGCCAGGCACTCCTCACAGATAATACCTCCATCTTGAACCGCTGGTCGGAATACTTTCAGAGCCTCTTCAGCGCTGAGCGCACTGTTCAAGAAGCAGTCGTCCTACAAATCCCACACCTCCCAGTAAAGGTTGAATTGGACGAACCGCCCACCGCTGAAGAGACCCTCACAGCCATCCACCAGCTCAAGAGTGGCAAAGCAGCAGGCATTGATGGAATACCGCCAGAGATCTGGAAACATGGAGGCACAGCACTGCACAACAAGCTCCATGACCTCTTTCTCTGCTGCTGGGAGGAAGGAACACTACCAAAAGATCTCCGTGATGCAGTCATTATCACCCTGTACAAGAACAAAGGCGAGAAGTCTGACTGTTCCAACTATCGGGGAATTACCCTGCTGTCCATTGCTGGGAAAATCCTTGCAAGGCTGCTCCTGAATCGGCTGGTACCTGCCATCGCTGAAGACCAACTCCCCGAGGGCCAGTGTGGCTTCAGAGCAAACAGGAGCACCACCGATATGGTCTTTGTGCTGAGACAGCTACAGGAGAAGTGCCGCGAGCAGAACAAAGGGCTGTACGTAACATTTGTCGACCTAACAAAAGCGTTCGACACTGTAAGCAGGCAAGGCATGTGGCAGATCCTGGAGCGACTTGGCTGTCCCTCAAAGTTCCTCAACATGATTGTCCAGCTACACGAGGACCAGCAAGGCCAGGTCAGACTCAACAATGACCTCTCAGAACCATTCCCTATTCTCAACGGCGTAAAGCAGGGCTGCGTGCTGGCACCGACCCTCTTCACCATCTTTTTTAGCATGATGTTGAAGCAGGCCACAGTGGACCTCGATGATGACGATGCAGTGTACATCAGGTATCGTCTCGATGGCAGCCTGTTCAACCTCAGACGACTGCAGGCCCACACGAAAACCCTAGACCAACTGATTCGTGAGCTGCTTTTTGCTGATGATGCTGCCCTCGTTGCACACACAGAGAGAGCCCTGCAGCGCATCACGTCTTGCTTCGCAGATGCTGCCCAGCTCTTTGGACTCGAGGTCAGTCTGAAAAAGACAGAGGTCCTCCATCAGCCGGCACCCAAGACAGTGTATCGCCCTCCTCACATCACCATTGGCGAGTCTGAACTAAAGTCAGTGCACCAGTTTACTTACCTTGGCTGCATTATCACGTCGGACGCCAAGCTGGACAAGGAGCTTGACAGCAGGCTGGCAAAAGCGAACAGCGCTTTCGGGCGACTTTTCAAGCGGGTGTGGCACAATCAACAGCTGAAAACAGGCACCAAGATCAGCGTGTACAGAGCTGTGGTCCTCACCACCCTGCTGTATGGTTCCGAGTCCTGGGCCCTCTACCGCAGCCAACTACGACTCCTCGAACGCTTCCACCAGCGCTGCCTGCGTACCATCCTGGGCATTCACTGGAGTGACTATGTCACCAACGTCGAGGTCCTTGAACAGGCTGAAACTGTGAGCATCGAGGCTTTGCTGCTGCGGACACAGCTCCGCTGGGCGGGGCATGTCTCCAGGATGGAGGATCATCGCCTACCAAAGATCACCCTGTTCGGCGAGCTTGCTACTGGACACCGTGACAGAGGGGCACCAAAGAAGAGATACAAAGACTGTCTCAAGAAGTCACTTAGTGCCTGCCAAATCGACCACCACCAGTGGTCTTCGCTTGCTGCGGACCGTGACACCTGGCGCTCCACCATTTACAAGGCAGCTGTCTCCTTTGAGGACTCTCACAGAGCTAGCCTTAAGGACAAGCGGCTCAGGAGAAAAAACAGAGATGCCGCAGCTCAGAACCCTGGCCATACCTTCCCCTGCAGCCACTGCGGTCGAACCTGCCTGTCTCGGATTGGCCTCCGCAGCCACGAACAAGCCTGCAGACGTCGTGGGCAACTCCTATAAAATCTTCGTTCGCGAAGTCAAGCCAAGAGAGAGTTAGCACCGATCACCATCCGGGGCTACCTGGCCATGATTGCCGACACGTACAGACACTTGGGACTGCCCGACCCGGTTTCCTGCAAAGACCTAGCCGACCTGATGGCCCACTTCGGTCTACAACGTCCTGCCCGCCGATCCCTGGTGCCACGATGGGACCTGTCCTGGGTACTCACTTGGCTCAACTCGCCCCGTTTCGAACCGATCCAGTTGGCGCGGTTGCCGGACGTGACTCGGAAGACCTGCTTCCTTTTGGCCGCACGCACTTTCAGCACGCCCTGCCTGCTTACAGTTTCGGGCTGATGGCTCGGTGCAGCTGCTTCCTGACCCGGCCTTCCTAGCCAAGACCAGATCGCCTTTGACGGCCCCTCAATTGGTCACCATTCAACCATTACGAGACCCAAGCTCCACCCGGGAGTCCAGACAACAGGACCCGGTGCGAGCCTTACGTGTGTACCTGCGCCGGACCAAGCCGATACGCAGGGAACGCACCCGCCTTTTCCTTCCTCTGTCCCCAGGTAGAAACGACATCTCGGCCCAAACGATATCCTCTTGGCTCCGGTGGGTGATACGATCAGCCTACCAGGAGCTTGCCCCTGATACAGCCAAACGCATGAGCATTAGGGCGCACGAGATCAGAGCCATGGCCACCAGCCTAGCATTCGACCGGAACTGTGCGGTCAAAGACATTGTGGCGGCCGTGGGCTGGCGAGCGGAGACCACCTTCGCACGCTTCTACCTGAGGGACCTCTCCAGCCAGCGCCAGAACCTATCGCTGGTGGGGGACATCATGGCGGCGCAACACTCCCTCCCGGCGCCCTAGGCGCCGTAAGTATCTTTGCTAAAATTAGAGGGAGGTTGCGGGAGGGTGGATCATAGACAAAAAAGGCGGCACTGATGCAGATGTCAGAGCACGAATCGGTAAAGCCAGAGCAGCCTTTCTCCAGTTGAAAAAAGTGTGGAGTTCCAGAGAGCTGTCACAACACACCAAAGTCCGGATTTTCAACTCCAATGTAAAAGCAGTTCTCCTATATGGAGCAGAGACATGGAGATTGACAAAAACCACAGTCAACAGAGTACAGACCTTCATGAACAGTTGCCTTAGAAGAATTTTGAAAATCCACTGGCCAGAGAAGATCAGCAACGTCAGACTCTGGGAGAGAACAGAGCAGATAACAGCAGAGAATGAAATTGGGCGAAGAAGATGGGGATGGATCGGTCACAGTCTGAGAAAGCCAGCTTCCAGTATCACTAGGCAGGCATTGTCATGGAACCCCCAGGGAAAGAGGAAAAGAGGTAGGCCGAGAAACTCCTGGCGTCGAGACCTCCAAGCAGACATCAAGAGACTGGGAACCACCTGGAGTAGAATCGAAGGAGAAGCACAGGACAGGAGTTGCTGGAGGTCTCTCGTCGACGGCCTATACCCGGGTAGGGGTGACAGGCGTAAGTAAGTAAGTAAGTGCGGGAGGGTGGCCGACTCGAGCGGCCAGGATGGCAGGGGATGGGGTCGCTATAGCGGCACCCGCCTCCTCCTCGGGATTCTTCCTTTAAGTAATACCATCGGTAATGTGTTTTGAGAAAACAAATGTATTTTTCATTAAAATGTATTTTTTTGAAAAATACTTACCGATGGTATTACTCGAAGGTCCCTCCCACCTGCCCCGCTTGCCGCTGGTTCGCTAAGAAAACTGACTGGCGTATGAGTGGTGTGGCGCATGCGTGGTTGAACCGGAAGGGAGGCTACCCGGGTTTCCGCCTGGGCTATGGCGCCCCTCACCTGCCATCATGACCATACTCGTACACAACAATTTTGGGCTAAAATTAGACTAGCTAAGAAACCATTTCCTTTAAGTAATACCATCGGTAAGTATTTTTCAAAAAAATACATTTTAATGAAAAATACATATCTCACACACTGGTGTATTCCGAATGATAAGGGTTAATTGTTAGTTTGTTTTCATCTACAGGTATGGTTACAAGTATTTACAAATTTTACACCATTACAGTAATACAGTACTAATACAATATACAATCAATTTGGTTGACAAGAAATCTTTTGCTTGTCTGTCTGTTGTTTTGATTTATGACTAAATTTGGTTCACAGTTTCATTTTCAGGAGTTAATTATATTGCACTTGTTGCTTTCAGGGTGACTGCACGCCTGACAATTCCTGAGTTTGTGGCCCAGCCTGGGAATGTTACAGTACGGGAGCTTGGTACCCTGGAACTTGTATGCATCATTAAAGGTAAATAGCCATTACACCTTCAAAGTGCATATAGGCCATCTGGCCGCTGTTGACCCTCACACAGCCATGCACGGGCCAATGGCAACTGATGTCTGTCCAATAACCTTGTGTGCTATCATGAACGATCATAATCAGTCCATTTCTAGTTGATTGTTTCAGCACTTAATGGGTTAACCCATTTAACCCCAAGGCTGCATTTCCCAAATTTAGAGGTGTCAGCAAACAACTATGTACCAGTTCCAGGAAATGGATAGACCATGGTAATTCAAGGGTAGTGCCATATTAGCTTGGCGCCTGATGGCACCAAGCTAAACAGCACTACCCTTGAATTATCATGGTCAATCCATCCCCTGATGTAGTGCATCAGGGCTAAATGGGTTAATCAGGTGCATGAATCAGAGGTGTGTTACAACCTTAACTGTTTCCTTAAAATGACATTCTGAAATGATCCTTTCAGATGATACACTTTTTAGTATTAATTTACAGCAAGTTCTATTGAAAGACCCTCCTGATAATCTTTCCGACCAGACTTAGTTGTACCACCATGAGACGGTCTTAGTAGCCTGCTTGGCATTAATATCCTCACTAAGTAACTTTTCCTTGCGTTGCAGCCAACCCTTCGCCAACTGTCTCATGGAGCAAAGCCGGCAAGCCCTTGCAGGCAGACAGCCACATGCGCATTTTCGATTCGGAGGGACAGTATTATCTGGAGATCCCCCAGGCCTCCATGGATGATGCTGGTGACTACACGTGTACGGCCTCTAACAGCGAAGGCAGTGTTTCGTGCACCATTTCTGTCTTTGTCGAGAGTAAGTTATTGTTACACATTTATCTGTGCACAGTATGAATTGCAAATTTAACACATTTAGCCCCAACGCCCAGCAACAGGAGATGGATTGACCATGATAATTCAGGGGTAGTGCCAGATGAGTTTAGCGCCTTAAGGTGCCAAGCTCATTTGTCACTACCCTTGAATTATCATGTTCAATCCATCTCCTGCAACTGGTACGTCGTCATTTGGTAATACCTCCAGGATTTGGGAAATGTGGCCGTTGGGCTAAATGGGTTAACATTGAGCTTTTCTGCCCCCCCCCCCCTCCCCCCCAAAAAAAAAAAAGAAAAGAAAAAAAAAAGAAAAAAAGAATGAAGACAAAATAATACAAGTACAGGAACCTAATTCAGAAAAGAAGAATTGCTTGTGTTAAAAGCACCAGTCTATTCTGCCACTCTCTTTCAACTTTCATGGTCCATCTACAATGTATATCCAGATGTATAGTGTGTCAGGGCTAAATGGATTAATTTGTTTAATATTTTCTACACTGACCAACAGTAAAAATTTCTCACTCTCTATTGCAGGCCGTGAGAGCAGTGTGTCAGCTACAGACGAAGGGGCAGCAGCTATGGTACCCTTGGGCCAGCGGGAATCCTCCTCTGATGTTAGTACTGCCTCCCTTGAACCCGCCACAAACCGCTATCTGAAACTAGTGGCTGCTGCCGCAGCTTTTTCACTAGCAGCGTTTGGGATTAAGAAAATAGTGGAAAATCTACCCAAGTAGACAGGATGTATTATTATCATCAAGATATAATGCTCAGCTTGCTGCTATGAACTCTCATGGCAGCAACAGTATGTATATGCTGGTTTGTGATTTTGGACCTTATGGCCTCAGCCATAAGGTCCAAAATCACAGACAGAACATGTTCTTTGTAATGTATGTTCACGGCTCAAGAACAACAAAAGTGGGAGGGTTACATTAGTTTAGGTATATACCAGTACAACCTTTTTTTCAATGCCGAAATGGGACCAAATTTTATGATCTCACAGAATACAGAAGGGAAATGACATTCCAGTTCACATTTTATGTGATACGTATTTACCAACATGCACAAATATTTACATTTGTTTTACTACATCAATGGTATATCTGTTGAATGTGCCATAGATTTGTGATATCTATGATGTGTTAATAGTGATCTGCAAGTCAAATGCTATTGTGTGTATAACTATTAGTCTACGGAACAATGTACCCTTCCTATGAATAGTTTGATAAAGAAGATTATTAGCATGCACACCAACTGACGACAGCAAAAGGACATCAGTATAAGATTTAACCCATTAAATCCTGAGGCTGATTTTTTACAAATTTGCTTATTGTCCTATGAACCCTGGCTGCATTACAGATTAGGAAATGGATCAACTGTGTTAATTCAAGGGTGGTGCCTGAATAGCTTGGCGCCTCAGGCGCCAAGCTATTCTGGCACCACACTTGAACTATCACAGTCAGATTCATTTCAGGTAATGGGTGTATCAGAATGAAAAGGGTTAACAGTGTTGTTTACATGATGCAGTGCATACAACAGTACGTTTGTGATGTGCACAGTGTATGTAAAGCGTCCTGCAAATAAGACTGTCCTGATAAAAGTGCAATGAGGTCATTTTGCTTCTGTTAGTGACAGTGTGCAATCCTAATCCTATGCATGTCTTGAGCACCTGTTGTGTCAAGGTGATGCCTGTAGAAATCAACTTGACATTAAGCACTATACCGAGAGCCAAGAATGGTTGACGATGAATTCCATCATAGCTGCATGTGTATTAACCCTTTTCATCCCGATACACCCATTGCTTGAAATAAATTTGATAGTTCAAGGGTGGTGCCAAAATAGCTTGGCACCACCCTCGAACTAAAACAGTTGGTCTATCTCCTAATCTGTGATGGAGCCTTTATAGGACAATAACCAAATTTTACAAAATCAGCCTCAGGATGTAGTGGGTTAAGAAAAAAAAATCATAATTAATTCTCTAGTGGAGGAACATGTTTGCATCTGTAACTTCTCTCTTTTTATTTTAATTACTTGCACCAAGGCTTTACCAGTAAAGACCCAAAACGTCAGTTTTCTCTGACTGTTTCAAACTATTGTTCACTGTTCCATGGACTATATTGAGATGACATTGTTTGACCTTAAGGACCAATTGCTTCTTGTGGAATGTTTGTATGACACAACAGTTTATCCCATATGATTTGCATGGATGCTTGCTGTCCCTAGTTTTGTACTTGTAAATGTTATGAATGCAAAGGATATGTGGACACTTTTTTTGTCTGTGAATATTTGTAACAGATACATTGCACACAGGGTCTACATGCATGACTATGTGCTGTGTAATACAGGCGAGCTTCAGTATATCACATTACTGGGAGCCATAAAATCAGACCCCGTTATTCACGATCATATTATTGTAGCACTGACTTGTGACGAAAAACCACTTGGTGAGCAAAAGGTCCTCAGGCTGACATCAGCCGTAGCATCCAACCTGCGCACAACTGTGGTGGGCCAGCTAATTCTGACGTCAGTCTGAGGACCTTTTGCTCACAGGGCATCCCCATGGGAATCAGACATCCATGCGCATTATATCAAGTACAGTGGTATACAGGTGCTTGCAATACTGGGGCTGATCTGTAGTAGAATATACCTGAAGAACCTCTGCCCCATGTTTGGTTTCAGTGTGAAAAACATTTTTTCCTTGTTTTATTGAAATTTTGTTAAGTGTAAACATGACGTTTACATGTGCATCGATTTTCATTTACACAGATGCCCAAGGGCACTGTTACATAACTGAAAGCCTTTAAACCCACTAAGTCCTAAGAATGATTTTTTTTAAATTTGCTTATTGTCCTATGAAGGATACATTACAGATTAGGAGATCAACCATTTTTGTTCAAGGGTGGTGCCAGAATAGTGGCGCCTGAGGCGCCAAGCTATCCTGGTACCTTCCTTGAACTATCATAGTTAATTTTATTTCAAGCAATAGTATATCAGGATGAAAAGGGTTAAAGAGCAAGCATTAATCATATCCTACAGCAAAGAGCATGAGAAATGCAAGTTGTATTTCTAGACCACTGTATATTGGTATGTAGCTGTCGCTGGCAAATATATGTACAGTATCTTTCTTAGTGTAGTCTGATGGACTAGAATTAGATTACTTAACCCATTTAGCCCCAAGACCCTACCTCAGGAGATGGATGGACCATGATAATTCAAGGGTAGTGTCAGATTAGCTTGGCGCCTAAAGGCACCAAGCTAATCTGGCACTACCCTTGAATTATCTCGGTCCATCCATCTCTTGCAACTGGTATATAGTTGTCAGGTGACAACTCCAAAATTTGGGAAATGGGGCTTTGGGGTTAAGAGGGTTAATGGTGCAATATACATATCATGAATTGTTACATGGATTTTACTATGTTTAGTTTGAAATGAATGCTTCCGCATGGCAGTATTACATACAGCATAACCTATTTTGAGCAACTGGGTTTTTTTGTGTGTTTTTTTGCACATAAAAAAGTGGTCTTAACCCTTTTAGCCCCAAGATCCCATTTCTCAAATTTGGGAGGTATTGCCTAACGACTATGTACCAGCTGCAGGAGATGGATCGACCATGATAATTCAAGGATAGTGCCAGATTAGCTTGGTGCCTGAAGGCGCCAAGCTAATCTGGCACTACCCTTGAATTGTCATGGCCAATCCATCTCCTGCTGTAGGGACTTGGGGCTAAATGGGTTAAAAGAGGGATGTTCTCTCAAGAGAAGTCTGGAAGGGCAAAATGTGAAACATGTCCTTTAAGACCTTCATTCATATGTGGCTATAGCCAGCTGAATGATAGTCTTTAACTCTTTTAGCCCCAAGGTCCCATTTCTCAGATTTTGGGGGTGTTGCCTAATGACTGTGTACCAGTTGCAGGAGATGGATTGACCATGCTATTTCAAGGGTAGTGCCAGATTTCAGGCGCCAAGCTAATGTGGCACTGCCCTTGAATTATCATGTTCAATCCATCTCCTGCTGTAGGGACTCAGGGCTAAATGGGTTAATGGCAGGTGATCTCCTGTAAGGGTTGTCACTCAAAACAGGTTCTGCTGCATAGCAGTCTCCCACCCAGCTCGTTCCATCTGCAGGAGATATAGATTCACAGAGCCCCTGTCAGTGTGAATCTATGCCTGTGATCACCTCCAGCCTCTCCTCAGTCTGAAGGTGTTATTTTGGCAGCTCTAGAACATATCTGTAGATCTCTGATGGCACAACTAATGAAAGTGCTGTCAGTAGTTGCATTTTGTGCAAACTGAATCATTGGAATCTCTCATTACTGCCGCGGACCATAAACCAATTTTTTTGTTTGGTTGTTGTTTTTTTACATCATGTATTCAGCATAATGAATTTTGTGCATGTATTTTCCACCTTCAACTGATGCCATGGATGTTGTATGGTATGATGCCTGGCCATTTATGGCGACCAATAAACAAGAGACTGATCACAGACCCTGTCTTGTGCCAAAGTTTTACTACCCTGTAGCTCCTTATCATCCTTGACACATGGCAATGCTATTTTGATTTACCAAGCTAGTTTCTAGGGTGGTTCCAGAATAGTTTGGGCAATTCTGGAACCACCCAGGAACTAGCAAGGTTGATCTGTCTCCTGAACCATAAAAGTGTTACACATACTGTGTATGTTACACCCTGCAAGTGTTCGCATGCAACCTTCAGCATCCACAGAGCATGCAACCCTCAATACAAGTTCAGCATCCAACCCCTGCCACAAAGAAACACACAGCCATCCAACCATAAGGAACAAAAGGTCCTCATGCTGACGTAAGCTTATGCTGGCTAGCGCATAGTTTTGTGTAAAGTTTTGCACTTAGCTGACCTATACAAGGCCATGCTCAGGTCAACTCAAGATTGTCTTCCTCGAATTCACTACTACTGAATCAAGGGAGACAACCAGTGTGAAGCCAGTTTGACTAAGGCTGATGTCGAGGATATGTTGCTCATCTGGATGCAAGTACCGACTGTGCGGAGCAATTCACCCTGTGTCCAATGGAGCATGGGAATGCTGGTCAGAACTTGAAGGTGAATCATCAGATGCTGAAGTCTCATGTGTGCTATTTGCTGTGTAAAAGTTACAGTGAGCAGAATGGTCTTCGGTCTGATGTGCACAGGCCAGCTTAGGCTGAGGTCAGCCCGACAACCTTTTGCACGGTGTCACCCATGGGCCCAGTGGAGCATGCAAAATCTAAGACTTTTACAGCAAATGAAGATAAATAAGAATGCTAACCTGTCATGCATGCAAGCAGAAAGGCCACTGGGCTGACACCGACTCGAAAACCTTTTGCACTGAGTAACCCATGTTTCTGATAGAGCATACAAAGCCTTGACTTCAAACCCCTGGAGCAAAACATCTCCAGGCCCACAACGGCCGCAGTGGGCCTGCGCACAGCCATGCACAGGTCCACTGAGGCCGTCGTAGGCCTTAGAAACCTTTGCTTACTGAGAAGAAATTAACACCTCCTGCATGCGGCCACGGGCACTGTTAGCAGTAACAATACATGCTAAGATTCTGACCTGTGATGGCTGCTGGTTGCTGTGTACCAGGAGCGGTTCATGCGTGTGTACGAGGTGATCCGTGCATACCAGGACCCCGACACCAAGGTGCTGTTTGTCGTTGGGGACATTGTCGAGATTCTGGATTCCCGCCAAAAGAGCGGCGTGTGGCTCGTCCGCAACCAGGTCTCTCGCGAGCAGGTGAGTTGATGTCATCTTTACCTTGGGCATCTCTGGAGAACAAAATGGTGGTCACAGTAACTATGTGCTGGTCTGTGATTTCGGACCTTATGACCTGCAGCCGTAAGGTCCAAAATCACAGACCTGCACACATCAGTACACAATATTGCTGCACTTACATATAAAATTATTTTCCATTGCATGACTGAAGAATATTAAATGTCTAATTTTAATAAATGTATTTTGTTCCCAGGTGTGCTTCGTCCCTTCTTCACATTTGAAAGAGGTAGAAGAAGCAGAATCTGGAGGTATGTATTTGTTATTGTGATTGTGTGTGTATACAAATGGCAATGAGATATAAATCTCATCAGTGCTCGCCTCACCTGTGCTACTTTCACTGATTACAGACTGTGTGGCAATAATGTTCTTCACCAATATATTACGTATATTCATAGGCTGACAACTGTCAAACATATAACAATATTGTGCTGATACAACTTTTGAAAAATCAATGCTCTCAACTATAATTACTCATGTACCAATTTCAGCCGCTGCCGTGAAGAAGCGAGAGCCGAAGCCCCGGTCTCCCACCAACCGCCTAAGTTCTGAAATGGACTGGGTCGATACTTCTGAGGATGAAGAGCGCACACGCCTGCGAGAGGTATTATTCAAACTAGGCCCTAAGGTCACAATGCCTGAAGCTGGAAGTTCTTCTCCACAGATTACATTTTAAGGGATATATTGACCATGATAGTTCAAGGGTGGTGCCAGAATAGCTTGGCACCTCAAGGTGCCTAGCTATTCTGGCACCACCATTGAACAATCATGGTCAAGTCATATCTTGCTAAAGAATATCAAGGCTGAATAGGTCAATCACAACTGATGCAGTCAGTATAATTGTTTACGCTAATGCAATCGTATAATTCAGCTGTGTCAAAGAATATCAGCATACTTTGGTACCGGTTTCAGGCCAATTTAAAATTTCAAATACAAGCGATCAGAAATGTCTGAAATTTCAATAGCTGAGCTGAACCTTCGCACCACATGAAAGTCTTGCATTTGTCTTGTACATACTGTGTCTGTCTTTAGAGTGAATACGTTGTGTTTCATGTGAGCACGCATGTTGGGTTCAGTTCACGGCACTTTGAGCTGATTCGCAAATGGGGTAAAGCGCCTGTTTAATGAACGTTATTATTATTATTATTATTCAAAGAATTACATTATTCTCATGCAGTAGGAACAGCCAAGTCTATAAACCAGCCAATCATCTGCGCAAGGAATAATCCCTCATGATCTGGGACTCATAAGAATCTTTGTTTTCATCCCTTCATCACATGACCAGTCTCTTTAGCGCAAACTGTACCACATGACTGAGCTACAAAAACCCTTGTAGCGACTAATGGCGGACTTTTTGTTGCCCTCTTTCTGATGCGTCTTGGATGCCAGTTTGTTCTATAAAAGATCACCAAACGTTCTAAAGTACAAAGTTACTTAGTGTTGTTCGAAACAACAGGCACACTACTGCAGATGGCAATGTCATGAAAGATTTTAAATTACGTCATAAGTCTATTATGTATATATATATATTCCTTTTATGTCAGTCATGTCTAGGTCAGAAGATTTCTCCTTGATTTCTTTTACGAAAATAGTGGAGGAATGAAACTTACTTACTTACGCCTGTCACCCCTACCCGGGTATAGGCCGTCGACGAGAGACCTCCAGCAACTCCTGTCCTGTGCTTCTCCTTCGATTCTACTCCAGGTGGTTCCCAGTCTCGTGATGTCTGCTTGGAGGTCTCGACGCCAGGAGTTTCTCGGCCTACCTCTTTTCCTCTTTCCCTGGGGGTTCCATGACAATGCCTGCCTAGTGATACTGGAAGCTGGCTTTCTCAGACTGTGACCGATCCATCCCCATCTTCGTCGCCCAATTTCATTCTCTGCTGTTATCTGCTCTGTTCTCTCCCAGAGTCTGACGTTGCTGATCTTCTCTGGCCAGTGGATTTTCAAAATTCTTCTAAGGCAACTGTTCATGAAGGTCTGTACTCTGTTGACTGTGGTTTTGTCAATCTCCAAGTCTCTGCTCCATATAGGAGAACTGCTTTTACGTTGGAGTTGAAAATCCGGACTTTGGTGTGTTGTGACAGCTCTCTGGAACTCCACACTTTTTTCAACTGGAGAAAGGCTGCTCTGGCTTTACCGATTCGTGCTCTGACATCTGCATCAGTGCCGCCTTTTTTGTCTATGATGCTCCCGAGATAGGTGAAGGACTCCACCTCCTCCAACGGGGTGCCAGCAAGCAAGACTGGTTCTTCCCTGGTTGCGTTCAGCCTCATTGTCTTTGTTTTCTGTTTGTGAATGGTGAGGCCCACTTGGGACGAGATGTCAGCAAGCCTCGTGGTCTTGTCCTGCATTTGTTGATGAGTGTGGGATAGTAATGCCAAGTCGTCTGCAAAATCGAGGTCGTCAAGCTGTGTCCACAGTGTCCACTGTATTCCACTTCGTCTGTGCTCTGTGGTCATCTTCATGACCCAGTCTATGGCCAGTAGGAAGAGGAACGGAGACAGCAGACACCCCTGCCTGACACCAGTTCTGACCTGGAGCTCCCTGGTGAACTGCCCTTCGTGGATCACGCGACATGTCATGCCATCGTAGCTGCTCTTGATCAGGCGGACGAGCTTTGTGGGTACACCGTAGTGTCGTAGGAGTTTCCATAGAGTTTCTCGGTCCACACTGTCAAATGCTTTCTCATAATCCACAAAGTTGACGTACAGCGGGGAGCTCCACTCCAGAGACTGTTCCACGATGATGCGGAGAGTGGCGATCTGGTCTGTACATGATTGGTTCTTCCTGAATCCTGCTTGCTGGTCTCTCAGCTGGGGGTCAACGGAGCTCTTCGTTCTCTCCAGGATGATCCTGTTGAAGACCTTTCCTGGTACTGACAGCAAGGTGATTCCTCTGTAGTTGGAACACTTGCTGAGGGGAGGAATGAAAACAAATACGTTATTGGTAGCAGGAGCTTGCCTCACGGACCCTTGTAGGCCTGAGGCAGGTCAAAGGAACCATTGTACCCTGAAGGCCTTCAGGGCACAATGGTTCCTTTGACCTCCCTCAGGCCTACAAGGGTCTGTGTAGCAAACCCCTGTGACCAATGACTTATAATGCCTCCTACTTGCAAAAATCACCCCAGTGATTAGTGTACAGATTCTGGGTGTACTCTTTTGTCAAAAGTCACACTGAGAAAGCACTTTGCTATTCGTCTGCGTAAACAGCAACACCCTGTATTTCATTCTGTTTTGTCTACAGAATTACCCCACCTACTTGGTCATCGCAGACTACATGGCGTCTCAAACAAATGGGGAGAACGGGGAGCCCCTCAAACTGACAGAGGGACAGATCGTGGAGGTGATGGACATGGAACGTGCAGACCGCTGGCTGGTGCAGACACGCCCCACCAAGCTCAGCACCGCCAAACAGGGCTGGGTGCCACCTGCATACCTGGAGGCCAAAACACCTGCAGTACCTGCCTCTCGCAGATCTACTCGCGAGGTGTTCAGGGAGGATGTACTTCAGATTTCCAACAAGCAGCAAGAGGCCCTTCTCAAGAGGAGGTAATGGTTTTAATACGGCTGTTATGAAGACATAAATTTGTTGCTAAATTTGTTGCTTTTTCGCATTTAGTTTCTTCAGCATGAACCCTATATTGAGTAATTTTCACTATTTTCGGCAAATAATTTTCAAATTGAAATTAAATTTGAAGATATTTTATCTTTGAAAAAGACTTTTCTTGCCTGCATATATTATAGATAAAATCTATCAGGAGTCTTTTATGACGATGTCAATACAATATAAGACAGCACAGCTCCTTGTGCAAGACATCAGTCTATCTATAATAAGTCATAAATGAATACTGGCTGTCTTAGGATAATGTACAGTCTGATGCCTGTAGATTGAGACCACAGCTTTTGCTTCTAAATATTTGGGGCTGTATTCTTAACCCTTTGGCTGTCAGTAGCGGTTTTAGTTGCGATGATTCCTGCAGGAATCATCACAACTAAAACCACTACCAACACCAACAGGGTTAGTGTTTTCCCCTGATGCCTTAAAGTAAACTCCAGCCTATTTCAAAAATGTAGTTTGATACGGGCTGAAATCTCTCCCTGGCTTTTCCTATGCAAATATACAGCCTTGAATTAGAAATCCCAATGCGCACAATGTCATCAGGCCAATGTCAGTCGCAGTTGGCCTGCACATATCTGAGCATGGCCTGACCGCCTTTGCTCACTGGGATGTTCCAATACTCAGCTATTCACCTCAGCATTTTTTAGTGCCTTTTAGTTCATTGCTGCTGCTTTGAAAATCCTTTATATGCTTTCTCCATTTAGCCCAGAGGAACTGCAGAAGGAGAAGTGAGTTGGTTAGAATTGACATGAGCATGATATGAGCTGCACTTCACTTTTTCTATCTTTACAAAATGACGTTTTGTTTCAGCTCTTTTTTCTCAGCTTTCAATTACTTATTTCTTGTTTGATTCATTTGAGTTCATCTTGGCTTCAAGTCTTTCGTTTCACAGCATTTAACACGTACTGCTTTCAGCCTGAGGAATCAATTGACTTAGGGTCATATTAGAGATGCATTTGTAGTATTATGTGTAAAGAAACTTAAGACTAGCACACAGAAAAAATAAAACTGCCAGTAATTGGAAGTATAATTGTTAAATGTCCCTCAAGCCACTGGCCTTAACTAACGCTGAGTTGGTATACCTCGCCCTGTACCTAGGGTAAATGCACCAGTGGCGCCATTGTTGCTATTTTTACACTAGACCGGTCGCTCGGACCGGTCATGTGCACCAGAACTGCATGCGCAGGTAGGCTTCTGCACTTGTAGTGTGGTTTGTACGTTCACATGGAAGATTGTGATCACAGTCAAAAAACGGTTTCGTTTCCAGTTTTACTTTTAGCACCTTTTATCTCCCCTAACACGCCAGTTTTGTGAAGAGATGGCGGCGGCTTGTGTCACGCCCATGCCCGTGAGTCAAGTCCATTGTACTTGTAGTGCGCTCATCTCTCGTACTTCAACTACAATGGTGCTTTCTGTCGCAAAGCGATGCAGATGTCGCAAAATCACCACCATTGAGGAAAAAAGCTATTTTTCAAATCTGCCAAATCGCGTAATGTTTCGTGGTGCTAGCATAAGGAAGCATTATTGCCGGATTGCAAATGGGAAAGGGTTTATTCTTTATTTATCTTATTTAGCAGCAATCAAACGACAGTCACGTGATTCTTTCTCCGAGATTGCTCAGTACAGGTGCAGAAAGCACATGCTCTAAACCGATCTGGTGCACATGACCGGTCTGAGCGACCGATCTAGTGCGAAAATAGCAACACTGGTGCCACTAGGCATTTCACTTAGGCACAGGGCAAGGTATACCAACTCAGCTTAACTAACACTGGTAATAACCGTGACTTGCTGGACTTTCTGCAGATCTCAAGTTTCTCAAATTTCCCTTCATATTACTGATACCATAATCTAAGCTTTTCAAATAGAGGACAGACACATATTTAATCTTTCTGTCTGCGTCCATCCAAATTCTTCCTAGGACACCTTTCTGCTTCCCAGAGGATTCTTGCACATGCACAGATCTTTACAGTATTTTCCAAATACAAAAGGCTCTGGAAAATCCTGTACTAGCTGTACAAGCTAAAATTATTCTGGGTGTTTGCTGAAGTACCTGTTTCCACTTGATTAACCCTTTGTTAACTAGTACCAGTTATTTCAGTTAACTTACTTATTAAATAATTTTTATCTATTTATTTAGGTGATGTTGATGTAGATAACCAAACTTAAAATGCACATATGTCAGAACTGCAAGAACAAAAATATTTAACCCTTTTAGCCCCAGATCCCTACAGCAGGAGATGGCCTGCCTATAATAATTCAAGGGTAGTGCCAGATTAGCTTGGCGCCTTCAGGCGCCAAGCTAATCCGGTACAACCCTTGAATTATCTGGTCAATCCATCTCCTGCAGCTGGTACATAGTAGTTAGGTAACACCTCCAAAATTTGAGAAATGGGACCATGTGGCTAAAAGGGTTAACAGTAGAAGGACCCGTGCTCCAGGCAATACACATATTGTATCTCTTTATAAATATTCTTAGTATGTCTTACAATAAAGCTACACAAAAGACCTAACTTAACTTATGAATTAGCTTTAAATGCCTTAAAATGAAACATTTTTCTGCTCTTGTTTTTTTTTGTACTCTGGAGATCGAGTTCTGCTGACTAGAGACAAGTGAAGTAAAAGGCCTCTGTTGCTTATGCCTATATGTATTTACATGGATTGTAAAAAGAAGGGTAGGAAAAAGTCTTAGTTGATGCAAGGCAACATCAAGAACCTGTCATCAGCAAACTAAAGCCCACCCCCTGGAGCAGTTTGCTTTAAGCAATTTTAAGCTATTAAGCAATTACTTTACACATTACACAATATGGTTCATACACTGTGCACTCTGACAGAACACATGCTGATGTTTAGAACAATGTGACATGTATACTAGTTGTTGGTTCTGTTTCAGTTTATATAGTTATTCTTCCTTTCATTTGGTTTAATTACATTTATTTTATTTAGTTAGGAGTGATGAAACACGGGTTTGATGTTTGTGATGATGTGTACTTTATTTGGACACTTTAGTTTTCTGCATCTTCTCCTTTCAACACACACACACACACACACACACACACACACACACACACACACACACACACACACACACACACACACACACACACACACACAGACTAAAGGAGGAAGCAAAATTGTGCACCATGTTCTGGCCATGCAAGCATGCAATTAGTAAAATATACTAATGCAGATAGTTGCTTTCTAGCTGCTTACTTTCCCTTGTTTTATAGACCATTTTGTTTATTTCAGCTGAACCCTTTTAGCGCCATGGGTGCATTTCCCAAATTTTGGAAGTGTTACTTAGCGACTGTGTACCACTTGCAGGAGGTGGATTGACCATGATAATTCAAGGGTAGTGCCAGATTAGCTTGGCGCCTGAAGGCGCCAAGCTAATCTGCCACTACCCTTGAATTATCAATGTCAATGAATCTCCTGCTGTAGGGTGTTGGCGCTGAAAGGATTAACATATATGCTAGTTCTACCAATTAGCTTCATATAACAGTCTTTTCCTGTTAATTACAATGTTGTTTTTGCCCCCTGTAATACTTGTTCTGATGCCTCTTCCTTGTCCTTGATTTAAACCCACCAGTGCACAAAAGGTCATTAGGCTGTTGTCAGCCCAAAAAATGTTTGCACACTGCCACTTATAAAGCCAGAATGTTATTAATTTCAAATACAATAAACAGCGCAAGACATGATGTTACATGTGCCATTTTTAGCCCCTGTATAAATATATTCTGAAGAGCAAAAGAAATGCGACATTTTTTGAATCATCGAAAACACTTGCAAAAGAAATGTAACATTTTGGAAATCATCGGAACACTTGAGCGTTTCCGATTTCAAAAAGGTCGCATTTCTTTTGCTCCTCAGTATATTTTATCAGTGCATTTTCACTTTCTAATTTCTGACATTCATACTGAAGCAGCAATGTGTAGTTGACTGGTAAAACATCCTTTCCCTGTGTGAAAGATGTTCCTTCCTCCTTGACCAGACCCACAATTGTACCCATTTTCCGTGTAAATGTATGTGTGTAATATTCGTGCATTACATTTATCCCATTACATCCTGAGGCTGATTTTCTGAAAACTTGCTTGTTGTCCTATGAAGGCTACATCACAGATTACAAGAAATATCAACCATTTTAGTTCAAGGGTGGTGCCAGAATAGCTTGGTGCCTAAGGCACCAAGCTATTTTGGCACTACCCTTGAACTATCACAGTCAAATTCATTTCAAGCAATAATGTATCAGGATGAAAAGGGGGAATTGGTGCCTTTAACACTTTACAACTATGTCCTATCTCTGGAAGATAGATTGACCATGATAGTTCAAGGGTAGTGCTAGATCAGCTTGGTGCCTGGCACTGCACTTTAACTATTATTGTCAATCAATCTGCTGCAGTAGTGTGCATTAGGGCTTACACAAGTTTCACTTACATCTTGTTAGCAACAAGTTCATAACTCATAAAGTGGTACAGTGGTCTGAATTTAACCCTTTCCCTGCTGGAGCTTAGCAAACAACATCCAAACTTGAAAGAAATAGATCCTCATAAACCCCCACATATGCCTGGGATCATGAGCGTCTATGCCTCTTGATGCCTTCTTTTATATTTGTGTGCCTCAGGCTTCAGCAGACGTGAATCCGTCATGATGCCAGACACATTTTTTTCTAGCGGCTGGGAGGGAGAGGGTTAATGCCTTCTGTTGTATTGATGTTGTTAGATACGCACTGACAGAGCTGGTGGAGAGTGAGCGTGAGTACGTACGAGAGTTGGAGAGGCTTATGGAAAAGTATTACAAGCGTCTCGGCCGTCGCTCTGGAACCCCCACCGTCCTCAAGGACAAGCGAGATCTCATCTTCTCCAACATCCAAGACATCCTGGATTTCCACAAGGAGTAAGTCATTCATGATGCATGTCAAGTACTTTAACCTATGTAGCCCTGATGCACTACAGCAGGAGATCGAGATGGATTGATCATACTAATTAAAAGGTAGTGCCAGATTAGCTTGGCACCAAGCTAATCTGGCACTACCCTTGAATTATCATGGTCGATCTATCTCCTGCAAATAGTACATAGTCGTTAGGTGACACTTGCAAAATTTGGGAAATGCGGCCATGGTGGAAATTGGGTTAATTCCTGTAGGAATCTCCTTGACACCCTCACAGTTACAAGAATCATTTCATGATGTAAGTTCCTGAGAGTATTATAAAAAATGGTTACGGACTGGATGTTTTGGCCTTGGGTTTACAAGTGTTCATCAATTTATTTGTATCAACATTCTATTTATTTCTGGACTGCAAAGTCCACATGTTAACACCCACTAGAATTTGACCATATTGTTCACACATTATTTGCAAATACCATGCTTTTCCTCTTCAGTGGCTTTCTGAGGGTGATTGAGGCATCTGTGGCAAACCCTGGAACAATTGGCGACTCCTTCTTGATCAAGGTATCTACAATTTACACAACTTACATTAAATAAAAAACTATGTGTTTTGTGGTATAGAAGTTACACACACACACTGCAGCCGGAATAAACAAGACCCTGCATTTTGACGCGCCAAAAATGTAGATTTCAGGATTGAGTGAACTCATTAATTAGTAAGATGAACTAATAAGATGTCGCCATGCATCTCTACAATGAACATAACTCTGTCAGCTCCATTTTGTATTAACCCATATCATACTGAGGCTAAAAGGTTCAAATTTGTACACTGTCATATGCAAGCTACATTATAGTACTTACAGATAAGGATATAGACCAATGGCTTTAGTTCAAGGGTGGTGCCAGAATAGTTTGGCGCCTATAGGCGCAAGCTATTTTGGCACTACCCTTGAGCTATTTTAGTCAAACTTATTTCACACACTGGTGTATTCTGAATGATAAGGTTTAATCCACATGCTGATCAGCTTATTTTACTTATGTTGTCATTGTTTTTCAGGAGAAGAAGTTCAACATGTACATCCAATACTGGATTGACCACCTATCATCAGCTGTGTTCCTTGAGACGGAGGAGGCGCAGCAATTTCTCAAGGTAATTGTGTTAATCACTCTATAGTTGTCTCCCTTTTTTTTGCTGCCAGTTCCTGCAAATCAAGGGAGACAACCAGTGTGTGTGTTTGGACAGGGGCTGAAACCGTTTTCTCATTGGAAGCTAACCTATTTAGCCCTGAAGAACTACAGTAAAATATGGACTGACCATGACAGTTTAAGGGTGGACCATGCCACTTTAGGGCTGGTGCATAAAAGCTTGGCAAGCTTTTCTGTCACCACCCTTGAACTATCATGGTCCACTGGTCTCCAGTAGTCTTTGGAGAACAACTCCCAACTTTGTAAATTTCAGTCCTATGTTCCAAGCTTTTCTGGCACCACCCTTGAAATATCATGGTTGATTGTCTTCAGAAGTCTTTCGATTCCTGCAGGAGTCACCTTGACAAAAAGTGCAAGCGACAGCCAAAAAGGTTATTACCGCATTGTGAATGCTCTGTATATATGTAGATTATGCAGGTACACAAAAGTGTTTGATTAATTACCTGTGCAGTGCTCTGGTCCTTCCTTCACCAGTGTGACAATAAATGCTTACTGTTTTCTTTATAATAAATGTCCCTGCATCAATCCCCTTGTGCAGACAGCCACTGGTACTGTAAACAGTACCAGTGGCTGCATGCACAAGGGAGTTAAAGTTCATCATGCATATACTGTGTAACAAGTGATTACAACATTCCCTTGGGAAATGTTTTAACTCTTAAACACCCAAAACTAAATGACTTCCATTCTATAGAATGGAAGTCATTTAGTTCTGGGAGTTTAAGAGTTAATCGCCTATTACACAGTATTCAATTAGGCATTGAATTGTCTGTGTTGGGTTACTTCAAGGGTTACATCGTGGTATTGTAGTCCGATGAAGATGATTATCAGACTGACGCGCCTTCGGCACGTCGGTCTGATAATCAGTTTCAGAGGACTACAAACCACGATGTAACCCGAGAAGTAACCCAACACAGACGGTTCAATGTCATTGTCATTCAGTCTAATTTACGCACTATTTGAAACCTTGAATATGTGTCTGACGTCAGGAGTAAAATGCCAAATATTTCTGACGTCAGACTGAATTTTCTAGGAAATACACAGGGGACACAACTCTATGTGCATAGGCTACCATGCCTGGTTGCGCAAACGTGCTTGATGTTTGCCGCTGGAATTTCAAATGTTTACAAGCAGTGTTTACAGCCAGTGAAAATTTCAGAATCTGTAGCAATCAAGTGCGGACTTTTCTCACTGGGTTCAAGTGATAGAACTTCTAAATTTTGAGCGCAGGACTGTGTAGCAAGCGACTGGATATACAGTAGGTCTGATTTTGTACATGAAGCATATATTGTTGACGTCTTTCGCCAACCAGTACTGAGACACGCATTCAACAATGACTCAATCTTTTCAACAAAAACTAAAATGTCATAGATCTGTCACATTTTCTTTATTTATTTCGCTTTCTCTCTTACTGCACGAGGGGCAACAGACTTTGCTTTCTAAACAGCATACATGTTGACATGGAGCACAATAGAAAATTTCGAGCTGTCTCGGTTCAGAATTTGAATTGCGACACATTTGTGTAGCACTTGCGTAGTGTGCTCACTGCTTGAGTAATGCCGAAATAAGGTAAATTTCTTTTATTTCACTATCGTCTACCACCATTTGATCTTTGCATTTTCCGTTTATTTATGATGCAAGGTGCCAGACAGCCCTGATTTAAGCTTTCAGATAAAAGACCTTGGACAGATTCGTGCGCAATACTGAATTGCAGATTTGATGATGATGATGATTACGCCCATCACCCCCCCTGGGGCATAGGCCGCCGACAAGGTCCCTCCAGCCGTCTCTGTCCTGGGCGAGTCTCTCCAGCTGTCCCCAGGTGTGGCCCATCTTCTTGGCATCTGTCTCCAGGTCACGTCGCCAGGTGTTTCGTGGCCGACCTCTCTTCCTTTTTCCCTGTGGGTTCCATCTTAGGGCTTGCTTTGTGGTGTTGGTTGCTGGCTTGCGTAGTGTGTGACCTATCCATCTCCAGCGGCGTTGTTGAAGCTCCACTTCTGCAGGCTTCTGCTTTGTCCGCTGCCACAATTCCTCATTGCTGATTTTGTCCAGCCAGCGTATCCCGAGGAGCCTTCTCAGACTGTTGTTGATGAACGTCTGTATTTTCTTGGTGGTCGACACTGTGGTCCTCCAGGTCTCTGCTCCATAGAGGAGTACTGGTTTCACATTGGTGTTGAACAGTCGGATCTTGGTGTCGACTGACAGATCTCTTGAAGTCCAGACGTTCTTTAGCTGGAGAAATGCTGCCCTGGCCTTGCCTATCCTGGTCTTCACGTCAGCATCCGTCCCACCCTTCTTGTCGACTATGCTGCCGAGGTAGGTGAAGCTCTCCACCTCTTCTAGCGCCTCGCCTTCCAGTGTGATGGGCGTTCCACTGGCAGCGTTGACTTTCAGCACCTTGCTCTTTCCACGGTGGATGTTCAGGCCTAGCCTTGCGGAGTTCACTGCCACTGCGTCTGTCTTTTCTTGCATCTGTTGTTGGGTGTGCGAGAGCAGGGCTAGGTCATCTGCAAAGTCCAGGTCGTCCAGTTGGGTCCAAAGTGTCCATTGGATGCCATTTCGCTTCTGTGTTGTGGATGTCGTCATGACCCAGTCGATGGCCAGAAGGAACAGGAACGGTGACAGCAAACACCCCTGTCTCACCCCTGTCCGGACTTGGAAGGCGTGGGTGAGCTGGTTTCCACAGATCACTCTGCAGGTCAGTCCCTCTTAGGAGTTCCTGATGATGTTGGTGAGCTTTTCAGGTACTCCATAGTGTCTCAGCAACTTCCACAAGGTGGCTCTGTTGACGCTGTCGAAGGCCTTCTCGTAATCAAGGAAGTTGATGTAGAGGGACGAGTTCCACTCTAGCGACTGTTCCAGGATGATTCGCAGCGTGGCGATCTGGTCAGTGCATGATCGGTCCTTGCGAAAGCCCGCCTGTTGATCTCGAAGTTGGGGGTCCACTGTGTCCTTCATCCTGTTGAGTAGGATCCTGCTGAAGACTTTGCCTGGGACAGACAGTAGGGTGATTCCTCTATAGTTGGCACAGTTGCTGAGGTCTCCATTTTTTGGCAGCTTGACCAGGTAACCCTCCTTCCACTCTGCTGGTACTTGTTCTCTCTGCCAGATTTTCCTGAAGAGGGGGTGGAGCATCTCGATTATGGTTTCAGTATCCGCCTTTAGAGCTTCTGCCGGTATACTGTCGGGTCCGGCTGCCTTGCCCGACTTGAGCTGTTTGATGGCTTTCCGGATCTCCTCCTTGGTGGGCTCGCTACAGTCTATCGGCAAGTCTCTCTCGGCTACCTGAATGTCTGGTGGGTCTTGTGGAGCTGGTCTATTTAAGAGCTCCTCAAAGTGCTCCTTCCATCTGTTCTTCTGTCCCTCCTCTCCTTGGATGGCTCTTCCCTGTTTATCTTTTACTGGCCTCTCTGGCTTGGCAAACTTCCCTGAAAGCTTTTTTGTGGTGTTGTAGAGCTCTCTCATGTTTCCATGTCGGGCTGCCTCCTCTGCTTCTTGTGCCAGTGACTCTACAAAATTTCTCTTGTCTGCCTTGATGCTATTTTTTACTATTTTGTTGGCTGTTGTGTATGCCTCCTGAGCGCGGGCCTTCTCTGTTCTTGTGCGGCTGTTGTTTACTTCTGCTTTCTTCTTCTTTCTATCTACTACTTTCTCAAGTGTCATTGGTGTTATCCACTCTTTGTGAGTGTGCTTCCTGTATCCCAACACCTCCTTGCATGCTGCAGTTACTGCGTCTCTCACCCCTCTCCACTGCTCGTCAATGGTTCCTTCGTCCAGAAGCTCTTGGAGAACCTGGAACCTGTTGGAGAGGGCGAGTCTGTACTCCTCATGCTTGCCTGAATCTTTCAGCAGCGTAGTGTTGAACCTCTGGCGCTGACAGGTCTCGCCGGTCCAGTTCCTCTTCAGCTTCAGTTTCATTTTGGCAACAATCAGGTGGTGGTCTGAAGCAACGTCGGCTCCTCTCTTCGCTCGGACGTCCTGGAGAGATCTTCGGAACCTTCTCAAGATGCACACGTGGTCGATCTGATTCTCCGTTAAATGGTCCGGTGATACCCATGTCGCCTTGTGGATGCGCTTGTGCGGGAAGACTGTGCCGCCTATGACAAGGTTGCTTATGGCGCATAGGTCTGCAAATCTCTCTCCGTTATCGTTCATTACTCCCAAACCCTGCTGCCCCATAACCTCCTCGAAGCCCCTGTTATCGCTGCCGACCTTGGCGTTGAAATCGCCCATGATGATGTTGAAATCTCTTCTAGAGAGGGTTCCAACGATGGTCTGCAGTCTATTATAAAACTGGTCTTTGGTCTCGTCATCGCTGTCGTTGGTTGGGGCATAGCACTGGATGATGTTCATGCTAATCCTCTTCTGCTGTGTTCTGAACGAGGCTGTGATGATGCGTGGGCCATGGGCTTCCCACCCGATGAGAGCACTCTGCGCAGTTTTGGAGAGCATGAGAGCCACTCCCTCTGTGTGTGGTGCATTGTCCTCCTCATGGCCGGAAAACAGCAGCCTCTCTCCTGTGGTCAGTCTCTTCTGTCCGCTGCCCGTCCATCTGGCCTCACTGATGCCAAGGACGTCGAGACGGTAGTTCCTCATCTCCACTGCCACCTGAGCTGTTTTCCCTGCTTCGTACATGGTCTTCACATTCCATGTTCCGATGTTGATGGTTGCCCTGGTCGAAAGGATGGTAGTCTGCTGAGTGGCTTCCTTTCGGCTTTCACCACCCCGCATCATAAATCCTCCAGCTGAAGGTCCATCCTCTCCCAGGGCCGAGTCAGTTGTTGGTTTTCTTGTTGGCGTTTCTGTAGCAATGTGTGTTTTTATGGGGTGGGGCAGCTGACCCCACGCCCAACCCTCATCCTTTCACATCCGGGCTTGGGACCGGCCATGGCGGAGTTAATTGCAGATTTGCCAGCTGATTAAAAATTACAGGTACGTCAATGGTTCTAGGAGGTAGGCATTGTGGCATTGAACCCCCTGCGATTTTTAGATGCTGACCAAACACAGTGTCAGACAATGGAGTGACTGAATGACAATGGTATTTAAATTAAGCTTTTTTTCCAAATGACTTTTACCTTTGGCAGGAGTACAGCCGATCCATCGGCGACTCGGAGACAACACTGTCACGCCTCCTCCTGTGTCCGATCATGCGACTCGCATCATACCAGATCTTGCTGAAGGACATCCTGAGGTACACGTCGCGGGCTGGTGATGACTGCTCATCGCTGGAGCGTGCCATTGCCATGATGACCAGTATTGAACTACAGGTGAAGCACCACATGCTGCTGCAGAACATTGAGGGGCTGCCTGGGGACGTCAGCGGTTTGGGACAGCTCACCAGACATGTACGTTAGCAAGTTTTGGCTTCTGGACTTATTTTCCTGAAAAAAAGACCATAAAAGTGCCAGTAGACCATAGAGATCTCACCAGGCATGAAAGTTCACAAATTTTGGTTGTCATAAATTGGTAGTAGGGACAAATTTTTTTTGCATATTTTGACTTAACCCATTACATCCTGTGGCTGATTTTTTCAATTTGCTCATTTTCCTGTGAAGTCTGCATTACAGATTAGGAGACAGATAACCATTTTTAGTTTAGGGGTGGTTACCAGAAAGCTTGACGCCTGAGGCCAAGCTATTCTGGCACCACCCTTGAACTGTCATAGTCATATTTATTTCCAGCAGTAGTGTATCAGGATGAAAAGGTTAAACAGTGGATTAAAAGCCTAGACAGGGGATTAAAAGCCTAGACAAACATGCGACACTGCATGTTTGTGCAGGCTGTTTGTTTTTTTGTTGAAATGCATGCCATTTTTACCTGTTTTTGATCTCTGAACGTCTGTTATTGCCTTTGTTCCCCCTGAGACAATACCAAAAGTAAATGAGCTGGCCAGCTAGACAGAAGCACTCTTTATATTTCACACATTTTAGATGTGGCTATTATCAGTAGGATGTACCATCAGTACAGCAAAACCTGCATTGAGCGACCAACCTGATAAGACACCTTTCATTACATTCCATCATTCAGGTGAATGATGGTGTCTTCAACCTGGTTCAGTGCCAGCTGATGCAGACTGTGTTTCTGCAATCTGTTAAACCTTATCATTCGGAATACACCAGTGTGTGAAATAAATTTGACTAAAATAGTTCAAGGGTAGTGCCAGAATAGCTTGGCGCCTCTAGGCGCCAAGCTATTCTCATTTCTGGCACTACCCTTGAACTAAAGCCATTGATCTATATCCTTATCTGTGAGTACTATAATGTAGCCAGCATATGGCAGTGTACAAATTTGAAGCTTTTAGCCTCAGTATGATATGGGCTAAGTCAGCACCAAAATCCTGTATGTTCCAGGAATATGGATTCAACCTGGTGTCAGCAAGAATAATAATAATAATAATAATAATAATACCGTTATTATATAGGCGCTTTTTCTCAATTTTTGGGTAAATCGACTCAAAGCGCCGCGCCTGAAAGAAAGGCATAGATCCTCTTGCAGTTGGGTGATGTTCAGATTTTCTCAGCACTGAATGGGTTAATGACGGGTGACACTTTTTCCCCTTCAATACTTTTCTGAGTATCTGTTTTTAAGACTTGTTGTTGCTGTGCAAACAAAGATTGTTGCTCAGAACAAGATCTGCATTGTTGATCTCTATAACCTTGAGGCTTCACAGGGCAACTCCTGAATTTTTTGCACTTCAACCTTAAGCTCAAGTTTTATGTGCAGACTGAAACAGTTTGTTCAATGAAAACATTGATCAGTGTCAGTTTGGTTTTGCAGGATGACTTTATCACCTGGGACAGTGAGGTGACACAGAATAGCCGAGCAAAAGAACGTCACGTCTTCCTGTTCCGAGACAAGGCCGTCATTTGCAAAAAGCGGAAGGGAGAGTCCGCTACTGACCAGCCCAGCTTCTGCTACAAAGGCATGGTCGAGGTAAGCGTGCAATTAAATAATACACAGTGAACCAAAGTATTCGGGCTGATAACAGCCCGAGGACCTTTTGCTTATTGGATAAACACCGTCAGTAAGCAGTAGAGCTTAGGCTGATGATATTTGTTGCAGTTGGCTTAAGCAGGGCTGCGCTTGAGCCAACTGCAGCTGACCTGGTTCTGAGGGACTCGGGTAAGTTACATGAGTGAGGTCCTGTGCCAGCCACTAAGCAAGGTGCTCCGCTATAGCAGAGCACCTTGCTTAGTGGCAGTCACAGGACTAAACTCACTCAAGCAACTGGACCATGTTACTACAAAATATACATTTATTTTCTTCCCTTTTGATTTTGCCAGATGATTGGTCTACATGGTTTACATGTGTTCTGCAAAAGTATCAGCTTGCAGCTTTGTGGATTGCAGTGTTTTCGAGTAACATTAGTGTTGTTTTGTTCAGCCCCGCTGATATTTTTTGTTTAAATTGTGTTTGTGTTTAAGTTCAGTTGTTTGTGCTGTTGTTATTGTTTTCCAGTCTGTTTTGTGTTTTCCTTGCCATGAACATAAGACAATGGAATATGACTGAGAAGCAAGGAAATTAGTATACATGTACCTAAATTCCATCCGGCCAGTAATACTGTATATAGCTTATAATTCCAAAGAAACTGTATACAGTCTATATCTTTGCTAACCGTGCACAGTAAATAATAGTAGTAAAAGTAGTACAATGATGTACATTTTTTTCTCGAAAGTTGAGTAAGTCAGGTCTAATGCAAAAAGTGAAAAATGTCGGTCTTTCAGTATTCCAAAGTTCAATGCACCACTGCCGGCATTTCTTGCAATCCAGATAGTGTCATGCCTGTTCACATGTACACATAACTGACTGTTACGTGGTGGTTCGTGCACTCTTGCTGGCATCCTGTGGAAGTGAGGTAGCCGCTTAGTTCATAATTAACACACTGAGCCGCTTTGGGATCACAATGCCGAAATATATACATTACTTTCTGGGAATGGCTCATTTTAGTTCAATCGTGGTGCTAGGATAACTTGGTGCCAGTAGGCGCCAAGCTATTCTGGCACCATCCTTGAACTATCATGGGTGATCCATATCCTCTTGCCGTCGCCGTTTGTCAGCGCACACTTGTGCGCGGGCACAAACTTGACGACGGTACTCTATGTCGCCTCGAAAATCTTTCCTGAGTGGCTCTATAGATGGGTCGGACCTCGTAGATGACCAGACGGTTACTCAGTGACACTACCACATCATGACACAACGCTCGGCTTCTTTGTGCGATTCTTCGGTAAAATGATGCAAGCATGTTGTTGAGAATATAATCAGTCCTTGCCAGTAAAAATTTGAGCTACTTACACAACACACCATCTTTTCAAAGCGCTCTAGAAACCAGGAACTAAAAGTAAAGTAACCAAACTGTTTTGTTAGACTGTATCATCACCTCAAACACCCATAGGGCCCCGCCCGTCTGAGAATCATAGACTGGTGCCGGCAAGAAGCATAACAACGGGATAAGATGGCGTATGAAAATCTATGCCTGTTACAGACGGTGGGTTTTGCAACTATGTTATGCAGGGCCCTCAGTACCATAGAGCGTATATACGCTCTATGCTCAGTACTGACTGCACTGGCTGAGTTCGCTCTCTTGACAAGCGAGCATCTTTGAGGCACTGTCGGGGATCGGGTGTGAATTGTAATTAAGATAACATCATCAATTAATAAGCTTTATCCTCAATTACCATTCAATTAACTAACCCACGTCTAACAAAGAATTATCAGAATCCACCATTACGACACTTTTGATGCCTCTTAGAGGGGCGTTGCCAGTGCTATGGTCAATGAGATCTTCCTAGCCTGGACTCACTGCGGTACCACTGCAGCGTCTCTTACACAGAAAGTCTTATCTCCCAGTGATTCCACACCCCCCCCCCCCCCCCCCCCCCGGTAATGAGCTTTTCATTTACCATCAGGGCGTAGGAACAGGTCCATCAGTATCAGGACCAGCAGATCCCGCGACAGTTCGCGCTCTCTCTGATGCCGGACTGACGATCAACCGGACTGATTCAGCCGTAGAGAGAGCGCGAGTCAGTGGCGGCTAGTGCGGAGAACTTCGGGTCAGTGAACTCATGTGTACAATCAGCTTATAACTGAATCGGTGAGGCGTGCCCGTTCGCCGTGTTTAATACCAGTATTTGCTTAGTATTTAGCATGGAAATCATATTTTAGAGTTTACTGTGTGTGTGTGTGTGTGTGTATGTGTGTGTGTGTGTGTGTGTGTGTGTGTGTGTGTGTGTGTGTGCGCGAGGTCAGTGTTTGTGTGTGTGTGTGTCTGTGTGTGTTATCATTCAGTAGTCTTAGTAACTGACATCAAGACAAATTCCAATGTTTTTATTGTTGTTGTTTTTTTAAAATTATTTATTTATTTATTTTACATGGAAACATATCGGCAATAATAAACTATCTTAAGTGCTCTTAAGTGAGTATGTAGGCAACGTTAGCGGCCTTGTAGCCTCTATACTTCAGTAGTTTGCGCTGAATAGCATCTGCCGGAGTTGGCACCGTACCCCGTGCAAGGCCCCTCCGCAGATGCCTAGGGAAATGTGATCCGTCTGGCGTGCCGCGCGCGTTACCTATTTTGGTTCCAGGCGTTGTTGTTTTTTGGTGTATTTTGCCGTAGTGCGTATTTAGACTTTTTATTTTCTCGCTTTCTGCTGCTATGTTTACCAAAGCTAATTTTGTCCATTAGCAGGTCAGAAGGACTATTTGCAGTTTTAGCTCTGCCCCCCCCCCCCACCCGCCCACTCAGTGGCACCCTCACCTCAGTGATGACGACTCAGAGTAAAACATCTTTAGTCTCAGTTCGCTTCACTAGTTCTCAGTGCAGCGGTAGTCGCTCATAATGTAAATGTTAAAAGCATTACTTGCAAGTCGTAAGAAACGGATAGACCGTGACAGCTCAAAAGCAATGTTTGCCTAAAGGCGTTCGCAGGCAAGCGCAACTGAGCGCTAATCAGGCACTACCCGGGGTGCATTTCCCGAATTTTGAAAGTGTTACATAACGACTATGTACCACTTGCAGGAGGTGGATTGACCATGATAATTCAAGGGTCACAGTAGTGTCAGATTAGCTTGGCGCCTTCAGGCTAGTCTGGCACTACCCTTGAATTATCATGGTCAATTAATCTCCTGCTGTAGGGCGGTGTTGGTGCCGCTGAACTGAAGTGTCTTGGAACATCATTCTTCTGCTCCGGCAGTAAATTTGAGTCCTAAATCCTTGTTGGTTGAAGCCGAACTCTATAGCAAAATGGGATTAACCCTCAGTTTCATGGCTGTCGCCGGTAGCGGAGTTTTGTCACGATCACTATTTATTCAGGCCCGGCCGGGGGAATCATCACCGAAACTGCTCAGTATCCGCGACCGGCCGGCAAAGGGCTAAAATAAAATGTCCTATAAGATAAAAATGCGCACTCCACGCGTGCATTTACCCAGAATATCAATTTCCTCAGTTTGAAGATGCCAATGAATCTGCTCGCACCAAGCCAAACCGAGGCATACTGAGTTTCTGCCACTTGTCCCTGCAGCATGAGGCCTCGTCTATACAAATCTATGCCTCTTGCAGATAGATCGGACTGGATGATTGACTGGACAGATGCGTTTATGATCAGTGCAGATGTTTTAAACACACCGTGGCATACAAGCGCGTGCACGCACGCACGCCGGCACACACATACGGCACACGCATGTACGCACACACATACACACTGACACACAAATGCACGCCGGTACACACGTTTTTCACTGAACTAAACACATATAATACAAATGAGCAGGGGCGGATCAGTTACCTCGAGGGGGTTCCAACTTTTTTGTTTGCGGGGACCTTCAACCTGATACAAAAGTCCTCTCCGTCGCTAGACCTTGCTTCCAAGGGCTGAAAAATCGGAAAGCGGGGGGAGGATGAAGGGAGGGGGGAGGGGCGGCGCTACTGAGGGAGAAGACACGTGCGTGTGTTAAGACTCGCACCATTCGCCAAACATCCCCAATAGGGACTTTGTTATAGCATTTTAAAGAATTTTGGGTCGGCCGGGGGGAGGGGGTCCAGAATTCCTGGATCGCCCCCAGATCCGCCCCTGATGAGGTATGTGCATTACATTTTCTTTTCGTCTCTTTTCCTGATTAGCTTGGTCACCTTTCGCAGAGTTTTAGTTCAGTTCGATACAACTGATTTGTCTGCCATTGGATAGGTACATATGCGCCCCAGGAGTCTCATCAGTGATCTGCTGGTCAGTTGAGCATAGATTTATTGACTCTGCTGTCAAGGTTAACCCTTTTAACCCCTGATCCCTACCGCAGAAAATGGATTGACCATGATAATTTAAGGGTAGTGCTAAAGCTTGGCGCCTTCTTCTTGAATTATCATGGTCAATCCATCTCCTGCAACTGGTAAATAGTCGTTAGGCAACACCTCCAAAATTTGAGAATTGGGACCTTGCGGCTAAAAGGGTTAACTCGGTACATTTCAATGAATGCTACAATAACACCCCACTCCTCACCGTATATAGTAATCCCAGCTCAGTCCCATTTTATAATTGCTATCGAGTATGTCTTCCATTAACACGTAATTTGTTCTGCCCCAGGAACGAAACCCCCAAATTTTGAAGTTGCCCTCAGGCGGACTGTATTACTGACAATTCTGGAGAGAGATCGAGCATAATAAAATGAGTTTAAGGGACCAAGCTATTCTGGCACCACCCTTGAACGGCGATCGGCACAATCGATTCATGCCTTGCTGTGGCGGTGTGTCAGGGCTGAATGAGTTAAAATACTATTACCCCTTCCCTACCCTCGGCTCTCATCTGCCACCCATCCGTTATCCGCCCGCTTCTGTCCAATTCGCTATGTTACAGAACAGCTGTCCTCGCTGTTAATGGTCTCTACATTTTGTCTTTGACCTGATTTTGATGTTGAATTATCTCCTATTGAAAAAGTGTCGCCAATGCGTCAGTGAGTTCTATAAGGGGCGCAGGACATACGCGTCATTGATTTGTCAAACGTCATTTGTCATGACGTAAGTTTTAGTTATATTTTACGTGATATGAGTTTCACGAGTTTTGCTTCATAGGCTTGAGAAAATGGTGACAAAAGTAGAACTTCACGGTGCAATTTCAGTCTTGCTATAATTTGTGTGAACGCAGGTTGACTTTACCTAGCCTCACGGGTCACCTGCCGATACTCTTCTGAAAGCGCGTCGATGTATGTGTGCGTCGTGTTAGTGCATGCGTGCGCGCGCGCTCCAAACATCTCCAAGAGGCATAGATCCTCATGCGCCAGGCGCATGAGGATCTATTCCTCCTGGAGATGCGCGCATGTTTGAGAGAGAGAGAGAGAGAGAGAGAGAGAGAGAGAGAGAGAGAGAGAGCCGGCCGCGCGCACGAGAGAGAATGACGTCATATTTAGAGTATCATGTCAGTGTCTGCGTGGTGACGGAGTTGCCTTTTTTACGTCACCGCCACTGTCTGACTTTCTCTAGAAGTAAATTTTTTTTTTTAGTGTTTTAATTCTTTTCTGAAAAGAATTATTTTTTACTAAATAAGTTGAAAGGATACAAAGCTGGCTAACGAACTCATCCAATGTCTTTCTCTAAACTAGCTATCTAACCTAGCTATATATGCAAACGTTCAAGTAAATAATATTTATGACAAAAATTACGGACTCTAATCTGGGTCAACTGACTTCCTATAAACGGTTGTTCATATGTCTTGAATGATGAGACACTGATTCAATTACAATATGCTCAGAGGCTTTCTTAGCCACCCACTTAAGAAAGTATTTCGCCAAATCAGTTTCAAGCTTGTGTGTAGTACAGAAATATCGGAGATTTTATTGTTTACATACATACGCACACACATACAAACGCACATACATACATACGCACATACGGCGCTTCGCGCCAAATGTACGTTCAGCAGCGAGGTTAGCGTAACTACTGAGACCGCATGGCGTAATTCAGTTTATCTTGTTAATCATTTTCAATTGTTAGAGGTTTAGCCTGCCCGCCTTTTACATCATGGACATGCTATCATAAATTCGCCCCACCGCGGCGACCCGTCCTAAAAAGTCCCTTCTATAAATAGAAGGGACTTAAATGACAGGAATCTGATATTTAGTTTTTTTTAGGGTTTGCGGTGTCGCTGCGGACCGCCTCGAAACTGATGAAAATCACACAGCCACACTGGTTGTACCCCTCAATTTACTAGTACAACAAATGCAGTCAGCGGTAGCAAAACGAGGAATACGGACAACCAGTGTGAGAGAAAACCTATAACGTACACTCTGAGTTTTTAATCGGGCACTGTCTTCTTTTGCCTGTGCGGCCGGGTCGACTATGACATACCAGGTCATCACGACCGGTCGTTGTTTCCTCCCCCCCCCCCCCCCCCCCCCCCCACCGCCCGGCTATAGTAACTTTTTGCCGGCTATCAGTAGCCGCGCTGCCGCCGGTTTGACTGGCAGAGTTGACTCGGAGGTTAACTTAGTCCTCTGTCATTGCCATCAAGAAGACTGACCGGCGGTTGTAGATCGTTGTGGTGCTATGGTGAGTCACTGGCTTTGGAACAGAACAACAAGTAACGGGAAGCAGCTGCTACTCTGAGGCAGACAACCCCGTTTGCCGTATTATAACCTGACAGCCTGGAAGTTTTTGCTAAACCCCCTCTACCTCCTCTCGATCAGTGTCAGTGTGCAAATATCCAGGCTCCTCCCTCAATCAGCGCAGACTTTAAGTTGATGAGTGTGAGGCTTAGCTTGTTAACCCCTTCACTGCCGGGGCAAAGAAAACATCGCCCAAGTGCAAGACACATAGATCCTCATGAGCACCCGCTGAGGCGGGGGCTCACCAGCATCTATGCCTCTTGCTAATCATTTTTTAACATCACTCATTGTGTCAGTAAAGGGTCCTTCACCTACCGCGGTTGTTAGTTTGGCGTATGTAACCAGAGATTGCAGTCGAAAGAAACTTGACCTGCATCCCGCATTGGCATTGAAGGGGTTAAAGCGTAGATCTTCTAGGACGCATGTGGTGCAAAAGGGCTTGAGAAGTCCTTGATGCATTTTGAAGCCAGATCTCATGCTTTCTGGTACGGTGTATGATTTAACTTTCAAGCGGCCAAATCAGTGCCGGTCTAACATCATACTATACGATGCCATGCTCAGGGAGACAAATCAGTCACAATACCGAGTTTTCAGTGCCTGCCGATTAATTAACTTGGCGCTTGAGCCGACTGAACAGCGCATATGGTAGGTCATGATTAGCTTGAGCTATCATGGTCTATCCCTCACAGGGCCGGACCTGGGAAAAGTCGATGGGGGGGTTACAGATTCAGTATAAAGCGAAGGCGCGAAGCGCCGAGCCTTCTAGGGGGGTCCGGGGGCATGCCCCCCCCCGGAATTTTTTTTTTTTCAAGGATGCAAAATGGTGCAATCTGGTGCAATCTGAGCCTTGAAAAAGCCATTTGTGATGGTCTGGGGACTTTGAGCTTTTTGAACAATCGAACTGACAAACTCTGGGGTACAAAAATTATCACCTGCCCCTCCCTTAAAAAAAACACCCACACCCACACCCACACACACACACACAAACATTTATTTATCAACAGAGATGTTTTGTATACTATTATTATTCACTACTTTTCGTTGATCGTTAACGGTATAAAGCTTTACCTTGTAGTTTATGAACATCAAGGCCCTGCTTTCACTTCAGTTCAGTCTTGCTGCACTAGGTTCCTCGGCATTAGTACCATTTGTGAATTGTATCTTCTGGCAAAACAGTTCACTGCCTCTTTGAAGTCAATATCAACATCCCTGTGCACTTTCAGTAAAGCAAGTGCATTGAGTCTCTGTTGCCCCATTGTAGAGCGCAGGTAGTTTTTCAGGTTGCGCAACTGACTGTTTGAACGCTCACACTCGGCAGTAGTGACAGGCAGGGTGCAAAGGTTCTTTAGCATGATGAACAGGTTGGGATAAAAATCCCTGTCACAGTGTTTCAGTGCTTCTGATGCCGTGGATGGGATGATAGCTGTCGCATTCTCAGCAGCACTTCGCCATTTGCAAACCCACCGTTGGTATTCTGCATCAAGGGTAGCGTTGTCTGGTAGGTCAGACTCCCACAACATTGCCAGTGTCTTCACCCCTTCTGGAACCTGCATGAAACCATCCTGGTTGTCTATTAAAGTGCTTGGCACCAGACAGAGACCATCAACTGCTAGGTCAGCATTTTTGAACCTCGAGTCCAATTCGGTTGACAGGTGTTCCAAGAAAGGAATGGCAATGCTAATCTTGAAATATTCTTCTGGAGTGGCCGCAGGTTGGTTGTCACGGAGAGTCTGGCGGGATGCTTGACGAGGAACAACAACATCAGTTGTCAAAGCATTTGCCATTTTGCTGACTTCACCAAACCAGGCAACGAACGCTGTGTCGACATCTCTTCTAATAGAAGACATGCAGTTACTGACCTCTTTGATTTCCCTGTAGGCATCGACAACATCTTTTGTTCTTTTCTGGAGCTTCACTGTCAAGGGTTTTAAGTAACGCAAACAATTGCGGACGACAACGAATGCAACGAGGAAAACACTGCTGCTCAAGGTGTGGAGAAAGCCAGTTGCCTTGGTCAATGTCTCACTGTCCCAATTGTCACTGTCTTCACACATTTGTCCCAAACAGTCGTGAACAACCAGGAAGAGAGATGTGTAAACCTCCAGTGCTTCATGTTTTTCTACCCATCTTGTTCTGCACAGATCAACAAGCTTTGTCTTTGTCGTGTCAGGCTGAGATGCTTCGATGGTATCTTCAAGTTTTCGTTGTCTCTTTGGAGAGTTTGAGAAAAACAGTGACAGTTCCCTCAGTGCTCCCATCATGTTCTTCACTGCAGGCAAGCCGCATGCTTTTACAATGCAGAGACTCAAGCTATGGGAAGCACAGTGAAAGTACAGTGCTTTGTTGTTCCTTGCTTGAAAACGTGCCTGCACTCCTTTAAACTTTCCTGCCATGTTTGCGGCCCCGTCATAACCTTGTCCTCTAACATTGTTGAAATCAAGCCCCCACAAGCCCAGACACTCAACAATCTTGTTGTAAAGTGTTTCACCTGTGGTATCTCTGCACTGGACAAAAGCCAGGAACTCTTCACGAACTTTCAGACTTC